>VDFB02256132.1:108911062-109369198 GCA_007258455.2 Sequoia sempervirens
CTCTCCCTCTTACCCCCTATCCCTCTCTTAGGTCTCTCTCTCTCCCACCTCTACCCTTAACCCTTAAAACCTAAACCCTTAAACCCTTAAACCCTCTACCCCCCCTCTCTCTCTCCCTCTACCCTTAACCCTTAACCCTAAACCCTTAAACCCTCTACCCTCTAATTTCTCTCTCTCTCAAGTCTCTCCCTCATACCCCCTCTCCCTCTCTCAGGTCTCTCTCACACTCACTCACTCCATGTATCTCTCTCCCCTATACCATTAACCCTAAATGCTTAACCCTTAAACCCTAAACCCTTATAACCATCTACCCTAAACCCTTAACTCTTAACCCTTAAAACCTCTACCCTAAACCCTAAACCCTTAACCCTTAACACTAAACCCTTAACCCTTAAACCCTCTACCCTCTACCATTAACCCTTAGGTCTATGCGTTCACAAATCAAATATCTGATTTGTAGCACTAAAATCCTACCATTACAAAACATTTTAATTTTTTTTTCAAATAAGATATTAGATTTTATCGGATATTGGATTTGTGGTCCATATAAAAACCCCATGTGGGTCGTGTTGTGCATTCCAATGGAACCTACATTCTATTTGTAGGCTTTGTGGGCGACAAATGCATGGTTTCAGATAAGAAGAGACAAAGATCAACTTTTTGGAACATATTCTACTCAAATTTGTCATAAGCAATGATTTTTTAGCATCTTTTATGAGGTATAATGTGGAGTAGCATTCGTCAGAAGAAAAAATGTAAGAGAACGCTTACAAAAGAAAAAAATGAAGCATATAGACAAAGAGATAGAGAAGGTCATAGGAAGAGAATACAAGGTATGTTAAATATTGGTGAACCTGAGCCCTATGGTCTTTCAAGTGAAGAGGAAATTGAATATGTTCAAGGTGAAAATGTGAATATGTTCAAAGTGAAAATGTTGAACATGATATTGAAATTGGGAATGAAAATTTTCAAGGTGAAAATGTTTGAATTGAAGATGTTGAACATGATATTCAAATTGGGAATGAAAATATTGAAATTGATAATGAAAATGTTCAAGGTGAAAATGTTGAATTGAAGATGTTGAACATGATATTGAAATTGGGAATGAAATTATTCAAATTGATATTGAAAATGTTCAAGGTGAAAATGTTGGAATTGAAGATGTTGAATATAATATTGAATCAAGTGTAAATTATGTTTCACTAGATTACATGAGAAATGAAGAATCTTGTGTGGAAGAAAGACATATTCCAAATTCAAGACATTCAAGAGCCTTAAATGGTTACTTGAAATTGATGAGAACATTATGAACAATTTTTAAGGAAAGAGGTCAACATGAATTGTTCGCTTGTGGGCTACAAGACTTTTCAACCAATATTTTAGCGATAAGACATTGACCAAGCAATGCCAGCTTTTTGTACAATTTCTAAAGATGCAAAAGATGAGACCTTTGCTAGCCAAATTGAAGATTCGTGTGAACAAGAAGACCAAAAAAATTCTATTATTGTCAAAAATATTTTTAATGATCTCAAGTCTATTGGAAAAAATAACAAGGAAAAAGATAAGAGAGCTGTTTAGAGAGTCATTACAACAGCCCTAGTAAGCCATCAATTGAAAAAAGGCTTGCTTTGTGAGACAAACTTGTATTTATTTTGAAATAAATCATAAAAATTTGGATAGAGAACTTGCAAGAAGAGAAAGAATAGATGGTCCTCTTCAAAATGATACATGAGCTTTTGCCAGGAGGCTTCAACATGTTGATAAGAAGCTAACCGATAATGTAAACCAGGTAATTCAACAATTTTGGCATGATAACTCTAGAGTATCACCCAATGCAAAGGATGTTTTAAAGTTAAGAATTGGCAATCGAGACCGTACACAACATCCTAAACATTTCTTGGAATCAAGCCAAACAATGTTGTTCAAAAAATTTATTCAAACACATCCAAATATGGAAATATCACAAAGGACTTTTGAAGGTTTGAAGCCATTTTATTGTGTGTCTCTGAAGATTTGTAATAATTAACATTGTTGCAAATACCATGTAGAGTTTTCAATGTACCATGAACTATTATGCTATATCCATTCTACTTTGCATACTAATGAAATGTTGCTAGAGTGTGGTGCAGTGCATCTTCCAAAATCATCAACGGACTTGCTAGATATATTTTAATGTTCTAGAGATGATGGTTGCTTTTTCTATAGAAATGATTGTTCAAATGCAAAGTTCTCACAATGTGGTGTCTTGTCAAAGTTTGTTCAATGTTTTCATGAGGGTTTTAAACATGAATCTGGAAAGAAGCTTGTTGAGAAAAAGAGATATGAGATAGTCAAATATACTTTGCAGAGTGGAGGTGAAGGTTCTAGATGCGAGTTGGTTACAAAAGAATGCAGTGTTGCTGATTTTATTTTGGATTTTAAGGACAATATTTTCTACAAGTATGCAAGGAATAATCATAGGTCTCAGTGGTTGGATCAACAATTCAGGATGTGTAAGGAGTCTTTTTCGATTGGAACTATTATATCAATGGTTGATTTTGTAGAAAACTACACATTGCAACCACAAAATGAGGTACAATCTCAGTATTACAATTCCATTTAGATTGCTATTTTTTTCCACATAACGTTTATACATGCACCTGATAGTATAGAGGAGGATCAAAAGATAATCAAAGAGTAACATTTTTATATGAGTGATGATAGATCTCACTCGTCTGAGTATGTCCAACATTATTTTGAGATTTTTTCTGAGTTTTTGCAGGAGCATGATATAGCATTGAGTCGACATCTCATTTGGTCAGATAATTGCACACGTCAATTCAAGAATGCTCGTATGTTTTATTGGTTGAGTAGAATGCATGTGAAGAGGGGTGTACCTCATATTTGGAGTTTTTTTGAAGCTAGGCATGGGAAATGGGAGCATGATGGAGCAGATGCATGTGTAAAGAGAGCTCTAGTTAAGGAGCAATTGAAGATTTCAGGAGAAAAATTCAGTGATGCATGTTCTATTGTTGATTGTTGTAGTTCAACATTTTCACAGGGAGGGATGTACTTGATTCGACAATGCGCAAATTCTTTTGGTTGGTTGAGGAGGGTACAATGGGAGGAAAATTGGATTGTCATACAATCAAAGATTCTTAAAAGATGCATTCATTTCAAAGCTCATATTCAAACACATGGACCATTTGGACATGAGAGTTGGCTTGTTTTTTTTAGATTTGTATTCAATGCAAGTGGGATTAATGTGAGTCAAGTGAGTGGGTGGATACATGGGTTCCACAGTATCTAACTCCTTTATCTCAAACTATATCCATGAAAAATGACACAATGGAAAGTTCAGTTGATTACAACTGGCTTTTAGATCTACTACAACCAAGACATGTTTTTGTAGTTGTTGCACCATGGGGGAATGAAGAGAGATCAAACTATTGGTTGGATCGATGTGTGAGGGAAAAGCACAAGCTAACACAACTAATGAAAGATGATGATGGGTTTTTGTATCCTATAGGTTCAATTGTGGTTGCAGGAACTTGGTTACGAACATACATGATTAGAAAGAATGACATACCTGCATTTGAATACCACGAGAAACAAAAAACCATTCTCATGTATTCACACCTTGTTTTAGCAAAAAATGTTAAGTTGTTGAAGCATCATTCCAAACCAAAGAAAAAACAACTATGGACACTTAGTATGTTGATCATGAAGCAATATTGGATACTCTTAAGCAAAGAGATGACCCTTCAGGCACATTTGAATAGCATATTCAAGAATGGAAGGTACAATGCTTAGGTTCATTATGCTTAAGTTCATTAGTGTTCTTTATTTAATACTGATATTTTGTATACTATTGCAATGTAGGTGTCTTTAATAGTGATATTTTTTATGTAATTTTGTGATATTTTTGGCACAATTGATCATGGACCTATTGCAACAATAGCCAACTTTGATCCTTTCAAAGAGGTATGTGATAGATTACAATAATATAGATTGGTTATTCAAAGCATCTTTTATAGTTTACATTACCATCTCATCATCAATTAGGCCATTTAGAATAATATAGATTGGTTATTCTAAGCATCTTTTATAGTTTGCATTACCAACTCATCATCATTTAGGTTGTTTAGATTAACATGGATCTATTAGTCTAAGCATTTTTTCTATTGTAAAAAAATAGATTTATCATTTGAAAAATTTTGTGATATTTTTGGCATGATTGATCATGGACTTGTTCTAACAATAGCCAACTTTGATCCTTTCAGAGAGGTATGCGAAAAATTACAATAATATATATTGGTTATTCTAAGCATCTTTTATAGTTTACATTACCATCTCATCATCAATTAGGTCATTTAAAATAATATAGATTGGTTATTCTAAGCATCTTTTATAGTTTGCATTACAAACTCATCATCATTCAGGTTGTTTAGATTAATATAGATTTGTTAGTCTAAGCATCTTTTCTATTGTGACAATATAGATTTCTCATTTGATAACTTTTGCAATATTCTTGGCACGATTGATTATGGACTTGCTGCAACAATAGGTAGCTCTAGTCCTTTCAGAGAGGTATGTGACAGATTACAATAATATAAATTGGTTATTCTAATCGTCTTTTATGCTAAGCATCTTTTCTATTGTATGTAGTTTAACTGCTACCTTGATGGTTTGTACAAGTGCTTGTCACTCTAGAACATCAACATACTACTCTTGTGGAAGATTGTGCCTTGAATGCTTCCAATAGGAAAATTTTGTAAAATTTGAATTTTCAAATGTGAAACAATGTAAAAAGGTCATAACTATCTATGGCCATAATCTATATCCAGTGATTTTTTTGAAATATGGGTCAAATTTTTGCCATTGTATAAAGGGTATGTTTAAAATGTAAAGGTGTTTGTATTTTGGAAACTCATAGGTTGAAATAGTCATACATGTGTATGCTTTGTATTGTTATTGGGACAATTCTGTAAGAGCTTTTTGTACTTAATCAAGCTACAACTAGAGGTTTTCTTCCTGGTTTTTTTGGCTTGCCACTTTTTCCAAAAAAAATGTAAAAAGGTCATGTGAAGGTCATTTCCAATGTAATTGAGTCTTTGATCTATCAAAGTGGAAACAAGGTATTTGGGTGTGCATGATGTTCAAGTTGATTGGGTAAGATTTGATGCAAGTGCTAGGTGGCTTTAAACAACATAATTACAATTAAAGATGAATCAAACTCCAATTTGATCCTCAAACCTAAACTTGGGTGCAACTTCACTAAAATAGGCTCATTTTACAAAGAGACTCATATTTAAACACTTCCCAAACTTGAAATTTTGATGGGGTAGCATTAAACATCCTACCAAACTACCAAAACCACAATTTTTTTGGTGAGATATGCTTTCTAAAGCTCTATTTCAACAAACCCTCATTTTTAGCAATTTTTATGAGATTTTTAAGGAAATCAATGTTTCCAACCTTGCCACACCCTATAAACTCATTAAACACACCTATTAGGACCTACACAAGCTTGATACAACCTTAAATCTTGCTGCCCCTAGGTTTCATTTACATTAGCATGTTGTAACCACCAATTTTCACCTAATTTCACTCATTTTTGCCATGAATGGCAACTCACCAACTCAACTATAGACCTTTTTAGCTCTTTAAACCCACATAGTCACCTTATACAATCCTAATAACATATACCATGGCCATACCATCAAGCCACAGACTGTACAATAGATGGTATGGCCTTTTAGCACTTTGGACTCTTAAGGGAAATTGTCAGTCCAATGTAGCTCGAGTGATTCAACGTATTTGGGTGCAAAAGAGGACTATACCTAGCATAAATCTATCCATCCGGACGTGTTGGAACAATCCGTTTGTTCGTACGAGTTGTAGAATGAAAGTTGCATCACTTTGCAACTTTATACTACTTGCATCTGACAACTTTTCCCTCAACTGAACACTCGTCACCACGAGAAAACACCTTTGAGATAGCAAAAACTGAGAGAGATTATTGTAGATGGTCCCAACACGATCCCATATCCTCAAATGGAGAGTCTATAAGCATCACAGTTTTTGAGAAATAACCCTTCAAAGATTGTTGCCTTTTAGCACTTTGGACTCTTAAGGGAAATCATCGATCCAATGTAGCTCAGAGTGATTCAGCATATTTAGGTGCAAAAGAGGGCCATCCCTAGCGTAAATTTACCCATCCGGATGTGTTGGAATAGTCCATTTGGTTGTACGAGTTGGAGAATGAAAGTTGCACCACTTTGCAACTTTACACTACTTGCATCTAACAACTTTTCCCTCAACTGAAAATTCGTCACCACGAGAAAACACCTCCGAGATAGAAAAAATAGAGAGAGGTTATTATAGATGGTCCCAACATGATCCCATAGCCTTAGACGAAGAGTCTATAAGGGTCATGGTTTCTAAGAAAAAACCCTTCAAAGATTGATGTCTTTTAGCACTTTGGACTCTTAAGGGAAATTGTGGGTACAATGTACCTCAGAGTGATTCAACATATTTGGGTGCAAAAGAGGACCATCCCTAGCATAGACGTACCCATACATATGTGTTGGAATAGTCCTTTTGGTCGTACGAGTTGGAGAATGAAAGTTACACCATTTTGAAACTTTACACTACTTGCATTTGGTAACTTTTCCCTCAACTGAAAACTCATCACCATGAGAAAAAACCTTTGAGATAGAAAAAATTGAGAGAGATTATTGTAGATGGTCCCAACATGATCCCATAGCCTCAGACAGAGAGTCTACAAGTGTCATGGTTTCCGAGAAATATTCCTTCAAAGATTGATTGTAGTCTTTTAGCACTTTGGGCTCTTAAGAGAAATCACTAGTCCAATGTAGTTTAGAGTGATTCGGCGTATTTGGGTGCAAAAGAGGACCATATATAGTGTAAATGTACCCATCTGGATGTTTTGGAATAGTCTGTTTGGTCATACGAATTGTAGAATGAAAGTTGCACCACTTTGCAACTTTACACTACTTGCATCTGACAACTTTTCCCTTAACTAAAAACTTGTCACCACGGGAAAACACCTCCGAGACAGCAAAAAATGAGAGAGGTTATTGTATAGGGGCCCAACACAATCTCGTAGCCTCAGAAAAAAAAAAATTAGGCATCACAGTTTCTGAATAACAGTCCATCAAAGATTGCTACCCTTTTGCACTTTGGACTATTAAGGGATTTCGCCAATTGAACATAGCTCAGACTGCTTCGGCCTATTTAGGTGCGAAAGGGGACCATACCTAACCTAAATGTACCCATTCGAACATGATGGAATAGTCAGTTTAGTCATACGAGCTGTAGAACAAGATTTATTTATAACCTTACAAGTAGTTTTTAGCCTCCGACCAAACTCCAATGCTGATTTTCATGCAAAAAAAAGCCATGAGACCATAGCTTGTTGCTTTATTTTTAATGGAAACTGGTGGGCAGTAGAGTTAACTTCTTCAAAACTTGGTTTGAAGTAATTTCATTCATTTTTTGTGCATTTAAGAGGCATTTTACTGGAGGTCGGTCTGTGAGCCTTGTTCCAAGGGTTTGAGTGCATTTAAAATGGAATTTTAAGCCTTCCACCCACTGTATGATGCTATAACTTGGTGGATAGGCTTATTTAGGATAGATAAACATGTTTGCATTGTTTCTTGTGTAGGGGAGGTCAACATTATGATTTTTGGTGATGCCCTAGATGGCATTTAGGGTGTTTTTGCATGAAAAGGTGAGGTTAGAGAGGGTAAAAGTGGGAATTGTTTGAGGGAAGTCACTTTTCTTATTCTTTTAAGCTTGTTCAAGGTTATTAAAGGGTTTTGGAGTTTGTGGTAAAGTCTAAGAAATTCTACAAGTAGGATTTCAATAAACCCTTTCCAAATTTGAGCAATTTGAGGGTTTTGTGGAATAGGGTCTTAGAGGGAAATTTCTAGAGGATAAATGAGAAAATTTGAGGTTTTTTCATTTTTTGAGTGCTTCCCTAACAAGTTTTAGGGCCTATGAAGTGTTCCAAGGGTGGTTGCTTTAAAAATTTGGCCTATTTGGCTAGGTTGAGCAGCGTAGTTTGCATGATTTGTGAAAGTTTTTCCAAAGGAGTCCTATGTGAGTTGGAAGTATGTTGAAGGGGACTAAAATGGGTGTCTAGAATTATGATTAGTTGTAGGATTTGTTGAAGAGATCTGAGAGTTAAGTTGAGAAAGGTGTTTAGGAATCCCTTGTATTGTGAAATCGAGTGGTTTTCCATCCTTGGTTGCATCAACTAACCATCAACTAATCGTCTATTTCCAAGGTTATCCTACAAAATTTTCCAAGCATCCATATAGCTTGTTTGAAGGCACCTATTTTAGGCTTTTAGCCACAGCAGCAAGGCAGTGAACTATTTGATAAAATGCTTTGGTTCTAGACGTATGAAAAATGTGGTAACATATACAAGGCAGTGAACTGTTTGAAAAAATGCCTCAAAAAAAGGTGGTCTCATGGTGATGGAATTCCATGACAATCTATAGCAATTTTCTTGTCATGGAATTCCATCACCATGAGACCACATTTCTTTGACGCATTTTCTTAAAACAGTTCATTGCCTTGTCTATATTATTGCTTACCATTATGCTTTGTTAGATTCTTTCCAAGCATCCATAGCTTGTTTGAAAGCAATTGTTTTAGGATTTTAGCCATAGCAACAAGGAAATTAAATGTTTGATAGAATTCTTTGATAGACATGTATGAAAAATGTGGTAGCATAGACATGGTAGTGAACTGTTTGAAAAAAATGACTCAATGAAATGAGGTCTCATGGTGATGGAATGTCATGACAATCAACAAGGCAATCAACTGTTTGAAAAAATACCTCACATAAATGAGGTCTCATGGTGATGGAATGCCATGAGAATCAAAATTGATTTTGACTATCATGGCATTCCATCACCATGAGACCTTATTTCTTTGAGGCATTTTTTCAAACAGTTCATTGCCTTGTCTATGCTATTGCTTACTATTATGATTTGATAGAATTTTTCCAAGCATCCATAGCTTGTTTGAAAGAACTTGTTTTAGGCTTTTAGCCATAGCAACAAGCTAGTGAACTGTTTGATAAAAATATTTGGTAGACATGTATGAAAAATGTGGTAGCATAGACAAGGTAGTGGACTGTTTGAAAAAAAGCCTCAAAGAAATGTGGTCTCATAGAATTCCATGACAAGAAAATGCAATTGACAACTGATCCTAGTTATTAGTTATGCAATGTGAAGTAATTGCATAACTGCTTAGGTTGACTTTGTAAAAACTATATTGTAATTGAAATTTTTTCATCTATCAACATCTAGTTGTTGGTTATGCAATGTGAAGTAATGCTTTGAGTTTGAAAGATGTGCAATGCAATGTAATTAGCAATATGGATATAAACTACATAATATAACCATTCTTTTTTATGCTATTGTACATTGATATTTAACCATTGCTCAAGATTAAATTTTCAAAGAATTTAATCATGCACATGAGGAACAAATTAAATTTCAATTGTCAACTTCTATTTATCAAATAATCCAATAATCATGTGCATGTACATATACTAAAATGGCATCAATGCCAACTCAAACGAAGTTTTACAAAATGTGGCATATGCCATCTCAATACCTATTCAAAATTTACATGCCAAAACGTTTATCTCATCCTAAACTACTAGTGGATCATCAAAATGGAGCCTCTTTGAAGCACTCTTTGGCTCTGAAGGTAGCTGCACAAGAAAAATGCAAACCACAATTGAGATTAGTTATACTATATAATTTAAAATTGAATAATTAACATCAAAATCAATATACATTGAATTTTAATTGAACTCTAAAATTGAAATATTGATTACCTGAAATATACGTCTCTTTAAAGGGTTAGGAGTCCTCTAGAATATGCCCCTCTCAAAGAACCAACCAAACCAACTTTTGAAATGTCAATCTATACATGTGAACAAAAACATAAAATTGATCCAAGTTAGTATACGATTGTCGGTAATAGGAACATATTTACCAAACACAAAATAAAATAAACACATACCTCTTTAGGCTGATCTTTTTCTTTATCTCCTTTAGGTGTTTCAAGACCTCCTCCTTGAGGTGTTTCAGCACCTACTCCTTGACGTGCTCCAATACCTACTCCTTCAGGTGTTGTGACACTTGTCAACAATGATGTATAGCTCATAACCGCATGTACATAAAAATGACAAGTAAATATGAAACTACCAATCTATGTCGATGTATGTATAATCAATATAAGATCTTAAAAATCTTAATTCAATTGAATTTGAGTTCAATTACCTTTCCATGTAAAAGCACAAAGTTGTGTCACACTTTATAAAGGAAATGACCAACATTGATCCAAATTTTAAACTTGAATCACTAAAAAGTGGCATATATGTTCTGAATTTTGAAATGATGTAAACTAGTAAAATATGTATTTTTTGTATATTTTATTTTTGTATTTTTAAAAAAAATTAAAAAATATTTTAAACTAGTTTTTAATAGATTAACACTATAATTTAATTGCTAATAAAATGTTGAAAAATGAAGTTGCATGAGATGTCAAACTTTTTATAGTCATTTTTTTTTTCTTTCAATTTTTTTGTGTGTGTTTATAACTTGAAACTTTAGTGCATGGATATATATTTTTTTCTGATTTTGATAAATATATATTTTTAAATAATTACTAAAATGTGCGTGAATCAAAAAATAGTTTTTTTCATCAGACATCAACTTTCATATTAAATATTTATCTAAAATAGAAAAAAAAATTATACCATCTTCAATTAGATTCTTTTATCTAGTGCATCATATTTTTTTCAATTTTTTAAATAATTTTTAGTATTTTTCCTTGGCATGGTAATCAACCTAATATTTTGTGTTGATAATATACTTTTAGTAAAAATAAAAAATAAAATATAAATAATAATTAAACTATGATAATAAATATATTTTTGAAAACTACACTTATGGATCTACAAAAGGGTATTTTTTATATTTTTAAAAGAATGTTATTTACATTAGTAGGAGTTTTTGAAACTTCAAGTTTTTCAAATAATTTTATTTTTTTGGTAAATTGGACTAAAAGTGGTGCTCCATATATTTTTAGCCAATAATTTTAGTTGAAAGAGTTGTGGAAGTATCTAACTTAGCTAGAATGAATATTACTAGATCATATGTTTGATCAAAATCGATTTTTAGTTAGAAATACTTAAATTTAGTTGTGCTGATAAGTTGGTTGAAAGTGTGATGCAACTTTGTGCTTTTACCCCCTTATCTAACTTTGTGCCTCCATATTCTGGACAAGGTTGCACCTCGCTCGCACTAGGTATTTCCTACAAGAGGAAAATAAGACAAACATATAAGTTATTATATAATTTTATTAATGACAATTCAAATGACAAGCAATTATATAATAAAAAGATGTAAATGAGTGAGTGCGAAAATATATACTGTGTGCATGTCGAGGCCAAATGAAATGGCCCTAAGGGTGCTATCAGTCACCTGTGTGAGCTCCTCAGACATCAACTGTTAAATAGACCATGTAAATAAATATTAGTACTTGATACTATCTCTTATTAATATTCATTTAAAAACAAATGCAAGTTATGAATTTACAACTTAAATCTTACCTATGTCACTATTCCAACGTCCCCCTCTCTAGCAGGAGTGGACTTTGTAGGGTGCGCTCCACTCCCCTACGTCTGATCTATAATGTCCACATCATGGAGGTCATAATCAGAAGTGTTCAAGGGATGCTTAGCGGGTTGTACAAGAGGACCCAAGCATATATGGTGGCACATAGTGCAAGTATGTGGCACACAAATATGTGGACTTGAGGAGGATGATGCAACAACACTTGATCCATCACCAACATCACCAGAATGTGGCTGAGCTACTGTAGAAGTATACGAAACAAAAAGACCACTCAAAGAGTGAATAGCTTGAATAGTCTATGTGGTTGTATCCTCGATAATATCTAGATGATTTACTGGAGGTGGCGGAGGAAGGGGAGGAGGGGGAACATATGGCCACTGGACTACTCTAACTGCCCCTGGTCTATCGTGGGGCATACCTCCATCGACACCCTATAAGGGTTTAATGTCAAAGTAAATGACATGATGCCCTAACAAAAACTCAACATATGATTTTTTAATAAAGTAAAATGGTATATCACTATTGTTGTTCAATGGTTTATCAAAAACCATACACCAACGATCCCAAAAGTTATCTACAATGTCCTTATTCGTTCACCAGTTTATTAACATTAACTGGAAAACCGGTGTGGGGGTTAAAAAATAAAGAGGAAATTTGGGCTTTCGTTATTTGAAGATTTTTCACATTATTGTAAGACAATCCATAGGAGTAATATTCCCTCATGGTTTCTCACCACAAAAGGAGGACATTATGTTGGGTGGAGAGGGTTTCTATATTTTTAATTATTTCCTGCAATGTGTTTGTCATCTGGGATAATCGAGGGATTGTCTTATAAGCATCACAAATGCCCCTCAATTGCTCCAATTTTTCACCAATTAAGTCTTCAATTGATGACCGTGGAGGTGGTGGAGCATTTGGCATTTGTGCATTTTCATTCTCAGCCATAATACCTGATTAAAGTCAAAAACTAATTAATCTAATTGAAATTACACAATATAAATGAAATTAAATTGTAAAAAAACCCTAGTTTTTAATAAAAATCCAAAAAAAAACCTTAGTTTTTAACAAAAATCCATAACAAACTCTAGTTTTTAATAAAAATTCATAAACAACACTAGTTTTAAATCCATTGTAAACTCTAGTTTTTAATAAAAAACCCTACTTTTTAATAAAAATCTATGTAAAATTATACAAAACTAATAGGAAAATTGATTAAAACAAAAATAAAACCAATAACTTACCCTGTAAATTAGATATCTGCTTGAAATCAAATATCTAATCTACAAATATCGCCCTCATTGCCCACACTTGGCTTTAAAATGGTTGAAATGATTTTAAAATCTTGCTTAATGTCTATCTATACGTGCTTCAAATTGGATATCCGATATCTAATTCTTGCCTTGGGCATTGCTTTGAAGAAATGTATTGACACCCAAGCTAGAAAAAAGTCAACTTGGGATTTTTGCATTTTTTGGTCGATGCAAAACACAACTTTTTTCACATCGCCACTTTTTGGCCATCACGATCCCGCACATACCATGAGTGGAGTTCAATTTAGTTCAGTTCAATATCAGTTTAATTCAGTTTAGTTTAGTTCAATTATGATTTAGTTATCTACAGTTTCATGCAGTTAGTTTGAATTGTATGTTAGTTGATTTTAGTTGACTTGAGTTGTATGACTAACGACTTTAGTTGCATGACAAATAACAAGTGGACACATTTAGTTAAGTGGGGATGATCAAGCATGCATAATGTTTGCATGAATTGATGGAGAGATATGTTTCAATTAACAAATATTGAGTTGGACCCATCTTGGGCACCCGAGTTGGCATCTTGGAGTTAACACCTTTTGCATGAGAAGATATTTACAAGGTTGAGTTAAGTGTGCCCATTCTTGCATGCCAAGTTTGAGGAGAAGCTTGGAAGATATTTTCTTGAACAACGATTAGTTAGGAGTTCAGTTTGGGGTGCTTAAATTGAGGAGACATTATTTTTGACTTCATGTTACATGATGAAACCCTACTTACACAAAATAGGCATAGGTTTTTGAGAGGAGCTTTGTTGTCTTGTAATTGATAATTCTTTGGAGTTTTCAATGCTCATTATTGTCTATTAATTATAGCAAGTTGAAGAGAGTTTTTATCAAAGTTTATTGCAGGTTGTGAAGAAGAATTGTTGAAGGAAAAAAAATCATATCAAGCAAAGGATTGATACATTGGTATTGTAATCTTGTTCTAAGGTTAAATAATACAAGCGCTATTGATTATGGTGGTGGAGTTTTTTCCTGAAAGGGTTTCTCCACATATATGTTGTGTCACTTCTATCTTCTTGTCTCATTCTTCTACAATCTTCTATGTACTTATACAATTGGTAAAATTGATCTAAACAAATAATCATACACAAAGAATTTGTAACAAAGAATACTTAATTAGATCTACAATCTCCTAGTTTTACAAGTTTTAAAGCTACATAATTACCTCCATTTTCAATAGAATGCACGAATACTTGAATGCTTGGATATGCTTAGATTGATTGTTAGATGAGAAATGAGAGAAAAAACCTTGTATTTATACTTATCCATGCTTAATATCCCAAAATTACACCACATCGAGTTGACATATGAATTCATTAATTAAAGGAGGATAAATCCTGCCAAGATTTGAAATTGAATCTCAAAAATAACCTAAGGGGGACTAAGATGCCCTAGGTGGCGTCTTAGTCCCGAGGCATGAAACTCGGGGCACAAACTTCAAAAAGGGGCCCATTTAAGGTGTCTTTGAAATCAAGGTCTCAAGCCTTTTGAAGACAAAGATGCCCCAAGTGGCATCTTAGTTCCGACCCAAAAATTAGGGACACATAGCCAGAATCATTAAATTATCATTTATCCTTTGATGTTTGTCAGGATTAGCCATAAAAATATATAATTTATTAGGCTTGTGGATACAAAATAGGACCGATTAAGACATAAATAAGGATAAAGAAAACAAGGCGGGCCCAAACAAGTGTGAAAATGAAAGGGTGTGCATTTTCCTACACTACACACTCATTTCTAGATATAATGTACTAGGAATGCTCATTCTATAAGAGTTTTGAATACTTGTTATTTTCTTTTTTATTTTGTTAAGAATAATAGCCTCTATGTGTTTGGACTTACTTCAAGTAGGTGACACCTACCTAGGTATAAGGATGAACATTTGATCATATTTCTTAATTAATTAAAAAGAAAATAACATATTAAATTCCAATTTTTAATTAGTTAATAAATATAGTCAAATGAATATTTTGATGTTTGGATAGATAATATGCTTCAAGTAACCCATTGATAAGTAATTATGCATTGACACAATTATTATGTCCCTCATTTATTTACATACATGATTTCCCAATAATTGATGCAAGGGAGTCCAACTAGTTTATCTATTATCTTATGATTCCATCTCAAGGTCTGTCCCTCATTTATTTAAATACTCAACTTCCCTATTATTGAAGGTGATTACTTAAAGAAATCCAATCTAGGGGAGTGGGACTAATAGTTGTGCAAAGTAATTTTGAAAGAATGTAATAATTGCATGGATTATTTTAAGACCTTTTTTTAGAGATACAAATTAGCATCTCATCTATCTACAACTAATGTTTGGAGGTGTGACTCATCACACAACTTGTCACATCAGTACACCTAGTGAGAATTGTCCTAAATTTGAATTTTTCAAATATTCAACCAAAGCATAATCATTGTATCCCTAGTGGTTGAGAAAAAAATGTTAGAAAAATGTTGTATTCTTATTTAAAATATAACTTATATGCAATCTAAATGATCTCAATACCCTTTGGTAACCATAGATCTTATTATCTCTGACATTTATATCCAACACAAATGGACCAATAGTTGAACACACACAAAATATTTGTTGTTATAGGGGGGACACCATGGTGGCTGTGAGCATTTATGTAGGGATGAAACAATCTAGTGTGAGGAGGTCCCACAGACTGGCGAAAAACAAAAAAGGGGTTTTGGTGGATGAGATTTCAAGTGATATGGAGCAGGCTGGTAGCAAAATTGAAGGCAAAAAGACATTGTGTAGTGCCCCTCCATTTCGGCTGTCTTTGAATTTTGAGTAAGTTTGTTATTGGTGAACTTAATAGTTTTTGTTTAAATCAATTAATTAAATTGAAAATTGATTTGCTAAGGTAATTCAATAGAGTGGGAAAAATTAAAATAATAATTACCTAAATTAATTTATAAAGTATTAATGATATGGTTGGTGATCAACAATTAAATTAGATTGCTATGTTAAGAGTAAATGTTTTATTAAATAATTAGATTAAGTCGTACTGTTTTAAATTATATTATAATTTTTGATAAGTTATAATCATGAAAAGATAAATATTTTAATGGGAAAATAATGGGATTTTTAATTAAATAAAGGAGATAAGATTTTGAATGAATGAAAAATTGAGTGCAAGTTGGAAAATGATGAAAAAGTTAAAAGCGTGCACTGGAATTGAAACGGGAAACTTGTTTTATTGTGAGATTATTGCCTGATTTTATCTTCGAAAAATAAAAAATCTCTTTATTTTTGTTTTAATGTAGATTAACTTTGGGAAAGTTTCATCAGTTAATCTTGATCTAAAATGAAAGTTTTGGGGTGTCTACAACATTCTTCTAAAAATCATAGGTTTGGTATTGTTTTGGTTTTCTTATGGTATTGTTTTGGTTTTCAAAAGAAATGACTTTTACTTTGCAAAAATATTTTGAACATAAGACAGTTTTTAGAAAATAGAAGATCAAAGATTGGCTTGCATGTTGCTTCTGAAGTTCTGGATCAGGTCATTGGCTGCAAACGAGATCCGTACAACACATCTTCATCGACTTCCGACGTAGGACTCCAGGTCCGTTATTGAATCTCTTTTGGTATGAATTTGATTTTCTAAGTTTCGAGCTGGGAGTCGTTGTAAATATATTGTGGAAGTCGTTCTTCTTACTCCAGCATTGATCTTTCTCAGGTCTCTTCGTTGTTTATTTGTTTGGTTGATCTGCAACTAGATTCTTTTTCATCTAATATTGATAGTTCATTCTCTGTTTATGAAAACGAATTCTCCTTCTTTTGTCATCTGATAAATGATTAATTGAATTTAATTTAATTGCAAATACAACAGACAACATTCCATGGCTTGGACGTTAATTTGAACTACAACCATTGTTTTTACCTGTGTCTTCCTTCTTCACTCTATGCCTTATCTATGTTATCCGCATTTTATTAATCACAGGCAGTTTGAAGCTACCATACTAGAATGGTGCAACCTCTTCCTGTTCGCACTCACAAAGTTTCACATATACCTGTTAATTCCCATACCTATGATGGGATTGAATGTGCCACAGCTTGTTGTTGCCCTTCATCACCTATCTCCTGCGCAACCCTTGTTTTTATTTTGTAATTTTTTCTCCTTCTACCTGGTGTGTCCCATCTTCCCACCAATCTGCAATTTCTTGGTTTATTGTATAACTAGTCGATATTCCTTCACTGTGTAGCCTCTAGTTTCTCTGCATTTTATTTATTTCTAAATCTTCATTAGATTCAGCCTCTTTACCTCCTGCGCAACCCCTTGTCTCTTCTTGCCTTTTTTTTTGTTTTTTTAGAACAAAAATGTATGCTATTAAGATCCGCGACCTTTGGTGTCCTACAGCGTACTTGCTTGCCCTTTTATAAAGGATTTTGACTGTTGTGCGGCCTCTTCTTCCTAGGTTTGCATTTTGGAAACTCCTAACCGGTGACTTTGTCTCTTTGGAGCCTTGACTCCCCTATACCCAACACCATTAGTTCCCGCTCATGATTGCAGATTGATCTTTGTGTGCAGCCAGTCAGCATTCTTAGCTTTCAGCGTAGGCCTTATGTAATCGAAGTTTTATGTTGCTCTTAACTTCCAAGCTTCCTATTGTATGGCTCTGTGGTATAGTTTCTTTGGCTGCGCCTATCGAGGTTAGCGTTTGGTTTGCATTCAAATATTATATTTTATTTACTCTCCTTTGGTGCTTGGAATCGTTGTGAGTAGTGTGTGCGGCTGGTTGGGAATCAATAATACAGTCGTTTATGGATTTAGAAGATTAGGTTTGAGTAGTTATGCCTCGTGAATTAATAGGTGTTTTCCCTTAGGTAATTCGGTAAATTCCATAGAAAAGAAAGGAATAGCGTTGTTCATACTAAGAGAATTGCAAAAGAATGGCTTAGAGGAACTTTGGAATGTATTTAATAAAGGAACTAATTTGGAATTATTCTTTGGATGGGTATTGTGAAAAGAACATTTAAATATATGTCTAAATGTAAGTCATGGGTGAATTGGAAAATAGTTGAGTAGGAAATGTCGAGTTGTTGCTCCTAGATACTTAAGTTGTATAGGACAACATAGTTCGAAGATAAACTTTTATTAAAATTATCTCTTCTTTGTTTTTGGTAAGCCTCTCTAGATTAAATTTATACATGGAAGGATAGTTCTCTTGTATTAAAAAGAAAATATATCTTCTTCTCATGTAGTAGTTAGTATTTAGGTAATTACTTTTAAATAAAAAATAAATTATTTCGATATGTTGAAATTTAAAAGTAAGATATTAAAACAATATATTTATCAAAGATAAATTTAAGTAAATTGGCCTCGTATGGTGTTTGGTACTGCTTTGTAAATATGTATAAATAATTTTCTTTAATTATTTTGATTACATAATGGATGTAGAAATAAAAATAGAGGTGTTATATTTAAATCATGGGTAATTCTATTAGAAAAGAAAAGAATGTGACATGTTAGCGAATATATATATATATATATATATATATATATATATATGAATATATTTGTATATATAATCTAGTGGATTGTGGAGTGAAAATGTTATCGGATTATAGAATTTAGAAAGGAATATATTGCATTGGGTTATCAAAATTGTCATTAGGGCTTACTTTTAGAGATCATTATTTGAGACTATAGTCTTATAATTTGAGTAAGATATGAAAGTGATTGGTAGGTTGTTCAACTTAGATAATTTTGATTTATTGATAGATGAATTAGTGGTTTATAATGTGGCAAGGTTTTCTTTATGTTTATTTGAGATTGAGAGGTTGCTTGGAAAAGTGAATTTCATGGTTGTTGTGATTACTTGTTCATGTTGGATTTACGTATGTTTTGATGGTTTCGAATTGATGTGTTTCTCCTCTTGAGTTAATGTTGATTAGAGGGGATTTTGTATGATTGGAATTTTGTTTTGGAACCTACAATTTGCTTTGACTTACCCTCATTTGTGAGTCTTGGGTAGTTGGTCTCTTTGGGATTCTAGAGGAGGGGAAATAGTATGTTGTTTCATAATTGATTTCCATTTTGGTTTTGTGAATGGTTTCTCTTATGCTCGTTTTGATTGTGGTGGGTATAGCCTTGCACTTGAAAGTGGTTTTCATTACTGGGAAGTATTAGCATGAGATGGTGCATGCCTCACTTGATGTATTTACCTTTTGGCCTTGATATTTTTTGTGCAAGTCGGCTTACCCCTCAAGCACTCATTTAGACTTGGGATGAAACGAGAAGGCATAGAATGGAAAATCAACCACCTTGTCTTCATGAAAGGTGAGTTGATTTCACATGTGTTAGAATGGGGGCTAGAGATCGGTTGAGGTTGTCAGGGTAACCCAAGACGGGGGTCGGTAACCTATGAAGATCCGCATTGGGTAACCCATGTCGAGCCATGTGATGACAATCTACCCTTTAACAACTGTGTTTATTTTTTGTTTCCCATTATTGCTTTGGTCCTCTAGAAGCAGATGTTGTCTTGTTTTAATTGTTGCTCTTGTTTGTTATTGTTCACCTGACTATTTTGGTTGAGGGCCTTTCTTGTCTACTCTTAGCATAGGGGGTGGGTCTTTGAGCCCACATGGTCGGGTGGAACATGCTATGCATTCCATTGGGTCCCCAACAGAGGATCGAGATGTGTAGAGTTGTACCAGTTGCAAAGACTTTAGAGGATCGCCATAGTTGGAACCGGTCTTGATGCTTTGTTTTCATTTTTTTAGTTGTATTATTCTATCTCATTGTATTGTTCTCATTCATGTTGGGAAACACTTATATCTTAATGAAATTCTTGAATGATGTAATGTAATGAAATGGATGTAATGTATTATTTTACCTTTGTAAACCTTATGTGGTTAATGATTCATGGTAGTTGTTATTTGATGTGTTGTATTTGTGGAAATATGCTCCATTGAATTCACATGATGATAATATGTTTATAGTTATTGGAATTAAGTTAATCTTGTTTATGATGAGTTTTCATATGTGGATGTATGATTATTGTAAATGTATGTTATATCATGGGTTATAATGTAATTTGGGAATTCATTCATTATTGCAATGCCGTCACATGTACCCTAGAGAGCGTAGTTAGTCTTGTATACATATAACTACATCTCATGTATATTATGTTAATGTACATCTTAAGTTATGTTTTACTTTAAAAAAAATTATTGTGCTTTAATTGTGATTTTTTGTTGTCCTTTGGGGTTCACGCAATGGGGCATTATAGCTTGGTATTAGAGCCATGTTTGCAAATGTTGGGTACTCTAGGTTAGTGGAGCCCATTAGGTTAACCTTTGTGCATAACTCTTGAAACTTACATGATATCCTCTTATGTTGCAGCGTAGAAACATGCCTAGGGGTAGGGGTCATGGCCGACCTATGGTGTCCACGGAGCCAACTGCCAGAGTTTTTCATCTCCAAGCTCCCATGGTTTACAATGTGAAGAACGTCAGAGTTCCCAAAATAATCTAGAAGGAGGAGGTCAAAATTTGAAGCAGTCAGGGCTTGATGGATTGTAGTTACAAAAATTGTTAGAGGAGGCACTAGGCTGTTTAGGCCCTAGGAAGGATGAGGAACAAGTAGAGAGAGAAAGAGAGAGATCACCAAGGAGAGGCACATTAGCGGAGCTAGATGCCATAGTAGTGGGTTACATGAGAGACCTGTTGAGAGCATGACCTCCCACATTTGATGGTACCAGTGGAGGACTGGAGGCTGAAACATGGTTAATTGATCTAGATCGTGTTTTCACTATGCATCCTTACGACAGTAGTACTAGGGCTAGGTGCTCCATCATGCACCTCAAAGGGTCTGCATCCACATGGTAGCTATTAGAAGAGCAAAAATTGCACCTAAAAATTGGCTTAGTGACTTGGGAGTTATTCATTGAGAGGTTTAGGGTTTGTTTTCTATCAAAACACTAGAGATAGAACCGAGCAGACGAATTGCATGAACCTAAATAGATGACAATGTTCGTAGAATAACATGAGTGTCGGTTCTATGAACTCAAGCAATATGCTGGGATCAGTGACAATGAGGGTATGCTATTCCATCACTTTATCAAGGGCTTGAATGCTTGCATTAGTGGAGGAGTCTGAGTTTTCAAGCCGAAGACTATGGAGGTGGTTGTGGAGAAGGCCTGCTTAGTGGAGGAAAACTTGGCTATGGCACTTGGGGGTCATGCAAGTGTTCAAATTGGTAGTGCACCTTCATCTAACTTTGGTTCTTAGGGAGGTCCGAATCTAGTTGCAGAGTCCTCAAAGGGTCATCAAGTGCTTGCTAAGGGTGAACGGTAGTAGTAGCAACACTCTGAGACTAAACATAAGAATTCACAATCTCATCATGGTGATGGTAGTTCTCACTCTAGGAAGAACCAGAATTGGTGGTGTAACAAGCACAACCATTTTGAGCAGCTTGCACAGAGCACCTAGAGCATGGCTAGCGAGGGGCAGTGTTCAACAGTCTAATGCACTTCCAAGCAACAAAAGTTTTGGTCGAGGCACAAGTTTTTCCTCTTGCAACCAACATGGCCACATTGCTAGGAAATTTCTATAGAGGAACACTACAGGTTTTAGTCAGAGGCCAACTGCTTTTGAGCCAACGGTGGGTGATGTAGGCAAATCACACCGAGTTTTTGCGGCGGTTGATAACCGTTAGACTGGGCACTAGGGTTCAGTTGTTGAGGCTACTGGTAGAGGTTGTGTAGCTGACCTGAGAGCATGTGGATGATCTAGTGATGTTCCAATAGGGTCTTAGCATTGTTTTTGTGTCTGTTGTGTTGCTCTATCTGCATGGATATGATTTTATGATGTTTATGTTGTGAACCTTGTGACTGTGTTGGTGGTTGTGCACCATCTTGTTTTGGTTGGAGAATAGTTATTTGACTTGGATCATTGTGATACTCGTTGTTGGTGTTTCTATTATGATGATGAAGTGGTTGTTTGTTTTGCTTAATTTGGCTATGAACTACATACAAACATGTGACCTTACTTACATTATGCATTGATTAATGATTCCTTTGTGATGTTGATTATGATATAATTAGTGTTATTGATGATGAAATTATTGTACTTGATGTGGTGTTTCCTACTTAGAGTCTGGGTGAGAGGACGGTGTAGCATCACTTGTTTGTAAGCACCCTGCCACACCGCAACTTCCTCTCACAATGTGCTTGTGATAAGATATATATGTTGCTTGACGTTGGTTTGATGGAGGATGTAGGTATTGGGCACAAACTCTGCTTGCACTATCATTTTTGAGCATGCCCTACAAACCTAATGGGTATGATGTGGAAACCAGAGTAGACAAGAAATTCCCCCAACCTAGTATGTCACCTTGTCTTTGTGTTTGACGATATCATCTACTTGTGATCTTATTCCCATTTTGGTATCGTTCTTCTTTTTGAGTCGTTTAATTTTATTTTTCTAATTATTATCATTATAATTGATGATGCAGTTGTTAGTTCATTGCATTATTGTGCTTATGATTGCGTGCGACTTCTAGGAGTAAGTCGATGCTAAGGGGGGAAGGATGTAGTGCCCCTTCATTTCGGTCATCTTTGAATTTCGACTAAGTTGTTTATTGGTGAACTTAATAGTTTTTGTTTAAATCAATTAATTAAATTGAAAATTGATTTGCTAAGGTAATTTAATAGAGTGGGAAAAATTAAAATAATAATTACCTAAATTAATTTATATAGTATTAACCTTATGGTTTGTGATAAACAATTAAATTAGATTGCTATGTTAAGAGTAAATATTTTATTAAATAATTAGATTAAGTCGTACTATTTTAAATTATATTATAATTATTGATGAGTCATAATCATGAAAAGATAAATATTTTAATAGGAAAATAATGGGATTTTTAATTAAATAAAGGAGATATATTTTGAATGGATGAAAAATTGAGTGCAAGTTGGAAAAAGATGAAAAATTTAAAAGCGTGCACATGCATGGCTTGAAATTGGAATTGAAACGGGAAACTTGTTTTGTTGTGAGATTATTGTTTGATTTTGTCTTCGAAAAATAAAAATCTCTTTATTTTTTTTAATATGGATTAACTTTGGGAAAGTTTCATCAGTTAATCTTGTTCTAAATGAAGGTTTCGGGGTGTTTGCAACATTCTTCTGAAAAATCATAGGTTTGGTATTGTTTTGGCTTTTGAAAGAAATGACTTTTACTCTACAAAAATATTCTTAGCATAAGACAATTTTTAGAAAATAGAAGATCAGATATTGTCTTGCACGTTGCTTCTGAAGTTATGGATTGGGTCATTGGCTATGAAAGAAATTTGTACAAGACATCTTCATCGACTTCCAGCATAGGACTCTAGGTCTGTTATTGAATCTCTTTTGGTATGAATTTGATTTTCTAAGTTTCGAGCTAGGGGTCATTGTAAATATATTGTGGAAGTCGTTCTTCTTATTCCAACATTGATCTTTCTTGGGTCTCTTCATTTTTTATTTGTTTGGTCAATCTACAACTAATTTCCTTTAAATTTGATATTGATAGTTCATTCTCTATTTATGAAAATGAATTCTCCTTCTTTTGTTGTCTAATAAACAATTAATTGAATTTCATTTAATTGCAAATACAACAGACAACCTTCCATGGCTTGGACATTAATTTGAACTGCAACCATTTTTTTTACCCATGCCTTCCTTCTTCACTCTATGCCTTATCTATGTTATCTACATTTTATTAATCACAGGCAATTTGAAGCTACCATGCTAGAATGGTGCGACCTCTTCCTGTTCGCACTCACTAAGTTTCACATATACCTATTAATTCCCATACTTGTGATGGGATTGAATGTTCCACAACTTGTTGTTT
Organism: Sequoia sempervirens; assembly: GCA_007258455.2. Taxonomy (NCBI): domain Eukaryota; kingdom Viridiplantae; phylum Streptophyta; class Pinopsida; order Cupressales; family Cupressaceae; genus Sequoia; species Sequoia sempervirens. Next base: position 108,934,896 of record VDFB02256132.1, read on the forward strand.
CCCTTCGTCACCTATCTCCTATACAACCCTTGTTTTTATTTTGTAATTTTTTTCTCCTTCTACCTAGTGTGACCTAGCTTCCCACCAATCTACAAGGCTAGGCATAACCATCACACACTAAGCTTTGACCACTTAGGTGGCTGGTGTGGGCCCTTTTCCTTTTCACCGTCCATTTCCATTGAAATAACACTCGCCATTAACTATTTGAATTCAACTACTCCCACGTGAAAGTACGGTGACTGCCCATAGTTTTATCTCCCTCTTCATTTAACTTTGTCTTTGTTTTGCATACCTACATGTCTTGCTCTATGGCCATGATAGAACAAACTTTCCACTCAAAATAAACCTTCATTGGAGATTTATGTTTGATAATGTTGCCACCACCATTTTGAGATGTGGGTATTTTTCCTACAAAAGAGCAATTCATTAGATTTTGTTTATAAAAATGGTTGTTGCATCAAGACAATGGGATCTTCAAAATAGGGTATGGACATCTATCAACCATAATGGAAGGGGAGATTAGACTCATATATTACAGTTGGAAATGCTCTGCTAAATATGTATGTAAAGTGTGGAAGCATAGACAAGGCATGTGAATTGTTTGATACCTAGGATGCCTCAAAGAAATGTGGTCTCGCAGAATGCTATGATTGCAGGATATGCACAATATACGTTCCTTCAAAAGGATTTGGAAAATTTAAGTCAAATGTAATTGGCAAGTGTAAAGCCACATTCTATAATCTCTCCCAACATCCTCACTACCTGTGCCAAAATTAGACCTTTGAAAGATGAATTGTATCAAATGTTGTAGCCATAATTGCACTGGTAGACATGTATGCAAAATGTGGAAGCATAAACAAGGCATGTGAACTATTTAACATAATGCCTCCAAGAATTGTTTGACAGAAGTAAACCCAAAAAGTTTAAATGAAAAAAAATCTTAACACAAGTTAGATCAGTATTCTACTTGTCATTCAGATGAGACATTTAAATATACAGTGATATTTTTTGGGTGTCAAAATAGGGATATTGTTAACCCTCTACAATAAACTGTAGTTTAGTATTCACAAAGATGTTTAAAGTTCATTAGATATTATATTTGTAGGATTCCTTTCTACCTTATTTTCTTTTCATCTGTATTTTTTTTTATGTTTAGAGTATAAAAGTGTAGTTTGATACTTATTTTAGTATTATATTATTTTGGATTAATGATGTGAATGTATTATTTTAGTATATTATTCGACTATTTTGATGTATTTAGTAATCTAAAATTTAGTTTATTAAAGTAATGTCTTATTTTCTTACTTAGAATCTTGTTGTTTATGATTCAATGAATGGCTTATTCAACTTCAATAAATTTGTAGGCTTGCACTTTGTCATTTTATTTTAAAATCCAAAATTTTACATTTCAAATATGGCAATCTTTGGATCTAATCATTGCTAACTTATAGAAGTGCCAAAACTTTAATTTCATATATCTAGGTTGTGTATTTAAAAATGTCATCCTGAGACATCTACACACTATGGAGAGTATTATTATAAAAAAAATGCTTGAAAAAGCATTAAAAATATTATTCTCCTAATTTGCATATGCATCATTCAACACATCATAAATCAATGAAAAGTCAAATTTCTTCTATCAAGTTTCATCCATTATCAAGTTAACACTTCAAGGTACACTCTAATACAAAACATCAATTAGATTACATTAGCAAGATTAGCACTTGATATAGTGATATTCATTTTTCGATTGATGTAAGGGCATATGGTTGGAAAGTGAAATCCTACAAGTCATTAAATTTTGTGATAGAACTTTAGCATGTGGAAGAATGAAGATCATGCAATGGAATGCATTGTGCCTATGAGTTCTCCATAATTGATAAAGCCACATTGGATGTGTATAATAGCAAGAAGATTGAGCACAAATGTTGATAGTCAATGCAATGTCCACATGGTAGTCACACATGAGTGATAGATGATAGTCAAACAAGACCAATAGTTAATTATTGCATATTATTGGATGATCTAGTCATCATTAACGACTACATTTTCTAGATTTGCAATAGATTTTATGTCTTTAATTCATTAGACAAAGTTTAAAAATTGAATGTTGGACTAACTACATTAATGAAAATTGGTTGGTTTTGGCCACTAAAATATAATTATAAAATTTAATAAATATTAGTTTTGTGTAAATCTGGTTAAGGTCTTCTTGTTGGCCTTATAATGGGAGTTGAGTATAAATATATAGTGAAGTTTGAATAATTGTGTATTTTATCTGTAAAGTTGTAATATTTGTTGTTCAAATGATTGAAAAACATTGTTCTTGTACCATTTCCTCATGTTTTCTTCCTTGTTGTGAATGTGTTCTCCATTTTGAAGCCCTTTGTTATATGACTAGGCATACCTTCACTTAGGACCCCACATTACAGTTGTATCAAATGTGACTTCCATAGCCCAAGGTTTAGCTTGTGAAGAGGTGAAAGCATCACAGACATTGACTAAAGCTTACAAGCAAGATATATTTCTATCCTCCATAAAATTTGAGGATGGTTAGAAGGTATTGTAGATGTCCTCCAATGTGTTTTTCATTGTGTAGATGGTGTGGTGTGCATTTTTTGTAAGATGAGTGTTGAGGAAGGAGATAATAAAAAATAGAGTTATTGTCACTAGATGAGGAAGGAACTAAGCACCTAAAATAAAATATCCCAAGAAAGTTTTATGCGACCTCTATAAGATGTCGGAGGCAATGGAGAACACTCAACAAAGAGATATTGATGTAGACTAGAGTGGTGATGAGGCACAAGCTATGCACGTGGAAGGTTGATGAAGACCTAATAAAGGGAAGACTCCTAAAAACCATCTTCTAGATTTATGACATGTAGCATATCCCTTCAAAGCTACTAGAAAAATAGACCAATTTCTTTTGTTTATTTACTTAATCCGAATCAATTTATCTATAGATAGGAATGTAAGGATTGATGGCATGGTCAATTATTTTAGTAAGTCATTATAAGCTTCTCAAAACTAACATTATAGTCCTATTTAAAAAGAATAGTATAGAGCTGAAGAACACATGGGTGGTTTTAGTGTTTGTTTCAAACTCATATTAGTTATTAAGCATCTACAGTGGTAGATGGTTATGATTGAGTGTTCATAATCAAGTGAGGGGAAAATTAATTTAATTGTAAATACAAGGGAAATTTATGGGAGGTGAGGTGAATAGTTTCAATGTAATCATGATTTGACACAAAGAGAACTTTCCCCTTAAGCATGTGATAGTCCTCAAACTATCTATCTCAATGCAAGATCTTTTTAGTCACAATTTTTAGGATATCACTTTTCCTTCAAGAAACCAATCTCATATGTTCCACCATGAAAGGATTTTGACCAATGATACTAAATTTATATAGGCCATATAAAATTCAATGATCAAGGACCAATAATCAATTTTACTTTGTAACAATAACTAGTAGTAATTTTCCTAAAATATTATATGGAAAGGGTCCCACCAAAATAATCACGATTATGAACTAGCCAATGGTGCATCGATAAGATATTGAAAGCTTTGACAACACCTATAGAGTACAAGAGGTTGTAATGTTTCTTTTCAATGTGATCATCCCTTAGGCATGCTAACTTAATAAGGCATAAGGTAGAGGAGCCATTTTAGATGATAAGTAATACTATCAACCAATAAAATACTACTATTTTGGCATTCTCTATGGAGCCTAATATGAGTATGTACTCAAAATCAGATCATGTTTTCAACAAATGATTGATGCATCACTTGGAGGAAAAAAATTCAAATAATCCTTGTGGGTTGTAAGAGTATGCAATGTGGTAATTTGATTAATCATTTCTAACATCTACATACTTGATAAAATAAAAGTGGGGGTCATCCAATGGTGCATGAGGGCCCTAAGACATTTCATGAGGTTTCTTAGGATCTTTGTGAACTATAGGATCAAGTGAATATTAGAGTATTGATTAACTTTAGGGCTACTAATATTCTTTGGTAATGACTACAAACATGCAAGCCATTAGATCAAAACAAGGTCAACAACCACCATTCTCTTTTCCAATTTTACTCTATACAATCATATAAAACACCAAAAATAACTTATAAAATATAAAATATCATTATAAGGGCATAATATCTTCCAACATGAGGCTAAACAAGAAAAAAAATGAATATTAATTGATACTTGAGTAGTATTAGAGTCTCAACCATTTTTTTTAAGGGGATAAATATTCAAAGGGTCTAGTTTATTTTCAAAAATAAGCTTGAAAAGAAGATATTCAAACCTAAAAATGATAGGCTTTATCCTTTAACAATGAGGCTTTGTTAGGTTCCCTAAAATTTTAATTTATATACATTAATTATCGATATCTTATCTTAGTCCTAATTAGGAAATAAATTCAAGGATCTAAATCAATTCTTGGAATATGTGACACTACACACTATACACACATGAACATAATGGAATTACATTAGAATCTTAAGACACTAGTGATAAGGACTCCCTTCACCAATATACAACTATAATTATAAAATACAATGGAATAATTTAAAAGTTGTTAAAGCCTCCAAGGGATGACACAACTCTAACCAAATTTCAAATTTTTAGATAATCTAAAAATTAACTTAAAATTTAATCTAAACTCATTGGTTTGGGATCTTAAATTAAATTATGATTCTTTCTAGTCATGTTTTTAGTACTATTATCATGAATGTGTTTGATCTTGCATATGTGTTAGTCTAAAAATAATCATTCAAATTGATGCAGGAGCATCCAGTGGTGTAAGGGCAATCTTGCATCACCCAAAAATAGTTAAATTTCAAGTTTCTCGGTTTTTATATGTTTTTACATTTTTGGATACCATTTTCATCATAATGAAATTCCCAATTTACGGTTTTTTATTTTCTATTCCTAGGTTGAAAGATATTGCAGTTTTAGTTTCCCAAATTTGCACCTGAAAATCTTCCAAGTTAGATTTGAGGCACTTAGAGTTCCTGGAACAGCCCAGAATCTTTCCAAAATTGGCATAGCTGATTTCAAGCGTGTTATTGACTTCGATACCTTTCCAATGGTTCAAATGGTTCGTGAATCAGAGTCTCATATCAAAAGTTATGGCCCCGGGAAGTTGGCGCACTTTCTAGAAGATACAATTGCAAATGTTCTTTTGAAATTTGAACTTCAAGTTGTAATTTTTTTGGTGCCAAACCGCCTAAACTCAAATTTGAATTTTTTTTTGTCTCCAAACTAAAGAGGAGCTCTATTTATGGGCGGGTTTCTAATTTTTGGGTAACTTTTTGGGGACAAGCTCACATATTGTGAAAGGGTGATTTTGTAGCTTTTTGTAACTTGCATGTGTTGTAGAACTTGGGGATTTGAGATCCTTTGCATGTAAGAAGCTCCATTTTCTGAATAATAAAATTATTCTCTTGTTTGTGGGTTATTTTCTAAGTCTCGGGCTGCGCCCTCATCACAAATTTATACTAAGTAATTTTAGAATAAAAACCTTAATCAAAATCATGCCTACTCTAAACTACCTATGTTATAAGATTTTGGTATAAAAGGTGATATAGTTAGCATAATATTTTATCATATTAATCCATTGGTATTAAAAATAAAATTAATTTAGTTTATGTCATGTTTAGGATCATAATTCACAAGGCTCTAAGATTTATATCCTAATACTAGCTTAGAAAAAAAATTGGAAGCATTAGGGCATTACATATGTCTCCATCTTAGGGAGTTCCTCCATAAAGTTGGAATTTAAAAATAATAATGGGTATATCAATTGAATTTCTTAGGTTTCTTCACATGTTTCCAAACTAGTCCTATAGTAGTATCATAGCACCCTAACTTGAGTAATGTTATTGTTTCAAAGTAGAACTATGTGTCAATCCAATATTTGGGTTGGTTAGATACCTAAAGTTTGATATCTACATACATTTGCAACAAAAACTAGTTAATCACATGATTTAGTTTAGGATGATACTTTTGCAACCTAGATGCATATAAGACATCATAAAGTATACATAGGTGTTATGGTACAACAAGTGTGTTTCAATAGGGGATATATATCTACGATTTTAATATTCCATATTAGGTTGTGCTCTCATAAATATTTTATCTAGAATCTTAAAGGTGATATGTCTTTTTTTTTGGTTTGTGTATATATGAGAAACAAGATTCCAATGCAACAAACAAGAACCTTTCCATATTGCCTTTACATAAAAGGATGAAGCACCCAAAACCTCCATAAGTATTCAATGATCTCACAAGAATCCTATTAATGTGCTTTGTATATCTAGTTGCTCTTCAATTTGATAACATGACTTCGGAATGGAGATTTTATTCAAATGGATTGAGGATGTTTTGATTTATAGGTGTTGAGGATGGAGGATCAAGGGTTAGGATTGTATTTCATGATCAAATGATAGGTATGTTTGAGAGTCAGGGTGAACAAAATTCCTCCAAGTGGAATCATGTCATTGGTACACTTAGAGAGGAAGAGGATAAAAGAGATTTGAATGGCTAGGGTTGGTTTGACTAGATCTAAGGGATGAGATTGAATCCTCTCATACATATGTGAAAAAGACCATGGAAAAGAGATATCATGACAAGTTTTCTCTCACACATGTGATAGGGAAGAAGGATTTTGATGTGTACTCTCGCACATGTGTGAGAATGCATAATGTCCATGTGAGAACACATAATGAAGTATAATGGAAAATTTGACTCCTCTTGCATATGTGAGAGATCACATGGCGATAAGGGATGGAGACATGTTACTTCTCTCAAATGTGTGAGAGATCACATTGGGAAGAGAGACATAACAAGTGTCCTCTCACACATGTGTGAGAGATCACATGTTTAAGGTGGAGGGTTGGTATTTTCTAGAATAAATGGCTGGATAGGATTTTATTATGGGATTTTAGTGATAAGTGGGATTCAATGAGATTGTTTGAATTAAACGAGTTTAGGAATGTGGAAGGACTAATTAGTCTTTTTATATTTTGATTTTTCTTTAGAACCCATGTGTTGAAGTAGTGTCTTCAAATAAGGTGGCATTAGGATTGTTGTTCAAGTTTCTTCTTATTCTTCTTCAAAGCATAAAGATGAAATATTCCTTGTTGTAATATATAGAGGAATGAAATTATCTTTCTCTTGCTTTGTTAGTAGAGAACAAGGGTTATAAGTTGGTTTTTGTGCTTAGGAGTATTAGGAGGCGATGAAGCGGGCTTCATCTACTCCTTATTTTATATTTTATATTATTTTTTTATTGTTTATTTTTTATAGATTCATTTGGTATAATTAATAAATTTTACCTTTGGGTTCACAAGAAATAAGTATTTTATGTTCCTTACACCTATAATCATGACAAGTGTCCTTAAGAGTGTCCAACATAATTTTCAAGTGTGAAGGGACTTGACTCTAAAATGTAATCATAATAATTTGAATCATATCAAATATCTTAGAAATATTGTAATAATCATGATAAATATTATGTTAGTAACATGTGATAATAATGCTAAATATAATCATTATAATTGCAATCCTATAGAAAAGTATTGAAGTTTTCTTATCAATATAGCAGGATAGTGAAAAATGCCAAAAGATATGCCTCCCAAATGGGTGAAATGATAAAAATAATATAAACATGTATGTAGAGTACAAAAGATCCAAATCTCAAGCAATAATATTAGAGGGTAAACCCACAAAAGTGGTTTACAATTCCAATGAGGAAGGAAAAGTTGCAAAAAATGACCCCGTGCAAAAAAAATTGTTTTTGGGGGTTCGAACCAACCCAAAGGGGGTTCATTAGAACTTGGTTCAAGTGAACCCATCACATTTAGGGTGTGACCATTCCCTAGGAGAAAAAATAAATAAAACATTTGTGGAAAGGGGGTTTGCTCGAACTAGGGTTCAAGTGAACCCCCCTTTTCTCACCTTCTCACCCTCTAACACCAAAAAACTCCAAAAATTTTCCCTTTGAAGCTCAGGTTGAAGATGAAAATGGAGGAGACTTCACAAGCCCAACTGGATGATGGTAGTCCTTGGAACAAGCTATCCAATGAATATAATTTTAATATGTTTTGGTTTTATTAGGTATTTGTTTTTTTAGTTTTATTAAACATAGGTTTTTCATCGAAAAATCAAGCTATCTATTCTGCACATGTGGAAAAATAGTAGATTATCATTTTTTTTTTTAAATATGAGTGCAATAGATATTGAAGTCCTTGATTCAACAAAAAAAAATTGAATTTCGATACATACAAAAAAAGTTACGTTGTATACGGTTCACCTATGTCTAAATTGTAATTGGTTTGACTTCGAAACTTGATTAAGGAAAAAAAATTCAATAAAACACTATGAAACCAATTGGAAGCACTAGATATCATAGTTACAAATCTAAATTTGAAAAAAATAGAATTTTATCCTTCATGGAAAAAAGGTTATGTTGTATGTACGGTGAGTGCCACTCCTTAAAAATGGTGTTTATTGAAAAAATTTAGTTTTCAAATGAGATGGAAAAATAAGTTCAATTTGATTCCAAAAATTTTGAAAAAAAAAATATTTAGAACCTACAGACAAAATGTCACAAATCACTAGTTTGCATTATCTTCAAATTACTCACGGTTTAGCCGTTATAGGTGCCCGAAAGTGAAGATTTAGTTAAAAAAAATATTTCAATGTCCAGTTTGGCCATAAATTGTAAACCAGTATTGTGGGATTACCCTAGATGAATTATAATCTAATATAGTGTTCTCATCTTATTTATGTGGTTGGCAACCACCTTTAATATTTTTGAATTTCAGAATGGTATGATGTCATTACATCTGCTTGATATATGTAGAATAGGAGAAAGAGCCTTTTTAATATTGTTATTGTACTTGTGGATTTAGATTCACTTGTTCTTTTTGAATATATTCTAATTTTTCTTTAGAACCCATATGTAAGTAGCACCTTTAAAAGAGGTGGCAATGGGATTGTTGAAAGTTGCTTTCTTATTCTTCTTTGGCGCACAAGGAGGAAATCATCCTTGCTTTGGTACATATGAAGGAATGAAATTATGATATTCTTTCTTTACTGGTAGAGGACATGAGTTAAAAGCTGGTTTTTATGCTAAAGGAGTATTAGGAAGCAATCAAGAGGGCTTCATTTTTTCTTTATTTCCTCTTTTATTTTTTTCTTGTTTCTTTTGTTGCATATGCATTTGTTATAATTAACTAATTCTACCTTTGGTTTCATAAGGAGCTTAGATACTTTATGTTCCTTAAACATTTGTACCCATAAAAAAATAATTGAGAGTGGCAACATAATTTTCAAGTTTGAAGTATTGACTTGAAAATAGGTACATATGTATCTCTCATCACTTTCACAATTTTTTCTTCACAAACATATTTTAGACATTGATGTATCCAAGACAATATCACATTTAATTATTGTAACTAAGGTCTCCCAAGTAAAATATAAAATATTTAGACCAATAATATGGAGAAAATCATCCACCTCCTTAATCCCCAACTCAAGCAGACGGATAATTCCGAAGTGTCCAAAATAATGCCATTGGTTATGTTTAGAGAATCAAATAATGTGTATAATTGTTTGATGCTAAATTTTCAATTATATCAAATTATTTTATGCATATGTTATACTAATTACCTAGATCATTGTGAATACCTTCACATTGTAGACCATGAAGAAAACCATGACCATAAAGTGGAGAAAAATAATTGTGGTTTTGGATCTCCTCATAACACATGACTTTTTGAAGGTACATATGTAGGTGAAATTTTACAAGTAATATCCATAAATGTATTTGTAGAAGTATGTGAAGAGGAACAAACATGCTTTGTATCCATAAGATATTTATTCATATGTGTATACATAATAGAATTATTATGATGCTTGAATACCTATTAGTGTTCAATATTGTTAGATTGTGTATGCAATGGAAAAATATTAGCATAAAATTTCCAATTTATTTTAGTGGAGAAACCAAATAATTTCCCCCATCATTCACACCATCAACATGAACCACATTATTATCAATGAAATATATGATTTTATGCTCAAATACCATATAAGTATATGTATGGTGTCCATTAACTTTATGGAAATTGTAGAAGAATTATTTGTTATAACTCTTTGATAATCCTCTAGAGGAATCCAATTTTTTTATGGAATCAAGGCTAACCAAATTATTAGGAAGGTTTGAATAACTTCATCCAACGGTTTGCTAAGCTTTGTAAATTTCATAAGCCCTTAATGTTTGAATGATACAAAACTAGATGTAGTTACAAACATTTGATACTAATTTTAAAAAATTTCTTGTCATTTTCTTTTTGAAATGTATTATTCTTTTGACATCTTGAAGGGTTGGAGGAAGTGGAGAGGCCCAAAAATTCTAACCATTAGATTCAAATAGTTCAAGTTCAATTTCAAGATCTTTTACATGCACACACAAATTCTACCACATAAATATAAGAAGCTAACTCCATAGTCATTAATAACCTCATTATATCTCAAGAACATTTAGATAAATTAGTTAGTTGTTTCTAAACCCATATTGACACAGAAGTGTTGTAAGAAAGTGGTGGTTAGCTCATCAAAATAATGGATAGAAATAGGAGCTAAGGATAAGAAGTATTCAAGGGCAGAGTCCTTAGGGTTCATGAAAATAATTTAGGTAAGACTTTATCTTCATATGTAATATCTAGACATGTATCATTGAAAGCTTGTAGGTGAACATTGTGACCAACTTTTCCATACTATAACTCAAATTATATAGCTACAATAAATCCAATCAAAAATGGGTGTAACAACCTCAAATGTGAAAGGTGTGTAATGTAAAGGATTATATGTAATAGAGTCAGAGCTATAGGCATATCCACTTTCTTCTTAAGTTGATCAAACTACTTCACTAGTTTATGGAAGGTTTAGAAGTGTGGGTAGTAGTGGTATGAGAAGCATTGATATAATGAAGGATTTCTAAGAGAGTGAGAGGTACTAGAGGGATTGGAATGGTAATGGAAGGAAAAATCACACTTTAAATCTATATTTGTCATAGAATGACAAGGATAGTGGTAGTACTTGTATGGGTATGAGTAAACACTATCCAAATTTAAATTGAGAATTCTAGTTTGGACATAGATTGTCACAATTTAATATCATCACGAGTCATGAGTCACATGCACATAATACACTTCTACAAAACAATTATTTCACTAGTTTCAACCTAAGCATATACATCATCTAAACCTTCCTCAACTCCATTAAACTTAGATATTCTTCACTAGTTTGTATGGTGAATTGTAGCTACAATTATCTATGGTATCAAAATTATTTAGAAATATGTACTTCTTTTTGCATAAATGTCTATCAAAGTAGTTGCAACTACCTCTAAAAAATTTCCTCTATTTATGCTTTGATGGATGTCCATACCCTATTCCAAAGCTCTCATTTTGCACAAGCTGGGAGGATGCTGGTAAAGGTTGTAGGGTCTGGCTTTACACCTACAATTGCATTTGGCTACACGTTTCTTAAACCTTTTCAAAAAATCCATTTTTTTAATATCCTACAATCAGGGCATTCCATGAGAGGAGTGTGCTTTAAACAGTTCAGGTGCTTGTCTATGCTTCCAGGTTTTGTATATCATGCAATCATGGAATTCTCTTAAACAATTTTTGGAGGCCTTTTGTTAAACAGTTTACATGCCTTGTCTATGCTTCCACATTTTGCATACATGTCTACCAGGGCAGTTGCAGCTACAACATCTTAAACAATTCATCTTTCAAAACTCTAATTTTGGCAGCAGGGAGGATGTTGGCAAAGATTGTAGAATGTAGCTTTACACTTGCCAATTACATTTGATTGAAAGTTTCTAAATCATTTTCAAGGAACGCATATTGTGCATATCTTGCAATCATAGTATTCCACGAGACCACATTTCTTTGAGGCATCCAGTCAAATATTTCACGTGCCTTGTCTATGCTTCCACACTTTGCATACATATTTAGTAGAGCATTTCCAATTGTAATGTTTGAGTCTAATCCCCCCTTCCATTATGTTTTATAGATGTCCATACCTTGTTTTGAAGCTCCCATTGTCTCGATGCAACAACCATTTTCATAAACAAAATCCAATGAATCGTCCTTCTGTAGGAAAAATACCCACATCTCAGAATGGTGGTGGCAACATTATCAAACATAAATCTCCAATGAAGCCTTGTTTTGAGTGGCAAGTTTGTTTTGTCATGGTCGTGGAGCAAGACATGTAGGGGAGAAGACCCAATATCTGCCAGGGCTAACTTTGTGCAACCGTAGAATTCAAACTGTATGTCAAATCAGAAAAAAAAAAAAATTATGGGTTTTTTTTCGCACACGAGTTAAGATCTTATAACTAAGGTTTTGGCTTCTGGGCAATTCGGTAGAGTGCAGTAGTGTTTGATATGAGCATGGAGGTCAAAACGAAACCTTTTAGAGGTGTTGTCTGCTTGCCATCACCTAATGTCCCAGTACCCGCTAGCTATAACCACCAAAAGTTTTTCAAAAAAACACCTAAATGTGTCACTTTTAACTTCTAATTAAAACTACTTTATCATTCAAATCCTCTCAAAAGTCAATGGGTCTAATTCACGTTAGCACCTTATAAAATCATTTTGGTGCCCTTTAAATATCACTCCTACATATTAATCTCCTTACTAAAGCACCAAACACCAAACACATTACACCCCAATTAATCTTCATTTGGGGTCCTATTGATGCATATGACTAATGTTTTTTTGTGGGTATCCCATTCTATTCACTCATTTTACCGCACGCTCTATCTGGAAGCTTCTTGGCAATGGAAGTGAATACAGATGACGACGGCTCTCCACGGCTCTTGCTCGTGCGCATGGCTTGAGGTAACATCAAACATCATTCTCCTTTGAATATGCAAAAAATGGTACTGGTTAATCATTTTCTTCCGCATCTTTCATGACCCGTGAAGGTTTTATTCAATGATTGAAAAATTATTACTACTTATCTATGAAATAAATCATTCCTCTTACACGCCTTTTTGCCATGTGTTGTTTTTTTTTTGTCGAGTCATGGTATGGCGTTTTACACACAGGTTTTTGTGGGGTTAAATGATTTCCTCTCCTCATTTTACTGTGCCCTCACAACCTGGTAAAGTCGATTGAATCGTGATTTTTTCTGCAAAAATGATGACAAATTTTGTGGGTTTGACCACATGTCTACAAAAAATGATTTTTTGTTCTGCATCGACCTTTTTCTAAAAAACCCATGTGAATATGGGCATAAATCGGCAAGCCCATTTAGTATAGGCCATTTTTGTGAAAACCCTTGCTTTGTTTTTCCAAATACGGGTTTTTTTGTGGTTAAATGATTTAATACGACCTAGTAAAGTCAATTTTCTCATGATTTTGTCTCTAGAAATGATCAGGAATTTTGTGGGTTTGAACACATGTCTACAAAATAATATTTTTTGGTCTGCTTCGACCTTTTTATAAAAAACCCATGTCACTATGGGCATAAATCGACAAGCCCATTTAAAATAAATATGTATTTGTGAAAACCCTTGCTTGGTTTTTTCCAAATTTGTGTGCTTAAGGAATTAATCTCATGAAACCCTTGCCTGGAATATTTTGCATCTATCTGAAAACACACTTTTGTATTCTTGTGAGTGAGGAATTATTATTATGAAACCCTTGGTTAATTTCTTGTGCACGTTTCTAAAAACCCAAGTGTGTAATCGATCTACCTCTGTTAAAAAAAATCATTCCTCTTACATGCCTTTTCGCCATGTGTTGTTTGATTTTGTTGGGTCATGGTGCTGGTTTTTTTTCCCACATTGTATGTATGTATATATGTATGTATGTATGTATGTATGTATGTATGTATGTATGTATGTATGCATGTATGTATGTATGTATGTATGTATGTATTTATAAAGTTGTGTGTCCATGGTGTGAGGTAACAACAAACATTAGTCTCCTTTCAAAGTGCAAACAATGGTAGTCCTAATTCTTATTAGAATGCAATTAAATTATATATGTATGTATACACACGCGTTATTCATATATATATATGAATGTATGTATGTATGTATGTATGCACACACACACACACACACACACACACACACATATAGATTTAGATATATATAGATACATGATGATTTGGCATTGTGGGTTAAGGTACATGAATTAGCAACCAAGTAGCAAATGTTATATTTGTTAGAAGTTTGATTTGTATGAGTTAATATCTCAAATTTAGTATTTGTGACTTTCGATTTTCATAAATGATAGCTCAAAATTATTTTGTTTTGATTAGTTTGACACATATAGCCCATTCACATTTTTAAGGTTTATATTCACGGTGTTGTTTTTTTGATACTCTTAAAAGAAATGACTCAAAGATTATACAACATAAATGTTACTCGCAGAATTAAAATATATACATTGTGTTTGATGCTTCTAGTTTTATGAGTTTTTGATACTGTATTTAGGGTGTTCAATATGTAAGTTAAGTGTAGCATTCAATAGCATGCGTTGTATTCGCTTTCAAGTGCATATTCATGTGTAATTAGTGTAACTATAGATAAGGAAAATTTATCCCAAAGAAAACTAATTAAATAGGATAATTATATGAGAAGGATTGTCTTTTATTTATATTGATCTTTTTTCTGATTTATTTTATATCTCATCTTTTGGAAAGTGATTGTCAATCCTGTTTAATGGTGTTTCCTCCTATAAAGTATGTTTATGAGTGATAATTCTAACCTTCCTTGCTATAATAGTAACCCACAATGCCAAATCATCATGTATCATGTTTATAGATATGTATGTATGTATGTATGTATGTATGTATATACATACATACATATATATATATATATATATATATGTATGTATATATGTATGTATGTATGTATGTATGTATGTATTGAAAGAAACGACAAACATCCTCTGTACATTCCTCTACACATTCCTCTAATATCCCAAGTCTCAGGTAGGTACTTATAGTTATTTTCATTTATGTAGTGTCTTTTTACTTTATGCATTCTAGTTATAAATATTTTTCATGAACTATGCATTTAACATTTCTATTTATGCAGTGTCTTCTTACTTTAATTTATAAGTAAATGAAAGGTCTTTTTGGTGACGGTTTTTTACTTTGCTTTGTGTTCATTTTCTATTATTTGTCATTTATTTCTGCAAATAGGTACCTATATTTATATTTGTATGTTTTTGGTCATATATCATTTATTCCAGTGTTTATATCAGGGTTTATATATGTCATTTATTTTTGCTTATATGTGTATTTATATTTGTTTATTTTTGGTCATTTCTTAGGGTTGGTCATTTATCAGGGTTTAATATGTATATGTGTTTAATACAATAGACTAGCATTTGTTTATATTTTTCTACTTTCCATTGCACATACAGTAGGCTAGCATACATATATTTGTCATTTTATATTTTGTGTCTCTTGTTCATTCAACAAATCGATGTATATGTGTGTATCCTTTGCCTATCCTTTGAAAATGCAAACAATGGTACTGGTTGATCATTTTCTTCTGCATCTTATTGAATTTGTAAATGAATGTGTATAATGATTTATAACACAACTTATTGAATTTGCAAATGAATTTGTACAATGTTATATATATAACATTGTACACATTCATTTACAAATTCAATAAGTTGTGTGTTTGAATTTGTAAATGAATGTGTGCAATGTTTTATATAAAACATTCTATGCATTCCTTTACAAATTAAATATGCTATGTGTTTGAATTTGTAAATGAATGTGTACAAAGTATTATACATTATTTTACAAATTATGTGTCTGTTGTCTCTTCTTCATTGAGTAGATTGATATCTATGTTTGTATCCTTTAACTATCCTTTCAAAATGAAAACAATGGTATTGGTTAATCATTTTCTTTTGCATCTTTCATGACCCATGAAGGGTTTATTCAACGATTGAAAAATTATTACTGCTTGTTTATGAAATAAATCATTCCTCTTGCTCACCTTTTCGCCATGTGTTGTTTGATTTTGTTGGGTAATGGTGTTGGTTTATTTTTCCAACATTGTATTTATGTATGTATGTATGTATGTACCTTCCAAAGAGAGTGTGCAATAAAATGATGGAAAAGAATGGGATACCCAAAAAAAAACATTAGTCATATGCATTAATCAAAACCCAAATGAAGTTTAATTGGGGTGTAATGTGTTTGGTGTCCGATGCTAAAGTAAGGAGATTAATATGTAGGAGTGATTTTTAGTGGGCACCAAAATGATTTTATAAGGTGCTAACATGAATTAGACCCATTGACTTTTGAGCGGATTTGAATGATAAAATAGTTTTAATTAAATGTTAATGGTGACACATTTAGGTTTTTTTTTGCTTTGCAATGTATATTACTAATTTTCTGCAATGTATATGTATGTACATATGTTTATATGAATCCAAATATAATGCATAATTCAGTCATACCATCTCTAAAAACTTACGTAAGTGGCAGCTACAAATTCAAATGCTATAACAAATTCATATTTGAAACACAACAATCAAATTGAATGCATTCAATTGTCAGATTCAAATTTCTAAATAAGAGGGACAGCAGCTAGTGGCATTCACAATTATTCTCCTCTACTAATATCCTCTCCATGCTACAGAACATTGAATGGCATCCTTTGGGCATTCCTCATATATCCAAGCTTGATGAGAAACAATGATTATAAGTTGATTAAATCTTGGTATACAATTCTATTAACATTTATATATTTTTACATATATTTATCTATTCCATATGGATCTTTTAATATGTTGAACTTGATTAATTATGTGTTGTACATGCATTATTGCAAAGGTCATATGATGTTTGTATGTTACTAGCCTCGGTTGTGACTACCCGCAGTTGTAAATATTTTCTTGCAGGCATGGGAGAACAAGGAGAGGTGGTGCAACAATGTTCATGGTGGGCAGTTTGGTAATTGTGTTTGACAACAAACCAAATAATTAAAGATTTTTTGTTCAAATGGCTCTAAGTTCCAATTATTATTCTATATTTTTTACTAACTACTATATCTTTTTATTTATTTCAATAACTATTGTCCATGTTTGTTTGTTGTGGCAGACATGTCAAATGGCTAGGAGGTTGTAAAGAGCATGTCAAATTGTAAGATTACATTTCAGGTAAAGTATTTCAAGACTTTACTTTGGTTGTGACCCAATAGACATTGTGTCCATTTATAATGTTCATTTTTATTATTCATTGTAAAATTAAATTTACAATTTACAATTAGATTGATTTCCAAACTGTGTATGTGTTCAAAAATTTATAATTTCAAATAGATTAATTTATGGATATGTTGCATATAGATGTATAGATATATGTATGCATATACTTTGTTGTGTATACATATATATGTATGTGTGTGTGTATGTATGTATGTATGTATGTATGTATATACATACATACATACATACATACATACATATATATATATATATATATATATATATATATGTATGTATGTATGTATGTATGTATGTATGTATGTATACACAACTAGGGAGGTTGTAAAGAGCATGTCAATTTGCATGATGACATTTTAGGTCAAGTCTTTCAAGAGTTTACTTTGGTTGTGACTTGGTAGACATTGTGTTCATTTATGATGTTCTTTTTTCTTATGATGTTTATTCATGAACCTGAACAATGGGATTTTCTTATTCATTGTAAACTTACAATTTAGAATTAGATTGATTTCCACTTACACTTGCAGTTACAATTTATGGATATGCTACATATATATGTATAGTTATATATATATATACACGCACACACACACAACTATGTATATGCATACATATACATATATATGTATGTATACATATATAAATGTATATGTATGCATATACATAGTTGTATGTGTATATATATATGTATACACAACTATATGCATACATATGCATGTATATATGTATACATACATATATATATATATATATATATATATATATATATATATATATATATATATATATATATGTATGTATGTATACATATATACATGCATATATATATATATATGTGTGTGTGTTTGTGTGTGTGTGTGTGTGTGTGTGTATACATATATACATGCATATGTATGCATATACATAGTTGTGTATATATATATATATGTACATAATTTTTTGAATTTCAATCACATGCATTTCGTAATATACATTTAAATTTTCAACAATGTTAGTTAGATGAATACAACACACATATCCAACAAAATGATAGATGAATACAATGAACACAAAACTGATTTCGAATCACAAAAGCATAGATTATTAACTTAGATAGCTCCCAAAACATGATTAAGACAAAGTTGGAAAGAAGACAAGGAGTCTTTAGTCTTACAAAAAACACACTGGCACATATCGAAGTAGATAAGTTGACAACAGACTACCATTTAGTTCTACAAAATTAGACACTAGTATCCTTTGGCTGTCCAATACAACAGACTAGTATCCTTTGGCTATCTAATACAATAGACTAGCATTCAGTTTTACGAAAAACACTCTAGCACACTTTGAGGTAAAAAATTTGACAACAAAAAATCCTAATCAGACATCCACAGATTTGATTAAGAAGTGGTGTGTATTTGGGGGTCAACTGACTCTGCATCAACTGGAGAAGATGTTAAGGACTGCGGATTGTTATGTATGGGACTTGCTATACAAGCAAGCAATGCATGATTTTCCTCTGGGGTGAGTTGTAACTGTGGAGAGCAAGCTTCAGAAGACCCGTTTTGTAGGCTGCTAAGAGCTGCAAAGGCTGGAGACAAAATGTTAATCATGTCCCTTAAAATTGGATGTTGACTTGGACGAGGAGTTGTAGGAGTACTCTTATTTCTGTTTCTTTCTACTCTTTCTACCTGCTTTTGGTTTTCCTTCAACTGTCGAGCAATCTTTGCTTGCTCCCTTTGAAGCTCCTTTTCATGTTGCTGCCTCAGCTTCTCCTCTGCAATTTTTTATTTTTTTGCAACATGCTCCAATCTGTTTTCCTTCCTCTGTGTGAGGATTGCTTCTCTTTTTTCCTTCTTTTCATCCATTTTCTTCCTTTCCTTTGCTGCAATTCTTGGTTTCTTTGTTTTTGTGCTTCATGTTCATTCAACAAATTGAAGAAATCATCTGATGTCAAAATTTGAGACTGCCTACTAAGGCATAGGACCCCATTGCGACCTCTATTAGATGATTGGAACACCTGTTGCATTGGGAGTTGCAAAAAATTGCTTCTCTTGCCTGCTGGTTTCTGATCATTGACTTGTGTGCATGGCACATAGTTAGCCTCTTCATCACTTGATTCATTACCATTGACTCCATCCTCTTCATCATTTTCAGCCTCCCAATTTCTCCCAGTTGTGAATTAATGGATGACATCTCTAGGATCAACATTTGGTGGTGATGGCATGGAAAACCCTTCATCCACTTGACTGAAATTGAGATGCACCCCTAGGTTCAAAGCTGCATCTTGAAATTCAGATGGCAGATTGAGACTCTTCATTTTCAACTACCTAATTACATGATCGAATTGCTGGTTCTTGTTGAATTTCTGCTGCCTCAATGTTTTCTAGACAATATCCTTCTTCGTTTGTTGGATTTGGGAGAATTCTTGCAGAAAAGGTTTCCATAAACTGTCCAATCTGTTCCTCATTCCAACCTACTATCCTCAAACAATTCTTCGTTGCCATGAATTGTGCCTCATCATCAGCTGTATCACCCTCTGTTTCTGCTCCCAATGTTGTTCCTTCCTCTTCAACCATGAAAGCTTGGCTTGGCCCCATATCCAAGTCAAGTGCATGTCAATCTAATAGCCAAATTCTCGTTCTTCTAAAACCACTTGCAATGTTATTAGGAGTCAAAGCTTGTGCAAAAGCTTTGCCGGCAAGTGTTGCCAACTCTTCCCTTCCAATGTCAAGTTGAAGATTTTCAGAGAGCCATATACTCCTATGTTGTTTGAAGTAGTTCTTAAATGGTGAGAACACACTAACATCAAGGGGCTACAATTTGTGGCTACAATGTATTGGAAGTGTGAGCAAATCTCTTCCATAGTCTTTTCTTCTTCAACCATTTTGAATGCCACATGGCTACCATGACCATCAAAGATGAGAAGTTGTCTATTGGTTGGTGACACACCTCCTAGGACATTTTTTGCAAAGTGTTTTAACCATTCCACAAATAATTCTTTGGTCATCCAAGCATGCTCTTGGATTGCCATGCATGCCCTTGGCTCACAGTTAACAATATAGTTTCTAATGTTCCTTTTGGACTTGAACAAATAGTAACCAGGTATAGCTTGACCCATTGCACTAACACAAGCTAGAATAGTGATCCATTCTCTACTTTTAGCAATTAATTGTGGAACACATTTCATCCCTATTTTTGCAAAAACTCTCATTGCACAATTTTTTCCAGCCTGCACACCTGTTTCATCATAGTTCCATATTTTGTTGGGCCCATAATTATTTTTGTTGTACAACTCCAAGTTATCATAGAATGAAGAAACTATTTTGGGGCGCAACATTATAGCTCGATCTGTATCCACTCCTTTGGGTGTTCGAATTTTCAGATCGGGATTCCTTTGATGAAATCCAACTGACCATGACCTCCCTGGTATCCCATTTGTGAATGGGTTAGGCCTCACTCCAACCATGTGGGCAACCATTGACTTAAGCTGTGACAGTTGAAGGCCATGGCCAATATTAGCCATATCTTTACACCATTGCACAATTTCAGCTTCTTCTTCGTCAGTTAGGACTATTCTAGGCCCCCTCCTTTTTGTGGATGTCACACCATTGAGCCATGCTCGCAAAATGCTAGGCAGGATTCCCCATTTGATCGTTCAACCTCTGATTGACATTTGATTGTCCTCAACATCTGCAATGGCTTTTTCCATGTCATGCATAGACCAATTTTTCATGCACAGATCTAGGGTTGTCACATGGTCAGCAGGTGGCGGTTCCATTTCTATGTTAGTATTATGAACAACAAGTTCAAAACCATCATTTTCATTGGTCTGTTATGCATTTTCAGAAATAACTTCCTCGTCCATGTTCACTGCTGGCTCTTCATCAACAACATCTGGAACATTGAATGTCACTCCACAAGGTACTCTATTCAAGCACCTCCCACCCGATCTTTTCCTCTTCTACCTTGGTGCCATGATTGTCAGTGATCATGTACATTGTAAGCCATCAAGTGTCAGAAAAACAATGTATAAACATTGCAAAACAAAAATATAATTACAAAAAAAATCACTAATAAACATTGCAAAACAGAAAACAGTGCTAATTGTGTCACTATTAACATGCAATTAGATATATTTTATCATTCAAATCTCCTCAAAATTCAATGGGTCTAATTCAGGTTAGCACCTTATAAAATCATTTTGGCGCCCACTAAAAATCACTCCTACATATTAATCTCCTTACTTTAGCACCGGACACCAAACACATTACACCCCAATTAGTGTTCAATTAAAACATATGACTAATATTTTTTTTGGGGTATCTGATTCTCTTCCATCATTTATTTTGGGTTTACATATATATATATAGATATAGATGTATTTATATGTATACATGTATCTATGGATACATATAATTACATAGTTACATGTATGCATATATCTGTACATATACATACATATATATATATATATATATACATAGATATATATCTATATATACATAGATATATATATCTATATATACATAGATATATATATCTATATATACATAGATATATATATCTATATATACATAGATATATATATCTATATATACATAGATATATGTATGTATATATATCAATGTTCAAAGCACATTATACAGAAAATGAAAGAAGTTGTGTTGTATTCAACAACGATAAGATATTATTTTGAAAGGATAGTTAAAGGATATAGACATAGATATCAATCTGCTTAATGAAGAAGAGACAACACACACATAATTTGTGAAAGAATGTATAATACATTGTATACATTCATTTACAAATTCAAACACACAGCATATTGAATCTGCAAAGGAATGCATAGAATGTTATATATAAAACATTGCACACATTCATTTCCAAATTCAAACACGCAGCTTATTGAATTTGTAAATGAATGTGTACAATGTTATATATATAACATTGTACAAATTCATTTGCAAATTCAATAAGTTGTGTTATATGACTAATATTTTTTTTGGGGTATCTGATTCTCTTCCATCATTTATTTTGGGTTTACATATATATATATAGATATAGATGTATTTATATGTATACATGTATCTATGGATACATATAATTACATAGTTACATGTATGCATATATCTGTACATATACATACATATATATATATATATATATACATAGATATATATCTATATATACATAGATATATATATCTATATATACATAGATATATATATCTATATATACATAGATATATATATCTATATATACATAGATATATATATCTATATATACATAGATATATGTATGTATATATATCAATGTTCAAAGCACATTATACAGAAAATGAAAGAAGTTGTGTTGTATTCAACAACGATAAGATATTATTTTGAAAGGATAGTTAAAGGATATAGACATAGATATCAATCTGCTTAATGAAGAAGAGACAACACACACATAATTTGTGAAAGAATGTATAATACATTGTATACATTCATTTACAAATTCAAACACACAGCATATTGAATCTGCAAAGGAATGCATAGAATGTTATATATAAAACATTGCACACATTCATTTCCAAATTCAAACACGCAGCTTATTGAATTTGTAAATGAATGTGTACAATGTTATATATATAACATTGTACAAATTCATTTGCAAATTCAATAAGTTGTGTTATATATCATTATACACATTCATTTACAAATTCAATAAGATGTAGAAGAAAATGATCAACCAGTACCATTGTTTGTATTTTCAAAGGATAGGCAAAGGATACACACATATACATTGATTTGTTGAATGAATAAGAGACACAAAATGTAAAATATAATGTGGGAAAAAGAAACCAGCACCATTACCTAGAACAAAATCAAACAACACATGGCGAAAAGGTGTGTAAGAGGAATGATTTATTTCATAAACAAGCAGTAATAATTTTTCAATCATCGAATAAACCCTTCATGGATCATGAAAGATGCAAAAGAAAATGATTAACCAGTACCATTGTTTGCATTTTGAAAGGATAGTTAAAGAATATAGACATAGATGTCAATCTACTCAATGAAGAAGAGACAACAGACACATAATTTGTAAAAGAATGTATAATACTTTGTACACATTCATTTACAAATTCAAACACAGCATATTGAATTTGTAAAGGAATGCGTAGAATGTTATATATAAAACATTGCACACTTTCATTTACAAATTCAAAGACACAACTTACTGAATTTGTAAATGAATGTGTACAATGTTATACATATAACATTGTACAAATTCATTTGCAAATTCAATAAGTTACAGTGTTATATATCATTACACACATTCATTTACAAATTCAATAAGATGCAGAAGAAAATGATCAACCAGTACCATTGTTTGCATTTTCAAAGGATAGGCAAAGGTACACACATATACATCAATTTGTTGAATGGACAAGAGACATAGAATGTAAAATAACAAATATATGTACGCTAGCCTACTATATGTGCAATGGAAAGTAGAAAAATATAAACAAATGCTAGTCTATTGTATTGGACAGCCAAACAAAACGTATTTAAACAGAGTTATAGACGTATATATGTGTGTGTTTGTGTATGTATATATGTATATATATACATGTATATATGTATTTATATGTAAGTAAATGTATGTATTTGTATATATGTGTATATGTTTTTAAATACATAATACACATATATACACATATATTAAATGCATATATATATGCATATACATATTAAACCCTGATAAATGACCAACCCTGAGAAATGACCAAAAATAAACAAATATAAATACACATATAAGCAAAAATAAATGACAAATATAAACCCTGATATAAACACTGAAATAAATGAAAAATGACCAAAAACATACAAATATAAATACAGGTACCTATTTGCAGAAAAATAAATGACAAATAATAGAAAATGAACACAAAGCAAAGTAAAACCCCATCACCAAAAGACCTCTCATTTACTTCTAAAGCAAAGTAAGAAGACGCTGCATAAATAGAAATGTTAAATGCACAGTTCATGAAAAATAACTATAACTAAAATGTATAAAGTAAGAAGACACTGCATAAATGAAAATAACTATAAGTACCTACCTAAGATTTGGGATATTAGAGGAATGTGCAGAGGATGTTTGTCTTTTCTTTCAATTTTGCAGAGAATAAGATGCAATTGTGAATGTCGCTGGCTACTTTCCCCCTCTTATTTAGGAATTTGAATCTAACAATTGAATGCATTCAATTTGGTTGTGTTTCAAATTTGAATTTGTTTGAGCATTTGAATTTGAAGTTGCAAGTTACGTAGGTTTTTAAAGATGATATGACTGAATTATGCATTAAATTTGGATTTGATTTTTATTTGGGGAGCCTTACATCTATATTTAATTGTGCAGGTACCTACAGGAAATTAAATAAATACATATAGCTGCCAGGGAGTGTGTGAAAGACTGTGCATTTCAAATCCCATAGAGTTAAAAGAAGATTGGGATTATGTCATGTAAAACACCATTAACTGTGCATGTGTAGTTGTAAATATAAAATGTAATGAGGGATAAACATTTGTAAGTGGGGGTATTTGTAACAGTAAATGTTCTAAATTAAATTGTAAATGAGCCTTTTTATGTGCAAGTTGATTTTTTTTATAAATGCAAAAGCATGTTTAATTGTCTATTATGATTGGTGAGTTACTCATTGTGTTATGAGCAGTTATTGGTGTTGTAATTTTTTATTTGTTCATAAAAAAAAAATTAATGGATCAAAGTTAAATTTTTTTTGGGGGGTGGAGTGAGCATGGAGGTGGCGTTATTCAATGGGTGGCGGACACTGGGTCTTCTCCCCTAGGTATGCAAAACAAAGACTTAAATGAAGAGGGAGATAAAACTATGGGCAGCCACCGTCCTTTAGGAGCAGTTGAATTCAAATAGTTAACAGCGAGTGTTATTTCAATGGAAACGGACGGTGAAAAGGAAAAGGGCCCACACCGACCACCTAAGCGGTCAAAGCTTAGTGTGTGATGGTTAAGCCCAGCCAATCTACAATGTCTTGGTTTATTGTATAACTGGTGGATATTCTTTCACTGTGCAGCCTCTAGTTTCTCTGCATTTTATTTATTTCTAAATCTTCATTAGATTCAGCCTCTTTACCTCCTGCGCGACCCCTTGTCTCTTCTTGCCAATTTTTTTTGTTGTTTTAGAATAAAAATGTATGTTATTAAGATCTACGACCTTTCGTGTCCTCCTACAGCGTAGTGCTTGCCCATTTATAAAGGATTTTGACTATTGTGCGGCTTCTTCTTCCCAGGTTTGCATTTTGGAAACTCATAACCGGTGACTTTGTCTCTTTGGAGCCTTGACTCCCCTATACCCAACACCATTAGTTCTCGCTCATGATTTCAGATTGATCTTTGTGTGCAGCCAGTCGACATTCTTAGCTTTCAGTATAGGGCTTATGTAATTGAAGTTTTCTGTTGCTCTTAACTTCCAAGCTTCCTATTGTATGGCTTTGTGTTTTTTAGGCTCTATGGTATAGTTTCTTCGGCTGCACCTATTGAGGTTAGCGTTTGGTTTGCATTCACATATTAGATTTTATTTACTCTCCTTTGGTACTTGGAATCGTTGTGAGTAGTGTATGCGGCTGGTTGGGAATCAATAATACAACCGTTTGTGGATTTAGAAAATTAGGTTTGAGTAGTTATTAATATGTGTTTTCCCTTAGGTAATTCGGTAAATTCCATAGAAAAGAAAGGAATAGCGTTATTCATACTTAGAGAATTGCAAAAAAAAATGGCTTAGAGGAACTCTGCAATGTATTTAATAAAGGAACTAATCTGGAATAATTCTTTGGATGGGTATTGTGAAAATAACATTTAAATATGTGTCTAAATGTAAGTCACGGGTGAATTGGAAAATAGTTGAATAGGGAATGTCGAGTTGTTGCTCCTAGATAATTAAGTTGTATAGGACAACATAGTTAGAAGACAAACTTTTATTAAAATTATCTCTTCTTTGTTTTTGGTAAGCTTCTATAGATTAAATTTATACATGGAAGGATAGTCCCCTTGTATTAAAAAGAAAATATATCTTCTTCTCATATAGTAGTTAATGTTTAGGTAATTACTTTTAAATAAAAAATAAATTATTTCGATATGTTGAAATTTAAAAGTAAGATATTAAAACAATTTATTTATCAAAGATAAATTTAAGTAAATTGGCCTTGTATGGTGTTTGGTATTACTTTGTAAATATGTATAAATAATTTTCTTTAATTATTTTGATTACATAATGGATGTAGAAATAAAAATAGAGGTATTATATTTAAATCATGGATAATTCTATTAGAAAAGAAAAGAATGCGAGATGTTAGCGAATATATATATATATCATTAACAATTAGTTTGAAACCTAAGATAATATATATGAATATATTTGTATATATAATCTAGTGGATTGTGGAGTGAAAATGTTATCGGATTATAGAATTTAGAAAGGAATATATTGCATTGGGTTATCAAAATTGTCATTAGGGCTTACTTTTAGAGATCGTTATTTGAGACTATAGTCTTATAATTTGAGTAAGATATGAAAGTGATTGGTAGGTTGTTAAACTTAGATAATTTTGATTTATTGATAGATGAATTAGTGGTTTATAATGTGGCAGGGTTTTCTTTATGTTTATTTGAGATTGAGAGGTTGCTTGGAAAAGTGAATTTCATGGTTGTTGTGATTACTTGTTCATGTTGGATTTATGTATGTTTTGATGGTTTTGAATTGATGTGTTTTTCCTCTTGAGTTAATGTTGATTAGAGGGGATTTTGTATGATTGGAATTTTGTGTTGGAACCTATGATTTGCTTTGACTTACCCTCATTTGTGAGTCTTGGGTAGTTGGTATCTTTGGGCTTCGAGAGGAGGGGAAAGAGTATGTTGCTTCATAATTGATTTCCATTTTAGTTTTGTGAATGGTTGCTCTTATGCTCATTTTGATTGCGGTGGGTATAGCCTTGCACTTGAAAGCGGTTTTCATTACTAGGAAGTGTTAGCGTGAGATGTTGCATGCCTCACTTGATGTATTTACTTTTTGGCCCTGATATTTTTTGTGCAAGTCTGCTTGCCCATTTATGATTTTGAGTTTTGTTGCTAGTAGGGAGAGTGGCTTCCCATAGGGGCTAAAACCCTAAGTGGTATCTTGGGTAACTCATGCAGAATTTGAGCAATCAATTGATAACCTAATAAATAATTAGGGGGATGGTTAGTAATTCACACTAATATAAGATAATGGATGCCTCTCTCATGGCCCAAGTGCTCGTTTAGGCTTGGGATGAGACGAGAAGGCCTAGAATGGAAAATCAACCACCTTGTCTTCATGAAAGGTGAGTTGATTCCACATGTGTTAGAATGGGGGTCGGAGATCAGTTGAGGTTGCCAGGGTAACCCAAGATGGGGGCTGGTAACCTATAAAGATCTACATTTGGTAACCCATGTTGAGCCATGTGATGACACTCTACCCTTTAGCAACTGTGCTTATTTAGTGTTTCCCCTTGTTGCTTTGTTCCTCTGGAAGTGGATTTTGTCTTGTGTTAATTGTTGCTCATGTTTGTTGAGTCTTGTTTGTTATTGTTCACTTTGTTGTTTTGGTTGAGGGTCTTTCTTGTCTACTCTTAGCATAGGGGGTGGGTCTTCAGGCCCACATGGTTTGGTGGAATATGCTATGCACCCCATTGGGTCCATAGCTGAGGATCAAAATGTTCAAAGTTATACCAATTGTAGAGACTTCAGAGGATCGCCAGAGTTGGAACCAATTTTGACTTTGTTTCCATCTTTTCAGTTGTATTGTTCTAACTCATTGTGTTGTTCCCATTCATGTTGGGAAACACTTTTGTCTTAATGAAATTCTTGAACAATTTAATGTAATGAAATAGATGTAATGTATTATTTTACCTTTGTAAACCTTATGTGGTTAATGATTCGTGGTAGCCGTTATTTGATGTGTTGTATCTGTGGAAATATGCTCCATTGAATTCACATGATGATAATATGTTTATAGTTATTGGAATTAAGTTAATCTTGTTTATGATGAGTTTTGATATATGGATGTTTCTTATTGATGGATTATAATGGATGTATGATTATTGTAAATGTATTCTATATCATGGGTTATAATGTAATATGGAAATTCATTCGTTATCGTAATGTCATCACATGTACCCTAGAGGGTGTAGTTAGTCTTGTATACGTATAACTACATCTCATGTATACTATGTTAATATACATCTTAAGTTATGTTTTACTTTTTAAAAAAATATTATGCTTTAATTCTAAGTTTTTGTTTCCCTTTAGGGTTCGCGGGGTAGGGCGTTACACGTTGTGGATGAGAGGGAAGAAGATTTCATGGAAGGACCTAGTCGTTTCTCAAACATGAACTAGATGCTTAAGGAGGACTCCACCCACTGCTTGAATCCCAGGGCTTGTGAGGAAGAGGTGAACCATTGCAAGAATGACAAGGACATGGACTTTAGCATGCTATAGGAGCGTGTTATTAATCTTGAACGAAAATTCAATAGCTTGGCCTGTTTCGCTATTAAATGATTCACGGATCAGTCCTCACACTTTCAAACGTCATCAAGGAGGAAGTAGACAAGAATACTGTGGGTGAAGGTCCCAACTGGATTGGGGATCATGTTTTAAACCTCCTCGTTCAAAAATGGGAAAGTGTGGACAGTTAGTGGTCCAGTCTGTGTCGTGTTGGGTTTCTACTGTTAGTGTACAGTGCCTGTGTCCTGTTTCCATTGCTTTTAGTCTAGTTTTTATGATGTTTTGATGAACTTGGTTCTTTTTTGGCCTTGCGGGCCCTTTTTGTGTAAAGGGTACAACACTCTATAAATACTGCTTATATTATCAAAAACACATTATTATTTAAGATACTTATATTCAACTTTAAATGATCATAAGATTTTTTAACAACCCTTCGCATTTCATGAGAAAATGCAAGGTATTTATTATGTTCACCTTTTATATTTGTGATAGGAAAAACTATTAGCATGAAGTGCTCCAATGCATATACATTGCTACCCCAATAATTGTACACATGTATAAGAATTGTATTTTTTCAAGTATGACAACAATACATGTTTAAATGAGCTCCTTATTTATAAATGAAAAAATCATAGTGGATAGTTATGATATTTTATATGAAACGAAAAATAATTTATTTCACTTATTAATTAATGTACATTTATATTTTTTTTAATACAACATTCATAGATTCTTTTGTGTTTAAGTATGGCCCCATCTTGATGAATGTTTGGTTAGCTTTTGATATTTTGGATAGTTTATTAGTATTGAACATTCTATAGTTATTTTTTATTGTTGTAAAATGTACTATAAATATTATTATTAGTACTTGTTTATGTTGAATAATTTGAATGCTAGAATAAGAGGTAAAACTTTATAGCCAATTATATTGTCAATAATTCATAAATTTTTAACAAAAACCTCATAATGTTTTAAAAACCTTTACAACTAAGAACCCAAATGATTAGAAACCCCTCAACTCACTTCAGATGTTTTTTTGGTTTCCCCCTACTCTCCAACCTTTCACTTTCAACCTAGAGAATTGACAAGCCAACAACACATAGTGTTAATGGTTGTGGGAAAACACTGGGTGTTTACAAAATGATGCCTATCATTACATTCCTATAGTCTAAATAATAAAATATTTTCAAGAGATTCATATTGTTTTGTAAAATTCCAGGTTGTAAAACATTGGGTTTTCCGAAACCCTAAACCCACTTAACACTTGAAAACCCTTTACAGAAAACAACGCACATAATGTTCTAAAACCCTTTAGAAGTAACAATCCAATCGATTACAAACACCTCACCTCACTTCTGTTAGTTTTTCCTCTCCCCCACCTACAACTCCACTCTCCAACCTTTCACTTTCAACCTTCAGAATGAAAGAGCCGATAACACAGAGTGTAAAGGTTGTTGGAAAACAATGGGTGTTTATAAAATGGTCCACATTTCATTACATTCCTATGGTTTTAATAACAAAAGCTTTTGAAGACATTCATATTATTTTCTAAGATTCTAGGTTGCAAAACATTGAGAAACCTGCAACCCACAACAACACACCTATGTACATACAAAAACACATGAAACCATACATAAAAACATACAAAAACAAACCTATTTACATACAGTTGATTACAAACCCCTCACCTCAACTTGGTTGGTCATCTCCCCCGCCTACAATGCTCCCTTGCTCTCCAATGTTTTGTTTTCAACCTACAGAATGAGAAAACCCATAACACAAGAGTGTTTTCAAGGAACAATACTTGTTACAATTTAAAACACATGTCTTAATCACATCAATGCCCCTCCCGCTCGCAGTGAACGAATAACTTCTCGCACAAGGCAAAAAATGCCTACATAATTCGGTGACGGGACACCTCCTCACTTTCCTCAGTATGACGTTTCCTTCCGTTTGCTGGTTTTGTCACTTTTATCATCCATCTAGCAGTACCCGCACTACACCATCTCATCATGTTATGTATGTTTCCATGTATGTTGTTATGTATGTTTTTATGCATTTTTGTATGTACATAGGTGTGTTTTGTCTACACTTTAGCCGCGTCCAAAAAAATGAGTCATTTAAATAGCAAATATGAAATGACGACGATGTTTATGACTACAGTGAACAAGAATCTGACGACAAATTAAATTTCTAAGAAACAAAATGGGAGGCATCCATGCTTAGATACATTCTATGATGAATGACAAATCCAAACCTTAATTATAAATATATAAGAAACCATTTTACATTTCTTAAAAGATCAAATATCCTATAAAATTTCATGTAACCACTAAATACTACAAACTTAATCAACCTGACTACTTACCCAACATCAACCAAACCAACACCGACCGAATTAAATTATTCTTTCACCCACGACAACATTTATTCAAAAAAGATAAGACGAAATTATTCTTTCAACGACAATTATTTGTTTTAAATTTGGTTGTCGTGTCCATAAAATAGCAGATTTTGCTGTGTTGCTCAAAATAATAGTTCTTCTTGACAATGCATTAAAGCACAAAATTTAATCACAATTACAACATAATAAACAACAATACAACAAAGATTTGGTATGTTGTTTAATGTTCTAAAATCTCCAAGTGTTTTTCACATATTCTTAAAAATCAAAAAAAAATTCACCAAAATTTGATAGAACTTCCTAAAATGACCTTCAAAATTGAGAAAATGCCTTGCCTTCATAGTGTCAAAATCATGCTCTGATACCACTTCTTATGATATATGTTGCAAATACTTGATACTAACTAAGACTAGCAAGCCACTTCAAGGGATGAAACCTTCAAATATCTCCAAAAGGAACTCAATTCACTATCTGACAATAAAATAAGACTTATTACCTCCTATATATACCGTACTTTTACCTAGGAAATCACCCAGGCCGACTTAGATAACCCTATATAAGCCTTAGGTTGACCTACTTGACTTAATATAACAATATAATAATCTATAATAATGATAATATGACTTAACTAAGAGTTAAGATAGCCACAAGCTGACTATTCACAACCCTATGTACTCTAATATTAAGGGTGTAACATTATATATATTATCTTGTAATTTCATCTCAAGGTTTGTCCCTCATTTATTTACATAGTTGATTTCCCTATTATTGAAGGTGGTTACTTAAATAAATCCAATCTAAGGGAGAGGGGCTAGTAGTTGTGTGAGCTAACTTTGCAAGCATGTAGTAATTGCAAGGAATATCATAGGACCTTCTTTTTTTAATAAATTTAAGCTAGCATATTATCTATCTACAACTAAGGTTTGGAGGTGTGACCCATCACATAACTTGTCACGTTAGTGCACCTAGTGAGAAGTGTCCTAAATTTGAATTTTTCAAATATTCAACCAAAACATAATCATTGTATCCCTAGTAGTTGAGAAGAAAAATATTTGTTGTTGTTAGAAAAATATCATATTCTTATTTAAAATAAAACTTATGTACAACCTAAGTGATCTCAATACCCTTTGGTAACCATAAATCTTGTTATCTCTAACCTTCATATCCAACACAAATGTATCAATAGTTAAACACACACAAAAAAATTATTGATATAAAAACAACACAAAATTATTTATTTCACTTATTAATTAATGTACATTTATATTTTTTTTAATACAACATTCATAGATTCTTTTGTGTTTAAGTATGAGCCCATCTTAATGAACATTTGGTTAGCTTTTGATATCTTTGGATAGTTTATTAGTATTGAACGTTCTATAGTTATTTTTTATTGTTGTAAAATGTACTATAAATATTATTATTAGTACTTGTTTATGTTGAATATAATTTGAATGCTAGAATAAGAGGTAAAACTTTATAGCCAATTATATTGTCAATAATTCATTTATTAAATATTAAATATTTATTTTAGATTGAAAATTTCTAACATCTAATCAATTAACAAGGACAAATATTTATAATTAATTAATAAATCTCATTACAATAGTATTTTTCAAACGCAAGTTTATTCGAATAAGTATTGCTATGTGAAAAATACTACTTATGTGTATAATAATTGGGGTGATAATGTATATGCATTGGAGAACATCATATTATATGTATGTCCTATCATGCATATAAAATGTGAGCACAATAAACACCTTGTATTTTATCATTTGAATTTGAATGCAAATTGTATTTTAAATAATAATGTGTTGTTTTTCTAACAATAAATAGTATTATGTGTTTAAATATTGGATCATTTGTGTTGGATATGAAAATTAGAGATAACAATATTTATGGTTATCAAAAGATATTAAGATTATTAAGATTACATATAAGTTACATTTTGAATAAGAATATGATATTGTTCTAACAACAAATCATTTTTTCTACTATTAAAGATTTCATGTTTAAATATTGGTTGAATCTCTAAAAATTCATTTTAAAGATATTTTTCACTAAAAGTATTAATATGACAAGTTTTGTGATGAGTCACAAATCCAGACCTTAATTGTAAATATATAACAGACCATTTCACATTTCTAAATAAATCAGATATCCATAAAATTTCATATAATCATCGAATACTTACAAACTTATACATGACTACTAACCCTCTCAACCAAACCAACCCCAACCAAATTAACTTGAGACGAACCCCCCACAAAAATATTTACCCAGGTTTATAATTTGGTTGCCGTGTCTTTCCTTGTTTGGCCCTCCACTCAACTTGACCGTTGACCGTCATTTTTTCCTGCATTCCTTACTTTTTGTTATAAACAAGTAAAAGTTGTCCTCAGATGTCCTCAGATAAATCTGTCCTCTCCATAAAAAGTTCGAACGCCCCCGCCATTGTTTACTGCGAGACGCCCTGTAATTTCCATGAGCCCTCAAGTAGATATATACGTCACAAGCTGTTCCGTTCTTTGCTAATTAAAAGATTATTTTTTAACTGTTTTTGCATCACGGTTAAGTAGTTTAAAGAGCTTTTTTTTCTCGATTTGGCATTAAAGTGCAGCGATAAATTTTATCGGCCCACAAACACACGGATATGTCAAAAGTTTTTTCTGAAAGTCCAAAATAGTTGGTGTGAGCTCAGTTTAAACCAGAAACTTGCAACTAAAATTATTGAAGTATGAATCAGTGACAGATCTATCTTCAACTTGAAGACTCAATTGAATTGTAAAATTTATTCATTAATTAAGAAAAATGAGAGAGAACGTACAATGAAGGAAAACTCAAGAGAAATATAGAGCAGTTAAAGGAGAGAGGAACATAAAATAGCAAAATATTAGTAGTTCTTGAATGTTTTTAAACCAGTGGCAATGCATTAAAACACGGAATTTAATCACAATTCCGACATACTAAACAATAATACAGTAATACTAATACCAGGAAACTACAAAGAGATCCGGTATGTTGTTTAATGTTCTAAAATCTCCAAGTTTCTTTCACAGATTATTAATCCTCCCCCTTGTATGCGCGTGGCATGGAATCCTCCTCCTTTTTATCGCCCATTTGATGAGAGGTTTGGTATAGCTGAATTTAGTTCTGGGCGCCCTTGACCGTGCCACCGGGAAAGGGTACGCAGGGGAAGGATAACGTTCGAAGCTCTCTTTGTTTGTTCCCTATATTTTAACAATAGTTATCAGAAAAAAACTATAAAACTCAAAGCATCGACCGATTGATTAAAAAATGCATACCTCCGTAGCCTTCACTTGGATTTTTGCTTTAAAATCATCCTTCGATAAGTTGTACAAGTCACGTTGAGATTGTTCAATGTAATCAATTGTGTTTTCACGAGCTCTCGAGGCATCTCCTTCAGTAGGAAAATACCCAAGATAAATTTTAGTTCCACCCCACCTGAAAAAACACAATGTTTAAATGAGAGAAGAGATTTTAAATGACAGGAAAGACATAAAAAATGTGCGGTACTCACATTATATACGATTCCCATCTCTTGTGACAATTATTTAAAGAAACACCAGTTGTTCTTGTTGCAGCATTACGCAGAGTCTCTAGATTCAAAGCAAATATTGCAGCATTGCAGAGACTTTCCATAGTTGCGGAATACAGAGACTTTTGTAGTTGCAGAATACAGAGCCTTATGTATGCAAACCAGTTTGACTTACTTGCATAGAGAGCTATGCAGGTATACAAAAACTTAAATTGTCCGAAGAGGCGAGGAAGAAGTAGCTTAAATCCCCATTAAGCACGATACCGTTAACATCGTCTTAATATCTAAGCCAATAACCACACGAGAAGAGGCGAGGAAGAAGTAACCTAAATCCCCAATGGCACCGCAATGCCGTCCGTACCGCTTTTGAACGCACTATCCCACGTCCCAATCCCTATTGACTCAGCGGTAGAAAATACGATCTTGAATAGCACCCCTCACATAGACATTAAAAAATATGCTACTAGGTATCGGCTTGGAACCACAACAAAAGAAAATTAAAAAATATGCTACTAGGTATCGGCTTGGACCCACAACAAAAGAAAATTAAAAAATATACCCATAACAAAAGAAAATTAAAAAATATACCCACAACAAAAGAAAATTAAAAAATATGCTATCTTACAATTTCCTCTTCAATGTATTTGACACTTTTTGCAACGTGTGAAAACTTGCCGCCATGGAAAAATGGATTCAAGTTTTAATTATTTGCGAGATGTTATTGTGGTGGAATCCTACGTGTGCCAAGATTTTTGAGAAACAACCTGTCACTTAAAAGAAAGCACCGACAGTGTAGTTTAGAACAATCGAACATGTTTGGGAGCAAAATAATGCAGCACCACCCAGAGTCTCTCTAGATTCCAATAATATGACAAACGCAGTCTGACGTGTAACAGCGTGGAAAATAATACCAATTCTCACATTTTATTCCTCCTCTCAGCCTCTCTCAGATGTACGAAGGTTGTTGCAGCAGAATTTATTTATTTTCTTGTTTCAAATAAATCACTTACCTAGAGGCTTCTTCGTTTTACCTCTATTTTTTTAATAAATTAAACCAAGAAAAATAAAATTAAAAGTGTAAATATTATTGTAAAGTAATCTATTGTGATAATGGTTGTTGAAACTTAATTGAAAAAAGCATATGGATAGAATGGTATAAAAAAGTTGAAAAAAC
Organism: Sequoia sempervirens; assembly: GCA_007258455.2. Taxonomy (NCBI): domain Eukaryota; kingdom Viridiplantae; phylum Streptophyta; class Pinopsida; order Cupressales; family Cupressaceae; genus Sequoia; species Sequoia sempervirens. The sequence continues at coordinate 108,970,847 of VDFB02256132.1, forward strand.
TCTTATTTTCAATGGTTTGTGGTATAATATATATGCTTGAGATACCCAACCTGCAACACCAACTATTGTTAAAGAAAGAGACATATAGCAGTATAAAATTCTAAAACCTTAAATTTGATAGGAGCTTCTATCAATAGAAATGTATTTCAACACATACAAGAATGCAAATTGGCTTGGTATGCCTTTCAAATATTGTGAGACTTATATGATTCTCATTCAATTGTGAAGAGTTTACACAATACAATTATCTCAAATATCAAAAATGAATTCAATATCATCCTACTATTCTAGGTACTCCTTAACAAAATAGGGTTATTTAAAGAATGAACAAAATTGTCATGAATATGTTTGACCAATGTTATATTTTAAAGGAATACAGTTGTATTTTTTAGCAGAAATAGCAAGAACAATAGTTTATCTATACAATAGATCTCTTTCATCCGCTCTTCACTAGACAACACATTATGAATTTTGGTTTAGTTATCCTCCATCTATTCAACATCTCTAGATTTTTAGCTCCACCTATTATTCTTTGGTTCCCAAGGAGAAAAGAAGTAAGTTGGATCATCAACTTGCCATAAATGCATTTTTTCGGGCTATTATGAATCTTCAAAAGCATTTAAGTTGTATGATGAGCCTAATAAGAAATGTCTTATTGCTCATGATGTTATATTTTGTGAAGTCTGCAAAAATATTATGTGTTGAATGCTAATTAGAACATTGTGAAAAAATTACTAGAAGTCTTCCCCTTGGAAAGAACATCCTTGTGAGACTCCTCACTTGTGGAGGGGGAGGGGATAAGTCATTTGGAACCAAATTTGTACATAATCTATAACTTAGTATGTCTAAAATTAAAATGTTCAAGAAGAAATCCCCTCTAATGAACCATTTGAAATTTCAAATAAACATGGGATCTAGGAAACTATAAAACAACAATTGGATAATGATGGGGTGATTGATTAAGAAATGGAAGCACCAATAGTCCAAACATATTAGGAAATAGGATCAATAGGAAACTAATCATTACATATAGATGAAAGCAACTGAAATAAAATTATAAAAAATATATTACACAATATCGACATGTGGAAAACCCTTTTGCCTAAGAAATTCATTTTTTAGAAAAGTAATAATATTTATACACAAACATATCAACAACCTATATTTCGTAATATCTTCTTCTCGCCTTTATTTTCATTATGTCTCGCATGCTTATAATGCATTAATATGCCTCTCATGCAATCTTGCCTCTAGCACATACAAATGTATATGTTGTGTTTTACCATATATGATGAACTTTGTGATTACTTATATTTAAAGGAATCTAAGGGGTTGGTGAATAGGTCACAATATTTCACCATATAAACTTTTGGTTATACAATTAACAAATAAATAATTTATTTATAAAGATAAAATTTATAAGTTGCCAAGCTTATTTCAATTTATAAGGACAAAACCTTGTAAGTTAGAGCCTTAATTATAAATGTTATTAAGGAACAATTGAATGTAATACCCAAATAGGCATCATCATCTAATGTTGGACCACTTAAAATGTTTATAGTGGCTTCATTCTATCAATTTCTTTTAGAAGAAAAGATGAAGCTTCTCAATGCTACAAGAGTTCTTTGAAAAGCATGTCACAAGAATAAAACTATATATGGTACAGGATGAAGAGATCATGTATTTCAAACTACATGATAAACCTCTTGTCATAATTTAGACCACAATTTCCTCATCACATGATGTTCAATATATACATGGAAATGGGAGACCAAAAATGAGTCGAAAATACCCACTTTTATTGAAATTGGTAAATATAGTGCAATGACTTGAAATGCAAATAGAAACAAAGTAGAATGTAAGTTTCCTATCCAAACCAAGAAAAAACATCTAAATAGAGCTCAATGTAAGAGTTCAAAACAAGATAATAACATCAAAAAACCAAATCAAATATTACCACAAACTCCATTGTTGAAATATTTTCTCTAATGATTGTTGGTATGTGGATTATGATTTGCTTGAAGATTACCTACTTTGATAACATGTACTTAGCTCAAGTTTGATGGATGATAATGAGCGAGAATGTATCTCCATTTATAGGATTTTGGGATAGGCAATGGATGGTTGAGATACAATGGTAAGATCAATGGTAGAGGATGCTTGAGAGGATTTCCCTAGGATCAAAAAGATGCATTTGGAGGGTTGAGATGGAGGTTGTTGGAATATGAAGGGATAGGATGGATTCACTAAATTTGGTAAGTGATTGCAACCATGAGGGTTATAAGGGACATGTGCACTCAGGAGCCCTATATTCTTGGGTTTTGTGGAGAGAATATTGAAACCATAAGCAAAAGTTTTCTTAGGTGTTATTTATTCTTGGAATGGGTTGAGGGAATATAACTATCATTAAATAATAATAATAATAGCTAATTATTTTAGCCATATGTGGGGTGGAAAATATGTGTAAATAATATTTATTTATTGTGAGATGGTATGAGATGGAAAAATGGGATACTTAAATAATAGGTTTATTTAATTGAGAGAGGAGAATTAGGTGAAGGGGATTTGATCTAGGTGATGGGTTTGGTCAATTAGGACTAGGTATACTAGGGAAATATTTAGGTATCTACATTTCATCTCTCTTTGATATCATGTCACAACTAAGTGGAATTGTGTCAAAGAAGAATAAAAAGTAGGGTGGAGTGAAGCTTTGGTGACAGGTTACCCCAATCAATTAGGATAGATGATTGAAGTGATGCCATCTCAAGATAGCTGGTAGGTGAAATAGAGCCCAAGAGGTTTCTTGAAAAGAGAAAAGATGCTAAAAATATGTTCTGGACATTATGTATTAAATATGACTTGACAAAAAATCATAATTGGATGATGTACATATCTTGGATATAGAGTTGATGATTATAAGGATTGGGCATATTGATTGATGCCGCCTGGATGATAGGATTCTAGATTCCACGGATGTACACATTGGATGATGAAATTTCACAAGGATGAAATGCAATTAAATGATCCACATGATTTGGATTATAGATAGATGATGATATAATGATAAAGGATATAATGTTGTCATAGTAACTTCACTTGCAAGAGAGAAACCTTTTATTTTTCTATAACACTTAGCATCATGCACCATGATATGGATCATGATGATTATGCACCATGTGTATTTGGATCAACACACAAAGAAAGTTGTTGTAAATAGCATTGTGATCCAAGAGACACATTTTTTTAGATGCCATCATATGAAGGATGGGAATGACCATGACAATGTGACAGATGGAGCACTAAGACTATAAGAAAAAAAAAACTAAACTAAAAAATAAATAAATATGAAACCAAAGAATTTGCAAATAGCATTGTGAGCCAAGAGGCACATTATCTTTGACACACCATCACATAAATGATAAATATGACCATGATAGTGTGATGTATGGAACACTAAGACTATCTAATATAATAAACAAGTGAAAAGTCAAAAAAATAAGAAGTGATAGACACACATAGAAATAGAAAAAGATAAGAAATCAAGCAATCAAAACTATACAAGAAAAAATACAAGTTGGTATCCAATGAAATTTTGAAGCCTTTGGTGGAAGGGTGGATGAGTGGGGTGATGGAGGGACAATGGTTAGATTCCAAGAAAGGAGTGAATCATGGGTAAATGTGACAATAGATGGTGGTGAAAATATCATTCCCTGGTGGGTGTATATGTGGTAACCATTCCCTAGGAAATGTCAACAAGGGGATGCCCCCATTTGAGCACAAGATCAAGGAAAAGGTATGAAGTGAATGTAGAATAGAATGAAATTGAAGAGATGTAGGGAAGTAGTTGGATGGATGGGGGAGGGTGCATTGATGAAAATGAGGGGGGTGTTAGTTATTTGAAAAAAAAATCAGAGGATGATTCAATTGGATAATGCATGTGGAGGTGATAATGAAGAGGGGTGGAATGGGATGATGGGTAAGGAACTTGAGTGAATGATTTGAGGTGAGGGAGATAATATAATGAATGGAATGTGATGTTGGAGATAATATGGATTAATTTATAGCCATAGAATAGATCGGTTTCCTACTATACATGATGCATGTTTTTCAAGTTTTCAACATGGTACTTTCCTAGGGTGCCACAATGAGTGGTCTTCACTATTAGATGAATTTATCTTTTTTACTAATTTTTGTATATTTCTTTAGATTTTTGAATTTTTTCTCTTTTTTCTTTTAATATTTTTTGAAATATTAGTGCTAATGGATTAAGTGTAGAATCATTTGAGATGGAAAATGCTCACGTGCTCATCTAGCTCATGGCCTTCAGAAGTAGCTAGCTTATATGCTCTAGATCTGATCTTTGCAATGATGACCTATGATGCATCCAATTTGGTTCAAATTTCCCTTTCTTCTCTCTATCCTAAGTAATGTTCTTATGATTTTCCTTAAGGATGAGGTATCCAACCTCAAAATCTCTAATGTGGATTCATTTTTTATAGACACGACACAACCTATGCTAGTATTCTTTAAGGTGATTAAGTGTAGTAAGACGGTGCTCCTTAAGGATTTTTTAGCTCATGAAATTGTGTCACTTAGTATGCCTTTGAGATGAGGTTACATAAATATATGCACAAAGATGGTAACCCAAACTCAATTGGAAAGATTTCTTCGAAGGCAAGTGAATATGAAGTGACACCTATGGGAGTGTAGATGCTAGTATGGTAGGCCCAAAGAGTAGGATTGAGTTGAAGGTGTCAATCATGACCAGCATCATTTGCAATTTTCTTGAGGTTCTTAGCAATGGTTTTATTTGACACCTTAGCTTGATCATTTCCTTAGGGGTAATATGAGGTCAACAAGTTGTTATTAATATGTAATTTCTCACATAATTATTGAAATTCATGGTTTTTCAATTCTTTTTCATAATCAATGATGATGGTGGATGGAATGCCAAAACAAAAAAATGATATGGTTAAGGATAAATTTAGAAATTTGGATGTCGGTGGTGAATGTGAGTGGAACTACTTCATCCCAGTTGATGAAGTACTTGATAGTGGTAATAATGATCTTGTGGCCATTAGAGGAGGTGGGATTAATAAATTTCCAATTATATCAATGTTGGACCATGTAGAGAAGGGTTGTGGAATGGTAATAGGTTGGAGAGATTGTGAGGATGCATAAACAAGATATTTGTGTTTTTGAAAAGCAAGGCATTTCTTTATATATTAACAGAAATTTGATTCCATGGTAGCCCAATAGTATCATGTGTGAAGGATCTTCATGTTTAGGACCATGTCATTTGTTTGAGTGACACAAATACCATTATGGACTTCTTAAAGTGCTATGTTAGCCTCGCCTAAGTTGATACATCTAAGAAAAGTGTCATCATAGCCCTTATGTGATAGAGTGTACTGCCAAGGATGGTGTTACAAGATGCCCATTGGATAAGGGAATTATGTTTTGTGGATGATGTATCTAGAGGGACGATTTGGTTTTAAAGATAAGAATAAATATCATTGTACCATTAAGTGTCGAGACCAATAATATCACATATCATGTTAGAATCTAGAAAACCATAAGCAAGTATAAGGATTTGTTCTACAAGGAAATAATACTCATGAGATTCATCGGGCATATCTAGAAGAGATCTAATTGTGGCCATTGTTAGTAAATAATGCATAATATCCATATTGATCTAATCTATTTGTTACATAACCCCATGAGATAAAAGCATGCATAAAATCTTATAAAATAACCATGATACATAGATCAAATAGACAAGCCACAAGATAACACAAGATACACCTTGTGAAAACCCTTAATAGGGAAAAACCAAGCATCCAAAACCATCCATACTCCATTTATTATTCAACAATAAAATGATACATGCACTTGCAAAGTTACCAGGAATACTTTTGAAGTATCAAGCCTCTCCAATACATCCTCCATGTTTCCAAACATGAATCCACACATCCCATGCCATGCTTCACATATACACTCCTAAAAAAGACTCAATAATGACAACCCACTCATCTAACCAACCTTAACCACTAAACATGTGTTTGATTTTATAGAAACAAGCCAAACAAATACAACCAAGTGGTAAGATAAAACCATGTGATCACAAAACCATTGAAGCCTCAATTAATATTGGATACTAAGATTTCACTTTATTAAATATTTCCCCAATATTAAATTATTATCCTTTGTCTCCCGCGTATAAAATAATAAACCCAATGTTACAATACAAGTTTACAAGTGGTCCCCAAATAATTACCCAGTGTGGCTAAACATACCTCCTAGGTGCACCATAACTAGATAATTATTTAATTAGAACATTATAATATAATATTTTATGCAATGGTGTACAACACCAAATCCTAACAACCACTGCATCATCAACTTTATTATTGATATGAGGAACTTATTGAAATGAGAGAAAAAATGAGATTGCTCTCAAATTAAAATTCAGCCATTCACATTACAAAGGGAAAACTATTACAAAGTATTGGCATTATAAGGCCTTTTTTCTTGTATGAAACTAATTACAGGAATATAATTTCCAAAACCTAACTTATTTATTAAATTAACAATAATATGTTAAAAAAATTATTTAACTATTTTATGTCATGCACTAAATTCTAACACCCCCCTTAGTACTGACATAGAGGAAAACTAGAAATTAGTACACATATTCTTCATCACTTTGATGTGGAATTTCTTCATCACTTGAAGTGTGGTCCTTTCCTTCAATTATCAAAGTGTTATCTTGTAACTTTCCTTCAAGAAGATCCCACGCTCTTTGTTTGCAATTTAGTACTACATGCCCTGAAATACCTAATCTGCCACTATAAGCAATTTTGTTGACAAGATTTGGTTGCAAAATCATGTTTTTGTTTTATTGAATTACCCGTGACTATTTCTAGGAACCATGATATAGATCTAGGAACATACTGATTAAAAGCTTCAAGAGAACAATGTGCCTGGAATCTGCATTTCTCTATATCTTCATTGAACCTCAAACCTGATATCTCACCATCACCTAACTATAAACAACTAGATGCATACAAGGGATGCAGAGAATCGCTATGTTTTTCCTTATGATGAAAATTACTTTCAACAAAACGCTCATTAAACATATGATTTTGAATGTTGCTTGCCATAGGATGTAAGCTAGAACTATATAGAGAACTCTATAAGTATTTATCACTTGCATTCACATTGTAAGGATGGCTTGCAACTCTTGAAGTGGTCAAATAATCTCTTTCCTTACCATAAATATTTGCTTCTTTACGCAGATGAAGTAATCAGAATGTCTCCAATGCTAGTCTCACTCCTGCTAATCAACCTAGATGGCTTTATTTATAAATATTGTCCTAGAATATAATAGTAAATCGATGGAAACCACGATGAATTCTCTAGATGCTGTAAATATCTTAATATGAAAATGATCATCGATTGTGCGCATAGAACAAAGAATTCCTAATATCGATTCGGATAAACACACTTCCACAATAGATTGGGGAATTTATAAATTTTAAATTTTTGGAATGACAACAATGAATAGGGTGAAATTGTGTTAAACAATGGAAAGAATGAACATGATGGAGAGAAAAAGAAGAAATGCAAATGAATGATGGAGTCAAAAAAGGGTTTTGCACATGGTCTACATTGTTCACCTATTGACAAATGCAAGAATGGTAGAAAATAATAGCAATTGCACATAGTCTTCACTACAGTACCATTGTAAACACCATTGTGAGATAAAATCAAATGAATGGAGAGTGATCGGAGAGAGGACCAAGAAGAAACCCACTCTGATACCATATTGAAATGAGAGAGAAAAACGAGATTGCTAGATCAAATTAAAATTCAGTCATTCACATTACACCCTAAACTATTACAAAGTATTTCCATTATAAGGCCATTTTTCCTGTATGAAACTAATTACAAGAATATAACTTCCAAAACCTAATCTATTTATTAAATTAACAATAGCATGTTAATTTATTTATTTAACTATTTTATGTCATGTACTAACTTCTAACAGAACTTTCTCAAAAGACATCCAAAAAGTACTGCTTGAAATTGTCAACCATTCGTTTATAGGGTACAATTTTGTCATCCTTACTTAAGAAGCTCATCATTGACTTATTTGACTATGAACTGTGAATCTCCAAAGACATGTAAGTATTGAATGTGCCACTCTACTACTAATTTCAAACCAAAAATTAATGCCTCATATTCTACTATGTTGTTTGTACAAGGAAAGCCAATGTAAAATGTGTTTAGAATGAAATCACCTTTGGGATGATGAAAAGGATACATTCTCTTGATCCATTGATGTCAATGATCCATTAAAATATAATGTCCAATTTTTTTTGGATTCATCAATGTAAAGGATGGATTTATTTGGAATTTCTATTTTGAAAGGTTGGTAGTCTTAAATAGGAGCATTTCCTAACTAATATGCAATAACTTGGCCTTTGATTGCCTTCTAGCTGATGTACTCAATTTATCAAACTCCCCAAGGATCATGACCCAATTTTCTATTTGACCATTAAGGGCTGATTTGGACAACAAATATTTAAATAAGTCTGTTTTAGAAATCAAATGAGTGGTAGCATTAAGCATGTAATGGGTATGTGCAAAAATATGGGGGACCAAAAAGTGGCCACCCCACTTTTTGGCCCTATCAAAGTTATAATTCAAGCGTTTTATAACTTTATTGTGTTATGGCTTGGAGTGACCGATCCTTAGGCTTGATCACTCCAAAGCTATTTCTGATTTAAAGCAATAAAAATAAAAAATAAAGTTCATTTCTACATTTTCCATTTATCTCGTGGCCTACAAACCCTCCCAAGCACACTCGTGTTGTTGAAGAGTTAATTTTGTACCAAAAAAATTGCCAAAAACTCACCAAAATGCCACCAAGATGCTAAGGAGGTCAAAGGAGTGAGTAGTTTTAGTTTTTTAGTGTCAAATTTGTATTAAATAGGGTAGATTGAATTAGTTTTTTACTTAATTTTTTTTTAATTTTAGGAGTTGATAATTCACCCTCAAATATTCAAAATCTTAATTCACCTCATCATGAAATCCCTCCCAAATAAAAACCACAACAAACACCTCCTAGAATTCCTCATCACCCTCCAGGAACACGAGAAAACATATTAGGGAAAAATGAAATAATAGAAAGAACTTGATGAGCTAATTACAAGGTTGAAATATCCTACAGGAACAAACTCCCATATGACTACCCTTGCTCAATCATTGCAATCCATAGTGTCTCATATAGAATTAGTCAGTGGTAAAATAAATAGTTGGCCTGACAAGAGGCAAGAAAAAAAATATGCAAAAAAAATATCATATAAACAAGTTTAAAGATTATTTTTTGAAATTTGACTTGTGTGCACTCTTCATTGCCCCATGAACCAATCAAACCTTACACAATGCATGCAGGAGGTTCCCTATCCATTGGTGCCACCATAAAGGGATAAAGAACAATTTTTGGGATAAGTGGTGGATTGTTTTTTACCATCCTCTATGCAATAATAATGAGTTACCACAATACTTTTGGAGGAAACTCTATTGTGAGTTTTTCCTTAATGAAATCCTAAATTATTTTGACATGCAAGAGTTCTAAGGTAGAGGTGGGGGCTTTGCACAAGACAGAGTGCGGGCACATATTGACCCACATTGGGTAGCGAAAGTACTAGCTAGACTAGACTATGAGAATGCGAATATCCATTCAATTATGAAGGAGGGTATTGAGGTGGAGACCTTATAGTTGACTATCTTGCTCACTAAAATCCTTATACAACATATTAGGCCTCTAGTACAAGATGTGGCGGGTGAGTCTTCTAGGCATCTAGTTCCACCTCATTTATGTTGATCTTGTGGGTCACTCCATGTTTACGATCATGAGGATAGACAGGATGCAGGTGCCCAAGATACATCTACAGTGGATCAAATGGTTGTGACAAAATTTCTATTGAGTGATACATTTTCCTTTGATATTCAAGTAAATGTCAACAGGTTCATTTAATTCAATTTATTAAATTTTATATTGAAATACAATATTAACTAAATTAGTATAATGATTATAATGAAATTCCAGGGTCACAGTGTTCACCCTACTTCCAACGGTCCTCCACCTCCTTATTACACAATGATGTCGAATGCAGAGGTATGTAACTATTAAATAATTATAAATATTACATGTGAATAGTTGAACCTTATATGAATGGTATTCTTATAACTCACTTTGGATGTTGAAAAGGTTAATGTTGTGCCTTCAACATCAACACCTAGCAGTCAAGGTGATCATCAAACTTTCACTCGGGTAATAAAAAGAATTTTTTTATTTTAAAATAAAAATTTGTAAAATAATGTTAGGTAGTTTTGGTAATTGAATAATGTTGTTTCATTTTTGGATGATGCAAATAGATACTCCTCCTAATATTCGTACGAAAGTGGAGCATGGTGTTGCTACAATGTAACGCTTCATAGATGAAGTTCTTGAAACCACATAATTTCCAATCTTAATACATTCCAAGTATAGTATAAGTAAAAGATACATATATCAAGATCTTTCCATAAATGTTAAAAGGGTAAATTTAGAATAAATTTCATTCCATGTATGCAAAAGAAATAAATTTAATTAATAACAAGGATCATTGCAATGATACATATATGAATGACATTTACATATCAATGAGTTTCCATAAATTCATTCAAGTTTCAATTGCATCATTAACTTTCAAAAAATACATCTATTTCAATGTTACATCAAACTTTCATTCCAATACATCTATTTCAATGTTACAATATTGAACTTCAAAAGAATTGCATTTACAAGTGGGCTTTACAAGCCATTCAAAATAATACATGAATACATTTATAGCATATCAACCTTTGAACCTCAACCGCAATGACACCACTGGTCTTCTTGCAAGCTGGGGCCAGGAGTGTGATTAAGGCACCTTTTCTGCCCAACCACGAAGTACAATACTTCCCCAGGTTTCTTCCTAACTCGAAGAAATCCCCGGCCCTGCATGAGGAGCCTAGCAACCTGAAACAACAACGCATGAGGGAACTCTCGATGCAAGCCTGATGCCTATATGCATTCCTAACATGAGAATCACATATTTCTTGCAAACAAGAGGTGGCAGAGACCTATATTCATTTAGTTCTAGGCTTTTAATTCCATCTATTTCAATGGTGCATGTGCTTGGCCGAGCATAAATAAAACAAATTATAGTTTTAGAAAAAGTAAAACTACCATCTCTGTGGGTCCACCTTCGGCATCCTGTCCCAGAAGTTTGTCATAATACAGTATATAATAGATTTTCCATCTAAGTTCACATTCATTTTTTACACGTTTCTAATTTCAAAGAAATTTCATCATTTTCCAAGGTTTTCACAAAGATTGTCAAAAATAGCTTTCATGAATGCATTCAGTAAATAAAGTTTTCTTGTACAATTTCAAGTGGATTTACAATGCAAAATAAATTCAGTCCCAATTCTATTTTCTAAATTAGTTTTGATCACAGTAAATAATTTTGATAGTTTCAGCAAAAAGAAACCACTCTTTTTAGAAAATTCACTAATTTTGACTGTGTTTTCAATAGTCTACATTTGCTATAAAGTTTCATCTTCAGCTTTTAACATAGCCTTATGTGTATTTTCCCTAAGTTCTGATATGATATATGGTGATTCACACAATGTATTGATATTCAGATATATAAACATTTTTAGAAAAGATAAACGATGTAGATATCCAGATTTATATACAAATACAAGTTTTCTACTATACACAGAGTTATCTATGTGAATTTATTCTACATCTTCCACGTTTTAACTTTTAAATGTAAAGATTCACCACACAGATTTATATATCTATTTACTGTGTAAGAATGTGTATATATATATATATATATACATTTATAACATCTACATATATATATAGAGAAGAAGTAGACTTAAATCTGAATATACATATTGAGCTTGAATACAATATTGTGTTTTCCTATTTATAAACAATGATAGCAAGAAAAATTTATTGTGGAAAATAGAGATATTTTTGTTAGCATATATATATATATATCTAACTGTGTGTATATATAGATATACAGGTGTGTGTTTATTCAAATATCAAAAGGAATTCACCCAGATTTTCAAAATACCTATACCATAATACTGTGAACATCTTCTCAATGCTATGATTCCTATATAATATCACTGACAGAGAGTGAAGCTTTATGAATTAAACTGAAATATACATGTATATCTGGTAAGTGTGTGTGTGTGTATATATATATAAGAATGTTCTTAATTGTTACAATAAACAGCATTGTAAGCTCGTGCAGGCTTAAGAAGAAAAGTCTTAAAATAAAAATGAAACAAAATGTATGTTGTGAGGCTGACGCCTCCCCCAAGGGGAAGGCGCTGCTTGTGAGGGGGCAGCACCTCCTCCACAGGCCGCGGCCTGTGGAGGGCGTTGTCCCTCCACAGCGCAGACCCTTCCTCTATGGGAGGGGGTAGGGGTTATTCCCCAACTCTCTAAAATTTGATACAAAGAAATTAATCTTCAATGTTTCCATAAATTCAACTACTCCAAAATTTAAAAGAAAAGTGGGTGAAATATGAAATATATACATAATTTATATATATATATTATATGCACAAAGAATATTATGTGCGTATTTAAATATATATATATACTTAGAATTTTCTATATAATGAATGAGCAATTTGATACAAAATTTATAAACTATAGTTTGTAATGGAGTAAAGCCCCCCTAATCTGAAGGAAGTAAAATTGTGCTAATTCTTTCAATGCACTCAAAAGAATGAGACATTTTCTCATATTTTCACAGTTTTTGCATACAATTCAAACACTTTGCATTCAAATTCTTCAGAAGTATTTTCATATTTCAACAAGATTTGTGGAAAAAGAATAGAAAACCTGGAGATTACGCTTCCAACTAGAGATGCTCTTAGATAACTTCTTTCCTTTGCCCCTGTTCAATCTAGTTTTTCTAAGTAAGCTTCTTCTCTTTCCTTCTTTTCCAGTTGCTTTTCCAGCTCTTTATTTTCCTACTATCCTCCAAGGAACAGTTCTCAACTCACTATTTTAAAGATTCAGCATCTTCTTGGCAGCCATTAAAGCAAAGATTGCAGAGCTTATTTTCAAGAAAGTTTTTCGAGAACCGTTACCTTCTCGGGAACTCTTTTTTCCTTTTTAAAATTGCTTTTCCTTTCCATTTTTACCCTAATCTTGAAATGGATTTTAATAATAATAATAATTTTCAATTTAATTGCATGTAAATCCCTTTTTGAAAATATTTACTCAACAATAAAAATAAATATCTTATAACTAATGATTAACTTATTAACTCAAAGATTAACACAAAATAAAAGAAGAGTAGAATGCATAAGCATTTAAATCAAATTTCATAATTAACTATAATTAAAAACTTAATCCTTTATTTTATCATGCTTTCATTTCATCATTTATTTAATTTACTAATTATTATTTAATTTGCAAATAATTTAAAACAAACACACAAAAATTAGACATTCCTAAATGCAATCTATATGAAACTAAGTGTGTGTGTGTGATCGAGAGGTCTTCCTGCTTTGTCCTATCAAGATGCTAACCTCCTCTCCTCAATCACACCCTTGGTCTTCGACTTCCTGCAACTCAAGTGAACTCAGGCACACAACAATAATTGAATTAGTATCACATTAAGATATAAACAAAGCAATGCATTACATTAATTAAAATTTTTCTACTCTATTTTGCTTCATTTTCAAAATAAAATGCATTCAATACTATTCATCTTTTCATAATTTAAATAAACACTTTCAGTTATCTCCACACCAAAACACCATAATATTAATTATTATTCTACCACGCACATCAAAACATGCAACAAACCCACACAAAACCCAAAAACAACCTGCATCAGGATTGAGACGTGACATACAATAGTAGCAAGTTTCATGCCTTTGATAGAGGTATGAGGCAGATTAGTAAATTTCACATTCTATTTATTGTTTTATCTGTCTATTATTAACAAATCAAATGATATTCATTTATAGTTTAATTTCTATTTGGATGGTTGCCATAGGTCTTCGCAACTCTAGATCATGAGCATGCTCCTAATTTGGATGAACATAGTGATTATTTGTATGTGGTAAGTAATTATTTTGTTATATGTCATTCTATAATTTAATTTCTATATATTAATGTCTATACTTTTTATTACATATTAGTGGAGGTCTAGAAAAATTTAAACAAGATGTTGAGTGAAAAAGTTCGAAGGATACTATCATCATATGCACCTCCATCCTCTTGAAAACCAAGGGTAGCTTGTGATCTATTTCCTTCAACTAGAGGGAAATGACTACATTAGGGTTCTTTTTTATATGCATGTACGACATTTTTGAACATATATTTTATATTACATATATGTGACTTTGTATGTCCATATGGCTTTGTTGTAAGCCTATATGGCTTTCTTGTATATATGTTATTAGTTTTATCAATGTATAATGATGTATGCCTAGATATTCATTTTTGGTTAATACAAATCTTTTTTACCAGTGATTTTCATAGTTGCATTAGAAATGATTAATTGAATAAATTAATAATTAACTAATGCAACTATAAATGATTAATGTTATCCATATTTGCACTATAATTGATTAATTGAATAAGGCTCAATTTTACCATGTAATTGATGCAAGCATTGTAATTAATCATTCATAATTTTTCTCAAATGTGTTTATAAGGCATTTGGATGAGAGTTTGAAATAGTCAAATGCCTTCTAGGGGCATGGGATATCCATTCTTCATGAGAACCCTGCCCTATGAAAATAATATTGTACTATGGCTTTGTAGCATTATCCTTTGGTTCATGGGATTGCCAAGATATCAAATATTGATTGTCCTCTTCTTCTTTAGTCACTATCATCTTCTTGTTTGAGGATTTTATATTATCATTACCCACTTTAATTATCATTCTTTCACTATAATTTTAGGATGCCTTCAAACACTACATTATGTCTCCATGGTTATTACCTTCTTGAATGTTAATGTTACTATGAATATCATTCTTATTGTCTTCAAAATAGTATCTTCTATAGTTATATGTCCTTCATTTATTCCAATCATTGTGAAATAACTATGCAATCAACTTGTGATATGTTGTTATAATCATGTCCCTCATGTTTTAAAGGACTATCATACCTTTTTAAGAAATTTTCTATTCACTAAATCCAATAAGACTACCATATATGCATCTGGGGTCATCTTATGCCCATATTAATCTCACATGAAACTATTTTCTTTGATAGCCTTCGATCTATCATATATGTTTCTAGGTGCTAAAGATTCATTATCATCTAAAATGTTGTCACACACTCATCATTATCTAACTTATATGTGTAGACACTTAAAAATGACCTAGGCCTGCAAGCTTCATTTTTACCACTTTTTTCCTAGCATAATTATGACATTTAATTATGTCCTTCGTCCACATTCGACTATTGATTAAATAATTCATGTCCTTGTATTCTTCATGATTATTAAATAAATAAATTTTATTTATTTATTAAATACGTCATTAATTGTCTAAGTCTTCCCTTAATTAAATAAATTGCTTAATTTATTTAATTACCCTTCATCATATATTTCTTCCTGATTATTAAATAAATAAATTTTATTTATTTATTTAATATGTCACTAACTGTCATAATTAAATTGAATTGATTAATTTATTTAATTAATTAATCTTATCTGCTAAATTAAATAATTATATTTAATTATTTAATTGTCAAAATTAATATTCCTCTCATTTTAAATAAATGAAATTATTTAAAATGTCATCACAATCTTAACTGTTAGTCCATTTTCGTAAATAATCTGAAAAAGATTATTTATTGTCTCACAAAATCATTATTTTGAATTAATTTAATTCAAAATAGTAACTAATCTTCAAAAATCAAGTAATTGGGCAGATTCTTGATTTTCTAAATCTGATCTTCAGTCCAACTCTTATCTTCTTGATTTTTCGAATTTCACAAATCAGGCAGTCTTTATCTTCTTGATTTTCAAAAATCTTTATTTTCTAATTAATTTATCTCATTTATTCTCCACCGTCGATCCAATTATCTGAAATATTATTTTGACCGTTCGATTAAGGAATTTTCCCTAACCCTAATTAGGGATTCTCATATTTAATCTGGACCTCTCATTCTAGGTCTTTCATAGAAGTCAATCTCATCCATCCATTCAAAATGGCATTTTCTATAAAATGCCATTTTCCTCTCACTTTTCAATTACACGCATTCACTTTATACAATTTTGCACTTGCACTCTTAGGCTTTCATAGCATTTATTATTTTTATTTGATCAAATCTTAGCATGTTTAGGCATTGTCAATCATAGTCATAGGCATAGACTTTAGACATTTTATGCAAATCCTTCAAAGCTTGGTGTAGGACTTAGGCTTTATTTCTAGATTGATCGCACGTCGAATCTGAGGGCAACACATCAACCAGCAAGGTAGAAGGTACTATGGAGGTAATCATGGAAGTTTCTCGAAACAGGTATAACTGTTTTATTATTTGATTTCCTTTGTACTCAATAGGTCTTTGTGTTTTTGTCTTTTATATTGATTTGATTTGATCTAATCTAACCTTAGAAATTACCCTCAGTTACATTGGTGAACCTGACATATTTAGACAAATAAAGAGGAATTTTTGGAGTTGGTTTCTTTTTTGTTGCAGGTTTTGTTTGCTTTTTGTTGCAGGTTTGGCATCATTGTAGACAAAGCCCTACTTTCCAAAGATTCAACCATAACTTTCAAATGACTACGTATTTTCTCATGAAATTTTTTTTGCAGCTTGGAGACAACATCATGCACTTTCATTCCAAAAAATAGATTTTTTTGATCTGTTTTTAATTTTTTATAATTTTTGTGTTGTTTTTCATGAAAATTTAATTTCCAGAGCAAATTATCGAATTTTTCAGATATGTTGACATTTCTGGAAATCTCTCTGAATTTTAACAGGGGTTTGTTCTTTATATTTTAAATTTGGATGCACAATTATTAGTAAAAAAATAGATCTTTTAAAATTTGGGTTTAACAAAGATTGGATTGTATCTCTCCAACGGTTGCAGATCTGATCACAATATTCTTTTTGAAAATTTGGGATGACATTAGATGACTCTAGTCCAAAAATCAGAATTTTTCGAGCTATTTTGTATTTTTAATAATTTTTTAATGATTTTTCATAAAAAATTAATTCCAGGTGCAAAATAGAAAATTTTCTGATTTATTTACATTTTTGGAAACCTCTTGAGATTTTAGATAGGATGTATTCTCTATATTTTTAATTTTATTATCAAAATATTTTTAAAAAATCAGATTTGTCTTGACTAGCTAACCCTCTAATAGTAGTGATCAATTATATTGTTCGGGTTTGTTGTTGGTTTTGTGCATGTGCAGAAAATAAACACTTCAAGGGACACATTGGATCAAGTGAAAAAAATAAAAAAATATGCATCTAACTATTTTTGCAGATCGATAGTCAAAGACATATATTCAAACTACTGACATGTGGTTTTGCAGCTACGTTTGTCGAAGAGTTATCTCTCAAACCACTTGTTTGCATTTTTTAATTTAGGAACATTTCCTTTGGTGCTCTAAAATGAATTTTGTTTACAAGTGTCTGAGTGTGTTTGCAAAATGGTAGGTGATTATGCTCTCACCTTGTGAAAACTCGGTGATCAAAAAACCAGACCCATTTTTATCTGTTCTTACCTGACGATTTGGTATATCAGAGTATCCTCTCCCCTTGCGCTTTTAGGTAATCCTAGGTGTAAGAGAAATGGTTACCAACTCTAGAAATTGGGCCTTCCTGGGGATTTCATCACCCCAACGTGACTCAAACCGGCAACGAAGCTAAATCCAAGCTACCCCTGACCGGTATATAAATGTAAATCTTAAGGGAAAACCTAAGATTGTGAGTGCGGATGTGTCATATGGACGGAGTTGTACTCCCTTAAACCCTATTGAGCTTAACCTCTTCAGGATGGAGTGCCACCTTAATGGTGATTAATCTCTTGCCCCATGTATGGCCACTCGAATGGGGGTCCCGAACTAAACACCTTTGTGTAGTAAGCCAAAAACCTTCTATTTGCTAGTGCAGCACCAGTCGGTGTGAAGGAATCCACACTTTCGCAGCTTGTAGTAGAGGTGATCAACCTGCCATGGGAGTTTCATGGGGGTTGGAAGCTTGGTTGGCCTGAGAAGAGAGTGCACTGTAAGGGGGAGCCTGTGCAACCAAGCTTCTGAATTCACACGCTACAGATATGTGGTTGGGGAAACCCACGTGGAATCTAGCAAATATTGTCCTGGCCTAACCATAGGATTGTACTTGTCTCATGTTTGCTTGCTTACAGTCAAAATATCGTGCTTGCAAGTGTTTTCTGGATACTAAAACAAACCAAACAACAGTCAAACATCTAGAAACAACCAAGTCAAACTTCAAGAATTCGGTCAAAACTGGTCTATACATTCTGTCTACAATGCATCTGCACACTGCAACACATTTTCCCACTTGAAATGATGCATTTTCTTAACTGAAATTTAAACACTATCTCAGACCAGAATCTAAGTCCACACATTGTCACCTGTTGTCAAACATCTTTTTCAAACAGTCTCTATCAGAAACTAGAATTGCAATTGCTCAAAATGCCCATCATTTGCATTCATTTCCAAATTTTAGGTGCATTCCCTAGGTGGCATAATCGTCCTTAGGTTTCATCTTAACAAACTTTGGATTAAGCCAAACCTCCACACCTTGCAAAACCTTTGTTTTCAAAACTAGCCTATCTTGGGACTTAGTCATTACTACTCTTTTCAGTCATTGTCTTTTTGTGAGAACCTCCAACTCAATAGTCTAGTTCGGCAGGCTCACTCGTCATTTTGACCTCATTGTTTAGTCCCCTTAGTAAGTCCTTTGATAACCAAAATTGAGACATAGGTTTAGCTTAAAGTGGTTAGACAAACCTTTCTCCAAATTTTGTCCATACTTAGTCCTCATTTTAAACCTGGACTTTGCATTAATCATCTTAGTCCTCATATTGGCTTTGACAACCTCGTCATCAATCATTTCCTTAGTCATCACCTTGCATTGTCATCCTTTATCGAAAAATACAAAAACATAGGCTAGTGCCATCCTTGCATTTACTTGTCATTCTCATCATCCTCATTTGAGAAAATCCCTTTTACGGTTGAGACTAGGCTTCAAAGACAACAACGGCAAATGGAAAACTTTGGACAAGATTCCAATCCCAACATCGACAATAACACTTATGATACGAACAACCATTGGACCTTTTCTGACCCATTTCACAACATGAACATGCAATCTTCCATGAACATGCCATCTTCATCACAAAACATTTTTGAGCCATTAATAAAAAGAGACCAAAATGGACGAGTATATGTCAAAGACTTAGAAGCTGCAGCGCAAAATCCTAATATAGTCTCCTTTGTAGAAAACTCAATCTTACGCGACCCTCAAAGGTATCTAGCCATGCTTTTGGACCAAGGGGCTAAGTTACCATGAGGATTTGACATAAATACTTTGCCACCTCCATCTGTCTACCCTCACTACCAAAAGTCACTTAACACCATCCATGACATTAGTCCACAACAAACATCCATTAATCAGCCTTATCCTAACTTTGACAAGGGAAGTCAATTGTCTGCTAGTCCATTCCAAACCTCCACATCATATTCTGACCCTTCACCTATTAATCTCGTCCAAGTCTACATGCCCTATCAACCATCTATCAACTCATGTCAAGTCCTCACGTCATACTATATCGATCTTGTCCAAGTCTCCACGTCCCATTTTAGTCAACCTTACACTAATCCAACCCAAGACTCCATGGCATATCCGGTCGAAGTCCCCATGTCACATCCTAATCCAGTCCAAGACTCCATGTCATATCTGGTCCAAGTCTCCACGTCATACCCTTGTCCTTCACATACTAGTCCAATGCAAGTACCCATGTCCTATCCTAGTCCTTCACATACTAGTCCAGTCCAAGTCCCCACATCCTATCCTAGTTTGTCATTCATTAATCCTTTTCAAGTCATCCCCTCACAAGCCAAATCTAGTCATGAAAGTTCTATCATTACTCAAAGTCAAATCCTATTGTGTAAACCTGAGAATACATGTCAAGACGAAAGCCCAAGGCATGACCTTATAATGTCACCCTCATGTCAAGAACAAGATAGTCCATCCCATGACCCTATCTTAAACTCCATTCAAGGATTCCTTCAAGACAATCATGACATCCAAAGTACACCTACCATTGACCAAGAATTCCAAATCCATGACAACCCCATCTTCGACCCAGACCCTACCATTGACCAAGAAGTCCAAAACGATCCACTTCTTGACCTTTACACCATTTATGATCAAACACTTGACGACCCTATACAAGCCTTGACTATTGACCCTTTCCAAACTAAGACACTTGCCTCCATGGGACACATAGACGATATTCCTCCAGAAAAAGAATCTTCCACTAGGGACATGCTTGCATATGATCAAGTTATAGCTAAAATCATTGGACTCTATGACACTAAACATAATGATGGCTTCGACATTGCCTTGGAAGCACCAACAGAATCTATTGAACTTGACATGTCACACGATCAGACCAAAGATATCAGTCAGGAATATGTCCAACAAGACAATGAAGCTCAAACACTTTACCAATTAGGGTCATCTATCTTTGTCAGAGTAGGCTTTCTTGTAGATGAAAATATTACAAGTGACAGTATCCATACACCTAATGATGGGTTAGCATCTTGTTTTCAAAACAACAAATACCCCATCGCAAATAGAATCTATGAAAGCATGCAATATCAAGGAAAATGACTAGGCATACACGAGCAAGGCATTCTAGAACCAATACGGCTTCAGGCAAATTACAGACATCAAGGTCTTGGCTATTCCTCAGACAACAAATCAAATGACGTCAGTGGTACCTCCTCGATACTGGGGGAAACTTTGTCAGATACAAACATCAAAATGGAGTCCATGAGAAATCCTTGTCATAAGATTACTACCAACACCCCCTCCACCCACACCATAAATCGTCATTTTAAACCTTCCCTTTGGAACCAACAAAAACAAGTCTTACAAGTCAAAAGATCAAAATCAATTGTCAAAGGCCATTGAATCAAACAAAAGGACAAGTGGACAAATGAAATTAAAATGGATCCCAAAGAAAGATGGATCAAACAAAGACACCAAGTCAAATACAAAAGTCAATCACAATGTGGAGCCACAAGACAAGAGGACTCCCACATATAACACATGTCCACCTCCTTCAAAATGGTCATCAATCAAGGCATATAAAAGTGTTGGTTGCAAACATCATCCCTCCAAAATCCGTCATCCACCATCCCAAGTTTGGAAAATAAAAAGTCATTCATCCAAACGTCCAAACAATCTTTCCACATCTACCATCATTCGTCATAACCCTACATCTCATCTAAAGTCCAATGATCCCACATCACAAATCTGTCACATCTTGGCAGCAACTCTTTACCACAAGGACTCTCATGGCACTCTATTGCAATGTGCGTATTCTGATAAGGTCAACTCTAGTATCAAAAACAATCACAATGACATCAATCAGTTGTATACAAGTGCTATGATCCTGACAAGACAACTACTTCAACAAGGTCATTATTGGCATATCATGGCACCAGTCTCTACATCAGCACCATCAGTGGATTTAGAACAGTCAGTGGTCATCTAAAGCATCCAGACATATTAGAAATACAAAAAAATTAAAAAATTAAAAAATTGTCACCTTGATGAAAACCTGGCAAACAGGCGTCTTGGTGACACCAAAAAAATCAAAAAGTCAAGGAAATAGTAAAGAGAAAAATTTCATCCAATGGTGAAAACCTGGCAAACAGGCGCCCTGGATAAGTACCATGATGAAAACCTGGCAAACAGGCGTCATATGTAAAATAAATCATCTTTGTGGACTCTTACACTTGGGGGCAAGTCATCTCATCTCCTAGGCCTTCCTCTTGACATTGACATCTAACCATTTCATTCATATCATTTCCATATCATTCCCACTTATCTTGGTCTTGACATAAAACTGGCACACATAAATCATGCTTTGGGAAAACTCTTGACATGTCTATCCTTCGGTCATACACGATTCACGAAACATCATGTCATTGACCATCATAGTCTTATCGTCCTTATACGAGATAATCCTTGAAAATCATATAACAATTCCATTAGTCTCATGTCTCTCGTCTTTTACCAAGGCCACCCCCTATCCTTTCATGCCTGTCACCTATCTTGGCTTTCCCTTGTCAAATGGTCTAAGGATAATCATCATCCCATCTAGTCCTAACCAAGTCATTCCAAATGCAACAAGTATAATTCATACAAGCACATTATCCAAAACATTACTTGACTGCATTCTTGGCCCAGCTATAGACCTCCATACTTTCGTCACATTATCGTCATCGTCCTCACATTGTTTCGGGATGCGTCCTTCCCATGTCAAACAACATTGTCATCACCTATCAATTGGTATTCAACTTGACTAGGGGCACAATCATGTTTGTCCTTGGATTCTCATGTGTAGACATCAATCACATGCATTTGTCACAATCCTCTTAAACGTCAAAATCCAAAAACATCATAAAATGTCCTAGAAAAAGATAAAAACATCATAAAAAGTCTTGGAAAAAAGACAAAAACATCATAAAATGTCTTGAAGAAAGACCAAAAACATCATAAAATGTCCTAAAGAAAGACCTAAAAATCATAAAACGTCCTAAAAAAACACAAAAACATCCAAATCAATGTCAAAATCCTAAAAATGGAGTCAAATTCAATCATGTCAGTCAGTCCATGTCATTGTCGAACTACGTTGTCTCTGCGCATTTGCTACGTAGGCAAGGCCATCAGTCGATGAGTCCCCAAGACATTAGGTCAGTCCTTTTAGGTTAGTCCACATAAAATCATGGCATTTGTCACAATTGTCACATCGGTCAAATAAGTCAGACATAGTCAAACTCAGACACAAGACAGTCATTCGAAATGTCAATGTCAAAATTGGTCAAAATCAAACAGCACAATCCAATCAATCATACAGTCAATATCAGTCAACTTGCCAAAACATATTAGTCAAAACAATGTCAGTCTCGTCACTCTTTGGTCCTCTTCAAGATGTGTCCTCGGATTTGGACCTCGTCAAAATGTCCTTTGCCTTTTTCAGGATGTGTCCTTCCTGACAATAGGCCCCGTCACACTGTCAACACCATCAAATTAGCAAAACTCTTAAAATTGTCAAAACTATCAAATCGACATGAAATCAATCTTTGGCAACCAAACATTGGCAAACAAAATAAAATGGCTGTTAATCTTTTTGGTCTATCTTGTCTTATCTTTTGACTATCTTGGCTATTTTGTCTTATATTTTTACTGTCTTGTCTTTTGGTCATGTTACTAGCTACCTCGAGGATGTCCCATGAAGGATTTAGAGGTTAGATGACGTCTCCTAGCCTATTTTATTTTCTTTGACTGCTGTCTGTGGATTGTCTTGACAAAAAGACTGGGGCAACTTCGCCCTTAGTATGAGTTAGGACATTCCTTATCTGTGACTGTCTGTTTTTCAAATGGATGACCTTGCACACCTTGGTCTACATCATATCATGGTGTTTGTTGTCCATTTGTGTCATTTTACTGCCCAATGATGATTAAGAGCAATAAATATTAAAGTCCTATGGCAATGCTTTGAAGGATTTGGTCTAGGAACTAACATGCATCTCCTTTAGTCTTGTCATCTTCTCTCACTCATCTCATATAGGCATTACATCCATATCATCATCCATATCTTTTGCACTAGCATTTTCTTTGTCTCTTCATATTCTAGTCTTCTTATCAATTTCGAGAGCACACCCATGTTCTTGGAACTCGTCTGTCCTCTCAAGGGGGCATACCGTAACCCTCCTCATCATTCTTCCTCATCTTATTTTGCACTGGGGCATTTTTTGACTTATTTTCTTTGTCACAACATGGCATGCTACATTATGAAAAAGAGGGGCAAAATGTAGACACTTAAAAATGACCTAGGCCTGCAAGCTTCATTTTTACCACTTTCGTCCTAGCATAATTATGACATTTAATTATGTCCTTCGTCCACATTCGACTATTGATTAAATAATTCATGTCCTTGTATTCTTCATGATTATTAAATAAATAAATTTTATTTATTTATTAAATACGTCATTAATTGTCTAAGTCTTCCCTTAATTAAATAAATTGCTTAATTTATTTAATTACCCTTCGTCATATATTTCTTCCTGATTATTAAATAAATAAATTTTATTTATTTATTTAATATGTCACTAACTGTCATAATTAAATGAATTGATTAATTTATTTAATTAATTAATCTTATCTGCTAAATTAAATAATTATATTTAATTATTTAATTGTCAAAATTAATATTCCTCTCATTTTAAATAAATGAAATTATTTAAAATGTCATCACAATCTTAACTGTTAGTCCATTTTCATATATAATCTGAAAAAGATTATTTATTGTCTCACAAAATCATTATTTTGAATTAATTTAATTCAAAATAGTAACTAATCTTCAAAAATCAAGTAATCGGGCAGATTCTTGATTTTCCAAATCTGATCTTCAGTCCAACTCTTATCTTCTTGATTTTTTGAATTTCACAAATTAGGCAGTCTTTATCTTCTTGATTTTCAAAAATCTTTATTTTCTAATTAATTTATCTCATTTATTCTCCACCATCGATCTAATTATCTGAGATATTATTTTGACCGTTCGATTAAGGAATTTTCCCTAACCCTAATTAGGGATTCTCAGATTTAATCTGGACCTCTCATTCTAGGTCTTTCTTAGAAGTCAATCTCATCTGTCCATTCAAAATGGCATTTTCTATAAAATGTCATTTTCCTCTCACTTTTCGATTACACGCATTCACTTTATACAATTTCGCACTTGCACTCTTAGGCTTTCATAGCATTTATTATTTTTATTTGATCAAATCTTAGCATGTTTAGGCATTGTCAATCATAGTCATAGGCATAGACTTTAGACATTTTATGCAAATCCTTCAAAGCTTGGTGTAGGAATTAGGCTTTATTTCCAGATTGCTCGCACGTCGAATCTGAGGGCAACATGTCAACCAGCAAGGTAGAAGGTACTATGGAGGTAATCATGGAAGTTTCTCGAAACAGGTATAACTGTTTTATTATTTGATTTCCTTTGTACTCGATAGGTCTTTGTGTTTTTGTCTTTTATATTGATTTGATTTGATCTAATCTAACCTTAGAAATTACCCTCAGTTACACTATGATGATTGTCCTCTTATGTTTGATGATAGGACTGTGTACTATCCATGATAGTGTTTCCTAGTTTTTTTAATAAGGATTGCTTGGTGTTCTACCATTTGGAGTATAGTATGGTTGCATACTTGTTAGGACTAGATAATTAAAAACTAATGTTTCTAGAATAGCTTGTTGCTACCCATTTTTTGGTTAGTATCTACCTAAATAATATTGTCTAGCTTGACTTCCCCTACACCTTGAAGAGTAGATAGCCATGAAACTACAAAACTTAGGGATCACAAGGACATTCAAGTACGCATCCATCCTTGCACATTTGATCCTCTATCAATTTTATTATCTAACCAACCTAGAATTTCCTATTTTATTAAATGATGTTAGCTATTTATAGGATGGACCCCTATCCTCTTGTTGACCAATCACTATTTCACATTTATAGAGCTATTTATCATGCCCACACTTTCCTTCCTCTCAAATAATTATATTCCTATATTGACCAAAATGTTTATGAATACCTTGAATTCAATCCATGGAGGAGACTAGTTCTTTGATGTAGATCATATATTCATAAGAGTATATGGGTTCACTAGGTTATTATACAAGCTTCTAAGAATGGTCCTGCATTATTGTTTTCCTTAGAATTCCTATACTAGCAAGATATAATAAATAATTAACATGAAATTGAAAAAGGTAGAGATGCATTCTACTCCCTCCTATATACCTTTTTGTGACATCAATGTAACCAAGAATAAGACTATGAATGTCCTTCTTGAATATCTTCTTGGACTACTACCAGTTGGATTGTAGTCTTTTATTTCTCTGCAATCTCAATTGCTTTTTGCATTCTTGGAATCATTCTCTCCATTTTTAGGTTCACTCAAGGATGTAGTTTCCATACAATCCTAATTCCCACTATCATGTGTTATACATTGTTCATGAGTGACAAAATTTATCATTTTCTACATCATTTAATTCATTATTTTGTGTGAAATGATACTAATGTCATATGAATAGTTTTTTTTTTCTTCTTGGAATATAGGTGTTCATATGAGTGTCTTCTACCCCATTCTATAGGTCCATGTACACATTCTAGTTAACTTGGTGGCAAAGCAATTATATACTACTTGCTTATAGGGATTTTCACTCTCTTACACAAAGTCCTTTGTTTAGATGCTACTTAATTATCCTTGATTCAAACACTCATGACTCCTCCTTTGAGGAATTTTTCATATTAATGTTTAGAAAACTTATCCAATTCTCTTATTTTGAAACTATCACATGTAGTTAGTGCCCATTACCATTTTAATCTTTGTCCATTCTTAGAGAATTGTATGCACTTACATGCTTGAAGGTAGATAATCTTTGAGGACCAAACAAACTTTTCCATACATCCTTTATCTCATTGAAGGTGTATTTGCATGTTAAACTATTCAAAAACCACTTTTTTAAGGCATTGAAATTGGAAAAATAGTGAATATGGACATTGTAATACCCTTTTCAAGATGAAAATTGAATTTAGGGGAGTTAGAATGAGCATAAACCTCTTAGATACCTCCTATAAAAGTTTGAAGATAACCCTACCACCATGAAGAAATGAAAAATCTCATGCAAAGATTCATACGATGACCAAAAACCATAAATTGGACCTATTCTTTTTGAACTCAAACTCTCCTCAAGAAAAACTCACTCTTTAAGTCATGCCTGTGGACCTTTAAGGATTAGTAATTAAAGATAGTATTGTTTCAAGTAAGAAATTTTTCTGGTCTAATTTAGTTCAGGAGGATTAAGATTGTTGGGTACAAAAATGAGACCTCTAATACTAGTAATCAACCCATCCCAATGTGTTGGAATTGTCGGTTTAGCCCCATGAGATGAATGTAAAAAATGCATCTCGACAACTTTTTATTGAATGCAATTGACACTTTTTGTAATATTTAAAACATTGTGGCCCGAGTGAAATGGTTGGGAGATAATAAAAATTTATAGAGGTTATTATGGAGAAACCCTACAGGACCTTGTACCTTTAGACCAAACATTTCTAGGTGTCATGGTTTTTGAGAAACAACCTATCAAAGTATGCTAGTTTTTGGCACTTAGGAATCTTAAGAGAAAGCATCGACACAATGTAGTCTAGAATGATCAAGCATTCTAGAGTGTGAAATAGTACCTTTCCTATCATAAAAAATCCCAATCGAATATGTTGGCACTATTGGTTTAGCCCCACAATGAACATGACGAAAATTAAGCTACCTCGTAAATTTCTCTTCAATACATTTGATGCTTTTTGCAACGTACAAAACCATGTCACCATGGCCAAATGGATTGGATTTTTAAAATTTTGAGAGATTTTACTGTGGAGGGACCATACATGACCTTATAAATTTAGACAAATTTTTCTATGTGCCATGGTTTTTGAAAAATAGATCGCCAAGTTTGCTACTTTTTGGTACTTAGAGATCTTAAGAGATAACACCAACATAATGTAGTCTGAAATGATTGAGAATTTTGGGGTACAAAATAGGACCTTGCCTAGCATAAACCCACCAAAACATATGTGTTGGAATTGCTTTTTGGCCCCACAATAAACAAAACAAAAATTGTGCTACCTTGCAACTTTCTCTTCAGTGTACTTGATGTTTTTTGCAATGTGTGAAATTGATCACCACAACCAAATGGATTGGAGTTTTAAAAATTTGAGAGAGGTTATTGTGGAGGGACCCTAGGTAACCCTATACATTTAGACATAACATTTTTAGGTTTCAAAATTTTTGAGAAACAACCCGTCAAAGTTTGCTACTTTTTGGCACTTAGGGCTCTTAAAAGAAAGCGTTGCCACAATGTAGTCTAGAATGATCAGGATTGTTGGGGTGTGAAATAGGAACTTACTTAGCATAAAACCACTCAAATTGATGTGTTGGAATTGTCGATTTGGGCCCACGATGAACACAATAAAAATTATGCTACCTTGCAACTTCAATGCATTTGACACTTTTTACATGTGAAAACTTGTTGCCAAGGCCAAATGAATTGGAGTTTTTAGAATTTGAGAGATTTTATTGTCGATGAACCCTACATGACCTTGTAACTTTCTAAAAATATTTATATATGCCACAATTTTGAGAAACAACCCATCAAATTTTGCCACTTTTTGGCACTTTTGACACTTAGGACTCTTAAGAGAAAGCATTGACACAATGTAGTTTGGGACGATCAAACATGATAGGATGCAAAATATGATATTTAATAGCATAACCCATTCACCTATACATTTTAGCACTATCGGCTTGGACCCACAACAACAAAAAAAAATGAAAAATATGCTACCTTACAACTTTCTCTTCAATGTATTTGACACTTTTTGCAATGTGTGAAAACTTGTCGCCATGGAAAAATGGATTGGAGTTTTAAAAATTTGAGAGATGTTATTGTAGAGGGATCCTACATGACCCTATACCTTTATAAAAATATTTATAGGTGCCAAGATTTTTGAGAAACAACTTGTCAAAGTTTGCCACTTTTTGGCACTTAGGACTCTTAAGAGAAAGCACCAACATAGTGTAGTTTGGAACGATCGAGCATGTTTGGGTGAAAAATATGAACTTTCCTAGCATAAAACCACCCACCTAGACATGTTAGCATTGTTGGTTCAGCCCCATGATGAACAAAACAAAAATTATGCTACTTACAATTTTTGTTGGAGTGGTGAAGACACTGAAGGGGGGTGAATCAATGTCTTAACTTATTTTTATCTTTAACAATCTTCAAACAATGTATGCTTTTAATATTTTCAATGATTAAAACATTCATGAATTGAATGCAATCATAAAACTGAAATGAGAAACATTAAATCAATTAAACACATAAGATCATCATGTCAAGACAACAAGTTAATAACATTATTTTTTTACTGAGTGGAAAACCCTCATGGGGTAGAAAAACCAATCAAAAAATTTGCCTCACTAGCTGAATCTCACTTATTACAACTCTGTTATGGCCTTACTAGCCTGAGAATCTCACTGATTAAAAGTATGCATCACTAGCTTTTCAACAATACCTCATTGGCAAAGGCATGTTCCAATCATAAAGAAAAACAAATTTAATACAGAGGGTTGCTCTATTTCACTACATAACCATCATTTTCCAAAACCAATACATTAATATCTTGAAAACTCATAATGGGATTCTTCAAAATATTAGATGTATTTTACAACTTATTTTGCATTATGATTCCAAATACTGTTTCAACAGATAGTCTCTTATTTCTTCTTAAAAAAACTCTTTGGTTACAGTGTCAAGTAACACTGTTTATATAATGCCCTTTAATTTCCTTTTGAAATGCCTTTCAATTACAAACTACCCATGGCAGGTGAGAGAATGAACAAAAAAATTTCTAACAGGTAGAGGAATACGAGCAGTGTTATACTAATTTACTTCTTTTTCAAAAACTAATTATAAACAACATTACCATCATTTAACCCGTAGTAAAAAAACAAAGACCTTTACCCATTTCCTCTTAACGATTGAAAACACAATACTCAAGAAACCCATAACTAGTTGCTTAACAAATTCCAAAAAAATTGTTCATAAGCAAACCAAAATCAAAGATATCAAAGTGCTTAACACACAGCTGACAACAAATTTTACTGCTAAAAATAAGAGTATAACTGAAAAACAATATTACCCATTGCATTTGAGTTTTGTCACTTCAAATTGCCAACTACACTCCTCCTGATAATTGCAAACCTTGACCTTGGTCTCCATGTGACCTTGCATCCCATCGTGCCCTGATGTGGACTTTTAGAAAAAATGAAACAACAAAATCCTTAATCCAAGCTTCAAAACAAGCTTATAACCCTAAATATGCATGATAGTCTCAAGATTAACTTAACCTTTGTTGCTCGTGGTTTAAGCATGCACAACAAGGGCTCTTTTAAATTTTTCTTTTCAAACTCTTTTATCACTCTTAGTGCCTAACACCACAAGTGGTGTAAACATTTCTAATGTCTTAAATAATACCAATGATAATGTCCTTAATGGTAAGGACTTCAAAACTTTAAAAACAAATGAGATGTGCATGGTAAGATATTCAAGGCCTCAATCCCATATGTGATGTAGATGATAAGGTCTATAGACCTTTTAAACTTTAACTTGAATTTTCATCATAATGAAACCATAGTATGTGCTCTGCAAGTAATCAAACACCACTGTCATCAATTGACTAGAATGAAGTTACATAAATAATGGAGAATATTCATATAGG
Source organism: Sequoia sempervirens (assembly GCA_007258455.2). NCBI lineage: Eukaryota > Viridiplantae > Streptophyta > Pinopsida > Cupressales > Cupressaceae > Sequoia > Sequoia sempervirens. The sequence continues at coordinate 109,001,565 of VDFB02256132.1, forward strand.
TAGCAAAACCAAAGTCTTGCAATCTTCTACACAAACCATCAAATGTATATTGTTCCAACCATGACAATTAGCCAATCTGATGATGCTAAACAAATAAACAAATGTCATCATGTATACCATGTGTGCCATACCAAGTGTGCCATATACCTGTGATCATGTCAATCACCTTGAAACCTTGCATATACCTATTTGACACAATGCCAACCAAAGATGCCATTGGGGTCAACAAACTCCCCCTTTGGCATTGGTGTCAAATAACCCAAAGTTGTACCTATTTAAACCATCAATTCAACCCTGCTAAACATGTAACCATAGACACCAAAGTTGTACCTGTTTAAACCATCAATTCATCCCTGCTAAACATGTAACCACAACCATCAGTACCACTGTCATAATAAGAAAATTTGATCATCATAATCATGAACATTGGATCAACATCATAACAATCAGAAATCTACATCAAAGCATGAGCAATAGAAACCATCTTGAAACCTCTAAAACCAAGCAGCACTTTCTCCCCCTTTCGACAACAATTCCAAAGTCAAAGGAGTGAATGAAAACAAGAGATCACCAAAATAACAACTGAAAAAAATTCCTTTTGTGTGGACCATAGAATCCAGGGGTAAACAAAATGTACATGAATGCTCCCCCTAAAAGTATGCTAATAAAATATTATTGAAGTGAGGTGAGAGAGAAGACTCCAAGTCTATCTCTCAGATGTTCAAATCTGTCTTTTGTCAAAGGATTGGTAAAAATATCAGCTATTTGATCTTTGGTTGAAACATATTCAAGAACAACATCATTAGCAAGCATCTTTTCTCTGAGAAAATGATATTTAATGGCAATGTGCTTGGTAAGTGAGTTCATAACAGGATTTTTTGAGATGTTAATCGAACTTGTGTTATCACATAAAATAGGAATAGGTTTTGATACCTCAACTTGAATATCTTGCAAATTTTGTGTCATCCACAACACTTGTGTGCAACAAGTAGTTGCTACAATGTATTCTGCCTCAGCAATAGACAATGAGACAAAATCTTGCTTCTTACTTTTCCAAGCAACAATTCTACCACCCAAGAAATATGCTCCACTTGAAGTGTTTTTTTGTCATCAAGACAGCCAGCCCAGTTAGCATCAATATAAGCAAACAGTGTGAAATTATTATGCCTGGGATACCAGAGACCATAATCAATTATTCCATTGACATATCTAAAAACTCATTTAACAACATTTAAATTATTTTTCTTAGGTGCACCTTGAAACCTTGCTACCAAACAAACAACATGCATTATATCTTGTCTAGATGTTGTTAAGTAAAGCAAACTACCAATCATGGACCTGTATTGAGTTTGATCCACATCAGGTGAATCTCCATCCTTTCCAAGTTTACAACTAGTTTCCATTGGTGTACCTACAGGTCTGCTACCATCCATTTGAAATTTTATTAACATTTCATTTGCATATTTAACTTGAGAAATAAAAATGCCCTTTGGAAGCTGAGAAACTTGTAATCCTAAAAATAATGAAAGTTCCCCTATCATGGACATTTCAAACTCCTTTTTCATAACATCAGGAAATGAAAGAGATAGCAGCTCATCATTACTGTCAAAAATAATATCATCAACATAGACCACTACAACTAGAATATTGTCATTTTTAGTGATAAAATACGAATTGCTAATCTACTTTACCTTTAGTGAACCCTTGGATTTGCAAGAATTTGTCTAATTTGGAGTACCAATCTCTAGGAGCTTGTTTTAGACAGTACAAAGCCTTTTTTAACTTGTATACATGATTTTATTTCCCTGCACAAATAAAATCTTCTCGTTGTTCCATATACACTTCTTCTTCAAGATCACCATTTAAGAAGGTAGTTTTAACATCCATTTGAAAAACTTTAAAAAATTTATATACAAAGAAGGCAAGAAATATTCTGATTGTTTATAATATAGCAACAGGAGAAAAAATTTCATCAAAGTCTATGCCCTCTACCTGGGAATACCCTTTACAAACTAGTCTAGCCTTATGTCTAGCTACATTTCCTTTTTCATCAAGTTTATTCCTAAACATCCATTTAGCCCTAATGATGCTTTTATCTTTTGGCCTTGGGACAAGTTCCCAAGTTTTATTCTTTTCTATTTGGTTTAACTCCTCTTGCATAGCTTGTATCCATAGATCATCTTGACTAGCTTTAGCATATGTTTTAGGTTCTAACTGTGAAACTAAACATCTATGAACCTAATTGTTTGCTTGAGTAGCTTTCCTTCTAGTTTGTATTCCTAGCATAAACCCACCCACATAGATGTGTTGGCATTGTCTATTTGTCCCCATGATGAACAAAACAAAAAATTATGCTATCTTGCAACTTTCTCTTCAATGCATTTGACGCTTTTTGCAATGTATGAAAACTTGTCACCATGACCAAATGGATTGGAGTTTTAAAAAATTGAGAGAGGTTATTGTGGATGTACCCTGTATAACCATATACCTTTAGATATAATATTCTATGTGCCATACTTTTCAAGAAACTCATCAAATTTTTCCACTTTTTGGCATTTAGGGCTCTTTAAGAGAAAGTATTGACACAATGTAATCTGGAATGATTGGGCATGTTGAGGTGAAAAATAGGACCTTTCCTTGCATAAAAAAACCCACCTAAATTTTTGACACTATTTATTTGGCCCAATGATGAACAAAACTAAAATTATGCTACCTTGCAACTTTCTCTTCAATGCATTTGACACTTTTTGTAATGTGTGAAAACTTGTCGCCATGGCCAAATGGATTGGAGTTTTTAAAATTTGAGAGGTTACTATCAAGGTAATCTACATGAATCTATAACTTTAGATTGAACATTTACAAGTTCCATTATTTTTGAGAAACAACCCATCAAATTTTGCCACTTTTTGGCACTTAGGGCTCTTAAGAGAAAGCATGGACATAATGTAGTTTGGAACGATCAGCAATGTTGGGGTACAAAATAGGACTTCCTAGCATAATCCCACCCACTCAATGTGTTGGAATAATAATTTTGGCCCCACAATGAACAAAATGAAAAGTATGGCTCTTTACAAGTTTTTACTAAACACATTTGACACTTTTTGCAACATTTGAAAAAAATTCATCACAGTCAAGTGGATTGGACATTTCAAAAGCTGAGAGAGGTTATTATGAAGGGATCCTATGTGACCTATACCTACAGATGGAGAATTTCTAGGTACCATATTTTTTGAGAAATATCTCGTCAAAGTTTGCCACTTTTTGGAACTTAGGGCTCTTAAGAGAAAGTGTTGACACAATGTAGTTTGGAACGATCAAGCATGATGGGGCACGAAATAGGAACTTTCTTAGAATAAAAATTCCCACTCATATGTTTTGGCACTATTTTTTTGGCCCCACAATGAAGAGAACAAAAATTATGGCTCTTGAAAAGTTTTTACTGAACACATTTGATGCATTTTGCAACATTTAAAAAATTATCGGCATGGTCAAGTGGATTGGATATTTCAAAAACTGAGAGAGGTTATTATGGAGAGACCCTACATGACCTTGTACCTTTAGATAGAATTTTTGTAGGTGTCATATTTTTTGAGAAAAAATACACCAAAGCTTGCCACTTTTTGGCACTTAGGTATCTTAAGAGAAAGTGTCAACAAAATGTAACTTGCAACATTGAGGTGAGATGGGGTGTGCAATAGGACTTTGTCTACCATAAATTCACCCATCCAGACATGTTGAAACTATTGCTTTGGCCCATGACTCACAAATGCAAAGTATGTCTCTTGAAAATTTTTCCTTGAGTCAAGCAACTGAGGATAGTATCTAAAATTCTGCATAAGAGTATTCAAGGACAATCATGAGGAACTAGGGAAAAATATAGTGGAGTAGGCTATGCAAGCCAAGAAGCTTAGGTACACCTGATTTTGATTGAGATTAACATTAACTAGTTTTTAACCTAAGAATTTTTACGAATTCTCTACAAGGTGGTGTGGATATGAAAATAAGAATAAATAGCGACATGTGACAATGTTTGAATAGTTTGAGAGCATAAATATCATGATAATATTGCTTTTCTAATAGTGGTCTCTTCAAAACCTTTCTTTAAACCCTGATGGGATTTGAGTAAAAAGAACATAGGGTTTAGGGTTGAAATTCATAATGCATTGAGGAAGTTGCAACAGTTTGAGCATATTAGGATATAGTCCTAATGAATTTATGACTACCCTAATTAATTTATGATAGTCCTAATGAAGTTATGACTGTCCTAATTAATTTATGAAATTTCTAATGAAGTTATAACAGTCATAATTAAGTTATGACTATCCTAATGAACCTTAGACCATTCCAATGAAGTTATGATAGTCCTAATGAACCTATGACTATCACATCTCAAGTTATGGCTATCCTAATGAATTTAGGATTTGTCCTAATAAACCCATGAATATTCTAGTGAACCTATGAATACATTCTACATTTTTTTGCATCCTTAGAAAACTTAACCCTACAAGCATGAAAATATTAGCATTTCCTAATTTATTAGTTTAAATTTCCTCACAAACAAGTTAATAAAAACAAATACATCAAGCCTACCATCCTTGGGGATGTTAGAAATATTTTTTTTAAACCCAAATTATTAAAATTATAAATTGATTTACGTTTCACTCTTATGCATTGGCCCTTTCTTATCCATAGTATTATCACAAGATTCTTTCTAATGTCCCAAGTTGACCTTCCTTGGGCTTAAGTATTGGATTATTCTCTAGGATTCATGGAGATGCACTTTTTGTTCCAATAACTTGGTGCCATTTATATTGATATCATTTTCATTAGTTGAATATTTTTTATAATATCTCAAGCAAATAATAAGTTATTTTATGGTCTATTAGCTCTCAAAAACGTAGGCAAAATACCTCAAAAGGTTTTCCAATCTCTTGATACGTTTTAGGGTAACAGACAAGGCCAAAAGATTTAGACCTTCTACTCTTCAGGTGCTGCCAGACCTAGGTGGGTACACCTATTTGAATAAAGAAGACTTGACCTATGTTCATTTCCTAAAGCAATTTACCCACACTGGGAAATAGGAGTGGATAAATGAGTTTTAATTTGGTATAAATTGTATAATCAATATCAAGGCTAAGATCTAATATGTTCATATGAACAACTAAATGAAATTGAATAGCGGAATAGTAGAGACTAGTGCCTTATTGGGTGTACAGAGTCAAATGAAAATCTAAAAAGAGTAACTTATTTTTGGCAGAAAGTCAAATTGTTTGGCATATAGGTTTAAGTTTATAACTAGTATAAACATGCAGGAATGAAATTACCAAGTTCTTCTTAATGATCCAAATGAGATTCCCTAATTACTATGATTGACTAAAAGGATTTAATCTCTCCTTGAAAGAACCAATTAATCCAACCATACAGATACAACAAGTGTGCACCGATAAACTAAAAAATATCCTTGATATATCAATTTAAATAATTAGAAAATATCAACTTTGGAGACAACTTCAGCAATACTTTTTAATTAACACAACAAGAAATTGATACCAGAAATTGTCACCACATCAAATAAATTCAATTGAAATCTCCATTGTTTCAAACATGCATCATAGTCTCAGACAAAGACATTTTGTATCCTCCTGTATTTTCTCCTCCCTTTCTCTGTTGTCAAAAAATGAGTATTTATACATCAGTCATTTGAAAATTCGCATCCCTTCGTATTCAAATCTCGAGAAATTATTTTATTTGGGCATTTTCCATGTTTACTAGACACCCACTGAGATGTCTTGTCACTCCCCCAACACTCCAAGTCTCTTTGACTGTCAATAGATTATATATCGCTATATTGTCCTACAGTCCTACCGATGTTCTGAGTCTCCCTGATAATTATTGCTTCAGTCTTGAATATGTCTCCATAACTCTCACTAATGTCTCCATAACTCTCACTAATGTCTCCATAACTCTCACTAATGAAGCCTATAGCTGTGACCTTGGGGATCGTCGAGACTTTCCTTCGACTACTTGTATCTTTCTGAGAATCTTCCTTCAGCAATTTTGATCACCGAGACATTGTGGTTTTCCTGTCGATGGAACTTCATTCAACATGACTCACTTAGTTCTCATCGATGATGTCAGTCTCGCCAATGAATTTTGTTATTGACAAGACAATGAATATCGCCAAGTCCTATTATCAGTATAATCCTGTTATAACAACACTGAGAGTCGGCAAGACCTCCTCGAACTCACCTCGATGAAATCATACTATCGACAAGATCCACTTTTCTGGGAAATATGTTGAGAATATTCTAGTTTCCTTTTTGATGCTCCAGAATTGCACCACGATTGGTAAGACACAAGTAAGCCCGTTATGACTTACACCAATGACTTAGGTCTTGCCAACAATCATTTTGTGCTTCATCGGTATAACACACATCTGCTCGTTATGACTTATATCGATGAAGATTTTCTCGCCAATAGGATCCTTTGGTCGCTAAGACAATGAACTGCGTCTTGCCGATATGTATCCACAAATGTAATCTGATCGACAAGACATTCCGGACCTCTTGTCGATATGAATTATACATTGAAATACTCAGGGTTAGATGAATTCTATGGGACCAAATGAAGAAAACAATCTAAAACAAGGGAAAACATGATATGCAAAGCAGATTCATGAGCCTATGGCATGGACTTCTTAGGAAACTTATGGGTACAGATAGCCATGAAATTTTCAAAATTTTACAGTTCTAACAGTGGTTCCATCTGGGGATGAATGATTGTGAGATCATTACAAGGATCCATATTTCTGGGTGAGCAGACCAAACTCAAGGTGATGGACCAGTGAGCAAGATGGAATGAATGGAAATGGAGATGAACATGTCCCTCTACTACTATACATGGAAAGATTTATTTAATGAAGGAATGTTAGGATTGTCCATGTACTGGAAATTCCTGTTCCTTTTATTTCCTAAACTATTGTGCATGGAATAGAAATTTTTGAGAGGACTGTCAAGAGTTTTCCATGCGCTAGCAACCCTTAAACCTCTGTATTGCTCAAGAGAAAAAATGCTTCAAAAATTTCCCATGTACAGGAAACTCTTGTTCTTCACCAGTCATGTTTTGCAAATAATATGAATCTTCACCTTTCTTGCCAACAACAACAAAGGGTCCCAACCACAAAGCTTCAAATTTCCCATGTTTTCCCTTCTCCCGACACCTTGCATTCCACATTAATACTAGATCATTTTCTTCAAATTTTCTATCTTTTGCTCTTCCATCAAATAAATACTTCATTTGTGCCTGCAATTTCACATTCTAGTTTTGAGCTACTCTTCTTACTTCATCAAGCTCTGCCAGTTGTTCCATTCTTTCCTCCATTGGTTCTAGAATATCTATATCTTCCTGAAGGATAAATTTGTAAACTGGTAACAAATTTTGTAAAGGCATCCTAGCTTGTGTTCCATATACTAATTCAAATGGGGACTTTCCAATCGCCTTTTTCATAGTTATCCTATCAACCCATATAGCCAACCTCAATTTTGAATCCCAAGCCTTTTTGTTCCCACCTAGAATCCTCCTTATGATCTTCAGAAGGCTTTTTTTTTTGGACTCTACTTGACCATTAGCTTGCGGATGGTAAGGAGCTACATAAGAAATAGTGATACCATATGTACTACAAAAATCTGTAAACTCATTAGATGTAAAACACATCCCATTATCTGTGATCAATCTTAATGGTGTACCAAATTTGGTAATGATGTTATCCACTAAAAAATTGATTACAACTTTACTTGTTGCTTGCTTGGTTGGGACTGCCTCTACCCATTTAGTGAAGTAATCAGTAGCTACCAGTATCCACTTATGTCCTCCACTTGATTTCTCTTGTATTTACCCAATAAATTCAATTCCCCACTGATGAAAAGGGGCTTCAACCTGCAAAGGTCTAAGTGGTAAAGCTCCCTGATACTTCATTTTCCCTAAGAACTTCTGACACACTTCACATTTTCTTACATATGAAAAAGAATCATTAAATACTTTTGGCCAGTAATAACCTGCCCTTAGAATCTTTTGTGTAGTTGTCTTTGCAGAATAATGGCCTCCACAGACCCCTTCACGCATCTCTCTCAAAACACGCTTGGCCTGTGACTCATCTAGACATAACAACATCCCGTCCCTATTTTTCCAAAACAAATCACCTTCCATGAACACATATTTAGATGCTTGCAGCTTCAAGTTTCTTCTTTGATTATCATTTAATCCTTTAGGGCACTTCATGTATTTGAGGTAATACATGATGTTTGTATACCAAGCAATATGCTTAATACTTGCAATTGCATTTCCTTCATCTTCTACATTACAAATTTGATTCGCTTCAATATTTGTTTCTGCCATTAACTTGGCCAAACCCTAACCTCTTACTAATTTGGTGATTTGTATTTCCATATCAAATTCTTAAATTTTATTAATCCACCTACATCTCTTTCTAGTTACCTCTGACTGTGTCAAGATATCCTTAACAGTTGCATGAGGGACATAAGCAATCCCCTTAGCTCCAACAAGATATAGTCTAAAATCTTTTATGGCTTTCACCAATGCAAACGCTTGTTTCTCCATTATATCATATTTCAATATTGATCCCTACAATGACTTGCTGAAAAAAGACACAAGCTACGCATGACCTTCCTCATTCTTCTGTAACATGACAACAGCTATAGTATGCAGTGAAGCAAATGAAAATATTTGAAATGGTTTTGAAAAATCTGGAGATTTAAGGACAAGGGCTTCCTTGATGGCCTTTTTGATTGATATGAAAGCTTCCAATGCCTCTACAGTCCATTCTATCATTTGTCTCTTTCTTAACATCTTTGATATGGGCTTAATAATTTCAAAAAAATTAGAGACAAATCTCCTAACAAAATTGATCTGTCCAAAAAATGACTGGATGGCCTTGATGGTCTTAGGAATAGGAACTTTATCTATGGCTTCAACCCTCTCAGGATCTATTCTAACCCACTCCTTTGACACAATATGTCCTAAGAGTTTACCTTCTGTGACTGCAAAATGACATTTTTTAGGGTTCAGATTAATACCATATTCTAGATCTTTAATAAATACCTTTTCTAGATGTTCTACATGATCTTCACCCCTTTTTGAATAAGCAGTAAGATCATCTTGATACACCACCATGATAGCATTAATCAAGTCTACAAATGCTACGTCCATAGCTCTTTGAAAGGTGGCACCTGCATTTGTGAGGCCAAATGGCTTTCTCACATAAACACACGTTCCCCATGGAGTTGTAAAGGTTGTCTTGTACTACTCAGATTCTTTGACTTTGACCTGGTTGTAACCAGAGAACCTATCCATCATAGATAACAACTCACACCCTATCACTTTATGTAGTACAACCTCCATATTAGGTAGAGGATAATTATCCTTGAGAGATGCCACATTTAGATTTCTGAAGTCCACACATAATTTGATATCCCCGTTCTTCCTCACAAGAACTAGGTTTGAAACCCATGTTGAATGCCTGATTGGTTTGATGATACCCCCATCTCTAAGCTTTGTCAATTCCTCCTGCATTTTTGGTTCCAATGTTGGGTTGATAGGTCTTTGTCTTTGCCTAAAGGGTTTTGCATCTGGCTTTAACGGGATTTCATTTTGAAACAAATCTTCCCTATATGCTTTGAGATCTTCATAAGACCATGCAAACACATGTTTATATTTTCTCAATAGTGCAATCAACATTCTTTGAATTTTTGGGATTATTTTCTTTCCAATGTATACCTTTTTTGGTGCCAATTTAGTCCCTAAATTGACATCTTCAATATCCTCTCTCTTGATTGGTGTTTTCTTCATGAGGGACTGATCATTTCCATCATATACCCTTTCCAATGCTACTAGCCCTTTGGGAAGCTTATTATTTTTAAGTTGTAAGACCTCTTTCCCAAATATTGTCTTCTTTCCATCTACCTCTTCAACAATGGCATTGAAATCAACCTCTTGAGCTTCATATTGATCTATACAGTGAAGAAATTTGAAGAGGTCAGCATCATCATTAAAAACCTGCCAACTGTATATATTGTCAGGCACAGCAGGTCTTGCTTTGAACTCAATTTGAGACACTCCAACCAACGTGATGTCATCTCTTCTTAGTGCTACATCTACTAAATATTCTGCCATTATGTTCTTCGACCTCTCAATCCATTCAATGGAGAAAGCATCAAACAATTCAATTGTGTCCCATACAACATTCCTGTATTGCTTCAGCCTCTTGTGTTTTGTTGCATATTTTGATTTAACTTGAGAAACAACTAGCTTAGAATCCCCTAGAATAGCTAGTAGCTTGATCTCATGTTTTACAGCCATATTCAAACCTATTAACAAAGCTTCATATTCTGCTATATTGTTCATGCATTCAAATGCCAAAAAAATGAATATTTAAAAGTAACTCTTTCAGGGGAAACAAACACTATTCCTGCTATGTTACCTTCTTAGCTGCAAGCTCCATAAAAGTACATTTTCCACACACCATCACAGTTTTTTGCAACATGTTTATCAATCGGGTCACCATTAACTAATTCTAGCTGGGCTGGTTCTATCTTAAAACTTCCAAGATCCATATCACAAAATCAATTGACTTGATCTGGAGGTACACAATCTACAATTGGGTTCATCCTTGGCTCCCTATAAAGCTTAAATTCTTGGCCATTCACTGGAATTGTTGCATAAGACAAATCAAATTTGACATTTCCCCCAACTGCTACCATCCACTGTCTTGATAAAAGCATCCCAAACTAAGGAGGAGTATCAATTACAGTTATATCTATATTGTAGGCCACCTAAGGATAAGTAGCTAGTTTGACTTCAACATCTTTCATAACACCTACTACTGGAACAGGCCTACTATCCATTGCATAGCACTTCCTTTCATTAGTATCTACCCACATACCAAGTTGTTTCATAACTCCAACTGGCATGATATTGATTGCAGCGCCAGAGTCTATCATGCAATTCCTCAACAGTTTGTTGTTTATAAGCAGTGTGGCGAAAAAAGGTTCAACTTGTGGGGAACTTACCAATACATCATTTAAGCACACTTCAAGGACAACCACTTTCTCTTGCTTGTTAACCGTTTTAGTGGCCATCTAATTTTAAGAACTCATACTTTTATCATTTCCACTTGATATCAATTGAATTGCACTATCCCTATACTCCTTAATTCTCATCATCTCAAGTAGTGGGATAGACATTTTCACCTGAGATAAAGCCTGAGAAAAGTCAAATGAAGAACCCTCTGCCTTAACCGTCTCCTTTTGCTCTAATTTTTCCCCTTTGAATTCTTCCCTTTGGACAAGTTTCTTCTTTTCTTTGTATAACTCTCTGTTCTCCTCTTTCTGAACAAGTTTTTGTTCGTTCTTTTCATGTTGCTTATTTTTTGTTCTCTTCAAAACTCTTGGTGTTACTTCTCTATCTTTTATGAATGCTCCCCTAGGAGCACCTTCCTTTTCATTCACTGTCCTATTTCTTAACCAATACTTGCTCTTCACTTGTTCAACCACAACAATTGTTAACCTCTTTATTTCTTCATCAATGGGTCTCCTTATATCACATTGAGTAGGCACCTCAATAGAGTATTGTTTTGCACAATCTTCTTGAGAATCAGAAAAAACCTGTTGTTTAGCCATGTGGACATTGCACCTTTGATTTGAAACATCGTACTCACAGCCTTCATCTTTTGAAGATGAATATTCCTCCTTAGCAGGGTGAAAGGTATTTGAGGTCAAGTACACTGTGTGATCGTCTCCACTGTCACCCGCTAACATTTCTTCTTCCTGCATTTCTTGGGCTACAATATAGTGATCTGGGGAATGTGGCCCATCACAACCTTCACACCAAAGATTATTATTGACCATATACGCCCCCTTCTTCCTTAATGGATCAGGTGTTTCCTTGTTCCTGGTTCTATCTATTACAAGTTTTCCATCCTTCCAATTTGTATTGTAAGGCATGTCATGTAACTGAGGCCTCTCATTTTTGTACATGTTCTCTTGTTTGTACTGATAATTATTGGCTTGTTGAGGAACCCTAGGATTTTCACTCTTACTGATCATCCCAACAGCTTTCCTGTTGCTTTCAATAGTTAGTGCTATCTTTTGGGCTTCAGCTAAATTTCTTAGAAACCTATTTCTTAGTTCATACCCTATTTTTGGATCGAATACATTCAAATAAATACTCAATGTTGTAGAGTCTGGCAACTTTGACCCAAGTGGTATCTTATTCTGCAATTTTTTTAATCTTCAGTTAAAATCATAAATTGACTCATTCTATTTTTTTGGATCCGTATTAATTCATGTAAAGTAGCATCTAGTGCACATGGATTTTCATACTGTTTAAGAAATTGATCCTGAAATTCTTGGATAGAATCAATAGAGGTTGTTGGCAGGCTATTGAACCAATCCCTAGCTTCTTCGATGAGTGACATCATGAACAACATCATGTTTAAATCTTCATATGATATATCCAAGTCTTGGAAAAAAGCATTAAAATTCCTTAAATGATCTTCAATAGTAACTGCACTGCTCCCTATAAACTTAGGAACAAGACTTCTCCAACTGCTATCCATAGGGTAAGGGTATAATTGAAACCCTGTCAAATCAAATTGTCTGATCATTGTTGTATATTGTTGAGGGGGAGGATTATGCACATTTTGATACTGGTAGATTGGATTATTGTATTGTGCATGAAGATATGGCACATATTGCTGACCATGAGGTGGTTGTATATTTTTATGTTGTGATGCAATATACGGTGGATGGTTTGGTTGCTTGTATTGATTTCTCATATGATTTTGAGGAGCCTTTGATGGGTCTAAAGGCCATATATTATCATTTTCTTTCCTATGAGGTGGTATATACTTTGAAAAACCAGCGGTCTGAGCATCAATTTGGGCTTTCTGCAATTTCAAGTCTTGGATTGCTTTTATCATTTGGATCTTTTCCTATTCAGCTTTTTCCCTTTCTACTTCTTGTTTATGAAACTCAAGTTGTGCTTCTACTTCTTGATGAGTTGAGAGCTCATATTTTTCATGAGGAATTACATGATCAATAGGCTCACTTTGATTACCCTCCATTCTTTAATCATATTCCTATTGACATCTGATTCGTTCAGCTTCAAATTTAGCATCGAACTCTGCCTATTTATGAGGATTATAAAAATGATTTCTTTGTTCTTCAGGGGTACAAGGTTCTGCACTTGAATTATCTCTCCATGTATCATAATGGTCATATGTCTCACAATGTGGTCTTGATACTTTTTCTTTGTTTGTTATGCACATGTCATCCTCTTTCTTCTTACCCTTATCATCCTTATCACCCTTATGTGTCCACTTACTGTTACCAGTAGGACCTCTAGTAGAACCTCCCTTATATTGGGATCTTCTACCTTTCATGTTGCATTGATGCAATATTCTTGTCAGAGTCGCCACTCACTTTGTGAAAAGTGAGAAAAATGAAACTATTCTTGATTATATCCCTAGTGGAATCATTTTTTCTAAAACTTCTCAAATTATGAATCTTTCTTCAACTACTCTATATGATGATCTTCAACCAGATATCCTGCAATAACTCCCCAGCAGAGTCGCCAATTTGTTAGCTCTCAAAAATGCAGGAAAAATACCTCAAGAGGTTTCCAATCTCTTGATACGTTTCAGGGTAACAGACAAGGCCAAAATATTTAGACCTTCTACTCTTTAGGTGTTGCCAGACCTAGGTAGGTACACCTATTTGAATAAAGCATACTTGACCTTTGTTCATTTCCTAAAGTAATTTACCCACACTGGAAAATAGGAGTGGATAAATGAGTTTTAATTTGGTATAAATTGTATAAGCAATATCAAGGCTAAAATCTAATATGTTCATATGAAAAACTAAATGAAACTGAATAGCGAAATAGCAGAGACTAGTGCCTTATTGGGTGTACGGAGTCAAATGAAAATCTAAAAAGAGTAAGTTCTTTCTGGCAGAAACTCAAATTGTTTCGCATATAGGTTTAAGTTTATAATTGGTATAAACATGTAGGAATGCGATTACCAAGTTCTTCTTAATGATCCAAATGAGATTCCCTAATTACTATTATTGACTAAAAGGATTTAATCTCTCCTTGAAAGAACCAATTAATCCAACCATATAGGTACAACAAGTGTGCACTGATAAACTGAAAAATATTCTTGATATATCAGTTTAAATAATTAGAAAACATCAACTTTGGAGACAAATTCAGCAATACTTTTTAATTAGCACAACAAGCAATTGATAGCAGAAAAATGTCACCACATCAAATAAATTCAATTGAAATCTCCATCATTTCAAACATGCATCATAGTCTCAGACAAAGACATTTTGTATCCTCCTGTATTTTCTCCTCCCTTTCTCTATTGTCAAAAAATGAGTATTTTTATACATTAGTCATTTGAAAAGTCGTGTCCCTTCATATTCAAATCTCGGGAAATTATTTTATTCGGGCATTTTCCATGTTTACCAGACACCCGCTGAGACGTCTTGCCTCTCCCTCGACACTCCAAGTCTCTTTGACTGTCAATAGATTATATATTGCTATGTTGTCCTGTAGTCCTACCGATGTTTCGAGTCTCCTCGAGAATTATTGCTTCGGTCCTAAATATGTCTCCATAACTCTCACCGATGAAGCCTATCGTTGTGACCTTTGGGATTGTCGGGACATTCCTTCGACTACTTGTATCTTGCCAAGAATTTTCCTTCGGCAATTCTGATCGCCGAGACATTGTGGTTTTCCTGCCAATGGAACTTCATTTGGCATGACTCACTTAGTTCTCGCCAATGAATTTTGTTATTGGCAAGACAATGAATATTTCCAAGTCCTATTACCAGTATAATCCCATTATAACAACACTGAGAGTCGGCAAGACCTCCTCGAACTCACCTTGATGACATCATACTACTAACAAGATCCACTTTTTTGAGAAATATGTTGAGAATATTGCACCACGATCGGTAAGACACAAGTAAGCCCGTTATGACTTACACCAATGACTTAGGTCTTGCCGACAATCATTTTGTGCTTCATCGGTATAACACACATGTGCTCGTTATGACTTATATCGATGAAGCTTTTCTCGCCGATAGGATCCTTTGGTCATTGAGACAATGAACTGCGTCCTGTTGATATGTATCCACAAATGTAATCTGATTGACAAGACATTCCAGACCTCTTGTCGATATGAATTATACATTGAAATACTCGGGGTTAGATGAATTCTATGGGACCAAATGATGAAAACAAACTAAAACAAGGGAAAACATGATATGCAAAGAGGATTCATGAGCTTATGGCATGGACTTCTTAGGAAACTTATGGGTACAAATAGCCATGAAATTTTCAAAATTTTACAGTTCTAACATGGTCATTTCATCTTTCCATGTGTAGTTGGAAGCCTACCAAACTACACATATTAATGGTGTCATTGATAGGGATTTCATTATGAATATCTTGATATAGAAGGTATTTGATAATTTATTCTATAGCTATATTAAATATTTCTTGTGTAGGTGGTATCTTGAAAACTTGCTCCAAAAATTGGTACTATTGTGTAGGATGCAAACTTTTGTATTGTTCTTTCTTGTGGCATATATGTGAGGGTCCTAATAATGGAGATAACCTATACACAATTAAACTCTTGAATACCATTATTGTGTTAATATTTTTTCCATTGGAAAGGTGGTTACTTTATTGTTGTGATTTTAAGTGTTTATATTATTGAAATAAAGTGACTATTATGATTTTCCTAGGCTTACTCCTTCAAGTGTTTCATCTAGTTAATATGATGATTATAATTCTAAAGTATTATATAATGTGGAATCATCCACTTTTCTAAGTAGTTGCATTTCCTCCCCAAATCCATATAAAAAACAAGATGTTTCTAGACAAGAAGATGATCTTATGAGCCATGTGGAGATGCTTGAGCATGATATCTTGCAATCTAAGACCCAACTTGTTACCCTAAAGTCCCAAAATGTAAAACCTTTCAAAGTGGCGCTTGTTGCTTATTAGAATAACCAATTAGACCTTTCTTAGCTTTAAATTAGTATAACCAATTGAAGGAACCACATCATACCCATCCATCAATTTGACTTGAAGTGGACAAAAAAGTAATCAAATGATCATGAAGTGATTGACTATAATATCTCATTATTATCTTATTTACATGATTTTATTATTAATTTCCACATACTTACATATACATAAGCCTTACACATTATCCAACATACGAAGTGCATGTGGTATAGTACAATATCATACAATATATCTCAATACATCGTAATCAATCACATAATAACCATAAAAACATTTAATATAATAACACTCACTCAAAATACATAAATAACATTTCAAATAAAAGAAAACAAAGGTATTTAACTCTATACCACATAAGAATATAAAAAACCTCTAAATAAATACTACTCACATCACATACTACAGGTGTACTCATTCTTCAATATTGTACATCTTAACCATCCATGCAATCTTAAGGTAGAACATAATTCATCCCACACTACATGTATTATTAATAGTCTTAGCCCAACCTTTGCTAACCACATATATTAACTAACATAATTACAAGAATTCACATGCTAATAAACAAGAAATACAAGAATAAACTAAAACCAATAACAATCATGAATGCAAGACATATATAACCATGTAATACAAGAAAACCATAAAAACATACAATAATATGAATTAAGATATATCAATTTTGCATTTATGATAATAGAAAGTACAAAGGAAGGTGGAACTAGGTTTGGTTTATGAAGTGTGATAAACCTATAACCCGTGATTTTGAAGATATCATCTTGTTTGAATGAATTAAATAAGACGATTAAAATAATTAGAACTAAGAATAAATTTAATATACTTATTTGATGATGCACACATATACAAATGTGATGTACATATTTATAAATCAGCTTGACTTTACAATTTTTTTTTCATTTACAATCAATTCAAGGAACCATACAAGTCTTATCTACTCTTTATTGTGTTAAGTATTTCCTCATGGTCAGACTCACAAACCTTCCAAAAGTCCTTGTTCAATGGTCTACCCCCATAGTTGATCAAATGGAAATTTAATTTCATAATAAGGTTTGAGTAATTAAGAATCTTTCAATGTGCATCAAAGTCTTGAAATAGCCAAACATCATAATTATTGATTGGGTACCTTCTAAACTATGTTCTAGTAACAACCACTAACCTTGTAGGATACTCAATGTATTCTCCATATATAACAAGGGGCTCAAAATTATTTTTTTCCTCAACACAATGACACAAGTAATAATATGTTCCCTCTTCATTGTCTTCATCTATAATAATTACATAAACATGTCCTACATTGATATGTAAATCCAATTAGATGAATTTAGTCAATATTACAAAAAAAACTATAAATTAAGATGAATTGGGAATCTCTTAAACTATGCATGTAGATATATTACTTGGTTGAACTAGATTTACTACATGATAAAAGTCAGATGATGATTCCATCTCTATTATTTGTAGTGTTATTTGGAGTTGATACATATTAAGAGGGCTTAGACTTCTTATAGACCATTTATCAACCCACTCCTTTGACTCACACTTATTCCAAGCTTGATCAATAAATGAAGAACAAAAGCATACCATCTTCCATGTATGAATACTCCATAAACCTGCCTTAGAGATTCTAAAAGAGTGTAGCTCATGTGATCCTGCCACTATATAACAATCTTCATATTTTGCAATGTTAGTATCATCTACCAACCAAAAATATATATGAACTATAAACTTACCTTCATTACCTAGACCCATTGTAGTATTACACCTGAAATGATAGAAAATGGGGTATGTGTGCTTTTGTATGGTTTAAGATATAGAGCACACCCACTTTCCAATTATTTCATTCAAGGATAACCCTAGAGATCTCAATGAAAAAGAGAAAGAGATCTTGCAATAGGGTTGTCCTAGGGGCTGGTTGTAAACTAATGAGGGGTTCACCACCAAGTTAGGACTTGGAAAGACAAATTTAATGCAAGATGTAATACTTAACCCTAATATGATGCAATCTTTAAATGAATTAGAAATGCATGTAAAATAAAATAGAAAGTTGTAAGATGAAATGTGTGCACCTGAAAATATGGAGATGATTGGAATGAGCTTTGAATTACTGAAAATTCTAAAATTTTGGCCCACTAGGACTCATACGCTAGTCTAGGAAAATCAGTCCCAGATCAAGGTTTCTGTATAGCAACAGGTTTCTGGAAAAAGGGTATCTGAATATGCAAAAATATAGAAAAACACCTGTAGTGGGACTTATACACCACTTCTAGCATATTATTTTGGTTCCACTTTTTTAGGAATTCAAAGTTCAAATCTGCACTTCAACACCTACTCTTTTCTCCCAAATTGATTTTTGGATCTGAATCCACAAAAAGACCTACAAAACATAATATAGACTTGATTTTCTTATGAGGGGTTTTCCTCATTCAAACCCCTAGTTTGGTAATTAAACCTTGATAGAGATAATGAAATATGCATGTAAATAGGAATGTAAACCCTAACCTTAAGTGTGTCTAACACTAGTACAAAAACATAAATAAATGACTAAAAAAACTACTAAAAATTGTTCATGTGTGTTGGTATGTGGTGACTGATCATGCTATACTATACACTCTTCATGTATCCTCACTAGGGTTTGGGGTCGGGGTGAGCCTTGAGCAGGGGTTCGGGGGCTGTAGCCCCCAAGAAAAAATTTTCTCCTAATTTTTTGCATCATCACTGAAAAAGGAAAAAACCAACTTTGTAGAACCCTAATCTAGAAGCTTCTAAAAGCTTGTTATAAGGGATTGGGATGGGAGTTGTAGTACAATGAAAAATCGATTATTCATGAGATTGTAATAAGTTTTGCACTGGATAATAAAATCATTGGATGGCTGCAGTTTTGTGGATGTAGCCCGAATTGGGTGAACCACTTTAAATTCTCTCTGTTAATTTTTTTGTGTGTTTTATTTCTCTATTTATTGATAAAATTTGTATTTAATTGTTAGATATTTTCCTTCTAACCCTAACAATGTGACCATTAGTAGTTTATTACCAGTCATTTATAACATGACCAAATTCATGACTAAAACATTTTCAGTCATTTATTGGTTATTTTGATTGATCAATTTGGTGGTATATTTAGTCGTTAATTTATTCATTGATTTTTTTTAATTGATCATTTATTTAGTCATGGTAGTCATTTATTTAGTCATGATATTTGTTTATTCGTTCATGGCAGTTGTTTGTTTAGTCATGGTAGTCATTTATTTAGTCACGGTAGTCATTTATTTTAGTCATTGTAGTCATTTATTTAGTCATTGTAGTCATTTATTTAATCATTGTAGTCATTTATTTTAGTCATGGTGGTCATTTATTTAGTCATGGTTTAGTCATTTATTAGGGTGAATCAATGATTCAAGTTACAAATAAAATCTAACTTAATTAATCCTCACAAATTTATGCATATAAACTTCAAGTATCACAGATATTCAAATGTTGAGAGAAGCACCATGAAATGAAGACTAAAATGCTTGAACAAATATGATTGATTAGACACAAGAGGAGCCACAACACAGTATTTATGAGTGGAGAAAAAACCACTCTAAAAATTTACTTCATTAAGCCTCATTGGCAAATCAAAACCTCACTGGTTACATTCAATGTCTCAGTGACAACTACCTCACTGGAAAAGAAAAATCATGTTTGACAATGAAACTGAAAGGAAAATCAAGTTTGACAATGAATGAAATACTTTCACAAAATATTTACAGAAAACAACCATCCCTCATAAGGGGAGACTCTTTGGCAGAAACCAAGGTAAAAATATAATGAAATTTGTTAAAATTCCAAGCATCATAGAGCAGGCATTCATATATTGTAATGCTTGTTTTCCACAGCCTCTTCCTTTGCCATGACCACCCCTGCAAAACAACATAATGGAGAAAATGATGAAATACACTAAAAATTGATGGTACTTCTTTAACAATTTATTTCAATGATGAAATACAAGAAAGAGAGCACAAATCTAGCAATGGATATGCTATATAGGGCACCCACTACACAGGAAATTTTAGATTTGATCACAATATTTGCAAAAATATAAACAAATATGTCCTTACAAAGCCTCTTGAAGATTCTTTTAGAAAATGTAAGGGAAGTGAGTAAGTTTTTTTTGGTCCAAAATCACCATCTTTTCCAAAATGGAAGAAAGTGATGTACTTGATCTTGTGAATTTCAACTGTAGAGTTCCAAATAGTTATGCAAATAAAAGTGGAACTTCTAAATATATCTACGACACCAGAATCATTACATAAATCTAAATAATTTACGTATGACATCAAAATATACAACCCTACTAGTTTGACATCTCAACAATTCAAGCAAATTCTATGTTTTTCCAAATTGCATGTACATGATAATGGGTTTTGAGAATACAAGATCCTTTATATGTCATTGTGGCCTAATTGTAAGTTCTACACGTAGGTGGAGAACATCATCTATGAATATCATGCATCACTTTATCTTTATTAGTTAGTAAAATTCATGTTAATGTAAAGCTAAGACATTCTAAGGAGAGTCATATAATAGAGAGACATCATAAGCCATTTTTTGTTGCTTTCCCGTCGCTATTGGTTTCGGCTCCTCCAAACTTTTCATCACTGGTATTCGCCTTTCACTTCTCTATTTTGGCGAGTTGTAGCCTAAAAATAAGGTTTCGACGAGGGTTTTAGAGTATGTTTATTAAAATGAAAAAGATCCCATACATTTGAGCACATTTAGGTTTTTACATTACCTGTTTTCTACAGTCATTTTTTGTTGCTTTCCCTGTTGTTATTGGTTTCAGCTCCTGCAAACTCTTTCTCGCACTCTGGTTCGACTCCTCCAAACTATTCCTCGCTAGTAGTCACTCCTCTACCGATGCACGATTAGGGTTTATGCCAAGAATGAGGTGGGCTCGGGCTATTAGAGTTTTTTTTTCCCTCTTAACTTTATTTTTCCTGCTTCACTTTATTTTTCCCACTTCACTTTATTTTGAAATGGAATCCAAAATAAATATATTAGAACACATAATGTTGTGCCTAATTACACAATAAATATTATATTATTATA
This sequence comes from Sequoia sempervirens, assembly GCA_007258455.2. Classification (NCBI taxonomy): domain Eukaryota; kingdom Viridiplantae; phylum Streptophyta; class Pinopsida; order Cupressales; family Cupressaceae; genus Sequoia; species Sequoia sempervirens. The sequence goes on from VDFB02256132.1 coordinate 109,022,790, forward strand.
TAATATTAATATATTATAATATATTATTATATAATATAATATAATATTATATTATATTATATTATATTATATAATATAATATTATATTATATAATATTATATTATATTATATTATATTATATTATATTATTATATTATATTATATTATAATTATAATATTATATTATAATTTATAATATTATATTATATTATAATTATAATATTATATTATATTATATATTTATATAATATTATATTATATTATATTATTATTATATATATATTATATATTATAATATAAATATAATAATAATATATTATTATATTATATTATAATACAACCCACTCCCTCAATTCAAAATATTTTTTTAATTATCCACTTTAATATAATATTGTTTAATTTTTATTTGTGTGACTAATTATTTAGTCATTTTTATTTGTGTGACTAGTATTTAGTTGTGTTTTTTACCCGATGATCAAATTAGTCACTTATGATGACCAAATTAGTCATTTATAGTTGTGTTGCAAAAAATGACTAAAATTTAGTCATCTTTAGTTGTTGTGACTAAAAGTGTTAATCATGTAGTCATTTATTTGCCAAATTCTACTAGTGTACTTGATTAGGAAATCTGAAATGCAATGCAACCCTATTCTAATGTGCAAGAATAAGATGCATGAATGACATATGAAGATGAATGACTCACTTTGAGATATCTCTAATCACCCCAAATGAGCCCTAATAATGCTTGTACCTTCCTTAGGTTGAATTTAGAGAGATAATAGAGGATGGAATCACTTAGGAAACAAGTCATTAGGCTTGGCTTGATGGCTAGTTGCATCTCCCCAACCTAGAATCCATCATGATTCACCATAGACAACCATGATCAACCCTTGACAATGCTAGATCTTGAATGAAAGTGAGCTTGAAGACCTACAAAAACACTTTGATGCTACTCCAAGACTTCAACTTTTCTTGCTCTTGAAACTTGAATGCTCTTGTGAAAGAATGCTTGAAAAATCTTGAATGCTTAGATCTTGAAATTGTTTTCTTAGATGAAATAATGACTTAGAAACATGCTTTTATAAACACCCAATTTATCATTATTCAGATCTCAAAAGTCGACATCAACCAAAAATTTGAATTAAAAAGGTGATTTTTCTGCTCAAACCCTAAAAATTCCCAAATGGGACTCATATGCCAGCCCTCGTGTATGAGTCCCACCCTAGATTTTCGGGGTGGGTTGTTAAAATTTTAAGTTTTTTTTATTATTTTTTTAGGTTTTTAGCTGAAATAAGCCTCAAGATCTGAACTAAAGGGTCATAGGGGCCTATTAATGATGAATTAAAGGGTAATTAATGCAAGGGTACTATATTAGGTCCAGAATAAATGAAAAATTTCCCTATCTCCAAGGAGAGGGTACAATTTCTGTCATTACATCTAGCCCCCACTTTAGCGCCCATATGACTCTACATGCATATGCAAGCTAAAGGAATCTGAACAATGAACTTTGTTTCATAAAAGGATACTCATATAGGTTCATTCATAACACAGGAGAATGAATCCCCCATTGTAGCTATCTGCAAAACCACAATGTTAGGAACCGCATCCTACAGCATGAATTCGTTATTTTTTCCAAAAATCCTCTTATCTAACTTCTAGGAATCTGATTCAAGGGTAGATGTATGCCCCCCTTGATTCTGGTTGTTTTACGGAGGTGGAATCAAGGTAGCAATCTAACCACATCAAATAAGGTAAGTCATTTCATAGGGTATTTCAAAGTACCATACCACATAATGATAGACATTTGATAAGGACGAGAGTAGAATCATGATTCCAACACAATGAACAACATAAAAAATAGAGCTATCTAGCTCTCATTACGTTAATTTGAATGAAAGACACTTTTTAACCCTAATTTTTAACATATATAAGAGTAAAAAGTGAAGTAATTTCTAACTATTTTTTCTTTTACCTTCTTGTAGCTTGAGTTTGGTGAAGAGTGATTGAATATGTTGAGTCGACTAGATTATGAGCCTCTGAGACTAGACGTCCTATGAGATCAGGTAGCCCGCAGTGAGCGTCATTATCAGGTGAGTTGATTTTTCTGCCTTAGCTTTGTCCTTACGCATTTATTTTATGATTTGTACACATTTCTCAGCTAATTTAGGACCTTGAAAGAAAAGTTCACAAAGCATCCCTCTTTTCGCAAAGTGTCCCTTTTTTTCACAAAGTGTCCCTTTTTGTCGCAAAGTGTCTTGTTTCTTCACGAAGTGTCCCAAAAGGGGTCTAAAGTGTCTAGGACCCTTAGAAGAGTACACTAGAATAACTTTCGTACAATTTTTTGATTATTGATGTATAGATTTAAGATTGTAGAATGCTTATAGGACATATTTTTTCATTTTTGTTAGATTCCACCATAGTCGTGGCAACGTCTTAGTGGCAGACAAATCTGTTGCCTCCAAGACCTAGCCCTGACTCTATTAGAGGAGGATACACATATTTTATAGACAATTGGATTATATTGGGTGTACCTCATGCCCCCCATGAGATACCATGATGTTATGTTGATGGCTTTGGCAGAGCGTTGGGATGCAGATACATGCACGTTTCATCTCCCCATAGGCAAGATGACAATCACGTTAGAGGACATCCATCATATACTCTGAGTTCTGATTCGGGGCAAGAGGGTACATTTTCTAGGGGATCAATCATTTCATGAGATGAAATACGATATGTAGTATTGTCTTGGAGGTCTATTTCATGATAGTATCATGAGGCCGCGGATCGATCTAGCCATTCTACTATATTTGTGAGCTCCACTTGTTGCATGGATTATGATGTTTATTGTAGCACTAGTACTTGTCCCTGATGGTTAGGGAGTACATTTAGAGGGAGGACTAGTACATATGATATAAAGGATGGCAGATTAGAGGACCGTATATGCCTAAGGGCACAACATCCTTGTGCACTTATATTATGATCTAGGGCAATGTTCATTCCATGAGGTCGACAGTATGGTACACTATACATTGTTGTAGGTGTGGTGCCTAGAGCATATCGCGTGCACTAGGCCGACAAGATTTCCATGTACATCATCCCTAGGGTATCCTCGCGCATTCATTTATCCACTGAAGAAGCTATGGTAGTATGGGGATTTGCATTTTTGGAGAGTTTGATTTGATCAAATGGATGAGGAGATCATATGGAGACCTTACCAGCTTATCCCATAGTGGTCAGATGAGACTCATCAACTAAGAAGATTACAGATGGAAATTTTTTTGATAGGTAGACATGATTACATAGTATGACCCTTCTACTATGATCATGTCATGTGATAGTTTGGATAGGTCCAGATACCACCAATACCATGACCCTTCTTCAGGAGATCAGTTTGGAGTGCCCGAAGGCCCAGCGACACTAGACGATTTACTGCTGACAATGTCATTTATAGTGACTTTGATGATGATGATCTTGATATTCCTTCATTCTCCAATGTTGATGACATTGGTACCACAAATTCCTATGAGGAGTGGTGAGAAGCAGCATGATTGGCTCCAATATTCCTAATGGATGAGTCGATAGGTGATGCAGGGCCACTCCTAGATTAGGGAGATAAGGAGGAGGATAAAGTTGGGGAGATACGGGTTAGGGTTGTAGACATACTCATAGATGTAATAGATGAGGAGTATGATGAGGCTACAGATCCTGACGAAGATGAGGAGGAGGAGCAGTGGATGAGTGAGGGTGATGAGACTATAGATGAGGGTCCAGTGGGCCACGAGTAGGGAGAGACAACTCTTACTCATGTTACTAGATCATGATCAGTAGTTGTAGCAAGCACCAACACCTACAGTCATGGAGAGGCTAGCACATCCTCCATGTCCCCTACACATGACAAGGTTGTCTTTACATAGCCAACCAGAGAGCTAGTTGATGATATTTTATTTATTGTTATGCTTTATGCTTATGCTTATGCTTTATGTTTTAATTTGATGTCTATATATATATATATCATGATGTGTACTAATTATATTTATGATTTCTATCTTGGAGGAGCTGTGAGAGACTTGTATGATCTCTATCACCAGGTGGATGGTAAGATAGTGCCCCCATCAATCTATGAGGAGGTTGTTGATACATACTATGTGCCCCCACCCATTGTAAAGTGGGATCCAAAGTTGTTCGAGTCGTACATCAGACTACAGGCATCATATGAGACTGTCAAGAGGCACGTTCACCGAGCTGAGGATTCCCAAGATGCTCAATCATATCGAGCCCTGACAGAGGTTGAGAGACTTCAGTCAGAGGTAGCCAGACTACAAGTGGAGAGGGATCATCTAGAGAAGGATCATCGGGAGGCCCTTGGACAGGTACAGGGTTTACAGTATGCGTTGAATGTACTCAGTGGCTTGCAATCACAATCACATACCACTGTCTCTCAATGGACTGCCTCCAAATAGATGTGAGCACCATATCCTGAGGGATCTAGCAGTCACAGACCTCACTAGTATTGTATATATTGATGACATGTACACAAAAATTTGATATATATATGATCATTTTATGTTTGGTTGCTTATGTTTATGTGTTAAATGTTAAATGGCAATGTGATTGATTAAGTAATATTTTTTATACTATTTAATGAATGTCTCCATGATTTAACATGTTTTACATGATCTAATTAAAACTTATTCTAGTTTCTCTTAGATGCAACATTGTGATTAAGTATGTTATGCTAAATTAGATGCACTTATGATCTAGTTAAAGAACATTCAATGCATGTAAGGATCTAATCTAACACAACATACACGATTGCCTTGAATAGAATGAAACCTAAAGTAACGAAACAATACAAGAGCACATAGAATTTCATCTACTAATTCTAACACAACTTCTTTACCATTCACACTATTCAAAAAGGTTAGGCATAGTATCAACATAGATGCACAAAATTTATAGGTTCTTTGAGAGATGTGTCATCCATTTCTATTAATGTATATGCTCTAGATCCATAAATTTCATCGATTATGTAAGGGCCTAACCAATTAGGGTTGAACTTTCCTTTTTCCATTGGATCGGCATTGACATTATGTTGATCCTCACATAGCACCAAATCACCTTTATTAAAGGAATGGGGTATTACATTATCATTGTAACTACGCTACATTATTTTAGAATAATCCTGAAGGTGCTCAAGATCATTGATGTGTTGTTCATCGAGCATTTCAAGTTGCGGCAACTGTTGTTCCTTATAAGTATTGCCATCAATAACCCCTTGAAGAGTGATTCTTAATGAAGGGATCTCTAACTCAAAGGGAATTCTCACCTCGGTTCTATAGACAAGGTGATAAGGGGTATGTCTATTTGATGCTCTAAAATTCGTATGATAGACCCATAACACATATGTTAGCTACGTATGCCAATATTTATTGTGTTTACTTAATATTTTCCTTAGGATTTTCTTGAGGTTTCTATTAGTTGATTCAACTTGACCATTAGATTATGGATAGTAAGGTGTAGAAAAGTGATGTTGTATGTTAAAAGTTTCTAAGAATTTCTTCACATCCTTATTCTTCAATGGTGTCCCATTGTTTGAAACTAAAGCGGAAGGGAGTCCAAAACGAGCAATAATGTGTTCCAATATGAAATGACATAGTACATTGGTAGTTGTCGAAAGAAGGGGAATTTCTTCCACCCACTTTGTGAAATAATCTGTTGCAGTGATTATAAATGTATGTTCGAGGGAGGAGGGAGGTGAAATTTTTCCAATGATATCTAGGCCCCATACCGAAAAAGGCTAAATAGGGACTTGTTTGCGAAGCTCAGAAGTAGGAGCATGAATTAGTCTACTATTTTCTTGACATTTGTGGCATTTCTTAACATAAGCAAAGCAATCTTGTTCCATTTTCCTTCAATAATATCCTATATGAATTAACTTTTTCACTAACGATCTTCCTCCAAAATGTCTGCCACAACACCCGAATGAGCTTCCTCAAGTGCTATAGGGATTTCGGATTGTTTAAGGCATCTAAGCAAGAGACCATCAAAGGACCTCTGATACAATACATCAGCAAGAATTATATACTTAGATGCAAGTTTCCCAAGGTATTTTCTAGTATTCTTAGTTGTAGGCTCAAGAAAGGTACCAGTTTTTAGATAATCAAATATTGGCACATACCATTCACTAGAGCTTTCTATGGTGATTGCTAATATCTCATATGATTTATGCTTAATTGATGGTTTCATAATTGTGTGGATGGAAAATATAAAATATTTTGAAGGACCTTTAGGGGATATCAGAGAAGTTGCGCTCATCATTGCATTTGCATGTCTATTAGCTTTTTCTGGGATGTTGTCGATGGTAAACAAATCAAAATTCTCTAAGAAATTCATTGTGAGATCCTTGTATTTCAATAGTTTTTCATGCTTCGCTTGATACGTTTCATATATTTGTTTAATGATTAATTATGAATCATCGAATATTTTAATATCTCAAACTCCCAAAGTTAAAGCAGCGCATAATCCAAACATTAATGCTTCATACTCTGCGGTATTGTTCGTGCATAGGAAATTTAATCTAAATGATAAGGGAATAGGTTTTCCTCTGGGTAGAGCTATTATAACTCCTACACCAGAGCCTATTCTTTACTTAGATCCATAAAAATACAATTCCCATGCATTTTCATGTTCTTGAATAGTCAATACACTCTCATCAAGAAATGCTTCTTGATTGGGTAATGTTAGGGGAGAAGGAACGTCAGCTAACTGGTTGGTCAAGGCTTGTCCTTTGATTGTTTTTTTTAAAAACAAACTTAAGGTCAAACTTAGTCAACAACATAACCCATTTAGCTAATCTTCTTGATAAATTTGTTTTAGTAAAAAGATGTTTTAAAGGATCAAATTTTGTCATCACATGTATTTCAGAATTTAATAAGTAATGTCTCAGTTTACTTGTAGCAAATACAAGAGCCAAACATTATTTTCTATCATTGTGTGTTGTTTCTCGTAATCAATCAAAGTTCGACTAATGTAATAAATAGGATGCTCTTTACCATTTTCATTTTGTTGAGCCAACAATGCTACAAGAGCATGGGCTGATATTGTTGTATATAGGATGAATGGTTTGTTTTGCATAGTAGGTTGTAAAACAGGAGTAGCAAGATAGTCTTTCAAACTCTCAAAAGCATGTTTACAATTTGTATTCTAATTAAACTGAACTTCTTTCTTAAGGAGATGTGTAAATGGTAATGTTTGATTCAATAAGGATGCCACAAAATGATGAATAGCTTGAATTCTTCCTTATAAGGTACATAATTGTGAGATGTTTCTAGGAGGTGGCATGTTAACTATAGCATCAATTTTCTTCATGTCCACCTCAAGGCCTCTATGAGACACGATAAAACCTAGAAGTTTTCCACTATCTACACCAAAGAAACTCTTTTTTGGATTCAATCTCATGTTGTATTTTTGCATTCACTCAAATATTTTTTGAAGGACATTCAAATTGTCTTGTCTTGTTAAATATTTGGCTAGAATATTATCAACGTAGTCTTTCAAAATCTTATGTATGTAATCGTGCAATATCAATGTCATAGCCTATTGATATGTTGTGCCTGCATTCTTCAATCCAAAAGGAATCATTACCCAAAAAAATGTTCCCCAACCTATTGTAAATTTTGTTTTATATTGGTATTAAGGGTTGATAAAGATTTGATTATATCCAGAAAATCTATCCATGAATGACAACAAAGCATGTCTCATAATTGAATCTACTATCATGTCAACAAATTAGGAATGGGAAATTCATCTTTTAAAGATGCTTTATTCAAATCATGAACGTTCATATACATCCTGATATGATTGTCTGGTTTTGTGACTGCGACAATGTTTGAGATCCAAGCAAAATAGTCTATAGGTCTTATAAAACCAGCTTCAAGGAGCTTTTCAATCTTGGCCTTAACTAATAAGGCTATCTTAGGGTTCATTTTTTAAATCTTTTGTCTAACAGGCTTAGCATTTTCAGTGAGGACTATATTGTATGTTATTATTTTAGGGTCAATTCTTGGCATATATGAATAAGTCCAAATGAAAAGTTTAGAAAAGTCATGAAGTAAAGTTGCATGGTCTTCTTGTTCTTCATCATCAAGGCACTTTCCTATCTTAATCACTTTTTCTTCATTGTTAATATCAATCAGTATATCCATGGTATCTCCTAAAGGAAGTGCATTTTGTTTCAGAAATTCAGGGTTGTATTCTTCTTTGTTTATGTCAACTTTACTACTTTCTTCTTCTCTCTATTTTTGCTTGGTACTAATTATAGCACATGTAAGCCATTTCTTTTTCGGGGGAGTAAATGTTCTATCATAAACTCCTAGCATTTACTTCAAGGCTTCATTGTCTTCAAAAAACTCCAATGATTCTTCACAAGTTGTATCAAACAATTCCATATGCTTCAAGGTGAGAGATGTTTTTGTATACACATGATGGTGTTGATATTTAGCGATGGTATCTTTTTTTCTTGTGTAATCTTAGAAGGGTAATACCCCAAACCATTTTGTTTCCTTGTGTATTAGGTTCTATAGGAACACAAATACCTTTTTCTTTCTTTCCACATCCTTTTCCACTACAACCAAGTTATTTCATGAACTCATAGCCTTTTCCATAAAGTGTTTCCATTTCTTGCAGTTTTGGTGGTTGTTGATAATCTATCTCATCAAAGTTTGTTGTATAACTTGTGTATTCATCTAGAGTAGATGAGGTAGATACTTGTGATTGTTCATTTGAATTTTTTGTTGACATTACCATTGGTTTTTTTTGCATATCATTTTCTTTACTTGTGAATTCTAAAGAACTCCAATCATCATCCAATAATTTGTACACTTTTCCATCTCTTGTTTTTCCTCTTTCCTAGTTTCTATGTTTGACGTTGGAATTAATTTGCTTAGAGGACTTGTCGTTCCTTTTTCAACTTGTAAGAAAATTTCAAGCTCAAGGTCTATTTCAACTTGGTATAACTTGTTCTTATATACATACTTCATGATACGATGCAAAGTCAAAGGCATTGCATGCATCTCATGAATCCAAGGTCTTCCTAAGAGAAGATTGTATGAAAGGTCATGAGGCATAACATGAATAGGAGTTTGTAAGCTAGCCTTTCCAACTATAATAGTTAAAGTAATCACACCAAGTGGTTTCTTTCCTACATTTTCAAATCCTCGAATCAATAAGGAGTGAGGTTCAATTTTTTATTTTTCCACGCCCAATCTATCTAAAAGATTCATACTACACACATTAAGGGTTGAGTCGTTATCAACAAGGGTTCTTTTTATTCTTGTTCTATTGAATTTGGATATTATTATGAAGGCATCATGTTTATTCCTCATCTCCAAGGGAGGGAGATCATGTTGGTGAAAGGTAATGTCTACATTAATTGTATTCACTCCTTTAATTAGAGTTACCACATCACTTGTATTTGTATTAGAGGGGATCACAGCTTGTTGTAAGGCAGTTTGAAGCATAGTGTGATAATTAGGTGAGTTTTGAATCAAATCCCATAGGGAAATCTTTTCATGAGTATTTTTAAGTTGTTCAACATGATCATACTCCTTTCCACTATTTGAAGGAAAAGAAGGGGCACTAGGCAAGACGGAGTTGGGTAAAGGTAAGGATGTTGAAGTTGTTTGCCTTGGTTGCGGATTGTTTCTAGTGTTATATGTATGAGCAATGGTATTATGACTTGATTGTTGTAAAACATTGTTCTTAGGTGGGTAGAGGGTAAATTTAGGCTTGTTTTGAGTTTGAGGTTTATTTGAAGGTGGGTATGTGTGCTTTCGTATGGTTTAGGACATAGAGCATGCCCACTTTCCAATTATTTGATTCAAGGATAACCCTAGAGATCTCAGTGCAAAAGAGAAAGAGAAATTGCAATAGGGTTGTCCTAGGGGCTGATTGTAAACTAATGATGGGTTCACCACCAATTTAGGACTTGGAAAGACAAATGTAATGCAAGATGTAATACTTAACCCTAATATGATGCAATCTTTAACTAAATGACCTAGAAATGCATGTAAAACAAAAGAAAAAGTTGTAAGATTAAATGTGTGCACCTGGAAATATGGAGATGACTAGAATGAGCTCTGAATTGTTGAAAATTATAAAATTTTGGCCTACTGGGACTCATAAACTAGTCTGGGTGAATCAGTCCCAGATCAAGGTTTCTATACAGGAACAGGTTTCTAGAAAAAGGGTATCTAAATCTGCAAAAATCTAGAAAAACACTTGTAGTGGGACTCATATGCCACTTCTGGCATATCAGTTTCCTTTCACTTTTTTGGGAATTCAAATTTTAGATCTGTATTTCAACACCTACTCTTTTTTCCCAAATTGATTTCTAGATCTGAATCTGCGAAAAGACCTACAAAACAAAATACAGACTCGATTTCCTTATGAGGGGTTTTCCTTGGTCAAACCCATAGTTTGGTAATTAAACCTTGATAGAGATAATTAAGTATGCATGTAAATAGGAATGTAAACCCTAACCTTAAGTGTGTCTAAGATTAGGAAATTTGAAATGCAATGCAACCCTTTTCTAATGTGCAAGAATAAGATGCATGAATGACATATGAAGATGAATGACTCACTTTGAGATATCTATAATCACCCCAAATGAGGCCTAATAATGCTTGTACCTTCCTTAGGCTAAATGTAGAGTGATAATGGAGGATGGAATGACTTAGGAAACAAGTCATTAAGCTTGGCTTAATGGCCAGTTGCATCTCCCCAACCTAGAATTCGTCATGACTCACCATAGACAACCATGATCAACCCTTGAAAATTCTAGATCTTGAATGAAAGTGAGCTTGAAGACCTACAAAAACACTTTGATGTTGCTCCAACACTTCAACTTTTCTTTCTCTTGAGACTTGAATGCTCTTGTGAAATAATTTTTGAAGATTCTTGAAATTGCTTGCTTATATGAAATAATGACTTAGAAACTTGCTTTTATAGGCATTAACACACAATTTACCATTATTCAAATTTCAAAAGCCGACATTAACCAAAAATTTGAATTAAAAAGGTGATTTTCCTACTCAAACCCTAAAAAATCCCCAAATGGGACTCATACACCAGCCCTAGCGTATGGGGCCCACCTAGGGGGAATCATACACCCAAGGCAGAGTATGAGCCCCACCTTAGGTTTTCGGGGTGATTTGTTAAAATTTTAAGTGTTTTTGATGATTTTATCAAGTTTTTAGCTGAAATAAGCCTCGAGATCTGAACTAAAGGGTCTTAGGGGCCTATTAATGATGAATTAAAGGGTAATTAATGCAAGGGTACTAGAATAGGTCCAAATTAAATGATAAATTTCCCTATCTCCAAGGAGGGGGTACAATTTCCATCATTACAACACCATTCAATGATAGATTTCAAATCTATCAACTTTGCATTATATTTGTATTGTAACTCTTCTCATTACAAGGCTCTTTTAATACATCCTCCTACACCATCATGCTCCCCCTTTCCATGTCTTACCTCACAAAAATTCCATATGTTGAACACTTGTGATCTTATGCATCTTTCTCAACCAATAGAACATTCAAAAATTCTTGAATTGTGATGCACAATTACCTGACCATATGATATGTTGTTGGAATGATATGCCCCTTCTAGAAAAATCATGATAGAACATCTGAAAGCAATCTTGCATGAAATCTATAGAATGTGTGTGATCATCACTAATATACAAATGATACTCCCTTAAGATCTTTCTATCATCCTCTATACTATCACCTGCATGAATGAATGCTCTATGCACAAATATATTAATTTGTGTGGAGTTGTAATACTGTGATTGCACCTCATTTTGTGGCTACAGAATGTAGTTGTCTGCATAGTCAACAATTGAAACAATGGTGTCAAGTGGAAATGTGACCTTTCATAACTTGAATTGCAAGTCCAACCATCAAGCCCCATGAGTATTCCTTGCATACTCATACACTATAGTCTCTCAAAAAATGGACATAAACTAATACACTAAAATATTTTCACTGAGCAATTAACACAATTTTTCTACTTTACCATCTTTTTTACTATAAGACACTATTGTATTTTCCACATTCTACTCGTTTGTTTCAAATTGCATGTGTACTTTCCATATGTTCACAAATTGGAAAATATTACAAGCCACCACAATGATCACATATGCCATCCAAGCATAAGTTCTTCTAGAATAATTGACCATCCATTCTTTCAAATAAAATGCTTGATATGAATTCTCTTGAAAAACTAGGTAGAGAATGTATTTTTTTGATTAACAGGAAAATATGTTTTTAAGGGACCTTAAACCCTTCAATACAAAACACTACTTTTACATATATAATCACAGCCATCCAACAATCAAAATACAACAAACCAAAAGCAACTAACTAACAACAACTAAATAAAAGACCAAATAATTTTTATTTTTGAGTTTTCAACCACCACCATTTCTTGGTTATAATGATGATTAATTAACCAAGGTCAACAATTCATTATTTTCTTCTTCAAAAGTTTTCTTCTTACTCCCACAGGTCTGAGCACTTGGTCCTTTCTCACCTTCCAATGTTGGATTTTTACCTTTCCCTTTGCTAGGTTGCTCCTTCATTTTTCTATTGGAAGGGTTCACATCAATCATCTTCTCCTCTTTCAACACCCTTAATTTCTCAATGAGGATTTTTAATGTGTCTACACTATTCTTGATACAACATTGATTAATTTTGAAGAGATTCTCAATATTTGAATTGATCTCTTAAATATTTTTTCCATGTTCTACATGTGGATATCATAACCCACTTTAATCTCTCTAATGGAATCCTCAACAATCATAATTATTTTCTTTAAATCCTTAAACCCAGAGAAGGAATGACCACTATCCTTTTTGGTAACATTTTCTTGCAACCTAGAAACCTTGACATTAACTTTGTTTAGTTCCAAAAGAAACCACTTGGTAAACCTAAAGATACTTGTCACACCTTCTCTAGTAATCCTTAAAGAATAAAAAATCCCTTCCCTTTCAGCATGTAGATAAGTAAAATCCTCTGAAAGGAGGTGGATGATAGCATCATCAACAATGTCCTTGGCTAGACCAAGTGGAGGGGAGTGGCTTAGCTCCACTCTGACATTATCTTTCTTATAAATAAACTATGTTTCCACCTTTGTCTTACCTTTACCTTCTTCACCCCAAAGGGTAGTCGACTACTAGTTTCCTTGCTTCATAACTTTACAACCCACCCCCTCATAACCAATATGGGAGCCTTCCAACTAGGGTACTACCTTCCTTGCTTTCTTCTTCAGTAGGTTTTTCTTTTGAGGAACCTTCCTTTTCGTTTGCTCACTTGCATTTGAGGGGGAGGAAGATAAAACTTCCACTGAATCAACCCATACCTATGTTTCTTTCCAATCTCCATCTTCATCATCCTCTGTAGAATTAGAGCTCATAAAAAAATATTGAATAAATTTTTAACACCACCTTTACCTTTCAAAGTTTTAATTGGGGTCTAGGCTTTGGCATACTCCATTATTAACAAAATAAATCCCTCATGTAGAACCAATTATTTAGAATTTTTAACATGCTCTTATATAGATGAACCAAGGGAAGCTAGTAGATAAAATGGGAAAGAGACAAGAAGTTTGTGCTTAAAATTATTAATAAAGTTAAAATACACACCAAGGATTGTTGTGTACTTGTTGTCCAAGGTGATATATCACATAATAACCTTGGAAATCTCAGCATAAATGGTCTTGATGGATAATCTATCATACCCCCAAGAAACTAACTTCACTAATTTGTTCCTCGTGTCCCCTTCAAAGAACTGGTTGAAATCCTCCTCATTTGCTTTTTTGTCTTTAAAAAATTTCCGATCTTGCAATTGAAGCCTTGTGATCTATGCAATGAATTCCTCTTAGATGGTGAACTCAACACCATGGATAGATAAAGTTTTATTTCTCCACACTTTAACAAAAAATTTGGAGCCTTCATCATCATACTCATGGAGTCACTCCATATAAGGTGTGAGACCCCCATCCTCTAGAATACACCACACCTTGGGTTTTTTTTTAACCCCATCATAGGAGAGTGATTGAACACGACTGTGATCACAACCCATTTTAACTAAGTAATTCTTGCACTTCACACTCGAGAAGCTTCCAACTTTACAAAAATAAACAAAGGGAATAGACTCATTTTTACCCACCATGAATGAGACAAAGGTTAAAGGCTCATTTTTAACCATAAAGTGTGCAAGAAGAATCATTAAAACCCATACCATCTCATCTTATAATCCAATATTAGCATCATTAAATAGAATGGCATGAGCCTCAATGAGTACTGACATTTACCCATCTCACACTTTAAAGGAATAAATCCTAACCTCTTCGTTGGTGAAGAAATCAGCCAAACAATTTCCTTCCCTGAAAATGTGAGATATTTTAACATCATCAAATGATTGAATCATGTTGAGGGAATCATGAATTAGAGTTTCAATCATCTAGCTAGGAGAGCTAAGTTTAAGCAAACACCTAATAATAGTGAGGGATCCCCATCAATCCATACTTTTTTAAAACCAATATCAAAGTCCAATTTAATAACATCAAAAGAAGTCGTGGCTTCAACTATGTGATTTTTTTTGGGTCCCAAAGGGAGTGCCAATGCTGATATATGAGCCTACCCTCATCATCCCTTAACACCCCCCCAACCAGCTAATGATTCACCTTAGCCACCCCATCAAAATTAATTTCAATCCACCCTCTTGGTAGTCTTCTCCAGATGACATTCTCTCTAGGCTTCTTCAAAGATCTAATAAGAAATAATAAATTAGATTTGAGATCCCAATTGGTCGCTACTTGATTATCATACTTGTAGATAGTAGTTCTCTGATCCTCCACCTTATCATGAAACATATCCAAAATATTTTCTTTTATTTCTCTTTGGAATTTTGGAACACAACCTCCTAATTAAGCTTCACATCTCTAAGCATGTAGTTGTTCCTCTCTTTCCATAGCGCCCAAGCAATATGAGGTTCTGACAAGGACCAAAGAAACTAAATAGAAGGACTAGAAGAAGGGAAAATCCATTGATCCAAGAATTCCTTAAAATAATTAGGAAACATCCAACCCAAGTTTCAAAGGTAAAGGAACCCTCCTCATATAAAACTCGAGAAATTATGCCCAGGGAAGATATGAAAGTAATCTTCAAAACAACATTCACACAAGGTGCATCTATTGCGGAGGGAAAACCCTCTTCTATCTAAATTATCCAAAGTCAAAAGTTTATTTTGAACCATAAGCTAGAAAATATATTGATCTTGAGGATTAAAAATTGATTCCATCAACCACTCCAGAAGGGAGGAAGATTAGGATTGTTCAAGAATATGCCAAAATTTGAAGCCACTAAAAACTTCCCATTAGGAGAAGGATACCAAATGAGCTTATTAGATTTTGGATAACATGGGATATGAATCTGAGAAAGGTATATCTAAAGAATAGTTAAATATGGATGAAAATCTCGTAAAATTTTCCATTTACCATCATTAATGTAGTTAGCAACCCAACAACCAAAGATCCTCAAGCAAGAATCTTTAAGGGGAAGAGCCCACTATAAAATATTGAGTGATACATTTTCACACTAGACACATGCTCCTAGAAAAGAATCTACTTGTTGGCCTCCTACAATGATTCAATAACTAAGCCTTTGCAACCATGATTTAGAGATTGGACATATAACTTGAATAGCTATCTCAATCATTATGAAGGTGCATTTAACTTGTCAACCTAGGGACATGAACTTGAAATGGGTTAGCGCAGTATGTGCACTAGGAACTCAAAGTAGCCATCTTCATTCTACAAATAAGAAAAATGCAATATTGAAAGTAAATTTCTTGGAAAGCAATGAAAAAAATGTTGAACATCAATCAATGACTATACTAAGCTGAAATGCACAATAGGAATGAAGATATGAGCAAAAAAATAGGAAACTACTTTGTCTGCTTTGGCTACAGGAACAGTCACATAATGGAATTCTAGTGGTTGTAGGAACAGTCAATGCCAGATTTTTAACTAAGTACTGAATAGGAAATAATAACTAAACTAAACTACTCTAAGGGATGGATTGCTCACCAAGTGGGGCCCCTTGGATGAGTATCCTCAGAAATTAAGATCAACTCAAATGCTCAAACTTAGAATGTCATTTTATTCATTGGAAGATGTGAATACAAAATAGTAGCATGATTGTATTGAAAATGAAGAATGCTAGTACATCATCATATCACATGATAACAACAACAACAACCACCCCTAAATAAGAAGGATTTGATCCTTATTTATATTATCAACTAAACAAGGCAGTCAACTCCACGGCTGGGAGGATGCCATTTAGGGAAAACAAAGAAAGTGGAGTGGCGACGGTTACGCGTGCATGGAATTTGGTCAGACATGAGAGTCCAAATGAAAATTTAGCATAGTAGTAATGCCCACATCTTCTCAACCAACATTAAATTCCACTACAAGGCGGTTACATTTGGTTTGCATGAGGAATCTTCTGTCGTCGACCTCCTTTGACCTTTGAGCAATTCCTTTGCTGGACATTATGGTGCATGCCTAGTTGGTGGTGTCTTCCTCAACTTAGCATCCTCAAATTAAATCTGCATGGAAATGCCAGTACACAAAAAAACTACATATTTATAACCACCTTAAGGAACATTCATTAACCGCATGCAAAATCAATATAGATAATCCACATAATATGCCAATGTCATTAAAACTTGCATAAATAGGATTAAGCCCAATGTCTATGGTTTGAGGGAAACATTATGAAAATATCAACATTTAACATCAAATTCCATGACAACTACCAGCAAATAAACTATAGATTCTACCCAAAATTGGACCAAAAACTAGGCTCATCACTCCCCCCAACCTAACATTTTGCTATTCCTCCAGCAGGGGAAGGGTTGTTCTTCTGCTTGGTCAAAGCTCTAAAATTTGCAACTGATAGTTGTCCAACATCAATGTCTACTGAGTGTGAATCAGGGTCCCAATAGAATCCTCCTAATATGTCAAATCTGCTCCATCTCTATTTTTCTACAACAATATCATACTAGTACAACCCAAATTTTGGCATGGACCACATGAGAATGGGTGGATGAAAAGTCAAGGGAAGCCAAAGTCACCCCTTCATTCTCCCAATCTGAATATACCTATCAATCCTTTTTAGTGTTGCACCATACTTCTAGATGGAATGAGGTTCAGCTTGTTTCAGTTCATTAGTTAGGCTATTCCATTTTTGTGATAGGTATCCTCTCATAATTTCCTCCTTTGATGCTACATTTACCTCATACTCACTATAAACTGCCTCAATCCAAGGCATAATATTATTGCCATAACTAGGTCTTAGAAGCATTTTGTGCCATTCTCTGTAAATATCCCTTGGGTTGCTTGATTCAGCCCTAATGGGCAGAGGCATGTTAGACTCCAATTGCTTATAAGCCCCATATTGTTGCCTCCAACTAATATCATTTTGTACCCAAGACATCAATGCCCTTAATTGGACATCCCCAACATACAACAACGGATTCCAATCATGGTCTTTAGTTACATCATAATTATTTAAATAAAACTCACATAGCAAATTCTTTATTTCAGGGGAGGCAATCCTATAAGCATTGAAAAATTCAATAGGAGTGTCAATAGAAGGATTCAAACCTGAGACAATCCTCGACAACCTAAAAGAGAGATATTTCTCTTTCAAGTGTAGAGCATAGACCCTTGGAGGGGTTGTACATTCCAATATCTATGGTACCAAAGTCAAAATGTTGTCCACTTTCTCCTTCAGAGTAGCGATTTCCTCATTCTTTTCTTCAATGACTTCATCCCTCTTTTGAATTTCCTTTTTCAATTTATATTTTTCCTTTTTCCATTCTTCCTCCCTCCTTTGTATTTCTTCCCATAAATTCAAAATTGTTGTATGTACTATAAAATCAGGAGGGTTATGAATTCCTACTAGTATTTTTGTCAATGGAACTACCTTTCAACTTCCCTGAGCTGGTGGCTTCCATATTACTAGCTTAAAATAGCAAAAATGAAAAAGTTAAAATGCAAAGAACTTATTGGTTTTGATTGGGGTCTTTCAATTGAAACAATTTTTTGGCCCTTTGTTTGTCTCCTCATTTCCTTCGCTACCAATTCACAACAATGTTCATTTTGCAACGATTTCCTTTCAATTTATGAAATTACCTGTGCTCCGTGGCGCCATTAATGTTTTAACTCCAGGCACAAATGTAATAGATTTTTGAATTCCTTACTATCACATCAAATGAACTGGTTGGCAAGACACCTTCAAACTTTGGGTGATCTATACATTAGGCCCCAACCAACGTTCACTAAATACTCTTTTGATCGGGGTAACACTCCACACATATGATTGATGCTAACATTTGTCCCGTATACATCGCCAAGAGTCACCCCAACAATCATTTTGGTTCATTTGTTTCTTCATCAGCTTGAATTTTAGTATCACTAACACATTCAATGGTTCCTTTGATGTTATAAGTCTCACCGATAACACATCAAATGAACTGGTCGGCAAGACACCTTCAAACTTTGGGCAATCTATACATTAGGCCCTAACCAATGTTCACTGAATACTCTATTGATTAGGGTAACACTCTACACATTTGATCGATGTTAACATTTGTCCCATATACATCACCAAGAGTCACCCCGATAATCATTTTGGTTCATTTTTTTTTCATCGTCCTGACTTTTAGTATCACTAACACATTCAGTGGTTCCTCTGATGTTATAAGTCTCACCGATAACACATCAAATGAACTGGTTGGCAAGACACCTTCAAAATTTGGGTGATCTATACATTAGGACCCAACCAACATTCACTGAATACTCTGTTGATCATGGTAACACTCTACACATCTTATCAATGTTAACATTTTTCCCATATACATCGCCAAGAGTCACCCCGACAATCATTTTGGTTCATTTGTTTCTTCATCGGCCTGACTTTTAGTATCACTAACACATTCAGTGGTTCCTCCGATGTTATAAGTCTCACCAATAAATTTTCTTTTGGTCTTGAATATGTCACCAAAACTCTTGTCGATATCCTCCTGTTGGTGTAACTTAGCGAGTCAGGTGAACATTCAGGATTTACACCAATGGCACGTCTCACCGACATATTCCCAGTGCTCCTGTCGGTGAAATAAATGATGGTCTCACTAATGAAACTTCATTAGTGAGACTTACACGTTTGGGCCAGCATATATTTTTCATGCCAAGATGACTTGTCTTGTTGATAGATTCTCTTCATCGATGAGACCATAAGCCAATCTCCCTGATATGTCTTCTTTAGCAATCCTAATCGCTACAATAGTTTTGATGTCTCATCGATGTGCTAAAAAGTGCTTTTAACCCATAATAGGTTGGGAAGACCCATACCAGCTCATGCCGATGTGATTTGTTTGCCACAATATCTTTAACCAGAAGGATTTTTAGGAGTAGAACAAGGTGACCATGGGTAATTATATTCTATAGGGCCAATTACATCCTTTTCTGACTCAAAATGTAGTTATTATTGAGAAATTTACATGAGTAAATTATTATAAAATTTTGAAAATTTGTATAGTTCCAACATACCATTCTTCATGTTGTATTGCAGTAATTTGTTGAGAACCATATCATATCCATCCCTTGCTAATACAGTGAAATCACCGAAGCATAATGTACTAGGCATAAATGCCTTCTTTCTAAAAGAACTCAGATTCATAACATCTAAATAGTCCAATTGCCTAACAATCTCCAAATATGTGGGCCTTAAAAACCTTTTTATTTCATCGGACAATGAGTAATTACAAGGATGATAGAGATAGAAAGGGTAATGGCCTCTTAATTAATATATGGGGAGATAGAGATATATGGGGAGAGAAAGAGAGAGAGATGGAGATATATGGGAAGAGAAAGAGAGATGGAGATATATGGAAAGAGAAAGGAAGAGAGGTGGAGATAGAGAGTCGATGGATAGGGGGGATAGGGAGGGAGAGATGGTGAGAGATAGAGAGGGGAGATAGAGAGGGGGAGGGAGAAAAAGGGATATATATAGGTAGAGGAGGAGAGATAGAGAAGAGGGGGAGAGATAGAGAAGAGGGTGATATAGGGAGATAGATGGGGATGGTGAAAGAGATAGAGAGATCGTGATAGAGGTAGATAAATATATGGATAGAAAGAGATAGAGAGAGGACTGAGAGGGAGATAAAAAGAGAAATATAGATAGAGATATAGAGTAGGAGAGATGGAGGGAGAGATGGAGTGAATGAGAGAGAAAGGGGGAGAGGGAGAGATAGCTCAATAGATAGAGGGGGAAAGAGGGAGTGACATAGATAGTGGGAGATCTAGAGAGATGGAGATAGAGATATATGGGAAGAGAAAGAGAGATGGAGATATATGGGAAGAGAAAGGAAGAGAGGTGGAGATAGAGAGTCGATGGATAGGGGGGATAGAGAGGGAGATATGGTGAGAGATAGAGAGGGGGAGATAGATAGGGGGAGGGAGAGAAATAGATATAGATAGGTAGAGGAGGATAGATAGAGAATAGGGGGAGAGATAGAGAAGAGGGTTTAGGGTTTAGGGTTTAGGGAGATAGAGAGAAACAGGGAGAGATATATCAATCACCCTCCCTATATCTCTATCTATTCATCCTTATCTCTTTATCTCTTTATCTCTCTATCTCTGTCTCCCTTTCTATTTGTATGTTTCTCATTATCTCCCTCTCTCTCTATATTTTCTTCCCTATATTTATCTTTGTCTCCTTAAGTGTGCAATGGGTACATTGAAGAGGTCTTAAAGGAGAATTATCATATCTTTAATCAAATGGCATGGTACCTTGATCATAAATCCCCAAGGACACATGCCATCCTTGGATTGTTGACATGAAACAACCAATCAAAATTTAGTAATTTGACCATTAGCATAGAGCAATTTCTATAGAGTTGTAGATCTCTTCCATTTCAAAAAAACAAAACAATATTAGGTAGATAATCAAACATCTTTCATTTCTATAGTGACTTATTTATCCTAGAGGAACTAAGTATATAGTATACAAAGAAAACCAACAAACCCACAACTACCCCTATTTTGAAGTAGTTTAGTTTTCTCCCCTTCCTGATCTCCCTAATATTGTCTAATTATTTTAAAGAGACCAAGGGTCATAACACAACTTTATTCAACCCACTAAATAGCTTGGTTAATGAAACTTGACAAAAGAAACAAAAAAATTGATACATTTGGTATTTCATGTGGAATGAAGAGTGGTGACAATAATCTACTTTTAGTTTAATAAAACACTATTTTTATAAGAAGGTTGGACATTAGAAACATAAGTGTTACTTATAGTTTAATAAAACACTATTATAGTTTTACCAACATATACTATTGTATGCTTGCATGGCTTCTTAGTTAATATATTGGGAGATAGAGATAGATGGGGAGAGAAAGAGAGAGAGATAGAGATATATGGGAAGAGAAAGAGAGATGGAGATATATGGGAATAGAAATGAAGAGAGGTGGAGATAGAGAGTCGATGGATAGTGGGGATAGGGAGGGAGAGATGGTGAGAGATAGAGAGGAGGAGATAGAGAGGGGGAGGGAGAGAAATAGATATAGATAGGTAGAGGAGGAGAGATAGAGAAGAGGGTTTAGGGTTTAGGGTTTAGGGAGATAGAGAGAAATAGGGAGAGATATATCAATCACCCTCCCTATATCTCTATATATTCATCCTTATCTCTTTATCTCTTTATCTCTCTCTCTGTCTCCCTTTCTATTTGTATGTTTCTCATTATCTCCCTCTCTCTATATTTTCTTCCCTATATTTATCTTTGTCTCCTTAAGTGTGCAATGGGTACATTGAAGAGGTCTTAAAGGAGAATTATCATATCTTTAATCAAATGGCATGGTACCTTGAGCATAAATCCCTAGGACACATGCCATCCTTGGATTGTTGACATGAAACAACCAATCAAAATTTAGTAATTTGACCATTAGCATATAGAAATTTCTATAGAGTTGTAGATCTCTTCCATTTCAAAAACACAAAACAATATTAGGTAGATAATCAAACATCTTTCATTTCTATAGTGACTTATTTATCCTATAGGAACTAAGTATATAGTATACAAAGAAAACCAACAAACCCAAAACTACCCCTATTTTGAAGGAGTTTAGTTTTATCCCCTTCTTGATCTCCCTAATATTGTCTAATTATTTTAAAGAGACCAAAGGTAATAACACATCTTTATTCAACCCACTAAATAGCTTGGTTAATGAAACTTGACAAAAGCAACAAAACAATTGCTATGCTTGGCATTTCATGTGGAATGAAGAGTGGTGACAATAATTTACTTTTAGTTTAATAAAACACCATTTTTATAAGAAGGCTTGACATTATAATGATAAGTGTTACTTATAGTTTAATAAAACACTATTATAGTTTTACCAACATATACTATTGTATGCTTGCATGGCTTCTTAGTTAATATATGGGGAGATAGAGATAGATGGGGAGAGAAAGATATATATATGGGAAGAGAAAGAGAGATGGAGATATATGGGAAGAGAAATGAAGAGAGGTGGAGATATAGAGTCGATGGATAGGGGGATAGGGAGGAAAAGATGGTGAGAGATAGAGAGGGGGAGATAGAGAGGAGGAGGGAGAGAAAGGGATATAGATAGGTAGAGGAGGAGAGATAGAGAAGATGGGGAGAGAGGGAGAGATAGGTTGAAGAGGAAGAGAGAGAAGAGAGGGAGATAGATAGGTATAAAAGGGAGAGAAAGAAGAGGGGGAGAGGGAGAGCCATATGTAGAAAGGAAGATAGAGAAGAAGATAGGGGGGAGAGGGAGAGATAACTCAATATATATAGAGGGAGAGGGAGAGACATAGAAAGGGGGTGATATAGAGAGATAGAGGTGGATGGTGAAAGAGATAGAGAGATCATGATAGAGGTAGAGAAATATATGGATAGAAAGAGATAGAGAGAGGAGTGAGAGGGAGATAAAAAGAGAAATAGAGATAGAGATATAGAGTAGGAGAGATGGAGGGAGAGATGGAATGAATGAGAGAGAAAGGGTGGAGAGGGAGAGATAGCTCAATAGATAGAGGGGGGAAGAGGGAGTGACATAGATAGTGGGAGATATAGAGAGATAGTGAGCAATAGGGAGAGATTTGAGCTATCTATCTCTCTCCCTATCTATCTAAATTCATCTCTTTCTCTCATTATCTATCTTTTTAGTTTCTATCTCTCTTTGTATTAGCTAATAGGCTACATATATTGTGAGATTTGAGCTTGAAACAAATCTCATGCTTGGAAACGACTATTGTGCCATTGGAAAATAAGTTTCAACTGCCATTTAATGGTAAAATCCTATAAAATATCGGGTAAAAGCCTATATATACTATTATATAATAATAAATATAATTATATTATATATAATTTAATCTAATACTACTATTGTATTAAATATATATTATATTAATTATATTTTGTATTATATAAAAATATACTTATTATTAATTATTAATTATAATAATTTTATATGTATTTAATAATTTTGTTAAAGAATATAATATATAATTATAATAAGTCAAATAATTATATTATTTATTATGTAAAATATAGCTAATATATACTTAACTATATTGTAGAATATTAAAACCTAGCTAAATGGTGCCATAATTTTAAATTTAATTAACATACTCTAAAACCTAATGAAACCAGGTTGTAGCTCATCAAATTGGAGAAGTGAAAGGTCAATACCATCGATGAGGAAGAGTTTGAAGGAGTGAAAACAAGGTCAATATGAGCGTCGAGGAAGAGTTTGGAGTTAAAACAAGGTCAATACTAGTGTCGAAGAAGAGTTTGGAGGAGTGACAACAAGGTCAATACCAGCATCGAGGATGAGGTTGAGGGCACTCAAGGAAAATCAATGACCAAGGGACAATGAGTATTGTAAGTTTGGCACCCCCATTCTCTTTAACTTGCAATTTTCATGCCTAGTTTCCAAAGATCTTCTCGTACATTGGCATCCCCATTCTCATAAAATGGTATAAGATAAGACAAAAAATAAAAATAGCTTAGTCTTTCACATTTTTATCGACCAGCCGCAGGTCTTGGAAAAACTCCCATAATCTACCCACATCTTGGTTGAGGTCTAGGATTTCATCACACATAGCCTTCATCGCATGAGTCTGAAGCAATTGTAGACTTAGCCCTCTCTACAAGATTAGTGAATTTGACCACTTTATCTTTATTTTTCCTCCAATATTTATGTTTCTCCCTCCCCTTTCAATCATCTTGCACAACTTGAACATATAGTTGCCTTTTCTTATTGATCCTTCATGTGCTCATGTTAATCTAGCTAGTTGACAGCCTAGTTACCCCCAACATCCTCCATGTTAAGCTTAATGCATCCCACCTCCTCCAAAAATATTGACATTGTCATCATTCTCATCTAGAACTCATAATTAAGTCCCACTAACTTTTGAGGTTCAATTTGTTGGTGGGAACATGTTATTCTTTTTTGTATGACCTACCTCAAATCTTATGTCCACAAAGTTGCTAAAAGCATAAAACAATAAGAAAAAATTTGAAGGTACTACTAAAAATGGGTTGTTTCCTTTTGGCCACCTCTACCTCTTATATTTCAACATAGCATGGAATTATGCTTACATAACATAAACTCAAAAAAATGGAAGTTTATAGGGGCAAAGGAGCCCAAGTATATGCTAGGCTAAGCTAGATCTAATGAATGGAAATAGAGGCGTACAATTCTTCTTTAATACCTTCACCACAAACATATGCAAGGAAAGGTCTCCTCCCTTCTTGGTAGTGATAACCTCCTCTACACACAACCCTTAAAAATTATGAATAGAGGAATATAATCTTTGAAGAACTCAAAGTTGATTCTCTCCTACCTTATGTAATTAGTCATTTTATCCTTACAAACATTTATAGTGATTACTAGAGGCATATAGACCAATTATTTATAATAGAAGAATTTGATCATACTTTTCCAATGATGGCATTATGAGAAAACCTTAGGTTAAATAAATAATTCCTAGCTAAGTTCTTTAAATCATGTCCAACCATATAAGAGAAGATCGTTGCTATGTGTACTTGGATACCATGGAGAAAGGATCTTTGGACTCTTTCATCAATCAAGGTATTGTTAAATTTTAACACCTAAAACTGAGAATGAAGAATCTTTCCTAGGATGGTGCCCATCCCATTATAGCTCTTAGAGTTGTTAGAGATATTTTTGTTTCAAAAATTCACAAATTCACAAGTTACCCCTGTTAGCCCTAGGGTATCAATTCAATGCCAAGTTTCTTGCTTTAACAGACCCCTAAATGAAATGAACCTCTATATACCATGTTGCACACCAATCCACTGAGTTACAGTTCCAAGATAGTGGGTGGATTGGTGGGTGTCATTTATATTTAGCCCTCAGACCCTTACATAGGAAAAACAGGGTAGTCCCTATATTTGATTGTTTTCTCCCACAAAACAGTGATTTAGCACTTCAAAACAAATGCAAATGAAAGGGAACATCTTCAAATAGTGAAAGTTTCTTTTAACTTTAAGTTTTTTTGGTAGCCAATTCTTTTAAGTTATCAAATCCTACCATCATACATAATGAAAATGTTGTTGTTTCAAATGACTATGAGCACTAACTTTCACTATTTGAAGATGTTGAAACCTTGTCATAGAGAACTAGAACATTGATGCAACCACTCATCCTACCTTAAAACATACCAAAAGTCTCCTAGAAATAAGACATAGGAAGATTTAAGATGACTTAAACATTTTTTATTGCCAAAGCATAAACTTATGATGACTTAACTAGGCCTAGTACACACTCCCTCCCTGTTAACCACTTAGATATATGGAAATTAAATATAAATTTGCTGCTATTTTTAGTCATGTAGGTGTCTAATAAACCACTTGGTGGTGTTTCCCTTCAATTTTATTTACTTGAATGAAGAGAAAAAGTTCTTTGATTACAATTAGAGAATACATTTGAGGCCTTGGTTGTGTAATTGGTGGACCATAGTCACATTTAACACTTGTTACAAAGTTTTGGAGTTAAAACGTTAAGTAGATTTGATTTGTGATGGACACATTTGGACGGTAGTAATAATAACTTGCAATCTATCAAGACTTGATTACCTTATAACCTATCAAATTCTAGTGATGAAATGATAGATTTATCATAATGTCACCTTGGGATCACATCACCATGAAAGAACTTCATCCAACATCCTTATGAGTGCAGGTACCACCAAATAGGTATTTTTTAGATTTGTCTTCCTCGAGCAAGGGATATTCAAGAAGAGGAGGAAATTGAGACATGTAGTAGGTCTAAAAGAGTGAGATCAACTAGAGGTCAAAAGATTAGAAGAAAATTCTATAAACACATGGAATTTTTTCTTGTTGAAGGGGGGTCATGTTCTTATGATGATGAGAGCATAGGTGACATCGAGGTGCCCTTGAGGTACAAAAATCTACGGAAACAATGGGTACCCAAGGAACTTCCTCTAATAAACACTTATTTTTGTGCCAACGAGAGGATATATCGCATAGCACCATCGTCATTACATGGTTTGGGCCTAATTTACATGGATGGCATAAAGGTCTATTAAGAAAAAGTTACTGAATTGATGGAGTATGTTGGACCCTGTTACAGTTACAAAGATTGGATGCAGCTGGTTCGATATACACGAAGTATGCGTAGGTATGCACTGTTAGCAAATTATATCCAACTAAAAGATAAGGATCAAAATAAAGAAGTGGCTATGTACATTGACAGAAGGCCAAAAGCATTAGGGAATATTGCAAGGTTTATAAACAGTACATGACCTGGGTCAACAAATAAGCAACCCAATTGCATATTTGAGGCGCGTAAGGGAAACTGTGTATTCATATGTGTGATAAAATCAATAACTGCAAGGGAAGAGTTGCTAATCGATTACAATTTGAATTGCTTAGTTACAAACACAGTTACTAAGGGGGTGGTACGTACTATGTACCATTTTACCCAACCTCCAATTAATGACTCCAATATACCATTTTATTATTATGTTTTTTTTCGTAATTCTATTGGTTTCATTTCGGTAATGTTTTTTTATATTTAATTTTTGTCACAACGGAGCATTGATCATACAGGGAAGGCTCCAACCCAGAGCACAGATCACGATGCATCTTTAGGCGCTTCTACCCGACGGGTTTACCTCATTGTAATTGTACAAATTAGATACGACCAAAATGTTTTATTATTATGTTTTTTTTATTAGCTTATTAGGTTAATTTCAATAATGCTTTTAATATTCTTGTTGTAGTTGATTGACTAGGGAAAGGCACCAGCAGTAGAGGAGAGTATCCATAGACCAACTCTGCCACAATAATGGGTTACACTTTTTGGGACATCCTGATTTTTGCCTGAAATCACATATTTTTAGAAAATACAATGGTTTATGACTTTAAAGGTTCCATTTAAATTATTTTAATTAAAGAGGGATTGATCAAACCCTCTTAGATCAAACCCCTTTGGATAGAACCTTGTTAGATTTAAACCATACCTATAATCGAGTCTCCTCTACACCTATCAAAATGCTGATAAAAAACCACTTTTGATTTACCTTTTGGGTGATCAAATGAATTCATTTAAAATTTATGATTTGTAAGCATGTAGCCCTTATTATAAGCTTCCTAAAAAGTATAATTTTAAATATGTTTAATTTGATTATTATATTTATTTTTTATTTCTTGTGAATGTAGGATTTTCAATGAACATCAAGTTCTTTATTTCACACATATCAAAAAATAGAAAAATAGAGAAAAAAAATTCTAAAAAATACATGTGCCCTAGGTATTGATGTCCTTATTCCAACAAAAAAAAATAAGTTAATTCAAATGAATACAAAAAAAGTTATGTGTCCGAAGTACACCTCTGTCCAAATTATAATTATGCTGACTTGGAAAATTAATTAAAAAAAAAAATGTAACAAAAAATTATGAAAAAATATCCATCCCCTAGATATTGGTGTGAAAAAATTTTCATTTTAAAAATCAGAATTGTATCCTATCTATAAAAAAATTTATGTGCGCCGAAGTGAACATCACTTTTTAAAAATGTTGATTAGTAGAAAAAATAAGTTATTAAAAATTACATAAAATGGTTCACAATTTTTTTTTCAATTTTTTTTTTTAAATATAATTAGAATCTACACAAAATATCTAACAAATAACTAGTTTGATTCATCTTCAAAACCTTAATGGTTTAGTTGCTATAGGTGTAAGAAAGTGAATGTCTGGTGAAAAATCATGATTTTAATGTCAAGTTTGGCCAAAAATTGTAACCCATTATTGTCCCTCAAACAGATGAGATAAGAGGGTTAAAATATTGATTGAGAGAGGAAAAAACTTGTGAGTACGTTGTCATGAGGTCTTTAATTATAACATAAGTTCATTCATGGTTTTATATTTTATACTCTTTTATGTCATGAACTAAAATATGTGTTGTTTTTATAGGATTATTTGCGTCCTCATGATGTTGTTGGTCATGATCAGGGTATTGCAGGTGATACCCGAGGAGTAGGGGTTGGTACAAGTGTCGATCCTGATATTCCTGTGCATACATCACATCATTTGACCCCATCATCCGTGCCTATATTTTCATCTGAAATTTTGGCAACACATACCATGCAGGCATTGGGTAGTGCACCCTCTTGCAACGAACACATGCCAGAACATGCATCAAGACATGTACTTGGGGATGCAGAGGCCACTAGTATTGGTGATGTTTTAGCTGCATTTCCTAGATCTTCTCATATTGCTAGTATGGGAACATTGCCAATCACATTTGTGGTGACCGAGGATTTTATTCCCATAAAGATAGAGAAGGTCTCAGGTACTTTAAAATGTTTTAATTATTATTATATATAATCCAATTGAAATTTACTTATTGATCACTCTTTTTAGACTAATGATCCCATGATCATTTTGTAGGAAATGATGTTTTTTATAAACATCTAAGTGATATTACATTGGAGCTCTTCAGGCCCACCATACATACACGGTGGAATGTCAAAAATGAAGATTTAAAAGATGAACTCATTAACTATTTAGTTGTGATGTTCGATGATAAAAAATTCAACCGAACGAAGGTCCTTAACAAAGTCGGTACCTATCTAAAGTATGTGAGGGACCAATATAGGTCACATTTAGAGAAGAACAAAAAGTACGAGCATCCCCCCATGATTCTGGAGAGGGAGTGGAAGGACCTGGTGTCAGATGGAAAGGAGAAGGCTGAAAAGAAAAAAGGAAAGACACCACTGGGCCAAGGAAGGTATGTGATACTATCAATAATGTAATTATATATTGATTACTCTTTCTTTTTACATAATCTAACTTATTTCAAACTTTTCATAGGTTGCCCAACACATCAAAGGAAACAAAGGCAAGACTAGAAAAACACGGGCAACACAAACTTGGCTCTAGTGGTTATATGAAATTAGCCACATGAATTGTAAGTATCAATAAATGAAATATTACATCCAAATAATAAATTGCAAACAATTTTGGTTTTATCACACCATAGAAGCAAAATTCATGATCTTATGCAAAAATGTAGGGCTCTGAATTCAAAAAAGTTCCCATAGAAGAGGACCTGAAGATTGCCTTCTAGCAAGGCTATGGAGCCATGGTTGAACACCTAAAAGTCTTGACTGGGCAAACACAATCTTCCACTACATCCGACACTCGGGTAAATAAACTCAATAAATTTTATTTAAAATTGAATACTTGTGCAATCTATTCAATATTAATTTCCACCATAAAGTAATTATGTGCCTATTTGTTTTAAACAGACAAGCAATGATAAAATTGCACATAACATTGGAATGCAGCCTTATGAGGGTGGAGCACAACCTAAAAATGAAGGTCATGGTGTGCATCCTGGTACTAGATTTATTCATGTGTTATACAAAACATAGTATGGATTAATATAATTAAACATATTTCATTGCAATTGGTGTATTAATTAATGTAACCTTTTGTGTTTCAACTTTAGAGCATGTAGAGCGTGATCAACATGTTGAGCATGATCAAGAACATGATGAGGCCCCATCAGGTAAAGAGGACCACTCTAATGTTATTTTAAACATATTTAATTGCAATTGTTATATTAATTAATGTAACCTTTCATGTTTCAACTCTAGATCAGGATTTATAGGGTGTTCAGCATGTTGAGCATGAGGCTATAAGAGAAGATCAGGAACATGATGTGGCCCCATCAGGTAAAGAGAACCACTCTAATGTTCTTTTAATTAATGAAATACTTGTAACAATAATAATAAAACATATCAATTTAACATTTCTTTGTTATTGCAGCAGACTCCCCTTGCAGCTGCATCCACATCGTGAGTACACGACTAGGCATACATTAAGATCACAAGCAGAGGGAATAACTACTAAAGGGGGGACTGATGATTTAGAAAATGATACTCCACTTCAGCTTTATTTAGTATCAAAAAAGAAACAAAAAAAAGTGATTGTAATCATATTATGAATGAATGTGAATATGTTAATGAACGAATGTTATATGTTAATGAATAAATGTTATATGTTAATGAATGAATGTTATATGATAATGAATGAATGTTATATGTTATTAATGGATGAATGAATGAATGTTATATGTTATTAATGGATGAATGAATGATTAATGTTATATGATCAGGTATGGGTAATTGAGAGTGATGTGGGGGGGGAGGGGCCAAATGCTTCCACCGTCATGTGGTTGGCCTTGTTAAGTAGATAATATTGAACTATTCTCAAAACAAAGAGAAGCTCAATAAGGTAATGAAATTTTGAATATAAAAAATGCATCATTTGAAGCATCAAACCAATATGCAAAGATGGAAGAAAGTGCTAACTTTTCACTATGGTGGTAGAAAAATGATTCTTTATACCCTGATGCCTTCATTTTCCAAGCCAATTTCTCTTGCTTTGCATAGCTCTACCATGTTTGTGGATGTGATATGACTCCTACACAAAAAACATGTACCAGTTTACGGCCTTCAATCCAACTACATCCAAGTATCTTGTTAATTCCTCTATCTTTCATCAATCTATTTACTATTTGAACCTCGTACAAATGTTTTAGATGAAGAACCCATTATTGTGAAATCTGCCTCCAGTTGAGTAAAGTGAATCCATGCTCTACATCATAATTTGAAGTTGTTTCCATTCCAATGTTCTGAGTTTAGTTTGTTTGTATGGCTTTCTATGAATACCACATTGTGTTGTGTGCGGATTTGGTTTCAAAGCTCTATTTCTTTTGTTTTTAGTGGTGATATAGCTCTAAAATTTGACTTTTGTGCATAACAGGTTAGTGGAAAAATTGATAGCTCTGAAGGGTTTAGAGGCTCGATTGAGATAGATACATGGATATTTGGATCTTTTTGTTGATGGGAGGCTTCCACTTAACCATGAAATTTTTTTCATATGTTTTTTACTAATTTTTAGGAGATTGAAGAAGAGGGGAAGTGCCCACCTAACCTCCCAAACCTTAAGAGCAGAATAAAAGAGAGTAATTTTTTAATTTTGATTGTTGCTGCATTATTTTCAAGATTACAAGGAATCACTTGTTTCATCTATTTGGAATATGTTTGATAGTGTTCATTAATGATACATATTGATCCTTTCTCTATCAGTTGTTAGAATTTTCTCCAATTTCAAAGCTTTAAGAAAAAAATGGTCTACTTGGAAGGACTATACTGAGTGGCTTGTTACAGATTTGTCTATATATTATGGCTACAATGACTATTTGATCTAGACCTTCCTCGAGGTTGAAGCCTAATTTTTTTGAATTTTGTTGTTATTATCTATTCCAATGCTTTGTTTGATTGTCGTTTTAGCACTTTGTTTGCAGCTTAGTGAATTTCAGAATAAAGTTAAATGAGGTGATATTGTGCTGAATGACTGTAAATTGTGGTCTCCAAACTTCAGATGTTCCCTATTGTTGAAGCAGTAGAACTTATTGAAGCAAATGAAGCTCCTCCACCTACATGCCTTTGTACCAACACTTTAAAGGTTAGTAGTTGGAATAGCCAATTTATAGTTGAATAAAATACTTATTGCTCACCCGAGTAACCGAGCATCTATTTTTGGATGTTATTTTCCTACATTGATTTTCCTAAAACAAACACAAGAAGCATCTGTAAAAAATATACCAATTTTCCTAAAACAAATGCAGGGACTATTCACAAAAGATATCCTGATGTGCATAAAATAAACGCAGGAAGTACCCAGGAGAGATGTGTTGATAAATGCAAAAAACACATCATGACTCTGAGCACCTATAGGTACTACTATAGCAAAGTGGAACAAAAAATCTTACTTCATACCAACCTCACTCCTCTATGATACAAATATATATTTAGGAGATCGTGATAGAGGTAGAGAAATATATGAACAAAAAGAGATAAAGAGGACTGAGAGGGATAGAAAGATGTCTTCGTATTGCTGCAATATCTTGTCAAACCTTTCTTGCTACAATGGGGTTGGAATATTTTTTAGCACTATTATTGTGTGTACTTTCTTGTGCAGGTGCATTTGTGGACTGTTAGAAGCACAAATTTCTATGCGTGGGCAATGTTCTTGCAACATTGTTTAGTATAGACCAAAGCTAGTTTGGCTTGTGATGTTAACTCAAGGAGGTTAAGTTTCCACTTGTCATTATGTATTGTCCATTTTTGTGCCTTAAAATGGTAAATGTCATCATGATCATACACTCATGGTTGTCCAATATAAACAAATTATATATTTTTATGTATAATTTTAGTTATCTCCTCCTAATTTTAAATAAGTAATATTATTTTTCAATAATATTTTAACCAATAGACGTGTCTGGCAGAATTCACAGACTCCTATGTCTTCCTTGAAAGAGCTCATTGATGGAGAGAAGAGGCCACAGAAGACTCTCATTGGCACGTAGCAAGTATATGATTCTGACCATCTAGAAGAGTATCTATCTCTTCTATTTGTATTTCCAGTTATATCACTTTTTTGCTTAGGCACATTATATTATAAAGCTCTGGCAATTTTTTTATTCCCTTACACTACATTTTTTTGTTATTTTGGTTTCAAGAAAATCAAGATGCATTGATCAAGTGTATCACAGAAGATGTTGGCTTTAGTAATGGAAGACCTATAGCTGCATGTATCATCTATAAGTCACTTCTCCAATGGCGTTCATTTGAAGTTGAAAGAGCAAGTGTTTTTTATCATATCATTCAAACGATTGGTTTAGCAATTGAGGTATCATTGATTCTGCATTTCCCTAGTTTTGAGTAGTTTATGTGAATCGGCCCTACAAAATATAATTATTTACTCAAAATTTTATAGTGATTTACTCATGTAAATTTCTCAATAATAACTACATTTTAAGTCAAAAAAGGATGTAATTGGCCCTATAGAATATAATTACCCATGGTCACCTTGTTCTACTCTTGAAAATCTTTCTGATCAAAGATATTGTGGCAAACAAATCACATCGACATGAGTTGGTATGGGTCTTCCCAACCTATTATGGTAACAAGCACTTTTTAGCACATTGATGAGACATCAAAACTATTGTAGCAATCAAGATTACTAAAGAAGACACATCAGAGAGATTGGCTTATGGTCTCATCGATGAAGAGAATCTATCGGCAAGATAAGTCATCTCGGCATGAAAAATATATGTTGGCCCAAATGTTTAAGTCACACCGATGAAGTTTCATCGGTGAGACCATCATTTCTTTCACTGACAAGAGCACTGGGAATATATCGGCGAGACATAGCAGGTTGGGTAAACATTCAGAACTTACCCCAATGGTATAATTCTCGCTGATATACTTCCTCATGCCCTATCGATGAGACCACAAGTCAGTCCTCCTAATAAATATTTTTTTTAAAAACTGCAATGTTTCGTCAAAATTTTGACAAACCAGTCCGACGAAACAAAATATAGTGCGACAAGGTTGCTATACCTCTGACGCAATTCTGATCTCATTTTGATGGCAAGATCGTCAAACAAACGATGAATGTGTGTTGGAATTTCGACAAAACTTGGTCGCAATTCCAACAAACTTCTCATGTTGTTATGATGATTTGGCAGAGGCATGCCACGTGTGTTATGGCTATTGTTCATCGCTAGATTGACAAACACCAGGTCCCTTTTTTTGTGGTGGAAACCAACAAAATTCAATCGTGATTTCAATGTTTTAAAGCTCATCGGGAAACTGACAAGAATGTAGAGACAAAAAAAATTCACTAATTCGTCAGAATTCTGACAATAGTCTGTCGATAGTTCAACAAACATTCATCAGAAAGTGGAGTCAAATACAATAGTGGAAGTAGCATTCCAGGAAGGAAGTTCCAGAGTCTAGGACTTGTGAGTGTGAAATACGATCGACAATACTCCTTGATTGTTTAAGTGTTTGGGCCAAAGGAGACAGGAAGCTGCTCGAGGATGGTCATTTAGAAATGGTGGGAAATGAGCAAAATCACACCAAGGGAAACCCAAAGGACTAGACCCAGCCTTGAACATGGCTTCCATATTTTCTAAGGTGAATTCTATCGACAATTGAGGTACTAGGCCCCAGAGGTTGGAAGGATGGGCTCGGTTTTCTTTTTGCAATGGTTGAGCTGGGATGGAGTCCCGACAGTGAAAGTCTAGTGAAGGGGACCCGGCGAAGGTTGGGACACTTAGGCTTTATCATTTTATTCACATGGCATTTGGATGTTCGGGACCCGAAGGGTAGAAAGTAGCCATCTGATAGCCGTGTGAAATGAAAATGTTACAACAAAATTCCATGGATGGAAGTCTATGGACCAAGACCTGAAAAGCGCTAAGGATGTGGGAGTTTCATCTTCTAACTCAAGCAGTCAACAGAAGGGTGGATCTCGAGGATCGGGTAGATGAAACCAAGATGTCGTTTGAAACGATGGAAGATGGACAGTGCCCCGAGGACTGAATCCCGCAGGAGCAGGCCCAGAAAGCATGAACAGAAGTAGGGAGTTCAATTTTTGTTAAGTCCAAAAGGAAAACCGATAAGGGCGCTCCGAGATCACGGACCTGAGAAGGCATCTCGCCATTTTGAGGTTGTTTTTAGTTTGATGCTTTGTCAGAGACAAAGGGGAGTCTCGAGCCCAAAGGGCACTAGTGCTCTGTGTGAATAATAGTGCCAGGGTAGTGAAGTTCCAGAGTCGATTCAAGGGTGGTTTGATGGTTTTCTAAAGTTTTTAAGCTTGTGGGTTTTGAGCGTAGGGCCCTTCTTTATCCAAGGCTCATGTTTTTTATCCTTTTAGTTTATTCATTTTAGGAAAAATCAAGAAAAAAAAAGATGAGGCACGGAGGGAAAACTTACCACAAGAATTCGGTGAATGGGGATGATGAAACTGCCAATGAATGCAAAGGACTAGTGAAGGAAGGTTATAGGCTCAAGGGTGGCACGCGATGAAGGCTCTGGATCACTGTGATCTTCTAGCTAGCCTGACATATGAAAATGACAAGTCAAATTGGCCTATTTCTATATTTTAAAGGCATTAAATGCCCACAATAAATGTACGTATAGCGGCCAAAAGGTTGGTGAATTCAAATTTCAAAAACAGTTGCTAGGTGTCTAGAACCTGAATGTCGGAAGGACATGAACTGACAGTTTTTTAAATGTTAAGAAGAAAATCATTGGCAAAGAGTGTCTCAGGATCTGATGGGTGGAACTCTGGTGGAGGACGGTCGTTCAAGAAAAGCCAAAGCATAATGGACACCCAGGCGGGGAACTCTGGTAGAGCGGGCCTGAAGCGAATGAAAGACAGTCAGTTGAACTTTTGGAGCCATGAGGACAGTGATTAAGGTGATGAGCCCCTGGGCACGGAAGGACGGAGCCCTTTGGACATTTTGAAACAACAAATGCAGTAGGGAAATCCGGCAAGGGAAACCCACCATGATGGACCTAGACGACCTCAAGGATGCTGGCAGAGGCAAACTATTAAGGGAACTCCATGAGGACCTGGGACTTAGAAAATTTTGTGGGGGATGAAATATGGTCAACTTAAGATAAGACCTTAAAGGAACACTGACCATATAGGACACTAAAACAGGGGCATGCAAAATGAGGTGGCAACAAAAATGACCTAGAGAGGCGAAAGAAAGAGAGGGCCCTCATTTTGAATAGGGTGTGTGTGCTAAGGGCACAACAAATGGAAACTATGCTGGGAAACACTTCCGAGCTTTATGAGGATAAGCATTCATTTAGAACCTAGAATCTCTTGTTTCATAGACCAGGGGCTGACATCCAAAAGTGAACTAGGAAAATAGGGTCCTTAGTTGAGTCAACCTATGAAACATCTCAGAAGTGTGTGTTTGGTGGATTCATTTCCTTTCCGCAAAAGTTGTGACAACTGGCAGCTAATCCAACAAAGCAAGCTACATAAAATGCCCAACACCAAAAGTAACCTGGACATTGCCCCGCTGCCA
This sequence comes from Sequoia sempervirens, assembly GCA_007258455.2. Classification (NCBI taxonomy): domain Eukaryota; kingdom Viridiplantae; phylum Streptophyta; class Pinopsida; order Cupressales; family Cupressaceae; genus Sequoia; species Sequoia sempervirens. The sequence continues at coordinate 109,059,388 of VDFB02256132.1, forward strand.
GCCAAGCATCCATAGCCCTGGCGGAGTTGTCACTATGACCCCAAGGATATTTCTCTACTACTGGTCAGGAATCCATAGCCCTGGTAGAGTTATCCACACACCCATATGATTGCTTGATTTCATTAATTTTGTTTCCTTTCTTTCTTTTGATATTTCTTTTCTCATTTATCTTTTGCTCAACCGTGTAAGCACTGAAGCCTACTATGGGTTTGGGAACCACAGTAGTCACTGGAGCGGACTTAAGATTTTTCACTCTCCAAGTTATCATAGCAGCTATTGCACAACCCTTTGGAAATAATTAATATGTGTTTTGTACAAAATTTGAGATGAATGCAAAAGGATTCAACCAAGGGTCAAGTTCTAGGACAAATTTCAAATGAGGAAGTCATTCCATAGCAGTGATCGAAGACCAATGGTTGAGAGTAAATTTTTAGCCAAAGAACACTAAGAGCAGGCAGCAAAGTGAATCATTTGTTGAACGAGCATGGCCACTACAGCAGCAATAGAGAACACCCTCTTCAAAATAAAACAGTCGGGAAACGGGCAAAACGAAGCGACGCAACAACGAAACAAAAGCAAACCAAAAGAAACCTACCCTAACCTATGTACAATTATTTACAAAGAGCAACTCAAATGAGATCAGGCTTGGAAGTAATGCTTCAAATGCTTCCAATTGACCGAAAATGGGACATCCTCACCAGTTAAGGTCTTTAAGTGGAAAGCATTATCTCCCTTGAAGACTATTGGCCAATAATATCCTTCTCTTAATATCCTTGAGCGAACATGAGCGAACATGGCTATGATCATCCTTGAAGACTATTGGCCAATAATATCCTTCTCTTAATATCTGATGTGCAATGGAAGGTCCAGATCCATGACCAGTGCCGAACTTGTCATGAAATTCCTTTAGGACTCGATCTACTTCCTCTTTGCCAAGGCATCTCAAGTAGATACATTCATGATTTCTCTTATATAAAATGGATCCTTGCAGCATGTAACTATTTCTTTTCAGGTGGAGAGCACACTTTTGAACTCCCTATAGGTGAGGCAGGCACTTGTGATTTAGCAAATAATAAAGGACGTCTTCATACCACTCCCCTGGGGAAACATCTTCAAGCTAGTATTGTTGCACTGTGAGTGCAGGCCCTACATCGGTCATTGCCTCAACAATTTTTTGGGTAAGTGCTTGTCCTCTCACCAATCTCATTGGTTGGATTTCCATATTGTATTCTTGTAGCAATATGACCCATTTTTCCCTTCATTCACCCAACTCATTCTGCATAAGCAGTGTCTTCACGGATGGGTCAGGTACTATGGCGAACACCTTATTATGTAAGATGTAATGTCTGAACTTTTTTACTCCCCTTACAAGGGCATATTCTTTTTTTTCTATGTTGTGGTAACACAGCTCAGCATCCTTCAAAGGGGCACTCATGAAGGCGATCAGATGCTCGTTCCCCTCATCATCTTTTTGGGTCAAAATGTTGGCACATGAATACTCTGAAGCAAATGAATAAACATAGAAAGGCTTCAGATAGTATGGACTGACCAACATGAGTGCCTCAGCAATTTCCTACTTAATCTCTTTGAAGGATTGTTTTGCTTTAGGTGTTCAATCAATTTTGGCATCTTGTTTCAACATGGCATTGAGTGGCTTAACAATTTCAATGATGCCTATGATGAATTTCTTGACAAAGTTGATCTTTCTGAAGAAAGAATTCAACTCCTTCTTGTTTCCTGGCAGCAGAATCCTTAGTAGAAATGGATGCATTTAGGGTCTATGGATATCCCTCACTCTGAAATGATGTTCTCGAGCAATCTCCCCTTAGTTACCCCAAAAATGCATTTCTTCAGGTTGAGGGAAACTCTAAATTCCTGACATCTCTAGAAGACTTTGCACAAATCAAAGACATGATCACTTTGTTTCTTTGAAAACACTGTCAAATCATCCATGTAGATGATTGTGCATTTTTTGATTAGATCTTTGAATGCAATATCCATAGCACGTTGGAAGGTTGCACCTACGTTAATTAGCCGAAACAACATTCGTCTATAGGCAAAAGTGCCCCACTTGGTAGTGAATATGTCTTATGGAAATCCTCATACTGCACCATGACTTGGTTGTACCCAGAGTATCCATCGAGGAAGGACATCATTTGTGAGATGTTAAAACCTACAGCACCTTGTCCAATGAGGGCACAGGATAGTTGTCCTTCTCCAAAGCTCTGTTCAAATTGTGGAAGTCAACACACAATCTGATTTCTTCGTTCTTTCTGACCGGGACCAAGTTGGCCACTCATGTGGAATGTCTGACTAGAAATATTATTCTGGCATAAAGTAATTTTTGCACCTCTTTGTATATGATTGGTTCTAGCTGGGCTTTGATAGGACACTGTCATTTTCGGAATGGTTGTACATCTATCCTAAGGGGAATAGTGTGTGTGATGATGGAGGTATCATATGTCTTTAATCCTATCTTTAAGTCTTCGTAGCTCCATGCCACCACATCGCGATACTTCCATAAAGCATTAACAATCCCTTTATTTTATTCCAACGTGCACACTTTGTCAATAAAAACATTTTTTACCTCCTTTGTTGTTCTGAGGTTGTGAGTGTCACACTGGTTGCTTATGGATTCCTCCTTTACTTTCTGATCTTGATCTCTAATTTGATCCAAATCAAAAATATGTTCAATTTGAACCATACCTCTAGGAATCATGTTGGTCTTGAGGTTAATAACCCCTTCTATATCTAATTCGGCCTCTTCTGGATCAGCTTCATCAATGATTTGTGTGGAAAACACATTAGAGCTAGTGATAAATTCCAAGATGTGCTTGTCATTATTGAACACCTGGAAGTGAGTGACATTGTTTGGGATGGATGGTGTGGAAATCAATTCAACAGTAAATTTCTTAAGGCCATACAAAGACAAGGGCTGCAAAGTGTTGGTTGCCTAAGCCAAAGCATCAGTTGTATGGTTCTAAGCACGAGGGATCAACTGTATATTAAATGTATCTAGACATTCTAAGAGATTCCAAATCCTATGCCTATAGTTGGCCAACCTTCTATTATGGCACGAGTAAAGTTTTCTGACTTGTTTGACTACCAACTCGGAATCACCAAAAACTTGCAGAATCTTAACCTTTTTCCTTAAGGCCATAAGAAGACCATGGACTAAAGCCTCATATTCCACTACATTATTGGTGCAATAAAATTGAAGTCTATGGGCAGCAAAATAGGTCTTAATTGTGGGGATGATAAGCTCGAATCTGATGTTAGCTCCCTACTTTTACTTGGATCCGTCAAAGCATAATGTCCAAAATTTGGAAGGCTCTTTGACAACAGGGCCAATGAGGTGATCATCACCTTTAGGCTATACGTTGGCATCCACAACTTTTGAAATAGGTATTGGTTTAAAATGTTTGAGGGTTGGCTGCCCTACTCGCATTTCCTTCTAAGAAGTAGCTAATCATTTAACCTATTTGACTACTATCTGGCATAAACAACACTTGAACTCATAATGGGCAACATCATGTACCTTGCACCAATTAGGCAGCAAGAGCTCCTGGAAATTCATTCTTGCACCCAAGATAAGCTGATTCTATATGCACTTCTCCATAAAATCCCAAAATCCATCCAGCAATCCCAAAGTGTCACCTTCCAAAGATTCCTCTTCATCAACTTCTACTAGCATTTTCGTGCTCTACGGTGCATGGGCTAAATCAATTGGAGGGTTGCACTGCACTAGGAGGACCTCTGCAACCATCCCTTCTTCTTGAATCTCTACTTCTTCTTGATAATCAAAGGGACAATAATTTCCCAATTCTGTTTCAGCAAATAAAACCTCATTCAGGTTGTTTTTCATGATCATGAATTTCATGCGTGGCTCTTGATCTATGTAGATTTGGTTTGGCAGTCCCTTCCATGGTAGCCACATGTGAGAAGAAACTCTTGTATCATATCCATTCAAGGCATAGTTGAAGTCTCATCCCAAGATGATTCCATATGCATTGAGGATATCCGCAACCTGGATGTCAATGACCTGTTGCACCCTTGGGTCTACAACAATCTACATTGGGATCTGATTCATCTCTCCTGCAATATTTACCTCAGTTTTTTCCAACTGAGTCACTTTTTTCTTTGAAGGTGTGGGAGTAATCCCAAGGCCCTTGCATACCACCAAGGGCATGACATTGGTTGGTGCTCTGGAGTCAATGAGGTAATTATGCAAATTCTTCCTGAATATTTGGATGGTGGTGAGGAAGAGTGATTTTTCCAAATTCCCTTAGAAGAGGCCAATAGGTGTGTCCACCTGAGCTACTTTAGTTTTGTTCTTATCTCTAGTCCTGTCCTTGGTCTATCCAAAGGGTTGATCCTTGGAGATCTACTTATTATTTTGATCCAGTTCTTTTGCTGGTTGTTTACCCGTAGATTGATTTAAGAGAACATCCTTCCTTTTCCCTATGATCTCCTGGGTCACGGGCTCCTATCTAGGTTCTTCAAAGGTGACCCTCTTGGTTGGTATTTCCTACGTTTCTTTAGAGGAAGGGGTTCCATTAATTACCCTAAAGAAGGCATGCCTCACAGCAGGTACTTTGAGTAATTCGAAGGAAAATAGCTTAATTTTCACCTTCTTGAATTCTTTCGCTACATATTCACCCATTTGTTTGATCTTGGAATCAAAGGCTCGACCTATGGCAGAGCTAGAAGGTTGGGCTTTTGTTTGACTTGATTGGTTTTGGGATTGGCCTTGAGGCTGATTTGTGACTGATTTTGAGGTTGATTTTGTGGCCTATCCTTGTTGAAGTATTGAGCAAGCACATGGGGAAGCCCAAGATTATTGTTGGCATTGGGGTCAGGCGGTGTACTAAAGTAATTAGGTGGAGTGGAAGTCATAAAAGTTCCACCCACTTGCCTATTCCTAAGGAAGTAAGGAGTTGTTCTTTGATGGAACATGTGAACCTCATCTACATGGGGTTCTTCCTCATCTACAGGAACATTGTCTACTGACTCAAAAAGTTGAGACAAGGTTTCTTTGTTACTTACCTCTTACACTTCTTCATTCGTAGTGGGGGCAGCCTCGACCTCGGGCTCATTGCAGTCGCTCCACAGGAATGGAGCTTGGTTGACTACGAGACAAGAGGAGTCATAGGGCTTAGAGGGGACAATGTCCCTACAATTGGCACTATCAACAGCGTTTTGGACCTCCACTTGAAATATTTTTGTTGCTGTCTAGAATTTGACACAATTCAATTCGGAGTGTCGTCTTGTCTTGTGAATTTGGCGCCATCCAAACAAGGCTGCTTCGGCAAGGTATACTCCACTACTCATCTTCTCATTGCCGGAAAGCTGATCAATAGGAGTAGGAACACATCCATTGTTGGGCCTTGTGTTCCACATTCAATTTTTCCTCTGGGAAGGTCTCCTCTCGAAGTTGTAATTTGAATTCTACCTTTTTATCATAATTTTGTCTAGAAGAGGTGCTTGCTTCGCGGTTCTCTCTACCATCTCTATTATCTTTGCTATCTCGATTAAGATTAGCCTAGAGGCTAGATTGGGAGGCCTGTGGCTAATTGTTCTAATTTCTCAGGTGCTTCATCTCCATGGACATTTTCTTTATCATCTCAGTCATCTCCTCCACCCGATCCTCCTTAGTGTTGTTTGGCTACGAACTTGATTTTGAAGAAAAATGGGTGGGGCTGCCGGTTCATTTTGATGTGCTGGAGAGAATTCTAGTCTCGACAGGTATAATGGTGCTTTTGGTTGCTGGGAGTACACCTACTACTATTTGGGAGCCTGAGGGTAAGCCTGTTGTTGTTGAGGCTACAAGTAAGAAGGCACGGGAGGTGCATGATTCATCCGTTGTCTAGGATGTGGGATGATGGGCAGCTGAGACACTTGGTTCATAAGAGGTGTCTGATGAGTGAATGCTTGGTTAAGCCCCTGAACCTGTATTGGATGAGCCACTGGACCCAAAGATGGCAGCGGACTGAAAATGTTCTGCACCAAATTTGCACTGGTGACGATAGCTTCTGCATAAGCACTCACTAGCATGGTGAGAGGTGAGTGCATCCTTTTTACCAATGTTGACATGAAATTATCTAATGTTGCATAGTAGATAGGAAAGGCCACAGCATCATTATGCATGTATGGATCTTGAAGTCTCATAAAGGCATGATGGAAATAATCATTGAAAGATTCGATCAGTTCATTAACTTCCCTGCAAATGGACAAAAACTGTCGGTATAGCTCTGAAGGGCTGATCAAAATTTTGTATTTCTGTAGGAAAGAATTCATCATGAGGTCCCACAAAGTAATGGACCGCCTCATAAAATTGATATACCAATAAAAATATTCCTCCCCTAATGATTATGGAAAGAGGCGGCATGCAACGTCCTCATGATCAATCTGCATATCTTTGATTGATGTTTCAAATATCTTGATGTGTTCTTCCATCGTTCGTTGCACATCACAAGGATTGAACTTCATGTAGAAGCTCTCCAGATTCTTTGGCATGTCATCGTAGGAATTGATGTGCAATGGAGAATAATTTTGTGCCAACCAAGCCATTGGAGGAGGTGAAGGTGGTATTTGTTGCTAGGGAACAGTAACTTGGGGCTACACTGGAGTAGCAGTGGCTAGGACTATGCCCTGGACTTGGAGGGCTTGGGAAGAGATTACTCCCCAACTGCCAGAAGGATGAGGCCCAAAGGTATTTTGGAGTGGTTGAGTGGAATATGGATGAAAGGCGGTGGGAGGTGAAGGTGGAAGTGAAGTGGAGGGGATGAAGGAAGAGGAAGAGGCAACATCCCTTCCCTTAGTTTGTTTAGCCTTTGTAGGGGGTTGCAGCTCTTGAAACTCCCCTTTGCTAGGTGTAGACCTTAAAACTCTTTGAAATCTTTTAGGGGAGAACGATCCAATTCAATCCAACTTCACAAGGCCCTCCTTCTAGCGCCAGTTTTATTGATGCAATGTTTTGCACACTTTCTCAACACAGGTAATACATAAATGCATTACCTCTCTTGAAAGGAAATCCCCAACAAAAATTTGTTGAAAATCACCCCAAGGTCTCTCAAGTGTCAGGTCATGACTTGCATAGAATTTCTCAGTTGATATTTGATGTGATTTTTCTGGAAATCACAGGGTGGACTTACGAAGCTGGATGAAATGAAGTGGATCTTGAAATGGATTTCCTGAGATAGGAAGTTGATGTGAACTTTGCTGCAAGTTCGAACAGCAATCTAAAACTCCAATATTTTCTTAAGGTTTGGCTTTACAATGTGCAATGAACCTTAGCATAGGCTATTTCTAAAAAAAAATGAAAAAGTTAGGGAAGAGAAGAGGTTCCTAGATCTGAAACTAACTATGAACAGTGACCATGGAGGTTCTACTATGGACAGTTTCCTTAAAATAGAATCTCACTTAACCAAAAAATTCATAGTGTCATGAAATTTGTGCTATCTTCTAAGGCTTGCAAATATTTTACCATTCATTCACCATGTGCATGCATGAACAAAGATAAAAGTTTGGAGCAGCTTTAAATTTAAGTCCATAGTAACTTTACACAACCATCTACCAATAGAAAATAGCAAAAAGTATGGACAAGGAAGGCATCTACACAGCAGAAATCTTCACAACCATAGAATAACATTGCTAAATCTATCAAAGCAAGCTAAAACTAACTGAAACAGCAAAGTAAATCTAACTAAATCAGCTAACTATGAGAGATGAATCATGAAGCATGCCAAGAAACCCAAAAATTCACCAAGTCAATGAATTTCTATAAAAAAATTCAGCAGCGTGTCATTACAACTAAACAAATCTTTTTGAAAATGAGAGGAGACCCCCTATTTATAGTGTCCAAAAAGTAGAATGAATGGCCAAGATCGTTTTGCATTGTGTGGTCAAGATTCACTACAAACTAGGGTTCCACCTACCCCACAATATTTTACATTTTAAAATACATTCATGTCCTTATCCCTATTTTGTCTTCGAGTGGAAACACTGTAGCATTTTGTCTTTTTTGTTGATTGTCTTTGTTGCATCTATTTTGTTAGGAATTCTTCATCAATAATAGGGTTTCCTTCCTACTTGTTCAAAGCAGCATACTCCATGAACTTCAAAATTAGCAGTTGGAGCCTATCAACTTCCAAAATTTTAGATTGCAACATTTGGTAACTCCACTCCTTGGATCTATCGGTGAGCTTTTCCGAGTCTTCATCATATTTGGCACTGTGATCCTTGAATAGGTCAGATTGGGTGAAGGCTCGGGAGGCAAAAATCATGAAGTCAGTAGTGATCTCGCTCAACATCCCTTCCTCCATCTTCTTCAGTAAATTAAGCTTTATCTTTTCTGGATCAACTTGGACAACGAGCATATCATATCTCATCATTAGCTTCAAATATCGACTGCAATCCACCCAAACATCCTTGGGCCAATTGATATATGGATCCACCTTGTCAAGCACTTGCTCCAACCTTTCCTTTCGGTTTTCAAAATTCCACTTCCACACATCCATTAGCCAAATATCATCCTTCTTTAATGCAAGCTCTTTTTCCCAAGTATCACTCGGTAGTTTGAGGATAGCCTCAATCTTTGGGTAAGTAGACTCATACCTCCTCGGGAAGTCAGTGCAAATTTTCTTTGTTCCCTCAAGAGACTTTTGTACATCCAAGAACTTGTTTGTTGCTCTAACAGCATGATTGATGCCCATGTTTCCAACATACAAGACTTGTCAGAACCAATTTTCCATGGTCTAATCCAAGTTATTTCTTTTCTCGAGCTTGTCTATTTTTTCTTTTGACAGCAACTATGGCGGACCCGAAGACGTGGTAGGAAGTTCCTCCACTAATGACCACTATTGGATGTAAGCTATCAGATCAGCCACTTGTGCCTTGAGCTCATCCTTGGAGATCTTGTCTTTTTGTATCAAATGCACTACCATGGCTATGAACTACTGAAGATGATCCACCTTTTTCTCCCTTGAAGTAGTTCCCAAGTCAGTGGAGACATTGTAGTCGATTCCTTCTTCTCCCACCACTAGCATAGCTACTTGCACTTTTCTGGATCTGGAGGCATCCATTGTCACCTTCGATCTAATTTTAGGCTTTTTCTCCTTTTTAGTGTTGATCTGAGCTCGATCCAATATGGCCTCCAATCTTGTTCTTGGATCCTTTGGGGTAGTATTTTTCCTCTCCATTTTCCTTTCTAGCCAGTCGGGCATTAAGGACTTTTCTTTAGGTGATTCTTGATCGCCCTCCTCTCTATCTTTCCTAATTTCAATCTCCTTATCCTTGGGAGTTTCTTTCTCTACCCTTGTATCTTCTTTTTCCTCATCAGAGTCTTGGATGAACACCGTGCGTTTGATGGAGGATTTAGTGGGTAGGCGTTCGGTGGAGTTGTCCTCCCTTTCAGTATCTCTTTCTCCCTTTTCATCTTCATGCACATGCCCCTCAGGTTGCCCAGTCTTTGAATCCTTGTAGGTTTCAGCCTCTTCTTCAGGCTTGTCCTCTTCTTTATTCACTTCTTCCTCATGTGGAGGTGACACATCTGTATATTCTTCCTTTTCTTGTTCTTCCTACCCTTCTGAGAGAGGCATCTCTTCATCATACTTGGGGCCTTCTTCCTATTCACCAACTGGAAGTTTAGTGCTTTCTTACACTTTGTCATCTCTTGGCCCTTCTTCTTTGGAAGGTGGTCTCTCCACTTCCTCCCCAACATCTTTTAGTTGTCAGGCCAGCTCTTCCTCAAATCAGTATCAAATGTTTGTACAATTTCAGTACTGACACCCCTTTCTTAAATGCTCTCAGAAGACTATCTCCTCTCCCTCGTAGACTACCTTATCAATTTGGAGAAGTTGATGTTCTCAATGCTTATGGTAGTCATCTACTTCTTCCTCCAACACCTTTGTGGCCTCTCTTTCTTGTCATTCCCATTCCTCAGATATTTCCATTGTGGATCTCATCTCGGGCGGTTCAGTTGGAGGCTTTGAGACGGGAACGCTAGCGAGAACCTATGCCAAGGTAGCCTAAATGGTTGGTTTCAACAGTACTTCAGAAATCTTAGAGGGGACATTCTACATATGTCGTGAGAATCCTTCTAGAAGGGAGAGCATCAGTATAGGCATTGTTGTTGTAGCTAAGGACGTGTTTGGTGACATGGAAGCAGAATAAAGTGGAGAGGTGGTGGCCAAAGAAGAATCAACCACCATGATGGATCTAGTTAGCAGAGAAGTGGCAAGGTGAACCGAAATATCCACCGCAGGTGGGGAGGTAGCCACCATGGCTTGAGAAGTTAGTGAAAGAGAAGCAGTAGTGGAGGTGATCGTTGGGGACTTGGGTTGATCAGCATCCATATCTTCTCCCTCATGGAGTGGATCCTCTTGTTTAACAGGTATTTTAGTGATGTTTCTCAATTTCTTGTGTCTCTTGGAAAGCTCACCTTCCAAGGCCTTTCTAGCATACACTTTTGGATTGGATGGCTGCTCATAAGTCTCTTTTATTTTCCTTGAGCGAGTGAGTGGAGGGGACTTCGAATTTTTTCCTATTGATGTAGTAGCTACCCCACCATCTATTCCACTTGGCTCACTGTCAAGCCCTTCATAAGTCAGGATGACCCCTTGTTGGTTCAATCAAACAACTTTCCCATTAACCCATTCTCTTGTATGAGCCTCAACGGGCTTGGTTATAATGTCAAGTTCATCGACCTCTTGCTCATCCCAATCCATCAATGGTAGTGGTAGGCTAGCAACTATGCTGTATAGGGGATCCATGATGGTGCTCTAATCTTCTTCCACTTGATCGGGTATAGGGAATAGATTTATCCTCTTTGAAAAGTATGCAATCATCCGCATATAATGCCTCATCTGCACCTCTTTGTCATTTTGGAAGTTTTCCTAAAAATCCTCAACGTTGTGCAAATGTGCATACTCGGGTCCAAGCATCTTCCTTATATGTCCATAAGGATCCATTTGTGGGCGAGCGGTGTGAAATCTGAAGTGGTACTCTGTCAACTTCTTTTTTGAATTACCTGCACATTGCGAGGTATGAAGCTCATACATCCCTTGGCCAAAAGAAAGGAGATAGGAAATCCCTACTATATTTTTACTACTCAAGAGGGTGTGCACATGTCATAGCTGCCGAGAAAGCTCTAGCAATATTATCCGATCATTGGGATATCAAGGTGAATTTTTTGGTCTTTCTGAGAATCCTTGAGCGTGGATGTATGTAAACCTTGGTTATTGAATGAACAAGAAAGCATATTGTTTTAGGAAGGTGCTAGCACTTTGGGAGATTTTCCTCTCAAAGTCACCCCCAATCAATTTGATGATATGACCTAAGAAAGCGTCATTAACCCTGCAGTAGTCCTTCTTGTAGTTTATGAATTACAACTGAGGGTATCTATCATTAACTTTCAGCTCCCTGTTGTGTTCTTCATTTGGAGCTCTGAACAAGCCACTATATTTCCTTCGTTCGGCTAGTGAGTAGACCAGGTAGGATGTCATATAAAACTTGGAGGTCTTCTTGACATTCATGAATTGCTCATGAAAGCAATCGCTTATTATCCCTCCCCAGCAAAATGTGGTCTTTGTGGTATCATCCTCTTTTCTGCGAAGAATTTGTTCAACAAAGTAGACCATCCATTCTTGAAAGTATGCAGTAGTAGGAAGGCCCATTACTCTGCTTAGCAGGGTTACTAGATCATGGTATTCTTCATAGAAATCACTGTGGTAGAGTTCATGGGGAACTTTTGCAGTGATGCCCCTCTTCTCCTTGAGCCAATATTGATTTATAAGTTTCTTACATCTAATTGGGTCTTCCTGCCACATTTCATGCACTTCGTTATGGTTGGAAATTCCATCTCCCCGAAGGTAGGGATATGGAAAGTCTTCGTTATTGTTTTTCTTGACATGTCTTCCAACATGTTTCCATCCTTGTCCATGATTGTTCTGGTTTTCAGCTGGTATGCCTCCCTACAGACCAGCACTAGTTTGGGGGCGACAAGAGCAGGAGGAAAACCTGCAGCTTTGGCTATACTGCTATTTCTGATCAATCTAGCACTCTCAGCCTTAGGACTGATTTTGACTCTTTGCATGAATTCATCAATGTCCACATGCCCTATATTGGTGTCAGAGACTTCCTTCCAATCCGTAGTGACCTTAGATTGCAACAGTTCCCCTTGGAACTAGTATTTCATTTGATCTTTGTCTTCATTTCCACAAGGAGCTTTGTCTATTTTCTTCCCTTTGTCTTTTTTTGCAACTTCCCTCGAGGGTCCTACACTCAATTCCATATATTCTACAAATAGAGGCAAGGTGAGCATAATCAAGCATGAAAACACAAAAGGTTATCTAAATCCCTGCAAATGGTGTTGGATTGGACAATACAGCAATCAAGAAATCTAACATTTGTTCTAGATGGTCATTAGCAGTTTACTGAAGGGAATTTGGACTGTCCGGGTCCTAGGGGTCAGACTTCCCTGGCATGAGGATGGTTATCTTGAAGGGAAAATAGGGTAGGGAAATCCATATGATTTCTTTTTCCTTCAGATTTTGATGATTTCAAAGGTCCATGGGGAAGAGGGTCCAATTTGAACATGTGGGTCAAAGTTTGTTTCCAAATTTGAAGGAATTTAGACCATCATTGGGGCATTTGGAGTCGAGGAGGGAAAGCTTCCTGGGATTTGTCATTTGGAACAGCTCTAGTGAAGCAATTTTCTGAGAACGGAGTTCCAGAGTCCAGGACCTATGAGTGTGAAAGACAGTTGGCAATACTCCTTGATTGTTTAAGTGTTTGGGCCAAAAGAGATGGGAAGCCGCTCGAGGATGGTTGTTTGGAAATGGCGGGCAATGGGTGGAAGTCCGCCAGGGGAAACCCGAAGGACTAGACCCGGCCTTGAACATGGCTTCAATATTTTCTAAGGTGAGTTCTATCAGAAATCGAGGTACCAGGCCTCGGAGGTCAGAAGGATGGGCTCGATTTTATTTTTGCAACGGTCGATCCAAGACGGAGTCCTGACAGTGGAAGTCTAGTGGAGGGGACCCAGTGAAGGTTGGGACACTTGGAGGTTAGAAGGATGGGCTTTATCATTTTATTCACGTGGCACTTGGACGTTTGGGACCTAGAGGGCAGAAAGCAACCATCTAATAGTCGTGTGAAATGGAAATGTTACAAAGGAAGTTCATGGACAGAAGTCCACGGATCAGGACCCGGAAAGTGCTAAGGATGTGGGAGTTTCATCTTCTAACTTAGGTGGTGGACTAAAGGCCAAATCCTGAGGATCGGGCGGATGGAACCAAGATGTCGTTTGAAATGGTGGAAGATGGACGGTGCCCCGAGGACGGAATCCCATAGGAGTGAGCCCGGAAAGCATGAACAGAAGTAGGGAGTTCAATTTTCGTTAAGTCCAAACGGTGAACCAGTAAGGGCACTCCAGGATCACGGACTTGAGAAGGTATCTCACCATTTTGAGGTTGTTTTCAGTTTTATGCTTTGTCGGTGACAAAGGGGAGTCTCAGACCCGGAGGGCGCTAGCGCTCTATGTGAAGAATGGCGTCGGGGCATTGAAGTTCCAGAGTCGATTCAAGGGTGGTTTGATGGTTTTCTAAAGTTTTTAAGCTCATGGGTTTTGAGAGTAGGGCCCTTCTTTACCTAAGGCTAATGTTTTTTATCCTTTTAGTTTGTTCATTTTAGAAAAAATCAAGAAAAACACAAGATGAGGTGTGGAGGGAAAACTTACCACAAGAATCCGGTGAATGGGGCTGATGAAACTACCGATGAATGCAAAGGACCAGTGAAGGAAGGTTACAAGATTGAGGGCAGCACGCGACGAAGGCTCTGGATCACTATGATCTTCTTGCTAACTTGACATATGAAAATGACAAATCAAATTATCCTATTTATAGATTTTAAAGGCGTTAAATGCCCTCAATAAATGTATGTACGGTGGCCAAAAGGTTGGTGAATTCAAATTTCAAAAACGGCTGCTAGGGGTCTGGAAACTAGATGTCGGAAGGACATGAACCGATAGTTGTTTTAAATGTTAAGCAAAAAATCACCAAAAAAGAGGGTCCTAGGATCTGATGGGTGAAACTTTGGTGGAGGATAGTCATTCAGAAAAAGCCAAAGCATAATGGAGACCTAGGCGGGGAACTCCAATAGAGCAGGCCCGATGTGAATGAAAGATGATCAGTTGAACTTTTGAAGCCATGAGGATGGAAATAAAGGTGACGGACCCCAGGGCATAGAAGGATGGAGCCCTTCGGACGTTTTGAAACAGAAAATGTAGTAGGGAAATTTGGAAATGGAAACCCACCATGACGGACCCGGAGGGCCTCAAGGACGTTGGCAGAGGAAAACTGCTAAGGGAACTCTGTGAGGACTTGGGACTTAGAAAATTTTGTGGGGATGAAACATGGTCAACTTGAGATAAGAACTTAAAGTTACACTGACCATATAGGATACTAAAATGGGGGCATACAAAACGAGGCGGCAACAAAAACGACCCGGCAAGGCAAAAGAAAGAGAGGGTCCCCGTTCCGAACAAGGCGTGTGTGATGAGGGCACAACAGTATGTTTGTCTATTATTTTCCATTCTAGATTTTGAATACTTGTTTACATATTTTTCTCTCATGGGGTTATGTGAAAACATTTTTTATGGTTACAAATTTCCTTTCAAAATGTGTTTTTCTATGGTATTTTGTAACTATTCAAGGGGGTGTTCAAACCTAGTTGTTGATCCTCTATTGCCACATTTACTAGTTTTAATGTAACAAGAGTTATATGAATGTGTGACAAGTTTTAATTCATTGCAAACTATTTATTAACAACCTTTCTTATGTTTGACATGGGTAGTTGTAACATTGAGATCCGATTATTCAGTATGTCCATTTGCATGAAGTGTTAAATTTTATTTTTATACATGTGTATATTTGGCCCATTATGTTCTATGAGTGTATCATCTTCTTCCTTGTATGATCATAACTCTATTTCCTAGTGGAGTAGGCACTAGTTTGATTGGTGAAGGTCCAAAAATTCTCAAGTTAATCATTTCTCTATCCCTGTTAGATTTAGGAGTAGATTAATGGTACTACATGCTCCCATAATCTAATATTATAACTCAGGAATCATCTTAAGTAACTACAAACTATGTAGATAGTTAGAAGATCATGTTATGCATGCCTACAGCTTGTCTTTGTGCATGAAATTTTGAGTGGAGTCACTTGTGGATAAATTTTATTATTTTTATCTTTGGGGGTGCATGCAATTTTGTACTTATCAATTTAATAAGAGATCTTTCATGCAACTAGTTAGTCTTTGTCCTAGTGAAAATTCTTGGAGTTAGGAATACATTGGGTATATTTATAGTTTGTTTAGTATTATTCATCATTCTTGATAGAATTAATTTTAAGGCTTCCTATAGGAAATACCATCCCAATATTAGTTGATCTTAAAGACGAAGATGAGCCTAACCACTCATAACCATTTCATTCATGTCATAGTCTAATCATAATTCATTCCAATGACCTATGTTGAAACTCCCTAGGCCTAAGTGTTGGTATAAACCTTTGGTAATTGTAGATTCACATGTCTAAGTTCCAATAGTATATATTAATTATTAAAATAATTAAATCTAAAAAATCCACCACTATCAAATGACAAGAATTATCTTTTTCAAGGGTCAATATTTTTTTTCATGAAAGATGAGAGAAGGAAAATGGGAGTACATCCTAGTAGAGGAATCAAACATAATTTTGATGGAACTTTCAAGGGGAATCTAGGTATAGCATAGGTGGGATATATAGTAAGATATGGAGATTAAAGATAAAGTATACTCATTATCACAAGTAGACCTTCTTTCATTAGCATATCTATCTCAATCCATAATCACAAGTCCTTGTATATACACTACCTAACACAAAGAATTCTTGAAGACCCTCAAGACCACAATATAGAGAAAAATCAAAAAAATAAAACATAAAAAAGAAACACAATGATATATAAACTTACAAACTAAAATACTATAAAATAAATTTCTACCATTTATCTTCATAGCTCTCCCAAGCTCTCTACATCAATTTTATGTTAACATTAACCTCTAATAATAAGCACTAGACCATAAAGAGAAAGCATGTAAATCAAAACCATGTAACATGTATTTCTACCAACACCTCTAAGTGTTCTAATTGTGACAAGTAAGATCTTCCCAAAACCATAAATGGAAAATCCTCCAACATATCCAACCAATCAGCCCCAAGGTCGAACATATCATATACCAATAAACTAAATAGGATGTAATCCGTTCAAACTAAATGAAGATCAAACCAATATCCATTCAAAAAACCATCCTCTACACTCATCAAAATTTCCTTGATAAAAAAATCATATGTATAAAGAGACAAAGGGGAAAAAACCATGCTAAGTAATTCTCAAAATGGCCCTCTAAAACAAACGTCCATAGCTCAAGACTAGTCCACATGAAAATAAAAATCATGAAATATTAAAATACATTTGAGAACAAGTAGGGAAATACCTATCATATGGTTCTTTTCCAAGTGGATAGAGAATGGGGAATGATATTTTCCTCTTTAGATACACCAATCCACTAAGACTCTCTCCATAAAAAATCTCCTCATTACATCCATGTTGAACTCACATTCAACTTCAAGTGTAGACTCCTCAATATTCCTATTAAAACCTCATCCAATATTAATTGTCTCAACACATGATCCCTATGAAAAAAGATATATATAGCCTCACCCAAATCTATCCAATATCAATGAGTATTAAACCAACCATCTCATGCCAACTGATCTCTAAGTACATCACCATAATATCTAGAATCTCCAAGGAAAAATGATCACTACTCTTAACACTAGAAGAGTACCATAAATTACCACCAAATATCCAACTATATGATTAGTGTAAAATCTAGAAAATCATGATGATGTCATGATCTACATCTCCTCAAAATAATATCATATGTCTTGAATAAACATATTTTCTCCCAAGAGCATCCATATCATGATAACACTACAAAGTAGAAAGATCTAGATTCTTCCATGACATAGTATCACATCACTACCAAAGTTACCATTGCAAGCTACTTATGCCATCATGATAAATATATCCTAATTGAAGATCATTTTTTGTTCCAATATAATCAAATAAATCATATGCAACATCAAGAAATCCCAATGGGTAAAGTAAAACCATGATCTCGAAAAGAATGTAATTATTATAGGATTCAGTAAAAAATAGCTACAAGTGACTCAAAGTAATCGTACAAGAATTTCAAGTTATCCCAAAACACTACACAATCACAAACTATACTCCATCCATTTATCTCACTATCTCTCTGCTACACTGTGCTAATGCACCGTAATGACAAAGACTGCCAACACCAAAATCTCTAAACTATTACTACAAAGATTTACTGGTATAGATAGACCAATTGATTTATCTATGCAACCTATGGATATAGATAGTCCATAAAACCACACAAGTTGTAGATCTTAAAGTAGCACAACATGAATCCACCACAATGTAGACCCTAAAGTAAGAAAATTAAACACTACATCAATAATTAATAAATTGAAAATAGGAAGAGATAATCACGTAGATAATTCATGAATCAATCACCAAATCAACCATAGATCCATTTTTCTATAAATTCAAAATAGAGTAACCAGTGCTTAGGAACCCATCATACAACTACTATAGAGATATTGAGTGACTAATCATGTACCAACACTTCCACGCTTAGAAAGCTACAAAGAACCATGTATGAAGCATGCATGCAATGTTGCAACTATCTTGTATCCAAAAACACCCTTACAAGATTCATAATCTAAAAATTATTCATAGTGAAATAGCATAAAATTAAAATCAATTTAGCACTCAAATCAAACACACGCAAACCTTAAATTAAGTGTATGTAAAAATTTTCACATGCATGATGTGGGTGCTTGATTTTAAAACATAACACTATCATTCCCGAGATGACAAATTGATAGAATATTGATATAAAATTAAATGTTTGACTGGATGATGATAGATGAGTTTGATAAAAAAAATTCCCTTGAAATTACTTGATAGAACGAACAATGCAACTAAAGCTCAGACACTCTTAACAAGTTTGAAACTTTATCAAAAAGGACTCAATGAATGTTATCAATGCATGTAAGAGGAAGTTTTTTCATGTAGTTGGAAATTAAAATACATTTTACAATATGTGTGGAATATACTAGTTTATTTCTGATCTTATCAAATTAATCACTACTATAGAGAAGAATAGGCTAGCCAATAGCCTAGAAAACTTGGCCTATGACTCGGATAACAAACTAATACTTTTGGATGGGATATTAATTATAAATGTAGACACATAAAAATGACCCAGGCCTGTGACCTCTATTTTTACCACTTTTTTCCTAGCATAATTATGACATTTAATTATGTCCTTGGTCCACATTTGACTATTAATTAAATAATTTATAATTATTTAATTAATTCATGTCTACTTATTCTTCATGATTATTAAATAAATAAATTATATTTATTTATTCAATAAGTCACTAATGATATATTATCCTCTTACAATTAAATAAATTTCTTAATTTATTTAATTACTTATATTCATCTTTTCTTCCTGATTGTTAAATAAATGAATTTTATTTATTTATTTAATATGTCACTAATTCTCATAATTAAAGGAATTTATTAATTTATTTAATTATTAATCATATCCTCTAAATTAAATAATTATCTTTAATTATTTAATTGTCAAATTTAACATTTCCCTCATTTTAAATAAATGAAATTATTTAAAATGATCTTACATTCTTGACTATCAGTTCATTTTAGTAAATAATCTAAAAATCGATTATTTATTATCACACAAAATCCTTATTTTGAATTAATTTAATTCAAAATGGTAATATTCTTCCAAAAATCAACTAATTGAGCATATTCTTAATTTTTCAAATCCGCTTTTCAGTTCAACTCTTATCCTCTTAATTTTTTGAATCTCACAAATCAAGCAGTCTTTATCTTCTTGATTTTCAAAAATCTTTATTTTTCTGACTAATTATCTCATTTATTCTCCACTGTCGATTTGATCTTCTCAGATGACATCTCGACCACTCATTTAATAATTTTTCCCTAAACCTGATTAGGATATGTCACATTAAATCTCATCCTCTGATTTTAGGCTTTTGTCAAAATTCAATCTCGTTCATCCATTCAAAATTGCATTTTCTATAAAATGCTAGTTTTGCTCACATTTTAGGATTTACATAGGAACTTCATTATTTTGACGCATTGATGCTTAGAATTTATTTAGCATTTTAGTTATTTTTTCATAGGCATAGACACTTAGATTTCATTTTAGACACTTAAAATCCTTCAAAGATTGTGTAGGACTTGATCTTTATTTTCAAATTGCTCACACATCTGATATGAGGGAAACCATCAGCAAGTTAGAAGGTGCTATGAAGGTAAATCATGGAAGATTCAATGAACGACAGGTATAATCGTTCTTGTTTTTATTTTCATTTATTCTTGATAGCTTTTTGGGTTTTATGCTTTATTAATCATTGATAATCTAACTTTTAGAAATTAATTCATAGATACATTGGTGAACCCGATGTTTTTTTTCTATTTCGTATGATTTTTATTTTTCTGTGTTTTTTGTAGGAACAGGTGCGGAACGATGCATTTGAGTTTTCTCGAGTTGCATCTGAGAATCCCCATAGACATGTAGTGTTCTGATTTTCCATTTTATTGCCATTCTAAGTCCTGTAACTAGTGCCTCATATTCTGCCACATTATTTGTGCATGGGAAAGCTATGCGGAAAGACTTAGGAATGGAATCTCCTTGAGGGGTGATGAATAGGATTCTTGCCCCCAAGCCATGATTAGTGTGCAATCCGTCAAAGTAGAGTCTCCAAGGTGACCTAGGTTCTGAATGGAATATTGACTCATATGGAAAATCTGCCACTAATGGGTGATCACTTTATAAAGGTGTGTCCGCCAGCTGGTCTGCTATGACTTGTCCTTTAATTTCCTTTCTTTCTACATATAATAATATCGTATTCGCTCAGAATCATGACCCATTTTTCCAGACATCCTGTTAATGTTGCTCGACTTAACAAATATTTGAGAGGGTCGATCTTTGCTACTAGTTGTGTATGATGGCTTAACATATAATGTCTTAGCTTCTATGCTGCAAAGACCACTGCTAGACAAGCCCGTTCAATTAATGTGTAGTTCAGTTCATACCTGACCAATGTCCGACTGATGTAATATATAGCTCTTTCTTTTTCTTCTTGGTCGTTTTGCACTAGTAATGCCCCCAGTGTTGAAGTAGTGGAAAAGATGTATAATACCAAAGGTTGTCCTTGAATGGGAGGCATAAGGACTGGCAGCAACAATAAGTAGTCTTTTATTTGTTGAAAGGCTTCTTGGCATTTATCTGTCCATACAAAGGGGATACCTTTGCGTAGATGATATTGAAATGGTTGGAATTTATCGGCCAATTGAGCTATGAAGTGCCGAATAGATTGCAGCCTACCTTGTAGGGTTTTGAGTTCACTGATTCCTTTGGGTGGAGGCATGTCTATGATGGCTTTGACTTTTGCTAGATCCACTTCAATGCCTCTTCGATAAACTATGTATCCCAAGAGTTTACCTGATGTTAAACCAAAGACACATTTCTTAAGATTCAGTCAGACTTTGAATTCTTCTAGTCTCTTAAAAATTGTGTCTAACACCTTCAAATGATCTTTTCTTGTTACTGATTTATCTAAAAGGTCATCCACATAATCTTCCATTATTTTATGCATCATTTCATGAAAGATTGTGGTCATTTCTCTCTGATATGTGGTGCCTGCATTCTTAAGACCAAACGGCATAACATTCTAGCAGTACGTACCCCAAGCGCAAGTGAATGTTGTTTTATGTTGGTCTTCTAGGGCAATGAAAATTTGATTGTAGCTAGAGAAACCATCCTTGAGGGACAGCATCTTGTATCCTACTATGAGGTCGACTATGATATCAATATTCGACAAAGGAAAGTCATCTTTTGGGCATGCCTTATTTAGGCCTCTAAAATCTGTGCAAACTCGAATCATCCCATTTGGCTTTGTTACTGGCACTAGGTTAGATATCCATTCAACATAATCAATAGACTATATGAACCCAGCGTCTAGAAGTTTATTCAATTTAGCCTTGACTAATAGAGTGACCTGAGGATGCATTTTACATAGCTTTTGTTTGATTGGTTTAGCATTTGGCAGTAGTGGTAGATGGTGTAGAACCATTTTTGGGTCTAGTCCAGGCATGTCCACATAGGACCATGCGAGTTGATTTTACGGTCGGCAAAGAATTTTTAAAATTCTAGTTTCTCTTCTTCAATCAGGGATGCTACAAAGAGGACCATTTTTGGATCTTCTAATGTTGATATGTTGTCTTCCATGGAGTCTTCTATAAGCATAGCTGATTTCTCTTGAGTTATGGGAAGAAAGTCCAATCCTCCATCTTTGGGCGCCTTAGAGAGGTTTTCACCCACAGATACATCCTTTGTTTTTACTTTTTTGTCGTCAGAAGGTGCCTTTCGGTTTTCACCTAGAGACGTTTCATTTTTTTGTTTTATTCTTATTTTTAATTTTGCGACTAGAGGATAGAGTAGTCTCACCAAAGTAAGCCACACAATCTAGATCAATAGTGAATCTTTCCTTGTGATCCCCACTAGGTATGCCCTCACGTAATCCCATAAACTCTGCAATGACCTCATCATTCTGAAAGGTGTCCAGGACTGGCGGGCCTTGTTGGTCCCAATCGATTAGTTGAGGATAAGCTAGGGAAATGCAATCGTCAGTGTTGGTGGATTGAGGGGAGGATGTAGAAAGCATGCAGACGGATTCAGTGATATTGTAGATGAAATTATCATCATCCAATTCCACATTAGACTCTATCCAATATTCCCCTTCACTAGTCTCATATTCATTGTCAAAATAAGGGGTGAAGGACTTAGAGTCATGATTGTCAGTGTCGTCTAGTAATTCAGATGGATTGGACTGAAGGGATTCAGATGGTGGGGTTTGGATGTCATGGGGAATGGTAATGGGATTGTGACTATTTGGTGCCTAATCGATTTTAAATGTTTTCCAAAAAATTTGTTCAGAGGTCAGTTCCCCATCTTCAAGGAACAAATCATCAAGGCAACAGTCACTTAAGGATTGTTCAGAGCCAAATTCCCACTCATGAGAGTCAGTTTTGGTAAGGGATTCCTTAATGGTCTCGAAACTTTCCGAAGCATGCACTTGCTCACTCGAAAGTCCATTAGTACATCGATCGTCATTGTCGAGCAATCCAAACCCTAACCTAAGATACTTTTGGTATTTTGAAAGGTTCTATGGGCTCTCTTCACCTAGTTTTATTTCTACCTAGGCCAGTAGTGCCATCGCAGCCCTTAGCCTTCATTATGTCATATTCTTTTCCATATTCTTAACTGGTAATGGGGGTAGGTCTGCCATTTCCTTATAGAGCCATCCTGTAATATCAGCAAGGTCCTCGTTACTCATGTCTCCCCATTTGATGAAAACTATTTTTGGTGGAACTTTGAAAATTTCTTTGGGTTCCATTCTAAAGCATGGCCGACCATAGACCTTCAGAGACTTGGGTATTGTTGTGATGCAATATGATGTATGCAGTTTGAATTCTCCACAGCCGAGGTCCTAGATCTTGACCATGGTTTCAGCCTTAGGAAGTGTGGAAGATGTGGACAGAGTGGGTGTGGAACATGATGCGAGTGTGGATGGGTCAATGTATTTGGAAGATGAGGAGCTAGAAGCTTCTCAGTTGATAGGCACTCAATTTGCAGAAATACCCCTTAGGTTGGTGTAATATTGAAAAGGATCGGGGTCTCCATATATGGTGATCTTTGTGTTGTCAAATGGGAATTTTAAGCATTGGTGATATGTGGATGGAACAGCTTTTAGGGCATGAATCCATGGGTGGCTGAGCAAGATGTTATAAGGTAATTCTAGATCCAGGACCTGGCAAGTCGTATCCACAATGACTGGTCCCACTCTGATAGGAAGAGAAATAACGCCTCTAGAGGAACGTTCTTCGTCATCATATGCTTTTATGACTATACTCTTTGAAGGGTCTACACATGCATCAGAAAATCCTAGAGCCTTAACCAGTTTCAAGGAGCATATGTTCAATCCTACTCTGCCATCTACTAAAACTCTTTTGACCTTGTTCTTATGGATGAAAGTTTCAATGTGTAATGCATTGTTATGGTTAGTCTTGGGTGACAAGTAGTCCTGATCAGAAAAGGTGACGTGATGAGGTGTAGTGAGATATCCCACCATGGTCTCAAATTGGTTGACATCAATATCCTTAGGAACAGATGACTCTTGCAGGGTTTTATCCAGGATAGCCTTATGCGTGGGAGAGATGCGAAGTAGCTCAAGTATGGAAATCTGTGCGAGAGTTTTTCCCAACTAGTCGATAGGTTAAATTGAATCTTTGGTTGCCACTGCTTTGTGGTCAAGGCGGGTTGTGACTGCCTAGGAGATGGACTAGGTATGGTAATCTTAGGTTGCCTAGCGGGAGGCTAACCAGCTATGGTGACCTTGCCACTTCAAGTAGTAGCATTGCATTGGGGTGACCTCTTGACTATGATGGTATTGACACATTCACTATTAGTTTGGATATTGTTTATAGTAGTTCCACCAGAATAATCATACTTGGTTCAAGCGAAATTGGCTTGATTATTGTTTATCTTAACACCTGATGTGGAAGCATTATTAGAACCATGGTATTGCAGTGGGTTCTTATGAATGGTATGATCTGAATTAGAGGCAAATTGTGGTCCACCTACCTCAATGATACGATTCTTGATAAGGTCTTGTACAATATTTTTCAGTTGTCGACAGGAAGAAGTTTTATGTCCTTTTTCCCGATAATAATCGCAAAATGCATTATCGTCCCACCATGCTGGTTTGAATTGTCTTGGGTCATATGGTTTTGGTTCTTGAAGTGTGATGACACCATTCTAAAGGAATTTCATGAGAACTTCCTCAATGGGCTCACCCAAGGGAGTGTATGTACAACCCCTAGGAAATTGTCTTATCTAACGGTATTTTCCTTGATTATTTTAGTTGTTTTGGTTGTTTGGGGGGACATTGGTAGGGGGTGTCAATATCTTTGTTGATTTGTTTTGCGGTTGAACCCCTTTTAGAGCCAGTATGGGACCCATAGTGTTTACAACCTTGGTGTCAACAACACTATCATTTGTAACATGTTCATTTTTGACCCAGTACTTATTTTTGTCAGTGGGAGGATTTGTGTTTGTGTTTTTAGAACTATATCTTAGCTCTCCCTTTGCGATAAGGGCTTTCTCAATCTGGACACCTTTTTTGACTAGGTTCATGAAGGTTGTGCAACAATGTACTTGTAATGCAAATTTTAAGGGTCCTAGAAGTGTTTGAACAAACATGTCCACCTTTTCCTTTTTTGGTATGTCGATGTGACACCGACTAGCTAGACTTCTCCATTTTTGAAAGAATGGGATGAATGTTTCACCAGCATCCTCTTGCATGAGATTGCATAAGCTAGTAATAGAGGTGTCCATGTCTATGTTGTATGCATAATTTCTTATGAATTTTTGTTTAAGTTCATCCCATGTTTGAATATCCTTTTGAGTGGAGAACCATTCAAGGGCAAGACCTGCAAGACTTTTAGAAAAAAGTCTCATCAAGTACGTTTTTTCATAGGCAACATCCATATAGTTGGTTGCAAATTCCCAGACATGTTTGATAGGGTTCGTCTTTCCTCTGTATTTGGTAAAATTGGGTGACACATATCGTGGAGGAAATGGTGGAATTTATAAGTTCATGTCGAAGGGATATATAGATAGATCATATGACACTTCTGATTTCTTGTTGGATATTTGTATGTTTCCTATGGTCTTCTCTAGACCCATCAGTTTTGCTTGTAAGGCATCGATTATAGGGTCATTTGTGGTCCCATACATAGGATTGATTGGTACACCGTAGGTCCCCATTTGTTGTGAGTGGATGTTGGCATGTTGTTGAGGTACATGTTGTGGCATGTATGATGTGTTTTGGTTTGTCTGTTGGTACTGAAAGTTTGGATTGGGGACATGTTGATGTGTATGAATATAGGATGAATATGTCAGAATATGTCCCCCATCCATTTGGGTCAATATTTGGGGAATATGGTGACCATACATGTATTAGAGAAAAAATTTCAAGTTAAATTGCAAGCAACATAAAACTAAATCCCCAAATCAACAATAGAGCACAATGAAAACAAGAAGCAAATAAACATGAAACAATATCACCTAGTCTTCAAGCCTCCATTGGTTAACCTCCATTGGCCTTCTCCATCTTGCTGAAAATGATATAATTGCCCTCAGATTTGAAGTGCAACTATAACCTATGCCAAAGACAAGCAAAATATTGAAGTATAATGTATGCTCAAGTACTCAAAAGCTCTCAAGCATGTTCTGTATAACTCTTGTGTGTGTCCAAAATGACTTGAAAGAGGGCCTTTTAAAGAATTCCAAATTGAGAATGGATGGCCATGATTAAAAGTTGGTGAAGCCCTAAGATCAAAGGCCAAGAATCAATGTCATAAGGAGGATTAGGGTTAGGGAAACATTAGGTCAAAGTTAGGGAAATCCTTGAAATGAAGGGTTGAGATTTAGTTGGAGAAAATCAAATCAATGGTGGAGAAAAATAGGTAGTTGGAATAATATAAATTATTTAATTTATGGAGGAATGTTGACTTATGAATTAAATAATAGTTTAATTCATAAATGGGAATGAGACAAAAGACAATATTTATAATTATTTTAATTATTTATTTGGTGGGATGGAATGTGGAATAAATAAATAAGTTTATTTGATTCAAGGATAAATGATAATGTTATGGAGGAAATAAGGATTGATCAATGACACATTTAAATAAATAAACGTAATTTATTTATTTAAATAATCATGGAGGAATAAACATGATTAGATAATTGAATTATGTGAGGGAGAAGCGTGGTCATCATAGAAAATATGGTTTACAAGTTGAGGCCATTTTTATGTGTCTACATTTTGCCCCTCTTTGACATGATGCAGTTTATCGCATTGTGTCAAAGAACAAGTCAAAATATGCCCTAGTTTGAAAGTGAGGAGAGGAAGGATGACGAGGAGGTAGTGGTATGCCCCCTCGAGAGGACAGGCGGGTTGAAAGAATGTGAGTGTGCTCTTGAAATGGATGAGAGGACTAGAGGATGAAGGAATAGAAGAAATGTTAACGCAGAAGACATGGATGTTAGGATGAAAAAGGAATACTTCAATATTTTTCCAAATAACATCACAGGCGTTTCATAATCATCATAGGGCGGTAAAATGTGACAAATGGACAACAAACACCATGATATGATATAGACCAAGGTGTGCAAGGTCATCCACTTGCGAAAAATAGACAATCGCAAACAAGGAATGTCTTAACTCATACTAAAGGCCAAGTTGCCCCAGTCTCTTTGTCAAGACACACCAAAGACAACAATCAAGGAAAATTAGGCCATGAGACATCATTGCACCTCTAAATCCTTCATGGGACATCCTTGAGGTAGCTAGTAACATGACCAAGAGACAAAACAATAAAGAGATAAGACAAAATAGACCAGAAAAATCACAGCCATTCAATATGTTTGCCAAGATTTGTGTGTCAAAGGTTGATTGCGTGACAATTTGACAATTTGACAATTTGATAGTCTGACAATATTAACGATTTGATGATGCCTATCGTGAGGAAGGACACATCCTGAAAAGGCCAATGACTATATGTTGAAGCCTGTCGTCAAGAAAGACACATCCTGAGAAGGCAAATGACGTTTTGACGGGGTCCAATTCCAAGAAGGGCACATCTTGAAGCGGACCATAAATTGACTAGGTTGACATTGTGCTGGCAATTTGATTGATGTTTGGCTTGATGACTGACTGGACTATGTTGTCTGTTGGTTCGTGATTTGAATGTTGACATTCAAAGGACTGTCTTATTTCTGAGTGTGACTATGTCTAACTTATTTGACCAAAATGACAAACCCTAAAGGACTGACCTAGGTGGCCTCGTGGGCTCATCGATAGATGGCCTTGCCTACGTCGTGCACTCAGAGACCTCGTAGTTCGACAGGGATGAACGAATATATTGAAGATGAATTGACATGTTTTGACTTGACCTGAGAAAACCCTAAGGGACTGAACCTAGGGGGCCTCGGGGGCACATTGACTGATGACCTTGCCTACGTAGCAAATGCGCAGAGGCTACGTAGTTCGACTATTGACAAAGAATAACACGATTGACACGACTAACTTTGACTCTGTTTTGGGGATTTGTGATGTTATTTGGATGTTTTTGTGCTTTCTTCAGGACATTTTTCAATTTTTAGGTCTTTTTTCAGGACTTTTTATGATTTTTAGAATTTTTTTAGGACTTTTTATGATTTTTAGGAAAAAAAAATTCAAGACTTTTTATGATTTTTTATGATTTTTTTCAAGACTTTTTATGATTTTTATGATTTTTTTTAGGACTTTTTAATGCTTGTCAAGACCATGTGTGATATCCACTGTAGTCCCATGATAAAATATTTCCCCTCGTCAAGTTGATGGAAAGAACGTGACTGGTGTGGACAATAGGCGATGCACAAGACTTTGATGTCAACCACTATCGGCCATGGAAAGAAATGTCATGATGTCAAGGTGAAACGTTGTGACGAATCTCAGCAAAATGGATGTTTATTATGGATGAAGGTAGATAGAGTGATAGTAGATGTCAAAGCAATGACTGACTACACATGGCGCCTGGTTGCCAAGTTTTCACCATGGTACTTATCCAAAGCACCTGTTTACCAGGTTTTCACTAGTGGATGAATTATTTCTCTTTTATTTTTGTCAATTTTTTCATTTTTTTTGGTGTCACCGGGATGCCTGTTTGCCAAGTTTTCATCCAAGTGACGATATTTTTGTATTTTTCCATTTTTTTGTATTTTTAATGTTTTGGTTGTCAGCCAGCCTTTTCGATGCTACGTATAGAACTTGCGTAAATGCAGACTGTTGATTGGATATGTTAATTGTTCACCATCTGGAGTAGCCAACTGATATGCGCCAGAACCAAATGATGCAGTGATGATGTACGGACCCAACCAATTGGGCTCAAACTTGCCTGGTTTTTCTTTGTCAGACTAATTCTTAGGATTTTGCATGAGAACCAAGTCACCAATGTCAAACTTTTGAGTCATCACTCTTTTGTTGTAGCTTTTGCAAAGACGATTTTGATATGCCTGTAAGTGGTTCAAGGCATTATGTCTACGTTCATCTATCATTTCTAATTCATGCAGTCATGACTGTCGATATTCTTCATCAGTGATTAGACCTTTCATAGAGACTCATAGGGATGGAATTTTGACCTCTATGGGAAAGATGGCTTCGGCTCCAAACACGAGGGAAAATGGAGTGGCTCCAGTGGGAGTACGGATGCTAGTGCGATATGCCCACAAAGCAGGATTGAGTTGTATGTGCCAATCACGACCAGCATCATTGACGGTCTTCTTAAGAAGTTTGATGATCATTTTATTAGACGCCTCAGCTTGACCATTTCCTTGCGGGTAGTAAGGCGTGGAGAAGTGGTGTCGGATATGGAAGCATTCACAAAGTTCACAGACATCCTAATTTTTGAAGGGACGACCATTATCTGTGATTATGGATTGTGGAATACCATATCGATAGATGATATAGTTGAGGATAAACTTGTAAATTTGTTTGTCAGTAATGTAAGTGAGCGGGATGGCTTTGATCCACTTAGTAAAGTACTCAATGGTGGTAATGATGAATTTGTGGCCATTGGACAAGGTAGGATGGATCTTACCCACGAGGTCAAGTCACCATTGTGCAAAGGACCAAGGAGAAGTAATCAGCCAAAGTTCCTATGCTGGTGCATGAATCAAATCACTGTGTATCTAACATTGGCGACACATTCTGACAAATTCAAGTGCATCTTTCTCAATGGTTGGCCAGTAATACCCAAGTCTCGTTATCTTTTTGGCTAAAGTAGGACCACTTGAATGGGATCCGCATATACCCTCATGTACCTCTCGCAAGGTCGTTCGTGCTTCGTCAGTGTCAAAACATTGAAGAAGGGAGTTATCAAAGCTACAGCGGTAAAGGGTATCACTAAGGATGGTGTATCTGGCAGCTTTTTGGATAAAGGACTTTCGTTGGTTATTGGATAGGTTAGGGGGAAGGGTTTGGGACTTGAGATAGTCATAAATGTCTTGATACCATGGAGAATTGGGACCAACAAGCTCGCAAACCATCTCTGATTCTGGTATGTCATATGCAGGAACCAAAAGTTGTTCTACCAAAAATTCAAATTGAGGCACATTACTAGGAATGTCCAAGAGAGAGCCAATTGTGGCCATTGTGTCTACTGCCTTATTTTGTGTTCTTGGAACTTGCTCAAAAGTCACCATGTGAAAATATGTTTGAAAGCTGTCAACCATTTGTTTGTAAGGCATTAATTTCCCGTCCTTAGTGTCATAGTCATCATTGACTTGGTTAATGACCAATTGAGAATCGCCATAGACATGAAGTGTTCTAATTTTCCATTTGATGGCCATTCTGAGTCCTGTGACAAGTGCCTCATATTCTGCCACATTATTTGTACATGTAAAAGCAATGCGGAAGGACTTAGGAATGGAGTCTCCTTGAGGGGTGATAAACAATATTCCTGCCCTCGAGCCATGATTAGTATGAGATCCATCAAAATATAGCCTCCAAGGTGACTTAGATTTTGTATGAAATATTGACTCATCTAGAAATTCTGCTATTAGTGGATGATTGCCTTGTATAGGTGTGTCTGCCAGTTGGTCTGCTATCACTTGTCCCTTTATCGCCTTTCTTTCAACATACTGAATATCATACTCACTCAAGATCATTACCCATTTTGCCAGGCGACCTGTCAATGCTGCGCGACTTAGGAGATATTTCAGGGGATCAATCTTTCCCACTAAGTGTGTTTGGTGATTTAGCATGTAGTGTCTTAATTTCTGAGTAGCAAAGACAACTACTAGGCAAGCACGTTCGATGGTTGTGTAATTTAGCTCCTATCCAACCAGTGTCCTACTGAGGTAGTATATGGCCCTTTCCTTGTCTTCATGGTCATTCTATGCCAGTAATGCCCCCAGTGCTAAAGTTGTTGTAGAAATGTATAGAATCAAAGGTTTCCCTTCAATTGGTGGCATTAAAGCAGGTGGTGACAGTAGATAATCTTCTATTTGTTGGAAGGCCTCCTGACATTTATTTGTCCACACAAATGGGATACTTTTGCACAGAAGATACTGAAATGGATGACACTTGTCTGCCAATTGTGCTATGAAACGTCAGATAGATTGTAACCTTCCTTGCAATGTCCTGAGTTCACTTATCCCATTTGGAGGAGGCATGTCTAATATGGCTTTTACCTTGGCAGGATCGACTTCAATGCCTCTATGAGAAACAATGTACCCCAAAAGTTTTCCTAATGTCATGCCAAAGACACATTTATTTGGATTCAAGCGGACCTTGTATTCTTCTAGTCTCTTGAAAATTTTGTCTAACACCTTCAAGTGGTCTTTTCATGTCAAAGATTTTGCCAAAAGGTCATCTACATAATCTTCCATTATCTTGTGCATCATGTCATGGAATATGGTTGTCATGGCTCTCTAGTATGTGGCACCTGCATTCTTAAGACCAAAAGGCATGTTGTTCCAATAGTATGTGCCCCAAGGACATATGAAGGTTGTTTTATGTTGATCTTTAGGGGCAATATGAATCTGATTATAACCAAAAAAACCGTCCATGAGGGACAACATCTCGTATTCTGCCGTAAGGTCCACTATGATATCGATGTTTGGCAAGGGAAAGTCATCCTTTGGACAAGCTTTATTCAGGTCCCAAAAATCTATGCAGATGCGGATTTGACAATTTGGCTTTGTGACTGGTACAAGATTTGATATCCATTCGGCATAGTCTATGGACCGTATGAATCCCACATCTAACAATTTCTTAAGTTCTATTTTCACTAACAAGGCGATCTGTGGGTGCATCTTTCGTAGCTTTTGTTTCACTGGCTTGGCACCTGGAAATAATGGCAAATGGTGCAAGACAAGTTATGGATCCAACCCAAGCATATCGGCATAAGACCACGGAAAGTTGACCTTACACTCTGAAAAGAATTTGTGGAACTCAAGTTTCTCTTCCTCTGTCAAAGATGCCGCGAAGAGGACCATCTTAGGATCTTCTGTTGTAGATATGTTTACTTCCATAGTGTCCTCTATGAGCATGGCCGATTTTTCTTGAGTTACGGGGAGAAAGTCCAATCCTCCATCCTTAGGTGCCTCGAAGAGGTTTTTACCTTTGGATATGTCCTTTATTTTTACTTTTTTATCGTCCAAAGGTGCCTTTTGGTTTTCACCTAAAGACATTGCATTTTTTTCTTTATTTTTATTTTTCATTTTGCAACTAGAAGATGGAGCAGTCTCCCCAAAGTAAGCAGCACAATCTAGGTTAATGGAAAATCCATCCTTGTGGTCTCCACTTGGTATACCCTCACGCAGTCCCATGAATTCTGCAATGGCCTCATCATTTTGAAATATGTCCATAACTGGTAGGCCTTGTTGATCCCAATTGATTAGTTGCGTGTAGACTAAGGAAATGCCATCATCAGTATTGGTGAATGGTGGGTAGGACGCAGAAAGCATGCCGACAGATTCAAAGAGGTTAAAGATAAAATTGTCATCATCAGGCTCTATATCAGATTCTATCTAGTACTCGGCCTCGCTTGATTCACACTCATCAGCAAAGTAAGGAGCCAAGGGAGTGGAGTGAGGGTCAGTAGTGTCATGTGGCAATTCAAATGAATCTGAATGATGGTTAGTAGGTTCAATAGGGTGGACGAGTATGTCGAGATTATGGTCAATGGGAGTAGAAGAGGATCTGGACTTGGTGTTGTGTGGTGTCATGTCAATTTTGAACATTTTCCAAAATCTCTCTTCAAATGTAGGCTCTCCAGGTTTGAGAAACAAGTCATCAAGGCAACAGTCACTTAGGGATTGTTGAGAGCCAAATTCCCATTCATGGGAGTCAGTTTCAAAAAGGGGATCTTCAATTGTCTCGACACAGTCTGAAGTAGTTACTCTCTCGCTAGAAAGCACATTGGTACTATGATCACCAGATTCTCATGGTCCTAACCCTAACCCAAGATGTTTAGGTCTTCCTTTAGGTGCTAGAGGTTCTTGCCTTCCTGTCTTTTGCTTACCGAGGCCACTAATTCCATTGTAGCCTTTTTCCTTTATCATGTCATATCCTTTACCATACATTTTTGCTGGCAAGGGAGTTGGATCCTCTAGTTCTCTATAAATCCAAGATAGCACGTTGTCAGTGTCTTCTTGACTCATTTCACCCCACCTTATGAATATTGTTTTTGGAGGGACTTTGAAAATTTATTTTTGACTCTAACATGAAGCAAGGCTTGTAGTAGACCTGGGGAGACTTGGGCATCCTCGTTATGCAATGGGCCGTATTCAACTTATACTCTCCACACCCTTGGTCCTGGATCTTAATACTTGTGTCCATGCTTGGGGTGATGGATGAAGTGGTAGATGTCATGGAGGTGGTCATGGTTGCCAAAGAAGCAGAAGTGGATGGTGTGGTAGTGGATGTGGATGTGGGAGGCTTTGCAAGTGTTGATGTGTCAAGGAATTTAGAGGATGAAGATGTTGAAGCTTCACTATTGATAGGCACTTGGCACTTCGAGATACCTCTCAAATTGGTACAATATTGAAATGGGTCAGGGTCTCCATATATGGTAATCTCAGTGCCTTCAAAGGGAAACTTCAAACACTGGTGATACGTGGAAGGGACAACTTTCAAGGCATGAATCCAAGGTCGACCAAGTAAAATATTGTATGGAAGTTCTAGATCCAGGACTTGATAAGTGGTGTCCACAATGACTGGCCCAATACAAATTGGAAGTGTAATTACGCCCCGAGAGGAACGTTCTTCATCATCATATGCCTTGATAACAATGCTCTTTGTAGCATCTACACAAGCATCAGAAAAGCCTAGGGCCTTAACCAATTTTAAGGAACATATGTTCAGTCCTGCTCTGCCATCTACTAACACTCGTCTGACCTTATGCTTATGGATAAAAACTTCAATGTGAAGGGAATCATTATGATTGGATTTGGATGATGAGTAGTCTTGGTCTGAAAATGTTATATGGTGGGGAGCGGTAAAATATCCCACCATGGCCTCAAATTGATTGACATCAATGTCCTGGGGAATGGAAGACTCTTGTAATTTTTTGTCGAGTATAGCCTTATG
Organism: Sequoia sempervirens; assembly: GCA_007258455.2. NCBI lineage: Eukaryota > Viridiplantae > Streptophyta > Pinopsida > Cupressales > Cupressaceae > Sequoia > Sequoia sempervirens. The sequence goes on from VDFB02256132.1 coordinate 109,092,834, forward strand.
CGTTGGGGAAATGTGTAGCAACTCAAGTATAGAAATCTGTGCAGGTGTCTTCCCAAGTTGGTCAATGAGGTTAAAATGTCCTTTAGGCTGGGACTGTTTGGTTAATGGACGAGACTGCGATTGTTGGGTAGACGGGCCAGCTATTGTTATCTTTGGTTGTCAGGGAGGAGGAGGGCCGACTATGGTGACTTTTCCCCCAATGGGTAGTGACATTGCATTCAGGGGCCTTTCTGATAGTAACTATGTTGACATGTTCAACAGTTGTTCTAATATGATTTATGATAGGTCCACCAGAATATTCATATGCAATACGGGCATGGTTGGCTCGATTACTATTATAGGCTTTTGATGTGGACAGGTTACTAGAACCATGGTCCTGCAATGGGTTCTTGTGTATGATATGGTCTGAATTAGATGCAAATTGTGGTCCACCTATCTCAATGGTACGATTCTCGATAAGGTCTTGTACAAAAATTTTCAGTTGTCGACAGGAGGAGGTTTTATGTCCTTTTGCCTAATGATAATCACAAAACGCATTGTCGTCCCACCAAAATGGTTTAAAATACCCTGGGTCATATGGTTTTGGGTCCTCAAGTGTTATGACACCATTTTGAAGGAGTTTCTTGAGGACTTCTTCAATGGGCTCACCCAAGGAGGTGTATGTGCGACTCCCGAGGAACTGTCTGGGTTGTCGAGGCTGCCTTTGATTTTGGTTATTCTGATTACCTTGGTTATTTTGATTTGTCTATACAACATTGACAGCATTGGTCTGTGTGGTCATCTGTGTATTTTGCGGTTGAGCCCCTTTAAGGGTAAGAACATAACCCATTGCATTGACAGCCTTACCGTCTACAATGCCATCATTGGTGACATGTTTATTCTTAACCCAGTATTTGTTCTTGTCAGTGGGTGGAATCGTATTTATGTTTTTAGGACCGTACTTTAATCTTCCCTTAGCAATAAGCACTTTCTCAAGTTGGACGCCTCGTTCGACTAGGTCTGCGGAGGTTGTACAACAATGAACTTGCAAGCCATTGTTCAATGGGCCTAGGAGTGTTTGTACAAACATGTCAACCTTCTCTTTTTCAGGTATGTCTATGTGGCAATGACTTGCTAGGCCTCTCCATCGTTGGAAAAATGAGATAAAATTTTCACCAATGTCTTCTTGTGTAAGTGTGCATAAGCTAGTGATGAAGGTGTCTATGTCAATGTTATAGGCATAATTTTTCACAAATTTGTCTACAAGTTCATTCCATGTTTTTATCCCCTTCAAAGTGGAGAACCATTCAAGTGTGGGTCCTGTTAGACTCTTGGAGAAGAGTCTCATCAAGTAAGTGTGTTCATATGCAATGTCCATACAGTTGGTCATGAATTCTTGAACGTGTTCAATAGGATTTGTCTTGCCCTTGTATTTGGTGAAGTTTGGGGCCACATATCTAGGAGGAAATGGTGGCATTATAAAGTTGTGTCAAAAGGATATGGACATAGGTCATATGACATTGGTGACATTTTGTTGGATGTTTGCATGTTTTCCATTTGTTTTTGGAGGTCTTCCACTTTGGCTGTCAAGGCATCTATTATGGGATTATTGGTCACATCACACATGGGAGTGATGGGTATCCCCTGAGTCCCTATTGATTGTGATAGCGTGTTCAAGTTTGAATGTGACATGTGTTGTTGTGAAATGTATGATATGTTTTGGTTTGGAAATTTTTGGTATTGCCAATTTTGATGAGGAATGTGTTGTTGTGTGTGGATCTGTGATGAATATGTGGGGATGTGCGATCCAGCCATATTTGTCGATATTTGGGGGATCTCGTAACCTTGACTATTTTGGTGCCCAAAGGTATTCATTTGTTGTGTCATTTGAGTGCCTTGTCCATATTGGAAGAATTGTCCATGTGGGATGTTGGTATTTTGTCCTTGGAATTGTCCATGCGGGATGTTGGTATTTTTTCCTTGGAATTGTCCATGCGGGATGTTGGTATTTTGTCCTTGTGAGGCATTGATGTTTAATTGTGACGATGTGTTAACATTTGGTTGGGGACCTCTAATAAGAATACGTCGTTTAGTTCCTCCAAAGGGATTAAATGAGATTCCAACATAAGGATTTGATGATGATGTCCCTATGGTCATAGATGAAGTTCCAAATATGGGGTTTGAGGAACTTGCCCCCATTAATGTAGATCCAAGGGTAGTTCCAACTGTTTGTGAAGATGTCATTGACATTGCGGGCATGGATTGTGATATTTCTTGTGGCATGGTGGGTGTTCCTCCAATAGATGTTGCATTGATTGAGTTGGAGGTGTTTTGACTTATGGTGCCACTAGATGTAACATTGATGGTGCTTGTAGCAATTTGTGTGGTGACAACAGTGTTATTGTTGGAGGCATTGTTCGTGTTTTGTTGAGGTGTCAAGTTTTGCGTCGTGTTCTCTAGAGACGAAGGTCTTATGGTATTGATGTCAAAGCCTCTTGGTAGTTTTTCCCCTTGGTCTAAAAGCATAGCAAGGTATTTGTCAACATCGTTCAAGACCAAGTCCTCTACAAATAAAGCTACGTCAGGATTTTGGGCTGCAACGTCTAGATCCTCAGCTAATACTTGTCCATTGTGGTCTCTCTGTATGAATGGTTCGAATGGATTTCGAGAGGATGTTGGTAGGTTCATGGAAGATTGTATGTTCATGTTGGTGAATGGATCGTTAAAAGTCATGTCTTGGTTCATGTCATAAGTGTTGGTGTGGATGTTGGTGTTGAAGTCTTGTCCAAAGTTTTCCATTTGTCTTTTCTTTCTTTGAAGCCTAGTTTCGACCATAAAAGAGAATTGCTCAAATGAGGATGATGATTGTGACAACTAATCTATGTTTTTGGTGTTTTTGTGATAAAGGATGACAATGCAAGGTGGTTATGATGTTTTCCTAAGGAAATGATTGATGCAAGATGACAAAGTTGCCAAAGAAAGATGTCAAATGTCAAGGCGACAATGATGACTAGGATGGAAATGTTGATAATGTTGACTAAAAATGTGACTAATGCAATGTCAAGGTGCAAAATGAGGACTAGGGTGAACACTATTTTTGGATTTTTTTGGATTTTTAGGCATAAAATATGCAAAGTATGGACTAAGATGAATGCAATGTGGAGAAAGGTTTGTCTAACCACTCTAAGCTTAATCTATTTCTTAATTTTGGTTATCAAAGGACTTGTTAAAGGGACTAAGTGACAAGGTCAAAATGACTAGTGAGTTTTCCTAACTAGACTATTGAGTTGGAAATTCTCACAAAAAGGACAATGACTAAAAAGGAGATTGTTGACTAAGTCCCAAGATAACCTTCTCTTGAAGGAAATGATTTTGCAAAGTGTGATGAGGTGGCCTAATCCAAAGTCTGCAAAAATGAAAACCTAATGACAAGTCTATGTAAGAAAGGATGATTATGAAGCCTAGGGAATGCAACTAAAATTAACAAGGTTGAACCTAAGGTAAAAATGCAAGCTAATAGTTGAATGATGAGAATTTTGAGCAATTTCAGTTCTAATTTCTAAAAAAGACTTCGAGAAAAGATGTTTGACAGCAGGCAAAATTGTTGGACTCGAATTCAATTTTGTGATGTTTTGATGAAAATTCTGAATTGTCTAAAGTTGATTGTTTCATTTCCAGATTTGTGAACCTTGTGTATACTGTTTGAGAATCCAGAAAACACTTAGCAAACACGATGTTTTGAATGTGTAATCAATCACAAAAAAGACAAGCACAATCCTATGGTTAGGCCAGGACAATATCTGCTAGATTCCACTTGGGTTTCCCCAACCACATATCCTTAGCGTGTAAATCCAAAAGCTTGGCTGCACAAGCTCCCCCTTACAGTGCACTCTCTTCTTAGGCCAACCAAGCTTCCAGTGCCCATAAAACTCCCATGGCACACTGATCACCTCTACTAAAGACTGTGAAGATGTGGATGCCTTCACAACGACCATTGTTGCGCTAGTGGATAGAAGGTTTTTGGCTACTACACGAGTATTTAGTTTGGGACCCCCGTTCGAGTGGCCATACATGGGGCAAGAGATTAATTACCGATTAGGTGGCACTCCAACCTGAAGAGGTTACACTCAACAGGATTTATGGGAGTACTACTCTATCCGTATGACACATTCGCACTCGTAATCCTAGGCTTTCCCTTAGGATTCACATTTGTATACCGGTCGGGGGTAGCTCGGCTAAAGAGCTTAGTTGTCGGTCTGAGTCGCCTTGGGGTGAGTACTTTTTCCCACCAAGGAAGGCCCAATTTCCTAGAGTCAATAATAGTTTCTCTTGCACCCAGGATCGCACAAGTGCGCAAGGGGAGAGGATACTCTTATTATTGAATCAAAGGTTACACAAGTTGAAAGCATTTGTTCATTTTAATAACCAAATTGAAGTGTGAGGCAAACACATCAAACACTTTGTTTATTTTAATCCAAGTTGATGATGTCAACTCAAGCATGCAAGTTCTTTTTAGGCCCCCTAATCATTCAATGTGAAAAGGCACTCAAGATAAAGCAAAATTGAAGCACGAGCCCTGCAAAACATAATTAGTAGTTTTGAGTCTCCAATCTTTGGCAAGCGAAAGTGGACGTTGCAAATCTCGAATCGTGGACATTCAAACCTGCAAGAAGTAAAAAATTAGCCATGAAAATCAAAATTAAACTAGAAAAAGAAAATGACATTAATCTAATTAACTGCAATTATAATTTAATCTAATCCTAACTAAGTTAATCCAAAAAGTAATATAAAAAAATTAATTAATGTTAATTAATTGAAATTAAAAAGAAATTTATTTAAGCTAAATAAATCAAAAGCTAAATAAAAGTAGAAAATCTAAAATTAAATTGAATTTAAGCTTAATCTAAATTAATCTAATATTTAATTAATCTAAAAGAATTAAAAAAAAAAATCTAAAAGTGAATTAAAAATCTAAATTAACAATCTAAAATTCAATTACAGAGTCTAAAGAAAAATCTAATTCTAATTAAAATCCAGTATAATTAAAATCTAAGTTAAATCTAATGAAAATTAAATTAAAAAAATTAAAAATAAAAATAAAAATCTAAAAGTAATCTAATCTACATTAAAAATCTAACTCTAATTTAATTAAAATTTAATTAAATCTAATGAGCTAAATTAAGTTAAAAGAGAATGTAATCTAATTAAAGACTAGTCTAAAGCTAATAAAATTAAAATCTAAAAGCAATGGTTTAGTGATTCTTATGCACATTTACCCGTCCCTTATATTAGTAGCTTTGGTACATTAAACTAACATTAGTAATTCAGCCATGGCACATAAAGAGTTACGGCATTAGATCTCATTAACATGTTGTATGGAGATATGCGAATTAGATGTGATTAATCTACCTTGAAGATTGAAAAAAATTAGAAAATACCGCTTGATGTGGAACTTGAAGACATAAGGAAGTATATTATGTAGTGGAATTTACAATTGCACCAGCACCCTTAACGTTGACCATAAATTCAGCCGTGTCACATTAGTAATTCTCACTTCGCGGCTATTCTAACTACATGTAGGAGTCTTTAAATGCCTCTGTCTCTCATTAAACACCTTACCAACATCGTCCAACCTACCACGTCTGCATAGACGAATCCTTTATTGGCAGGGCCATAAGTTGTATCAGAAAGAATTAATGACAGCCGACTCCGGCTGTTCATTGCCGACCAAGCGCCGTTTAAAACCATCCAGTCATACCACAAAAATGGAGATTCGCACAAGATTGGAGGTAGATCTGACAAAAACTTCAATAAGAGTTGTGATAAAGCAGTGAAGTAATCACTTTAAAAGAAAAAAACATCAACCAGAATTAATGTATGCACTCCATGTGTTTAGCGAACTGTTAGCTGTGACAAGACCTCAAATGTAGGGCGTCTATGGGAAGAAGATAAAGTTTCCTGTTGACTAATGTTGCAAGAGAGCCTTGGAAGTGCACTTGTTCCCTTCTTATTGATTACACAATCATAAGACGAAATCAGTTGATCATTCTTTTGTGGTCACCATGCGCGTGGTCTGTGAGAAGTGAAAGATCAAAACCAGCAAAGAAGAATTTGAATGAGCGGAAGCCAATAGGGCAGGGGAAAACTAGTGTGCTGGGTAGGGGTGCGCAATGCCTCTAATGCATGACTTTTTGCCTGATGAAAACCAAGTTCCAAGTCTAGTTGCACAAAAAATCGCGCTAGAGGGGTACGTTGGAAGAATGGTAATAAGAAAATGATGTAAGGGAATAGCGTTTAGGAAAGAACTCTAAGCTACTGCCCCACTTTGCTCGCCTTGTACAACCACGCTAAGCTGCATTTTTTTATAGATCGTTTCAAGCTTCCAAGCCATTGGGGAGCATTTATTCTTCAGAAAATGGCAATAGCATTATCATACCCGATATTTTTCATCAGACTACAGGTACAAGGGAACTTACACTTCAGAAAGTGAAGGCGTAGAAAGCAATAGCGTTGGGGAGAAATCAAATAAGTTTTATGTTGATTTCAGGCTTAAATCTGATTGCATGTTCTCAAAGCTCCGAAATGCCTACGAGAAGCTTGCCATGAGATGGCACGGGGATAAATGGTCGGCGTCGGGAGATGCAATGCCTGCTGAAGAAGGAGAAGTTTTAGACGATCCAAGAGGCAAAGCAGGGAATGAATGCGTAGATGGGGAATCTGGTGCAAGAGATGCTAGATCGATGGATGAAGCCAGGTGTAGTAACCATAGTTGTTGTATATCAAACAAATATTCAGGGTATGAAATAGAGATGACAGCTATACCTGTTACCACACCATGAATTTGTTTTACTCAAAGACTTGTATACATGTTCACACACATTTCATTGGTTGTTTTTGGCCAGAAATAAAAGCCAACAGTCTAGAAATAAATGTAAAATGAACAGCTTTGTTCCCAACAGTGCAGAAATAAATGCAAAGATTAGTAATTAGACGAACAACTTTTTTCCAACAGTGCAGAAATAAATGCAAAGATTAGTAATTAGGAATACCCGTTAGCCAAAGCCAAGAAGCTTGATTGCTTGGAATAGTTGAGCATTATCACAAACTTAGAATAATCTAGAATCCCCAAAAATGTTAGAATAATCAGGTTCACCAAATGTATTAGAGAAAAGTTTTCAAGTTAAATTGCAAGCAACATAAAACTAAATCCCCAAATCAACAATAGAGCACAATGAAAACAAGAAACAAATAAACATGAAACAATATCACCTAGTCTTCAAGCCTCCATTGGTTGACCTCCATTGGCCTTCTCCATCTTGCTGAAAATGATATAATTGCCCTCATATTTGAAGTGCAACTATAACCTATGCCAAAGACAAGCAAAATATTGATTTATAATGTATGCTCAAGTACTCAAAAGCTCTCAAGCATGTTCTGTATAACTCCTATGTGTGTCCAAAATGATTTGAAAGAGGGCCTTTTAAAGAATTCCAAATTGAGAATGGATGGCCACGATTAAAAGTTGGTGAAGCCCTAAGATCAAAGGCCAAGAATCAATGTCATAAGGAGGATTAGGGTTAGGGCAACATTAGGTCAAAGTTAGGGCAATCCTTGAAATGAAGCGTTGAGATTTAGTTGGAGAAAATCAAATCAATGGTGGAGAAAAATAGGTAGTTAGAATAATATAAATTATTTAATTTATGGAGGAATGTTGACTTATGAATTAAATAATGGTTTAATTCATAAATGGGAATGAGACAAAAGACAATATTTATAATTATTTTAATTATTTATTTGGTGGGATGGAATGTGGGATAAATAAATAAGTTTATTTGATTCAAGGATAAATGATAATGTTATGGAGGAAATAAGGATTGATCAGTGACACATTTAAATAAATAAACGTAATTTATTTATTTAAATAATCATGGACGAATAAATATGATTAGATAATTGAATTATGTGAGGGAGAAGCGTGGTCATCATAGAAAATATGGTTTACAAGTTGAGGCCATTTTTATGTGTCTACAATATGTATTTTGATGTGTGAATGATGCCATAGGTTGTGTGTGTTGACTGCCTTGTCCAAATTGTTGGTTTTGTACAAGGGGAATTTGCTGCTTGTAATGACGCATTTTCCTTTCAACAAAGTAAACCCTATTTTAAGACCAGAATTTGAGTCCATACATATTAGCCCACTTCCAAACTTCTTTTTCAAAAATCTTTGTCAGAAATCATAATCGAATGCAGTTTAGTTTTGCAAAAGCGGCTTTACAAAATTCAAATGTGGTTCAGTATGTCGAATGCGGCTTTACAAAAGCTGAATGCAGTTTAAGACAGGTGAATGTGGTGTTTAGAGAAGAAAATGTGGTTTTTCAAAGAAGATGCATTACAAAGTTTGGACAATGCAGTGCGACAGAGCAAATGTGATTTGACAAATGCGTCTCAGGATGTTAAAAAGTCAATTTTTTTATGTTGTGGTTAAAAACCTGAATTGTTGAAAGTTTGACTATCTGTTTGGAGATGTTGGAGTGTTGTTTGTTTTGTTTGAGTAACCAGCAAACACTTGGCAAGCATGATATTTTCAAAAGTAAACAAACACACAAGAGAACAAATACGATCCTAGGTTAGGCCAGGACAGTATTCGCTAGACTCCACATGGGTTTCCCCAGCCGCATATCAGTAGTGTGTGAATCTAGAAGCTTGGATGCACAGACCCTCCCTTTATAGTGCACTCTATTCTCAGGCCAACCAAGCTTCCAATCCCCATGAAACTCCCATGGAAAATTTATCACCTCTACTAAAGACTGCGAAGACGTGGAAGACTTCACACCGACCGGTGTTGTACTAGAAAATAGAAGGTTTTGGGCTTACTACACAAGAGTTTTTAATTTGGGACCCCCGTTCAAGTGGCCATACATGGGGCAAGAGATTAATCACCAATTAGGTGGCACTCTAGCCTGAAGAGGTTAAGCTCAACAGAGTTTATGGGAGTACAACTATGTCTGTATGACACATCCACACTTGTAATCTTAGGTTTTCCCTTAAGATTCACATTTATATACCGGTCGGGGGTAGCTTGGCTTTAGCTCCATTTCCGATTTGAGTCGCGTTGGGGTGATGAAATCCCCAGGTAGGCCCAATTTCTGGAGGAAATAATTGTTTCTCTTAAACCCAGGATCACATTACCTATGCAAGGGGAAAGGATGCTCTGGTTATTGCATCAAGGTTTTATAACAAATAAAATGGGTCTAGTTTTCTGATCACCAAGTTTTCACAAGGTGAGAGCATAATCACCTACCATTTGTCCAAACACAATCAAACACTTGCAAACAAAGTTCATTTAAGTGCACCAATGGAAATATTCCTAAACTAAAAATCACAAACAAATGGTTTAAATGATAAGTCTTCGACAAACATAGCTACAAAATCACATGTTAGTAGTTTCATCAAATGCCTTTGACCCACGAAAATGCTAACACCACATGCTATAACTCAAAATTAATAACACAAAAAAAAAACTATGCTAGAAAAGAAAACCAAAATGCCCAATAGAAAAGATCAAAACAGAAAAATAGAAAATAGAATGCAAATAGAAAAGGACAGAAACCAGAAAGCCAAAGGGAAGAAAACTTCATTCTTTCACTCAATTGTGTCGCATCAAATCACTTGCGTCACAATATATGACACATGTGTCACTTCATTCGAATGCATCGCAAAATGACACATGCGGCCTTACAACGCTCGAATGCGGCTCAATATTACGAATGTGTCGCACTTTTTGGAAAATGCGTTACACATCCTTGGCCTTCCCTAAAACCCTCTTGCACTTGCGTCGAACGCGAAGTCAAATGCGGCTTACGCACATGCGTACGCATCGCAACGCATTCATTGTTCACCCTAAAACCCTTTTTTTGGCATGCAAAACGAAAAAATTACAAAGTGGGTTAGGGGTACATACCACAGGCTCTGAACCCTTTGGCCGCCTGTAGGTCAGCACGATCATGCCACAGTGCTCATTCACTAGAATCACCATCCTTGCCGAAGTCCTCTAAGCTTTGAGCTCTCGAATTTGCCAAAGTAAATAGTGAAAATGAATTGACTTTTACCAATTTGTTAAGATATTTATAAAGTCAAAATGGCATTTGTCAACTAGGTTATTACTGGAGGCCCTTTTGACCAACTTTGACCACACTTTTGGCTACCTTAAACACGTCAGAATCCGAAACCGTCTGCACCATTGTTTTTCTAGTCATTAAATTGACTTATCAGGACCATTTCCAAATTTTTCTGTCAATGGCTCAAAATTTGAAAAATTTCCCAAGGGGGCATTGATACTCTATACCTTCACTGGGGCATGACTTTAACTTATTTTCTTTGTCACAACGCGACATGCTACATTATGACAAAGAGGGGCAAAATGTAGACACATAAAAATGACTTAGGCCTGCGAGCTCTATTTTTACCACTTTTGTCCTAGCATAATTATGACATTTAATTATGTCCTTAGTCCACATTCAACTATTAATTAAATAATTTATAATTATTTAATTAATTCATGTCTGCTTATTCTTCATGATTATTAAATAAATAAATAATATTTATTTATTCAATACGTCACTAATGATCTATTATTCTCTTACAATTAAATAAATTTCTTAATTTATTTAATTACCTTTATTCATCTTTTCTTCCTGATTGTTAAATAAATGAATTTTATTTATTTATTTAATGTCACTAATTCTCATAATTAAATGAATTTATTAATTTATTTAATTATTAATCATATCCTCTAAATTAAATAATTATCTTTAATTATTTAATTGTCAAATTTAACATTTCCCTCATTTTAAATAAATGAAATTATTTAAAATGATCTTACATTCTTGACTGTCAGTTCATTTTAATAAATAAACTGAAAATTGATTATTTATTAGCACACAAAATCATTATTTTGAATTAATTTAATTCAAAATGGTAATATTCTTCCAAAAATCAAGTAATTGAGCAGATTCTTGATTTTTCAAATCCGCTTTTCAATTCAACTCTTATCCTCTTAATTTTTTGAATCTCAAAAATCAAGCAATCTGTATCTTCTTGATTTTTGAAAATCTTTATTTTTCTGACTAATTATCTCATTTATTCTCCACCACTGATTCGATCTTCTCAGATGACATCTCGACCACTCATTTAATAATTTTGTCCTAACCCTGATTAGGATCTATCACATTAAATCTCGTCCTCTAATTTTAGGCTTTTGTCCAAATTCAATCTCGTCTGTCCATTCAAAATTGCATTTTCTATAAAATGCCAATTTTGCTCACATTTTAGGACTTACACGGGAACTTCGTTATTCTGATGCATTGATGCTTAGAATTTATTTGGCATTTTAGTTATTTTTTCATAGGCATAGACACTTAGATTTCATTTTAGATACTTCAAATCCTTCAAAGCTTGTGTAGGACTTGATCTTTGTTTTCAAATTGCTCACACGTCCGATCTAAGGGCAACCATTAGCAAGTTAGAAGGTGCTATGAAGGTAAATCATGGAAGATTTGATGAACGATAGGTATAATCGTTCTTGTTTTTTGTTTCCTTTGTTCTTGATAGGTTCTTTGGGTTTTATTCTTTTTTAATTATTGATAATCTAACTTTTAGAAATTAACCCATAGATACAATAAACATATCAATTTTTTTGTTAATATAGTGGAAACCAAGCAACATCCCCGAAATTAGGGGTTAATTGTCTAATCGTTTGAGTGTTTATCTCGTAGGATTAGCTAGCAATGACATCAATTCAGCTTTCACTTTGAATTGATTAAAATCACATTAATCATTGTGCATTAATGTTTGGATCCCATTTGGTTCTTTTTCTGCTCAAGGATTTAAGGAAAAAGGTTGGGGTAATTTGTGTGTACAATGCCATGAAACATGGCCTACAAATTCAATGTGAGGTTGTTGTGGTAAATACAAACTTTGAGCACATAAAGGAACTCGACTCTCATTTAGTGGAGAAAATTCTAGAGGTTTTTCACTTTGTGTTTCCTTTTAGCTCATATTTTCTACCCCCTTCTGCTCCAGTGAATGTCACCCCCCAAAAAAATGAAGAACAAGATAAAATGCCACCCTTGAAAAAAAATGGTTCAAGATGAAAATATTGTTTAATGTCAAATAATGGCCATCTTCTCTATTATATGTTATTGTAGGCCTCATCTTTTCTATGTTTTGTCATCTCTAAGGATTTTGTTTCTTCCTCTTCTATGTTGTTCTATAAAAATTTTTGTTGGGTAGAATTTTCGTTTTATGGTCTAATTTTTATGTAATTATATATTTTAAAATGAATAGAAGTTTAGGTCTTTGGTCTTTTATCAATAAATAATTAAATGGATAAATTTAGATAAAAAGAAAATTTTATTTATTAAATGGATGAGTAATATTAGTCAAATTTAATTAAATAATTTGGGAATTATTCAATTAAATTATTAGGCATTAGGATTTCTAGGTGATAAGGTGATGGCATGTGTGCACTAGGAGATGAATGAATAAATTAGATGATGATTGGATGAAATAGATGATTATGTGAATACGAATTTTTTTAATTGTCTACATTTTGTCTCTTTGAGACAATGTTCAAAGTAACATTGTTTCAAAAAAAGTGATAATATTCCTTAGTCATGTGGAGGAAATGATGAAGAAATAAATGGATTAGAAGAAAGTGATGGTACGCCTTAGTCATGTGACGGAAATGATGAGATGATTATGTGAAGTTATGCAAAAAGTGACATGAGATCTTGAGTGATGAAGGATGAAACGAGCAATGACAAAATAAAAGTGAGTATATGAAATGAAGAAAATGGATGATTAGAAATTTGGAATTAGTAGTATGCTAGCATATGGAGAGCAACCTTATTTTAATATAGAAATGGATGTGATGCATCAGGGTATAGAAGACCAAGGTGACAATGTATCCATTGCATGGACTAATGCTCAAGTAAACAACAAGGAATAGGATGTCCCAACACTTTGAAGGTTTTTGATGCACTTGGTGGGTATTGTTGATGTGGATGGTAGTCACACATTACACAGATAAAATTCACAAAGAAATTTACCTCTATTGAAAGCAAATCAAATTTTGAGATAGAATTTAATCGTCTCAAGGATAATTTGCTAGTCAAGTCTTGACAGTGCAAGTTTTATTCAACGTTTTTTGTGAAACTATTTTTACAAAGAGACTTAAGCACTAGGTTTGTGAGCAAGATTAGATTCTAAAGATAATTGTTAGATTCACAAAATCAACCTTAATTAGTGTTCAAAGATCTTTGATCTAATTATATTTATGTGGCTTAGAGCACTTCTTATCATCAAATTTATTATTTATGATGCTTTAAAACAGATTTTTAAAGATTTCAAATCTCAAAATAAAATAAAACATAAATGGTTAGAGAATCTAAATTCACAATGATTTTGCACAAATATACTTCAAAATTGTAAAAAGATATCAATTTCTAGCCTATGCTTTACTAGACCCTATCGCAATTACATATAGATGGTGCAAATCTCCAAAGGAAAGATTATTATTCCAAATAAATGCTTCAAATTCACCTTTATCCAACATAGCACTTGATATTTCAAAGTAAAATGAAGTGTGCAATCATATATGGTTTACCATTAGAAATGACCTTCATTTGATATCATATTTATAATCTTTTCAAGTATAAGCAAAAAAATTCATTGTCTAGGTTGTAGGAAATCATGAAGTGAACAAGAATTGACAATGCTCCAATTACATGCCCGCAAACATCAACAATTTCAAGACCTGGTCTAATTTCTAGAAAGGATTTTAGATCACTCAGTTGCTTTCTGTAAAAAATTAATAGTGAGCTCTTGGAACTCTTTTTTTATGTGTTTTTCGTTTTAAAATGAACACTTCTGAGCTATTTATAGAACATAGCACTCATAAAATTAGTTACAAAAGGTCAATGGTCAAGATTCATGCTCAAAAATTAACGCTAGCAGACTAAACTCGTCAAATAGGTGACATCTGCAATTACAACTTGCACTTGGAATTTTTTGTAACATATCTTATATTGGAGTGTTCTCTCTTCATGGGTTAAGAATGAAATATTCAAATTTGCATTATAATTCTTTACTCAACCATATCCTTAATACCTATGTACTAAACATTTAAAACATTTATAAAATATCAAGTCATTTGTAAAATAAATCAACATGTTCATTTAAATTTACAACTTTAGATTTAAATTTACAAATACATTAATGTTTTGTGAATTCCAAATAATAAAATGTTCAATTTGAAATCATATTCCCACAAAAATGAGATTTATTCACATTTTAAACCATCATGAACAATTTTTTTCTTTTTAGAAAAATATTCCAAAAAAATTTTGGGTTTTATTTCTCCTACTTCAAGCTTTCCAGATCATTTTTTATTTTTAAATTTTATTAAGAAATGAAAGAGATATTGTTGTTTTACTAAAATGGAAATTTTGACTTATCTTCTTCCTTTTCTTCACAGATTCAAATTTGGATAATCATTTAAAATTTTATAAATGTTTTTGATTAAATAAGTAGGGTAAGGGCCCTAATCCCATACAAAAGTAGCAAAACATCTAGTGTAGCAACAACCGGACAAGAATAGCAAAAATGAGGAGACAGCAAAAAAGAAACAGTACTACATCTCCTCACCAAAAGCCCCAGAGACAAGCATCAACCTATCATTAAGGAGTCATAATAGATGACCTTATCCACGTACCAGTATAAATTTAACCATAACATACTATTATTAACCCAAATATTATCAAAAGGCAAGCAAAGCCTATCATAAGTATCCACATAGCAAATAACCATCAAAACAAAGATTAACAGATTATAGACAAAGTTCAGGCTTACAAAGCCAATAACCAACATAAACATAACATTAAAGCCAAAAAATGAGTTGATCCAAGACATAAAATCTAGAAACAACTACTAGACACGTGACAGAGGATTAGGATTCCTCTATAAGATTCCAGATCTTCCATAGTTTCCTCTAGGCTGTCTTTTATCTCCATCAACCTGGACCAATCCGCTTCATCCCTTCTTCCTTTATTCGTCTACTTCTTTTTAATCTTTGCCTATCCCAAAAGGGTACCCATCACAGCTCTTTTCATGACTTCATCCATCACTCTGTAGACATTCTTGATGGCCACCTCAATGGCATGGAACCTATCATTATTTTCTTCTTTCTTCACCATTCTTTTGACTTGCTCCATCCTCTCCTTGAACATTTCTATTTTTTCCTTTTCTATTTCAATGTTTTTCTCTTTCAAGCTCTCAAAATTTAGAGTATTAGTGACTTCCAAATCAGTTTGGGTTTCATTTATATTTCCCTTTTTCTTCAGCATTTCCAAGATTTTTTCCTTCATCCTCACCATTCTCCTCCTCCTATTGAGTATTACCCTCTTCCTCTTCTTGGCTAAAGTCCTCAACATCAACATACACTAACACATCCTCATCCTCAAAGAATTCAATTTCTCCAAAACTATATGGGACATATTCCTTAGAGGAGGAGGCATCATTCTCCTCCCTAGCAACTTTTTTCCATTTTTTGTTCTTAATTTCCAAAGGGTCCTCAATCTTCTTGTCTGCATTTTTTTTTGTTTTCTTACTTATTTCCTTTCCTTTGGAAGCCGCTAAAGCAAGATGGGTTGACCTACGACTAGCGAAGGGGGTGGAACTACTTTTAGGGCCAATGTCATGATCATCAAGGGTTGTAATGGTGGGAGAATCAAGGCATGGTTCTTTAATCACCACCTTTCTTTTCTTAATGACACTTGAAGAAAGGGGGGTTGTGATGTGTTATTTAGGAGTAATTTTGAGGAGCTTCATCCATGAGGGGTCCACATTTTTAGGGGGAGGAGTCCTTCGGTTTTTGGTTTCTTTTTCAAGGGAGTGGGGTCGGCTTTCCAACAATTTGATTTTGACTGAGCTTTTAAGGGAATGATTGCTCTCAAGTAGATTATGAAATGCATTCCTTTGAGGGGTGGTGGCAAGGACAGTGGATTTATAAATGTTATTTTAACCCTGTAATATAATAAAGCATGTTAAAAAATTTCAAAAATATATCTTTAAAAAATGTCCCTTTGGACAATTTTGGGAATTTTGGGTGCTACGGGATGTCCTATTAAATGTCTTATAGGATGTCCTATAACATTATTTTGGAAATTTTGAGCATAATGAAATTTTCTACTAGATGTGCTATGGGATGTCCTAGTGGATGTCTTGTATGATGATTTCGAGGATTTCAATTGCTACTGCACTTTTGAGGGGATTTTGGCCACTACTACACATTTCAGGAATTTTGGATGCTACTACATATTTTGATAATTTTCATTTCTAAGTTGCACATTTCAAGAATTTTGGCTACTACTACACATTTTAGGAATTTTGGCTACTATTGCACATTTATTCTAGCAAGGCACAAAACACCCCCTGAGCCATAACTTGCATATTTTTTGAGTATTTTCAAGATTTCCAAAAGGTAACTCATGTTATTTTTCAATGTTATTTCCATCCATGATGATGTTTTAACAACTTGGGATACCAAATTTTTGGGTTTTGAGTTTATGAGAAATTGTTAAGTGATTTTGACCATTAGGGTAACTAAAGCTGAGGTTTGGTGGACTTGGATATATTGTTAGCACTACAAGGCAAGCTAGACCTAATCTAAAAAAGGGGGTCCTTATTTTTCCAAAAGAAAAATTGGTTACGTTGTGAGATGACACAACAGGTACATGTGGAGGTAATGATTAGACATGGAGAGGATTTCCCATCATATCTCAAGATGAATGACCTTGGTAGGCTTTATGAGAGAACATCTAACAAACATAACACAAAAATAATTGACCATGCCCCAATATATACCAATCAAAGCACAACATGATATATAACAATCATGGTGACTATGATTAGGCATAGTTTTGGCCAAAAATATTTATCAAAAGATCAAAAAGATAATTTAAATATCAAAGATAAAAATATAAACCAAAGATAAATAGATAAATCAAAGAAGAAAACAATGAATAGTCAACTAACATACAATAGTATAACCTCTTGCCAAGGTGCTAATAGGATAAATGGATGATGATTATGTTTGATATAGGGAATGATGCATCAACAAAGGAAAACGATAGTTGAAATAGGAAATTTTGATGATTTGGAAAAAGATGTGACAATTATATGTTATTGAGGTTGCTATTCATTTTTTTGATTCGACATTAAAAGCATGATGTTTATATTGTGCATTTTTTATGGATATTGAAGCACATGTTTATTTTTTGTTTGGTTTATTGATGTCAAAGAATAACTTAAGATGTTGCCACTAGTAAAGCTAGAACTAATCGATACACTGATTTTAATAATGATAGCATTTTGACAATAATAAAATGTGAGGATTGTGTTGTTAACAATGAGAAAAATAAATTTTGGGAGTGATTTATCCCAATGATGATAGTTTGAGTAAAATGGATCAATGTTATAGCAATTATGGAAAACAAATTAGATGAATTGAATATGTTGTGGATTGGATGGAAAGATAACATGGATTAGGATTGTCTAGATTGTGGGGGATGTAGGATATAATGATAGGATATTTTATTCATGGGATGGTGGAAAATGTTTGAAAATTTGTTTATCATGGAAGGAATCTAAATTACCAAGTGAGATAGAAGACATATATCAATATTTATTCCAAAGCAGGATGTAATCACCTACCTCTAGTGTCTAACAATAGCATGGGACACTATGAACAAATGAGTGGACTAGTGTGATGGAAATGGACAGGTAAAGGATGAGAAGGATGACTATTATAGAAATAGATTAGGATAAGGGATTCTACTTCCAAGGAATATCTCACAATAGGATAACATGTTTTACCTAGGTTAATGGTGGGTAATCCCACAATACTAGTTTTGCACATGTGGAAAAATAGAAAATCAAGCTCCATGTTTTGCACATGTGGAAAAATAGAAAATTATCAAAAAAATTTGAAAAATATCAATGCACTAGATATTGATGTCCCTGATCCAACAAAAAAAATTGAATTTCGATACATACAAAAAAAAAAGTTATGTTTTAGCCAGTAAATCAGGTTTAAATTGTAACTGGTTTGACTTTGAAACTTAATTAAGAAAAAATATTTAATGAAATGCTATGAAACCAATTCCGTGCACTAGATATCATAGTTACAAATCTAAATTTGAAAAAAATAGAATTTTATCCTTCATACAAAAAAAAATTATGTGTTAGTCAGTAACATCACTCTTTAAAAATGGTGTTTACTATTAAAAACTAGTTTTTGAAGGAGATGGAAAAAGAAGTGCAATCTTATTCCAAATTTTTTGAAAAAAATATATTTAGAATCTATAGACAAAATTTCACAAATCACTAGTTTGCATCATCTTCAAATTCCTCATGGTTTAGCCATTATAGGTGCCCAAAAGTGAAGATTTAGTTAAAAAAATTCAGTTCAATGTCCAGTTTGGCCAAAAATTGTAAACTAGTATTATGGGATCACCCTGGTTTTGATAGTGGTTAAAAGGAATGGTCGTGTCAAGATTTTTTGAAAAGCATGTTTTGAAGTGTATGCTCCTAGTATTTGTCAAGATCATGGTGGATAAGGGAAATGAATGGAAATGATATGGATTGGATGTCAAGAAAAATAGTGTGATGGATGATACAATATTCTCATAACTAGAATGGTACATATAGATAATCATTTTTATGGATGGTTCCCATGAATGGTTTTTCATCATGGTACCTATCCAAAGCACCATAAAAATGGTTTTCCCTATTGGATGAATTATTTCTCTTTTTATCTTTTGATTTTTTGATTTTATGTTTTTGAATAATCATCAATTATGTTGGTCTTGTTGAACACACAAAATACTGAGGGGGGTGAATCAGTGTTCTATTAAACCATCCAATCTTCAAAGCATACTCAACAATTATAAGGAATCAAAACATGAGCAATCCATACACATGTTGAAGATGAACACTAGGTTTTTTACATGGAAAACCCAAGGCGGGAAAAATCATGGTGAGGATTAGCTCACAATATGTTATAACTGGTTATAAGATATTACAAAAAGGCTTACTACCAGGAGGACTCACTGTCCAAGTGAACTCACTATTCACAGAGAAAAGAAGGATACAAAGAGGTGGCTTCGCATCTCGAATTTGAACTGAGAAAAGTGCATCTAATCATATGTTAGATATAGTTCCTTTGAAGCTCATAACAAACTCTAATCAACGCAGATTGCATGTCTCTACTCTGCTTTGTATTTGCACACCTTTTCTCAACATTCACAGTTGATTCACATGATTCTATAATATTTTGTGTCACTTCTTGTATTTGGATCATATCTTCATTAAAAATCCCCCTTTCTCAACTCAAATTAACCTTGTATATATATTGAGCTCCATCGCAAACATCAATTAGGTCCACTTAATTATATGTATCCTTAAATTATACAAAACGTCCCTTTTCGACACCCAATTCAAACCAAAATTGCCTTCACACCAAAACCACAAAATATAGGTCAAAATGGACCTATAACAACTCCCTTTTCTATTCACAATACATATTTAATCTTCATAACACTTTGCATACCTCAAGTCAGCCAAGCATAGAACCAATTTAAAGTAAAATAGTCCAACTGATCATCACCATAGGATAGTGGACCAAAAAATATCATGTCAACAAGAAAATAGAATGTGTTGACCCTTGTAGAAATTCTCCCAAAACTAAAATGACTAACTCAAATCCACGGAGGAATGCAGACCAGTTAGGTAATAGCTAGTACACAGAACACTGTGTAAACCATATCTGTCAAACTTTTGTTACTTGCAACTTTTGAGCCAGTTATCTAAAATAACTAAAATTTTGAAATAAGATGCTACTGACATTCATGCACAACATACTAGAACCACATAAGTAAATCTGATAGGGCAAACAAATCTGAACCAAAATATTGGAGGGAACTATGTTCTGAAGATGTTGGTGTAGACACTTAGCCAAAAATCTTTTGCAAAATAGAACATTCTTCATACTAATTTTATGTTCATCACGTATTTTTGACATCAATGACAACTCATTAATGACAACCTTCTTCATTCTTTCAACAATCTCCCCCCTTGTCATTAATGGCAACATGTCCCAAATAAAACATTTCTCGACAAGTATCTCTCCCCCTTTGACATCAGGGAAAAGGGTGCTCCCCTTAGGACATATGTACAAACTAAACTAACTCCCCCTTAGGAAGCTAACCAAAAACTCCTAATAAATTTGCATATGTACAACAAATATGAAAACATGAAAAACTGAAGGATGTGTAAAAATAAAAATTGTCAACTTGAAGATGTTGACCCTTGAAGCTTTTAAAGAATGGCTTGCTAAGAAGATTTTCCTCTTCCCAACTCTTCTTCACTACTACAAGCATTTTGTGTAGAGACTCAAGCTCTATCAATGTTTCTTCTCCTTCTTCTACAATATCAAGTGTAAGATTTATCTTTGAAATTTTGTCAAAACTGGCAAGGGAACTTGAGATTGGTTTGTGTTTTGTTTATACCAAGTCTCTTACCTTCGTAAGTTGCTTGATAATCTCTTCCTTCTAGTTCTGCAAAGTGAAGAATTTGTCATGCAAGTCCACTATAGCAATCTAGGTCTTATCATTTTTTTCTAATTTTGGATCATAAGATTTTGATTCGTTAGCTCTCTAAGACTCAACCAAGTCCATTTCATCTTTTATCCCTTGTGTTGCATCTAGTCGCTACATGCAATATAAAAATAGTGTTTTTGCATCAGTCTCACAGGCTAGTAATTCCTTCAAGAATTCTTCAAAAAATTTATGTGAAAATGCACATTTTTCTATGATTCCCATCAACTTCTTCTTTTTAATCCTTATCTCAACCTTTGTTTATTCTTTTCTTTTCAATTTGGAGGTATATTCCTTAAAGGAATCAAATAGGAATTTGTAATTTTCCACTACAGGTAAGGATGTATCAACATTAGTTCCTAGAATGATCTCCTGAAATGATTTTACAGCTTTATCTACCAATTCACTACTCTTCTAATATGTTTCAATGATTTCTTTTCTTGTAAATTCATTAAATACATCACTTAGTTGCATTTTATGTAGAGGAGGTATCTTGTCTAGATCAACAATTCCCTGCTGCATGGGCAACTACAACAATTGAGAAGAAACGACTAGTTTAAACTTCAAGTGCTTAGACAACAAAATTTCTAAAGGATTATCAGAGGATTCACTAGAGGGATTAGGTAAATCCTTAGACTTTTTTGCTTCTTCATTCTTTCCAGTGTCAAAAAATTCTTCTTCTACTACCTTTTCTTCTTCTTCACCAAAGATTTTTTTTTTTTTTTGTCTTCATCTCCTTCATCCTTGTCCTTTCCTTGCTCATTATCTTCATTTGTCTCTCCTTCTCCTTCCTTCTCACCATCATTCTCTCCTTCCTAGTTTTTTTCATCCTCATGCCTTCGCTCATCGACTATATCATGCTTCTCACCTTCACCTATGTTTTGTTATGTATCTCCCGGGGGAATAGATATATCTATGTGGCCTTGATCTACAATCACCTGGGTTATCAAAGGAATAGAAGTTTCATCCTTTGTAGTCTCTGTAGCTATATTCTCATCTTCAAAAAACCCTTGCATTGGTTTATCCGTATCCAGAGGAAGATTATCTAGATTTTCTACTATATCAGTATCACCTATGTTTTCATTTGTCAAATCTTGTCCCTTATTGGTAGAGGAAATGTGAATCATAGCATACTTCTGTGCAATATCAGTAAGATTTTCTTATGTTTCCTTCTGCATTTTTTCAATTTTATCTTGATCTCTCCCCATTAGAAGTGTGATCCTTCGTTTTGATTTGAATTCTTCACTGAGCACTTGGGCTAGTGTGGCCTTTTCAGCATCAAATAGAGAAAGTACCACTATGGAGTCAAATACAAAGGGGAAAAATAGTCACAGTGTAATCCTTATGATACAATGATTCCATGTATTTGAAGACAACAATACTAGATGTAAAGTCTCATTTTCCAAAGTAGCCATAGAGAAAAAGAAATTAGAAGCTCACACTTTTAGTATTGACTGATAGGGAATAAATGAAAACCACGGCATAGGAGATGAACCTAGATTTTTCCAAATAATGAAACCCAAAACGAAAATTTTTATAGAGGACAAACCAAATGTAAAGGAGTTTCTTCACATTCTTAGTAATTGCAAGGAGAAGCTACGACCATAGTAGAAAAGAAAAGCCAGTTTATGATCAAAGTCCAAGCATTGAAAGCACAAGAAATGAAACATCTTATCTTTCTTTTGCACAAGACAACAAATATGGTATTTTTCTTTCATAGAGGAGAAAAGAATCATGGTATATTTTTTGCAAGAAGATAGAAAATACACACTAGCCAAAATCTTGTAGACATGTTGACAAAGACAATAATTCAAAGAGAAATTGATTTCCCACTCAATTTTAGTTGGCCTTCAAGGATGACAATACAAAGGAGAAACTTGCCAAGTCCAAAGTTGGAGCCTAGTTGAGTGGGTGCAGTGGTGGTGAAATTGTTGTAATCAATCTCCAATTGGGAGATTGTTGGTGGAACCTGAGTATCTTCTTGGATTTGTTGTGATCACTCTCCAAGTGAGAGATTGTTGGTTATGGAGCCTAATCTTATTGGTTATTGAGCTCACTTCAGCATGGCAGGTGCAAGGGATACCCCCTATGGGGTCTAGGGGGACCATCCCCTCAACAGGAGGTTTGACGGTCATGCACCCTAGGGATTCAAGAAGAACAGCCCTGAAAGCCACATTTTACATATTATTTTTTATTTTAAATTTGGACCATTCATTATTAGGTCACAAATTTGACAATAGAGATTGTGTTGGTTTTGTCTTGCCCTAAAAGGAAACCCCTTTATTAAGGCATTATATTATAGTTGTGTATTGCATTGTATTGTATCGTGAGAGGTGATTGTGATAGAGAGAAGAGGAAGTTATAGCAGATGTGTTGTAAGTTGTATCCCTTCATATTAGTGGATGAAACAAAGGAAGGATTAGTTGTTTCTCCATGGATGTAGCCCATATTGGATGAACCACGTATATTTGTGTCTATGCTTTGTGTTATTTTTATATTTTATTTATGCATTCATTTTATTGTATATTGTTATGTAATCTTATTCCTAACAAATGGCCCTCTTATTATTAAAAAAGAGTTTTTGAAATGACAGCAGGTGGGATTCCTCTGTTGGGTGTGCAACAAGCAGATTTCTGCATAGCGAGCGGGCTTCCTCAGAACGGCGAGCTTCCTCAGTTTGGTGTGCTTCCTCAGAACAACAGGCTTCCTGTGGATGGTGAGGTGCGGGTTTGTGTGGGCAGGGGCCCTCCCTCTCCTCCTGTCGTATCCTTTGATGGTGCTACGCGGGGTTGTGTGGTCAGGGGCCCTATTCCTCCTGTTGATTCTGACTGCAAACAAAAATCTTTTTCTGATGTTGCTTGTGCCCAGATTCCTCCTGCTCATGCTAGAGTTCATCCTTTGCCCTATGCCCATGCCTCCCCTATTGTGGTCTATGGGCCAAAGGTTGCTAAGAATGAGGATTTCTATGTGTGTCAGGGTGTGGTCTGCAGGTTTAACAGGTTGTGGCCCTCCCTTCCTGATCTCCATGAGTGGGTTTTCGTTTCCTAGAAGCCTATTGTTTCTGGGAAAATTGACCTCTATCTCAGTGCTAGAGGTTTTTTCTTTGCAACCTTTACTTCCTCCAAGGATCGTGACCGAGTGTTGGATAGGGCGTGGATGTCGAGTGTTCATTTGTTGTTCATTCGGCCTTGGTCTCACTCGTTCAATCCTCTTACAAAGCCTCTGAATATCAGACCAATTTGGGTTCGACTGTCGAATCTCCCTCTCCAATTTTGGGAGGATTCTTGATTTGAAGCTATTGGCAATGCCATTGGTGGCTTTTTGAAGGTGGATTCTATGTCTCAGGATCTTAGGCATACTATGGTGGATCATATTTTAATCAATTTGGACATCTCCAAACCTCTCCATGGTGATGTGGTCTTGATGGTGGAGAACATACCTTGGAAGAAGCTTTTGGACTATGAGGGGCTCCCTTTTCAGTGCAATAGATGTTTCTTTGTTGGTCATTTGGCCTTTGGTTGCGCTCTTGCTCGCCGCAAAGTGTTGCTACCTAGTGGAAGGATACTCTCTTGGACAATCTCACGATGGGATCTCCCTCTTCGGATGATCCCTCTAAGGAGGACTCTTCCTTGGTGGTTGTGGCTCCCCAGGATCCTCCTCTGGCTATCCTTTTTGTGGAACCATTGCCCTGATCTATTGTCATTATGCCAACTGATTCTACCCATCCCTTGATGAACACTTCTATTGATCCTTCGAATGCTCCTAACTCCTCTTCTGCGCTACCAGCTTCGTTGCGTGGAGGCTCTTTGTCCATGGTGGTTGTAAATGAACTGCTCATCTTGCCTCAGTTGACTTTGGTTCTAAGCCTTCCAGGTCTATTGTGAAAAAAAAAGGGACTCCCCAAACCGCGGCCTCAAGTTTTGGGAGTCAAATCTATCCCCTCAAATTCTAGGGTTGTCTAGTCCCAGTACTTTTTTCAACATGTTGTCTATCGGTTGTTCGTGTTCAGGTACTATTCTATGTGCGGCTTGTTTGGCCTATTTTTTCAAGCCCTTGTGGCTCCTATTTGTCAAGGATCACCTCTGTCTTGTCTGCTTCTCTTTCTAGTTCATGTCCTATTTTGAACTAGCTCTTTTTTTGCCCCAAGGGCTCTCTGTGTAAAGGGTACAACACCCTGTAAATGTTGCTTACTTTATCAAAAACAAATGGCCCTCTTGATAAATCCCTTAGGTGAGATAACCTTATCAAGTATAGTTTTCTTAACAAGGGATGATAAAATTTATTTTTGATGGTATGGCCAAAGGCAACCTTGGTGTTGCAAGGGGGTTGCACTTTCAAAGATGTTCATAAATTTGATGAAAACTAAATCAATTTTTTTTGTCTAACATTTAAGAGTTGAATAAAATACTTTAAAAGAGATTAAATAATTCAAAATAATTTGAAATAGTCTAACAAAATTTTAACTTCGTATTGTTGGTATTTAAGTACTTGAAATTCTCTTAATTTGAAATAATGATTCATAATTCAAGAACCATTAACTGTAATTAAAGATTTTATAATAAACATTTGATTGGAATAGTATATTAATTAATTTGATATGTTCAAATTTAAAGTGATGAAAACAAACACAATTAAATATATTTACAATTTGATAAAATAATTAAATTATAAAAATAATCTAAATAAAATTAAAATAATTACAAAATCAATAAATCTAAATTCATATTATATGTTTAATTCTAAGCGATGAAAAAAGTATATATATATATATATATGACCTTTATCAACTTAAAAACCCTTTAAATTAATTAAATATAAATTAATTTGAAGTAACGAAAAAAATGCAATCAAATGTGTATATAGTAGTATATAAATAATTGAACTATAAATAATAATATAAATTTAAATTTCAGTTTAAAAAACTTACATTTTTTAAACTTAAAAATGTTCTCATTATTTAAATAATATCAAAACATTTTTTTACTCATTATATGTCCAAATTTAAAACAATCAAATGTATATGTGATTCGATATAAAAATATATATATAAATAATAATATCAGTTTACATTTACCAAATCAAGTATTAGGGGTGCAAGGTGGTATATCACCATTACCAATGTTGGGCCATGTTACGACTACGTGTAGGGTCTCTAGCAAACGTTAATCTCACAAGAAGAAACAAGCTTAGAGGGTGTCTTCTTTATCTCAAGCCGCAGATGAGATCACCCTAAGGTATATTGGAGAGGTGGTTGTTCCTCTTACAAACAAGACCAATTTGGATTGTGTTAACCCTATTGCTAAGAGTGAGCTTATTATTGTTGAAAGAAGTTTGGAGAAAATTTATGAGAAGGTTTTGGTTAGGGAGGGCTTGTTTAGGGAGCTCCTTGATTTGACCTACTCCTATGTTTGGACTTTTGCCCACCTTGTTGGTCCCTAACAAGGAAAATAGTACAATGTTTTAGGCTTAAGAAGCATTCTATAGGTCTATTAATCCATTCTATCTCAAGCTTGGAATTCCACCAAGAAGGAATTCAAATTGATTGGATCAAATGATTAGTTGGCAAGAATGTTGTTGTTGTTGAGTAGTTTGCCTTATTTGTTTCTCCGATCCCTTGTTGAGGGGATGTTTTATTATTATTTTGCAGATTTTATGTTGTTTGTTCCATGTTGCTCCATTTTGATATCTAGATGGTCTTTATTATCTAAACTAGACTTTGTCTTTATTATTGTTTATTCACTACTAGTAGGATCATATCTAAACTAGACTTTGTAAAAAGGTTTGGACACCTTCAAAAACCCACTTTTACCTATTAACCAAAAAAAAAATTATAAAAACTACTTACAGCTTTTTTAATTTAAAAATGTTTCACTCTATTTAAATAATATTAAAATAATTAAAAATATATACTTGATTAGAACAATATATCAATTAATTTAAACTCATTATATGTTAAAATTTAAAATGATGAAAAAGATACAATCAAATGTACATATAATTTGATATAATGATGGAAAAAGTGCAATCAAATATAAATATAATTTGATATAAATAAGTTGAACTAATAAAAAAATGTCAATTTTAACTTTTTATTAAAAATCTACATCTTTTTAACATAAAAAATTCTCACATTATTTAAATAATAATAAAATATATATATTTCACAATATCATTGTTTGCTACAAATGCAACGTCAACTTGAGTACAAGAATTTAGCAGTAATGGATGCAAATGGACCAAGTGATGCATAATGAAGAATTTAACATGATTTCTAATTTTGCGTACTTGTTACATAAGTAAAATGTTGCAAGGTTTGTTAGAAATGATTATTGTTTGTTCCAAATGCAACAGTTTTAGTACAGGAATCTAGCAGCAACAAGTGCAAATAATAGCAGGCTTTGGACCAGATAACGTATAATGAAGAATTTAACATAACTTTGAATTTTAAGAATTTGTTTCCAAAATAAAATATTGCAACATTTATTAGGAATATAAATTTTTACCCCACGTTTCTTTCATTCTATCATTTCTAATAATTCTATCTACTAAACCATTAAAAATTTGCTCACACCTAAAACCTACAATTAATCATATATCTTAGTGTTAAAATCCTAAACTATTTATTACGAATAAATTTTTTTAAGATCCTGGTCTCAAACATAAAATCTCATTGCTAATTTATCATCATTTTCTCTCTAGTCTATACAACTTGCCTTCAATCATAAGTAGCAAACTTGAATAAACTTATAATCAAAATTGGTTAATTTTTTCAAAATGTCATTTGAAATATGCATTTCCAATAAAATAATTCACAATGTCTAGAATTTTCCTATGTTCTTACTTCACAATCTCCCAGCAACTTCTTAAGACATTATCCTCCAATTTTTCAGCATCTTCCAATCTATAATAACTGACTTAGAGAGGATCAATGACTAACAATAAATATTACCAGTGGATTGTTCTTATCATATAGAATTCCAACTTAAAACATTTAACATAAAGAAGATAAAAATCTTACCTTGTGTGCAACCTTGCAGCTGAACGACTTTGATATACAAGTCTGAGAACAATAAAGTATTCTAGCTTATTATGAACTCTGATTTGAGATCAATAATTGATAAGAGGCTCACATTTTTTCTCAAAATTTATATTTCTTGTCAGTTTAATATTTTGCATTTGACCCAAATAAATTACAAACTTCCTGTATATAAATTAGGTGAAATTTTTATTTGCTAAACGTCTAACCACTATAAAGATAAATAAAAAATAAAACAAACATTTTGATTTGCTTGCAAAGATCCCCTCGAAATTAAACATCAGGTTATCCCAGATTATCTAAGTTCCAATTTGTGATATTGTTCCAAATTTGTTCGAGGGCCTGCTCTCGTAGATGTAGGCTTCCGCTCTGATTGCTAGTTTAGATATATCATATAACAATTGTTTTCTTCTTCAAACATGTAAAATCTCAGTTTAACGAGTGAGACTAAAAATTTTCAACTGTCGGATAGTGTAACTTAAGTTTCTTCTGAAATTTATGTGTTACAGAAGCGATGAAAGTAAATTTCATCGTTTGAAAATAAAGTATAAAAGCCGAGGAAAATACATTCTGGCTGATATAGAAGATGAAAGAATCGCTCTTTGAAAGTCATAAATGGCTACTACTAAAGCACTACAATCCCAACAAAGGCTCGTCCTTACCACGATTCCAATTATGCAGCATTCCATATTCATACGAGCACACGACTCTTCACATTCTTTTCTAAAACTAGTATTCTGAGACAAAACACTACCATAAATGGAGCCTCCGCTCTCATCTCTATCATTTACCACCTCTAGGAAAAGTGATTCTAAACTTCACAGCATTGTGACGTGCAGATTTGGGGTATGGATGCAGTAACAGTTGCACCATTTCAAAACAAGTTACCAGTGTTTATGTACAAGGAGGATAAAGTTGTATTACATATTAAAATGTTTACCAGGATTACCAATTGAGTTGGAAGACGTCCTCATCCTCTGCAGGATTTTCTAGGTGACTCTGAAAAGATAATATACACTGTTCACAAATGAGAGGTTGGGACTTACAGTGTTCAGTGGTTTTAACCCTGGAATGTATCTCATCAGGAACAAATTTAAGGTGAGGCACCTAGCCCTATAACAACCAAACCAAGGGCAGCAATCAAAATCAAACTCAAAATGGGAATACGGCAAGAACAAAAACTGAAAGGAGAACTTATTATCTACAGAAATAAGCATTACATCTAAAAGCAGACAAAAAAAATCATTTTTGCTTATTTAACTACTATTTATACACAACATCTAAAATGTTGAAACAATCGAATAAATTGGTAAAGATGGAACTGTAAATAGCGAAATCAGTTATCTCCTTGACAGTTATTATTGACAATTCAGAGCCATGAAATGATTCTTTAGTTATCAAATGCAACAGAAATTTTTGACACTTACAGAAAAGGATTATGGACAGAATTAAGCATCACAGCTACAAGCAGACAAAAAAACACGACATGTAAGCTGATGAAACAAAAAAATCAGCTGGTAAAGGTGGAATGGTAAATAGCAAATCAGTTACCTCCTTGACAGTTATTGACATTTCAGAGCCATAGAGCCATGAGATTATTCTTTAGTTATCAAATGCCACAGAAATTTTAAGCTCTTGAACACTTATAGAAAAGGATTAGCCAGCACATGCGTTGAAGCTTTGACTATCCTCATTATTATAAATAATAACTTCCCTAATTACCTTGATGGCATTAAGATATTGAAGCTTTGAACAGACAAACAAGGGCCTTATGAGCTTGAAGCTTTTTTATATCATTGAAAACTTCTCATTTTGATTTATTGTCAAATGCAATTTTAAATTCAACTACTTGTAACTAGTTCAACAAGTTGTTCCACAAGTTGAGACCCCTACCAAACTTCCTGTGAATCTTCAATTTTTTGTAGATAACTCAAAGTAAGCTTTGACTATCATTTGCAAACCGTTCATCATGATTTTATCGTCAAATCTCACAGGTATGATAATTGGCATAAGGATGCAATGTTCAGTTTAAACTAAATGTAACATGTTCTTTTGCACCACAAAAAACTACATGATGAGTTGAAACCTACTGAACTTCCATGCTATGCTAGGATTCACAGATCAATTGAAAGTAAGATAGCCATGTGCACAATTTAATGATTTTGAAGGCATAGAAAACAAAGCAGTCAAACCTGGCATTTGAGTGAATATGGAACTGTAAAAATCATTTGATAATTTAACAACGCCATTATGAAATTCTCATGCATCCTCCATGCAAGAGTTATAGCATGATATGGAGAACATCATCTCACTTGATAATTTAACAACGCCATTATGAAAGTCTCATGCATCCTCCATGCAAGAGTTGGAGTCATAACATGATATGGAAAAACTGTTTATGAGACTGAGTACTGCTAATCTAACACAAACCAAGATCAAAAAATATCAAAATAACAAATTTTCAGTAAATGCCTCAAAATTGTACATAAACTACACTATATTCTAGATCTCCTTAAAGTTACCAATGTTTGGCTATTAAAAACAATCATATTTCCTATGTCCCAAAATTAAGCAGCAGCAGTTGGAGCTGCATTGCGTTTCTTGGCCTCTTCGATGATTGACAGCTTGACACCCTTACCCTTTGGTAAAGATACCCAAGGCTTTGTGCCCTTCCCAATAGTAAACACATTACCTTGTCGTGTTGCAAATTCCTGCCCAGCAGAATCCTGGACGTGAATAATCTCAAAGCTGCCCTTATGCTTCTCCCTGTTCTTAATCACTCCAACACGGCCTCTGTTACGACCTCCGGTAACCATTACAACATTACCAACGTCAAACTTGATAAAGTCCTTGATCTTGCCTGTTTCCAGATCAATTTTGATGGTATCATTGGCCTTGATCAAAGGATCTGGGTACCTAATGGTACGCCCATCAAAAGTGTTAAGATAAGGGATACCCTTATCTCCAAACTGGACTCCACGAACTTTGCAAAGTTTATACTGCACAGAGAAGAAACAAAATTTAATTCACATTTATTATTACATAGGACATCAGAAGAGACTGCAAGCAAGAAAACATTCCCAAACTTTAACAGATTTTATTTTGGTCCAGACCTCACTGTTTTGCCGGTTTATACTTGTTCTAGATAATATGATGCCTGGTTTTGTAATTCTGATTTTATAGGCAGCTTAAGTCAAAAACAAGCATAATACCTTTGCTTCCTCATCCTTGATTGAATGCAGGCGGAAACGGCCTTTAGCATCATAGAGAAGCCTAAAGTTCTCATTGGTCTTTGCAATAGACACAACATCTGGAAGACAGAAAACAAGTTTGAATAAACAAAAAACCTTCTGCAATCAGGAAAACTTCCTTTAATGTCTGTGCCCTCAATATAAAAATCATAGTCCAAGACATTATAGAGATCAGATCTGTGTACACACCCATGAATCCTGCAGGGTAGCACTTATCAGTTCTGACTTTTCCATCAACAGCAATGAGTCGTTGCATTACAATAGCAATGACTTCACGGTATGTCAGAGCATATTTCAACCTATTTCTCAGAAGAACCACTAGAGGAAGGCATTCTCTTCCCTTGTGAGGACCCGCTGATGGTTTAGGTGCCTGCGAAAGTAAAACAACAATACTCAGTACCACATCAGGTAATATGGAAAAAAAAAACAGTTATATTTCAAAATGTTAAATTTAAGAATGAGTGTTTATATATCAGTTCAATTTTTCATATAACTAAATAACTTACAAAAGCGCCACCAAGTTTGTCAAGCATCCAATGCTTAGGAGCATTGAGTCTCTTCAAATGTTTCTTTAATCCACGCGCCTGAACAAAAGGCAATGTACCATACAAAATATTAGAAACCTCTAGAAAGACTATATTCCATGTGGTATCAGTTAATCACCATATACAAATAATAATAATAATGGCTAATGTCATTCACATAGCCACACAACCTCCTCCTTGTATCCTGTCAAAATGGTTGAAACTTTCATCTCTACTTCAATCCAACCATTCAAAAAATATATGTTAATGTAAAAAAATACAATTTGAAGGTAATATTGATATACATCACATTCAATATAATTTCAACTGCAAATCAAAAATCAGCACAAGCTCAAATATGCTGAGCTTCCTTAATATTTGTATGTTGAAAGAAAAAATGCAAAATTTTCATGTTCCAATGAGAGTCAATCTGATTTAAAAAAAAAAAAAAGGTTTTTGCCCAAATATTGAAGAATTTCAACCATCACCCTTGAGAGTTTCAGCAGAGCAGACATCTACTAGAAAAAAATTATGCTTGAAGTGAAACATGCATGCTGCAAGCACTTAAAAATAACTTTAAAAATAAAACACTTTAAGAATACACTAACTGAATCAGATAAAATTTGAACAGATTGCTACAATATGGTCTGGTCCATCAGCTTTTCCTTAGCTCTACTATCAGTTTGTCACCACAATCACAGGAAAACAATCCAGTTAAGATAAGTAACCTACAATACAAAACAACTCGACCGTATTCAAAAACAGCTACTAACAATCTAGAAACTTCGAGGAGAATTCAAGAATAGGAAAATATGTATAGATGAGATGGATCAACAAAAAGAGGTTAAAAATTGAATTAAAATATACTAGGCGACAGGAAAAACATAGCAAAATTAATGCAGAATATGAAGAATGTGAGGCTACATGACTGTTTACTGGAATATTGAAAAATGCTCCAGCAGAGATAATTTCAGAGATTGAAAACTACACAAGCTATTTTACACTCATTTTATATATATATAAGAAGCAACACATCTACCTCATCAGTCAATGATGACATTTTTCTTAATTGGAGACCTTGTTCAGGCTAAGAGTCCACAATAATTTAGCCCTCTTTGAAAATACCAGTGTATGATCCTTATAGTTTGGAGGGCAACTCATTGGCATTCCAGAGTTTAAGAACCTCAAATACCTCTGTTACCGGGTCCTTCATTTTAGCCCCCCGAACCCGCCAAAATACGTGTGGATTCTGGTTCGGGTTCAGTTCTTCTCTGGGTTCGCCTGGGTTCTCCATTTTCCACCCGGGTTCTCTGTGGGTCCTTCTGGTTCGGGTTCAGTTGTTCTCTGGGTTCGCCTGGGTTCTCCATTTTCCACCCGGATTCTCTGTGGGTCCTTCTGTGAAGGACCCACAGCGAACCCGGGTGGAAAATGGAGAACTCTGGCTGAACCCAGGGAGAGCCCAGAAGGACCCAGGAGAACCCACGCCGTCCAGCCTAGAAAAAGGCAAAAAATCAACTTAAAAAAAAAACCCTAAAAAGTGCCCAGATTGCCTTATCTCATCCCTGAGTGTGTTGATTTAGATGCTACAATTGCACAACTTACCTTGGCTTCTATAGATGACAATGAGGCAACTAATGCACCTAGTGGGAGTGGCAATCCAATTGATAGTGGTTCAAATGAAATTGAACCAATTGAGGATGATGAGGATGACGAATTTGAAGAATAGTAATACTGAATTAAATATTGTCTTGATTGTAATTTGAATTTTCAATAGTATTTACTATTTAGTAATTTACTATTTACATTTTTGCAAATTATGAATATGATTACAGATTATATGAGGTATTACCGTTTGGTGTATTCCATTGTTTCAATATTCTATGGCATTATGGCATTATGATCATATGATTATAATTTTGAGCATGCTTATGAGTCTATGGCATTATCATTATGTTTATAAATTTATAATTTATATATATATATATATATATATATATATATAGTACGACTGTACCTGTACCCGTACCCTAGGAAAAAAAAATTGCCGAACCGGCGAACCCGAACCCGAACCCGCATCTGAACCCGTACCCAAACCGGCAACTTAGTCAAAAACTCAATAATACAGTTACTTTCACATCATATAATAAATAAGTTCTCATTTGTCAATGATGCAAACTAAAAAAATGTTACCTTGCTCGTACTAAATGTCCATGGAGATTTATGCTCATACTAAATATTCTACTGCTAATATTACTACAATATCCTTATTGTTTGGAGAAAACTCACTGACATTTCTAGTCTATTATATGAATCAAGCATTCCAAATGTATCAAAAACAAAATAACCATACCACAGGAGTCACAATTACTCATGAATCAAATACAAACAAAAAATGAACATCTTTGTTATTTGGAAACCAAAATAAGTTACTTTAGCCTCGTAAACAAAAGCAATTACAGTTATTGCATCTTTATTTCTTTGGGAATTAAACATACATTAAAGCATTTACACTATTCCAGTGAATTAAACAACTAGAATTCAACTCTAGTAAAAGGCGAATACTACCTAGCAATCCTACATTCCAGATGCAATGTGCTTGGCTTTCTTACAAAGTCTTTCATGTGAATACTGTGCATTGTAACAGAGACATTACTTAAAATGCATCTTACTCAGGAAGGGCCAAAATTATCCAAGGTAATGTTAATCTCGAATACTAAAATTCATTTCTAAATGCTTATAACTCCCTACTTGATCATTGTATCATATTTATTATTCATAAGACAATGATTCAAAAAATCCAGAGACTCTGTAACGAAAACTGCTTCAAAGAGCAGGCAAATGTCATGATTTTAAGTCAGATATCCTCCTGTACAAGACTTCAGAGTTCTACTCAATCCAAAACTTTAAACTCGAATTAAACAAAAGTTAGTAAACAAAAAAAAAAAAAAAAACTCTAAATAGGGCAAAACCATTCCAGTCTTTCAATTGAAAGCACACTGGCAAACTATCTGATAGT
Source organism: Sequoia sempervirens (assembly GCA_007258455.2). NCBI lineage: Eukaryota > Viridiplantae > Streptophyta > Pinopsida > Cupressales > Cupressaceae > Sequoia > Sequoia sempervirens. The sequence continues at coordinate 109,127,354 of VDFB02256132.1, forward strand.
CTGATTCTATTTTGTTAATCTCCAAATTTACCGGAATAGAACTGAAACCTAGCATTTAGGTTATTTTAGTACCCAATCAATCCAATCATGATAATAACTCTTTCATGAACAAGAGCTGGCGTGTAGTTTTTGAGATTTTATTGCTTTATTAATAAAAAATTACATAACGGTGTGGAAGGTTAATTAACTAAGTTTGAATCTTAACTATCTTGATGGTACGATCCCTAATTTACTACTATGCCATATCTCAACGGGTGTGCAGAAGCAACTATTTTTCATGAGTTGATGGCCAAATCTAGCAAAGAACATGGCATAGATCTCTAATGACGATTGATATTCACATAAAATGGAGCTAAAAAGCCAAGATAAAAATTGTTAGACTTAACATCAAACGGTTGTACTTACATCGCTCTGTTCTGCAGAGATCAGATGCAAAATGCCCACCCAAATGGGTTAATAACAGGAATGCCAAATTCTGAATGTTTGGCAATAGAGTTACCCCGAAAACAACATGCCCATTGTCTAAGGAGAACTTCTTTGCACAATTTAAACAGAAGCACATCCCTTCCCACAAACACAGAAGCTAGCATGAAACTGAAAAAGCGAAGAAAGCAAGGCTATAAGCAACCAATGCTAACTGATACAAGCATGGATAAAATATACGCCTTCAGTATTGTTTTATGTCTTGACAATCTCTTACACCACCGCTCAAAAAGTGTAAGAACATAAAAGAGAAGATATGTGCCCTCAACTCTCGGTAGCACAAAGCCAGTGAATCTGCAGAGCGTATACTAAAACATAAACCTAATGAATCTGTGATTCAGGCGTCCTAGAATAAAAGCGAAGGTAAAAGGACCTATTGAGAATGTGATTCAAAAACCCTCCTAAAAACACCCATCCACGCAGAGTAAATAAACTTAAATCCAAACGTGTTGCATGACAGATCGATAAAAGGCAAAAAAATCATCATATTGAAAGATTTCGTGTATGAAGAGAAAGAAGATGTACAAACCATTTTGGATTCGCCTCTGCACTTGTTCCTGTTGAATGTGCTGCAGCAGCTACCCTTCGCTCTCACAAATGAATGAAGTAAAAGAGAGGTTTCAAATGTCAAGCTCAAAACCCTAATAAACTCTTTCGAGCCTTCAAAAACCCTAGCCGTCGATTTTCTTAACGTATTTTTTGGTTAGCTCTTAAAAGCCCATATAGTATAGTCTAATGGTGAAATTAGCATACCCATGCAATTTCCCTTTGGTTTTGGGTCTATTTCGATGGAATGACTCAATACAATAATAAATTAAGTAATTTATCAAAATTTAATGATATAGTTTTTTTGTCAAATTTATTGATTTATATTTCATGTTTAGTGGTGAGTTTGTGTTTGTGAGAGATGGGTTTGTGTAAAGTATTATTTATGAAATACGGATGGGTTCGCGTAAAGCACTTGTCATGAAATATGGGTCAATGATTTAAATTCTAAAATTGTTTAGCTAAATTTTGATAAAACAACACAAGCACATACTAATAATAAGTGGCACACACTTATGATAAGTTTGGGTCATAGTTGCATACCATTCTTTATATGTTTATATTCATTTGCACCCATTTTCATGCATTCAACCTTATCTCATCTCCATTTGTACCAAATGAAATACATTCACCATCTTACTAGCACGTTCTTACATATAATCATTCCTTGCGGTGAGATCTTCACTTCCTTGTCATGGGTCAATCCTAAGTGCCCTAGGATAAATCCCAAGTGGTGCAAGATTGACCCCAACGAATTTAAATTCTAACTTTCCCACCTCTTTTCACTTGTTGTTGTGAGTCGACTTGATACATGTTTATGTAACTAATCCTTGTGTTTTTGGTATTTAAAGATATTCATTTGTATAATTAATTTATAAGCAATTATGAGGAAATAATTAAAAGAATATCTAGAATAATGAGCTTTCACTTTACGAACATTTTGACTTATAGCTTAAAAGGAATCTTATTCTATATCAAAATTGTAAAGGAATCTTGGTTTGCATCAAAATTGCTTAGGCTTATGCATGACATATGTAATCATTTGCTCAAAGCCTTAAAGCTAGAGTGAAATGAGGATTGAACTAGAAGAACTTAACCCTAATGATCCAACAATTTAAGTCCCTAAAAAGGTAAAAGCACAAAGTTGTGTCACACTTTATAAAGGACACGACCAACACTGATCTAACTTTTAAACTTGAATCGCTAAAAGTGGCATATATGTTTTGAATTTTGAAATGATGTAAATTAGTAAAATATGTATGTTTTAGTATATTTTATGTTTGCATTTTTTATTTTTTTTAAAAAAAACTATTTTAAACTAGTTTTTAATAAACTAACACTATAATTTAGTTGCTGATAAAATGCTAAAAAATGAAGTTGCATAGACGTCAAACTTTTTATAGTAAATTTTTTTTTTTCTTTCAACTTTTTTGTGTGTATTTATAACTTGAAACTTTAGTGCATAGATATATTTTTTTCCAATTTTGATAAATATATATTTTTAAATAAATATTAAAATGTGTGTGAATCAAAAAACAATTGTTTCCATCGGACGTCAACTTTCATATTAAATGTTTATCTAAAATAGAAAAAAAATTATACCATCTTGAAATAGATTATTTTATCTAGTGCATCATATTGTTTTCAATTTTTTTTTAATAAGTTTTAGTACTTTTCATTGGCATGGTAATCAACCTAATATTTTGTGTTGATAGCCTACCTTTAGTAAAAATAAAAAATAAAATATAAATAATAATTAAACTATTAAAATAAATATATTTTTGAAAACTACACTTGAGGATCTAGGGTATTTTTTATTTTAAAAAAATGTTATTTACATTAGTAGGAGTTATTGAAACTTCAAGTTTTTTAAATAATTTTATATTTTTGGTAGATTGGATTCAAAGTGGTGCTCCATATATTTTTAGCCAACAATTTTAGTTGAGGAAGTTGTGGAAGTATCTAACTTAGCTAGAATGAATCTTACTAGATCATATGTTTGACGAAAATTGATTTTTAGTTAGAAATACTTAAATTAAGTTATGCTGATAAGTTGGCTGAAAGTGTGACATAACTTCGTACTTTTACCCAAAAATATTTTTAAATACCATTGTTACACAACATTTAGATACCAAAGATCTGTTAGGAAATATTGCATTTTAACCCATGATCTTAATTCATTTTCTACATAACCCATGAGAGATAAACATGCATGCAAGTTGCCACAATGCATAGATCAAATAAACAAGCCACAAGATATACCCTGGGAAAACCCTCAAGAGGGAAAATTCCAACCTCCAAAAGCATTCATACTCCATCATATTATTCAGTAATAAAGCAATACAAGAGTTACAATGAATACCTCTGAAGCATCAAGCCCTCCAATGCATTCCCATGTGTCCAAGTATGAATCCACACATCCCATGCCATGCTTCACAAATACACTCCTCGAGAAGACTCAATAGTGACAATCAAACCACTCGGCCAACCTAAACCGCTACACATGTGTTTTCTTTTATAGACACAAGCTCACACAAAATACAACTAGTGGTAAGGTGAAACCATGTACCACAAAACCATGTGAATACAAAACCACTAACCCCTTATTTAGTATTGGGTACTAAGACATCACATTATTTAATATTTCCCCTATATTAAATTATTATCACATGTCTCCCACACAATAAATAATAATACAATGTTACAATACAACATCAAGTGGTCCCCAAATAATTACCTAGTGTAATTAACAACACCACCAAGGTGTATCATAACTAAATAATTATTTAATTACAATATTATAAAAAATAAATTTATGAAATGGTGTACAACACCATATCTCAACAAGATCAAGGCAAAGTGATTTTTAGGAATCTACATTCCAATAGGCTAATACTATGAGTTAGAGTTTGTTTTTGCACATATGATCAATTTCATAAAGCTCAAATTTAATCTCAAGAGGCTCAAATATTTTTGGGATTGTTTGAAATCTAAAACATTCAACAAACTGGGAGGTTTTCTTGATTACACTTAATCAAGGGAAACGGGATGATGGTGTTTGAGCACGTGCGGGAGACTATGAGCAAGTCTACGGCCTGCATGTAATGGTTGGCTATTGCATGCGCTTGTATGGGGGATTTGTGTTTGGTGTGGGGTGTTTACCACTTTGGGTGGGATTTTTTTTGTTGTTCGGGGGGGGTTCTTTCTTGTTTCAGGTTCTTCTTTGTGCTACTTTGGGGTTTGGGTTTTGTTTAAGGTGCTTAGGTTTTTGGTGATTTATGGAACTAGAGGCTATTCCTTTTAGCTCTGTTGTTATGTCTTTTCTCAGATGTTGATATGGGGGTTGATTTCTCCCCATCTAGTGAGGCTATAGGTGTCAATTTCAAGACTAATGCTTCAAATGGTGTGGGTTCATCACATGGTGGCTTATCTCGAATTTTGAAAGTGAATGGATGCTTGGCTAGTAGCGAGACTCGCCCAGTTTTGGCTATCCAACCAGAAGATATTGCAGAGGATGTTGCATATTGGAGGAATCATGCACTAATTTATAAGTTAATGGGAATCAGGGTTTCTCTCTCATTTATGGAGTCTTGGGCCTGTCGTACCTAGAACTCGAAGGGAGACATGGAGGTTTTGCAAACGGAAAATAGTTATTTCATGGTAGTATTTTCATGTATTGTAGATTGTAATAAGGCTTTTGAAGGAGGGCCCTATTTTTATAATCAAGTGGGGTTGTTCTCGAAACCCTAGTACATTGGATTTAATATGGATGAAGAGCTTCCATCGCAAGTTATGATTTGGATGTGACTTCCTTGGCTTTTAGTTGAATACTAAATGAATGATATTTTACATAGTATGGCTCTTGTGCTTGGTAAGTCGATGGGGCCATCACAGTAGACATTAGAGCGGAGGGCTCTTTCTTTGGCTCCAATTTGTGTGGAGATTGATCTAAACAACTTGTTACCTGACTCGCTGGAACTTAAAGTTGGGTCCACTTCATGGATTCAACAATTAGACTACAAGACTCTTACCTTTAGGTGCAGAATATGCCATTCATATGGTCACTTGTAGCGAAATTCTCCTAAACTTAAGGTCTATGGTTCTTCTTTTGGTAGCGTTTCTACTAGGATGCCTCCTCGCTTAGACCCTTCGAAGGAGAAAGGAAAAGCCCCTATGTTTGAAGGGGAAACTGATAAGGAGGGTTTTGTTTCAGTGAAATCTCACAATAATGGAAGAGGCAAAAAAAACCCTTAAGGACAAGTAGGAGGATGCAAGTTTCAACCATTTTGAGGCCCTTGAAGACTTGGACCAACAAGATATGATCCCAAATAAGGGTGTTTCCATTGATAATATATGTGAGGTGGAGCAGTTGGCTTCTCATAAGGATGGAAATGGAAATCTTTGTATGGAGTCAGGTGCTATGGTACTTCTCGATCACGTCTTGAAATCTTTTTATTCCAATGGGGTTAGAGGGGGATTCTATCCCATCTACTGACTGTATGGACTCATAATCTTTGGGTATAGATTAAGATTTGGATAAGGGTCTTCCAGTTTCTTCTTCTTTGGGTCTCCACCAAAAAAACTTTAGGAAGGGGACCTCAAAGAAGGCTTCCAAGGTTGGGAGGAAGAAAAATCAAGATAAACGAGTGAAAATTTGGTGGAGTTAGGCTTTGTTGAATCTCTTGTCTCCCATTTTTCTAAACCCATAAATGATTGTTCTCTCTTGGAATGTGAGGGGCTTGAACAACATCCCTCAATAAAAGGTTGTTTGGGAAATCATTAAAGCTCATTCCCCTTATGTTGTTTTTATCGAGGAATCTAAGTTGTTTGTAGAGGGTATGGATAAGATTTCTTCCAAGATTTGGTGGCATGGTCAATGTCAATGCATTGGTGCACAGGGCAGTGTTGGTGGGATTGTTTGCTTCTCAGACACGAGAAAGATATCCCCTTGTGGTGGATTACGAGTAGATATTCTTTATCCATGGTTGCTTCGAGCTTCAAATTTGGAGAAATCTTGTTGTTTTCTAATGCCTGTGCTCCACTGATTTGTCTGGTGAGGCTCATTTGTGGGATCATATAAGGTATGTGAGATCCTTAGCTCCTTTGTTTCCCTGGGTTGTGGCTAGGGATTTTAATTCTATTCTCAATCTTGAGGAGAAGAGGGGTGGATTGGATCATTTGGAGCCTTCTTCATCTTTGTTTAATCATAATATAACCCAGCTGAATTTGATTGATATAAAGCCTCTCAATGGTTTGTTTGCTTGGAGCAATAGGATATGTGGTGCGGAATCTATATCTGAAAGGCTAGACAGGTTTTTGATTTATGATTTTTGGTTAGGAAGTTAGTGGATTTCCAATTTTGAAATCCTTGACTCAAATGGTTTGGATCACTGGCCCATAAAAATTTTTGCACATGGTCGAGAAAGTACCAAGAATCCTTCTTTAAATTTTAGTTAATGTGGCTGTGAGATCCTTCTTTGTAGGACCTTGTTAAATTTTTGTGATCTAATGGTTTTCCTTCGCATGGGATAGCCATGTACACTTTTGTTAAAAGGCTCCATTTTGTGAAATTTTAGCTAAAGAAGTGGAACAGGGAATGCTTTGGGAATGTCTTTAAGGAAAAATCAGCAACTCAAAACCAGTTGGATATCATCTCTAGGCAGAGCAAAGACCAAGTTATCACTCGAGAGTCCATAAAGGTTGAAGTGGATGCTTAGGAGAAGTTATCTAAATGGGAATTGTGGGAGGAGTTGTTCTAGAAGCAAAAATCAAGGATTGATTGGTTGCAAGAGGGAGACATGAATACTGCTTTCTTCTTCAACTCCCTCAAATCTAGGGGACATGGGAATCTAATCTCCTCTATTATGTCTTCTCAAGGTACACATCTATCTTCCTTTCATGATATCTCCTAGGAATCCATTCGGTACTTCTCTTCTTTATTCTTGAAGGACACTCTTGAGGATTTGGAAGAAGTGAATCAAGTTTTGGTTTGTATTCCTTATGTGGTTTCCTATGAAGCAAATGTTGAACTTTCTCAACCAATTTCTCTTAATGAGTTAGAGGAGGTTGTCTTCGACATGAAAAAAGATAAGGCCTCGGGCTCGAATGGGTTTCCTATTGAGTTTTTTTCAAGAATATTGGGAGATTATCAAATGGGATCTTCTCACGGTGGTGAAATAATCTTAGGATAGTAAACAAATGTTGAAAGCTACGAACTCAACTTTTTGAGCTCTTATTCCTAAACATGAGTGTGCTAATTCTTTTGATCTTTTTTGGCCAATCACTATATGTAACATCGTCTATAAGATCATTGCAAAGTTGATTGTTGAGAGATTGAATCCCTAACTAAGTAATATTATCTCCAAGGAGCAAAGGGTTTTGTGGTTGGCAAACATATTCAAGATGGTGTTGTGATTACGGTGGAGGCTATCCACTCTATGGAGGTTTCTAAAGAGAAGGCTATGTTTGTCAAACTGGACATGGCTAAGGCTTATGATCGGGTTAGGTGGTCCTTTCTTCGCAAGATTTTGTGTGTGTTTGGGTTTTTTGAGGATTGGATTAATTAGGTGATGAGTTGTGTCATGTCGGTGTCATATTTTGTGTTGATTAATGATGTGCCCTCTTCTTTGTTCAGTGCTTCTAGGGGCCTTTGGCAAGGTGATCCCTTGTCTCCTTATCTCTTCATTATTATGGTTGAAGGTTTGGGAAAACTTCTTAAAGCCCATTTGAGTCATGGGTTGATTCAAGGATGGTCTTGGGGAGATGGCTTGGCTCCACAAACCCATCTTCAATTTGTGGACAATACTGCCCTTTTGGCTATGGCCAAAATCAGGGAAGCAAGCAACTTTAGGCAATCTCTGGATATCTTGTTGATTCAAGTCATAAGATTAATGAAGATAAATCATCTATCTTTTTATTCAACACTCCTCTACTTATTCAATCAAAGATTACATGCATTCTCAGATTTCATATCAGTAATCTTCCTTTTGTGTATTTGGGTGTTCCCCTCTCTGTGGCTCCTTTGCTAAGGACTTGGCAACATATTCTAGATAAGTTTAGGGGTTATTTCAATCATTGGACTTGTCGATGGTTATCCTTTTCTAGGAGGATTATGCTCCTTAAGGTTGTGGTCTAGGCGCTTCCCCTCTATACGTGTATGGTTCAAGTTGCTCCTACAAGCTTTATTAGAGAGCTTGATGTGCTCTCTAGACAGTTTCTTTGGTACGAAAGTTTGGATTCTAAGAAGTGGAGTCTGGTTAAGTGGGACTCTATTTGTAGGGCTATCCAATAGGGGGGCTTAGGTCTTCAACAAGTAGCCATTACTGGCCAGGATTTGGCAACCAAGCTTTACTGGCATTGGTGTATTAGTCAAGATCAAATTTGGGCTAAAATCCTCAAGTCCAAATATCTGAGAGGTGTTGCAGCGAAGGACATTCCATGATACCCTCTGGTTGATAAGGGGTCTATGATTTGGGATACTCTTAAAAGAGGTGCTAGCTTGATCAAGTTGGGCCTTTTTTGGATCTATCACAAGGGGGATGATGCTCTTTTTGGCTCGATTCTTGGGATGGTTATCCATCATTATTCACTTCTCATCCTCATCTGTGGAATTTGGGCTCATGATTTTTGGATGCTAGATGGTCAAAATTTAGTGATTTTAAAGCTATGGAACACTTGGGTCGGGTGGAGGTGCTTAGATGGAAAGTGTGTCACCTCTGGCATCCTAGGGGTTTGATTGTGGATCATGTTGAGCTAGGTAAGATTTTAGTGGAGAGAGTTTTCTCTTTACAGCAAAGGGATGTCTTGGCTTGGGCCTCGAATCCTAAAGGATTTTATTCAGTGGTAGCTGGGTACCATGAATTGGATAGAAGGAAGTATGGGGAGGCTGAAATACCTTGGTGGAAATATGTTTGGAACAAGTTCGTGTGGCCCAAGTGCAACTTCTTCATTTGGCTAGTGGCTCATGACAAATGTCTTACTTGGGACAGTCTTCTGAAGAGGGGCTCTCAGGGGCCATCTATATGTTTTTTATGTGGTCATAGTGAGGAGTCTTCTTCACATCTTTTCTTCCAATGCTCTTTCTTCAGACTTATTTGGCATTTATGGTGGATGGTTTAGAGGCACCCCTGTGTGCATACCTTAGCCCTTTCTAATTTTTGGAGGTCTTTGGGGAGACCCCCTGCCATATCATTCCTTCTTCAAATAGTGTGGACTATAGGGCCTTTGTGCATTCTTTGGTAGATTTGGTTGGAGTAGAACCGTAGGATTTTCCAAGATAAAAAAATTTGGTGGTTGCGCAAGTTTGGCAATGTATTCTTGGTATGCTTTAGGAGACTATTTTAGCTAAATGTGATGTTGGTGCTCCTTTGAATGCTGAGGAGGCTAGGATGCTTCTGAGTTTGGGTCTGAATGGTCTTAGTTCGAAGAAGGCTTGCTCCATTGGAAGAAGACATCTCAAAAGGAAAATTCAACGAGAAGGTAGATGGTCTCTACCTCCTACTAGGATTTTGAAAATTAATACATATGGCTCTTCTAGGGGAAGTCCAAGTTACGTTGGTGTGGGAGGTTTGGGGAGAGATAGTTTTGGGGATGTTCTCTTCTTCTCCAAGTATCATGGTGTCCAAACTAATAACCTCGTGGAGGCTCTATCTATTCTTGTTGCTCTGGAAAAAGCTTGTGCCCTAGGATGGCATAGGATCATTTGTGAATCTGATTCACAAATCATGATTAACTTGTTAAATAGGCAGAATAGTAATGGGGTGAATTAACAATTGTCTTCTATTGTGCAACAGATTCACCAATTATGTAGCATGCTTGAGATGGTGACCTAAGTTGTTCATATTCATAGAGAATGGAACAATGTGACTGATTGTCTGTCTAAATGGGCTTCAAAGTTTAGGGATGACTGGAAGGTGGATGAGTGGGAGAAGCTTCCCAATGACTATGTTCATAAACTACAAAGTTTGCTTTAGGAGGATATGTGTGGTCCTTGATTGGAGTCTGGTTGTCTTGGTTGGGTGGTTTTTTGTTCTTTGGTTCTTGGTGGCTGGATGTGCTTTGATGCCTCTAGCTTCTTGTTTTTCTGCTGGTTGTATTATGGGACTTGCTTTGATTGAATAAATTTTTACCCCTTTTATAAAAAAACATTCAACAAACTAAGAACAATTTTTTATACCTTGTCAAATAGATTCAATGAAACATCAACATTGATTCTCGATCATTGTTTCCAAAGCTAAGTACCCTATCTATCATATTTATTTTATAAAATATAATTTTAATTTATCAAATCAAAATATATATATGAGTTAGTTGCATAATTATTATTTGTAATTATTTGATTAATCCAAATTTATGTAAAATAGATTGTATTCCCTTACATTTTGGTGAACCTAAATTTTCTTGCACCCTCTACAATTTTACCTTAAGGTTTATCCTTCTTACTTATTAGGGTTTCAAATCTATACTTTATAATTGTTTTATCATAATTTTGAGATCTTATTAGGGTTCATATTGTCTACTTTATTGCACTTCTTAGTTATATCATAGGGTTTTGTGGTTGATACATTATCTTTTACCTACCCTACCCACCCTTATATTGGACTCAATTTTTCTTTTCACAATTGTTTCAAATTTAATTATTGGCTAATTTTCTAATTTTTATTAGTTTTTAACTCATATTTGTTCATTTTTATCATTAAGGATTTTAAGAGCTACTTGTATGTCAAAATATCTTCCCTCTCATCCACCTTTACAAAGGAGTGCTCACTAGAATCCCCACATGGCTCGGTCTAGTGAGAATACTCTTCCTATTGATGTTCCTATACGTAATGTTGCTTCTCCTATTACTAAGCATGAAACTAAATATTATGGTCATGGGGAAGATTATGATCAAGAGAGAATATGAAGAAAACAACCACATAAAAGATAAAGATGCAAATAAATATTGGAAAAACTCTTTCACAAAAAATGATAGCCTCCAAAGCAGTGAACAAACATCCAAAAAATTTAGCAGCAAAATGACATATAAATTAACACATGTAAATTTCATTCTATTGCTAAAGTTTTTATAGATTAGATAGCTTAATTTCTCTACTCATATGGTGAATGTAGGAAACACATGTGTTATATTTCCATGGGCATATTTTATTTTCACTTATATCAAGATTTTGTTAATAAGTATTTTGGCACATGCAATGCATGCATGATATTTTCCCCACATTTGGTATTTGAGATAAAGTGATTTTGTGACTTTTGAGTGCTTATATATTTGGATTTTCTTGCACGTGGTTAATTTTTCTTGTATGTGAGTTGTATGTGCTTGCATGTGGGTTGCATGTGCTTACATGTGATGGATACACAATGATTTAGTTTTGGATATTACTTCATTTAATTTCTTAGCATTGCAAGCTTGTGGAAGTCTATCGGAAAAAAACCATGTGATTATTAATCATTGTATCAGTGGGATTTTTTTGTTGATCTTATTTTTTAAGGGACAATATAACAAGCACTTAGAATGGAGAAGGAAGATTTTAGAAATGGTCATGTGGTTGCTAGCATATTTTTGAATTGAAGCTATTATTTGGTAGTATGGAACTATCCTTTGGCATGTTGGTTGTATACTTTCTTCCTATGGTCATGTGTAGTAGAAGAGTGTTTGTGTTGGGTGTTATATTTTTGCCTCTCGATTGCATGGGAAAGCACTAGTCATCTTGACTACCATTTGGAGTGTTTATGTCGGGTGCTTAGGTTTAGCCCTTGGCATTAGAATATGTTGGATGATTAGCCCTTGGATGCATGTGTGTTGTAGAGTTGTTTTTTGTGACGTAGACGCTCCTAAAATAGCTCAGCTCCTCATTTTGCATGTACACGGTGGAAGTTGTGGAGTTAGCTTATTTGGTAGCCTAGAGTTTCTAGACACCCCCATGATCTTATTAAATGGTTGTACTTGCATATCATTGGGAAAATGTGCCTCAAACTTGCATTCCCAGTGTATGTATTTGATGTGAATAGAGTTATTAACTAACTAGTTCCAGTGTTAAGTCCTTTTCACACCTTATCGCTTAAGTTTACTAAAGGTACATATAGGATACTTATCACTTTATGTCTCATATCATGATTTTAAGACACTTCTCATAATATTATGTTGCCCTATGTCTCACCTTGGTCTATATAACCAAGGTTATCTCATACATTGTCCTTACATTCTATTTGCATTATTTTATAGGAATATAATTTATTCTTTTCATATTTGATTGTTTGAGTATCATATGCTTTCCTTTAGGCCTCTAGGTCTTTGGTGGTTATCTTCGTAGCCAAATATTACATGGTATTAGAGCAATTTAAGCACCTTTGGTTATTCCTTTGGGAGATCTTGAGTGTATTTCTTATATTTTCTTGAAACATTGAGTATGATCTTCTCTTGCATATTTGGATGATCTAGAGAATCATAAAGGTATGATATAAATACTAGATTCTAGGGGATTATATTGTGGCTTTTATTGCAAGTACATTTTGGAAGATTGGCAGAGTAATTCTGAGCTCATCATTGCATCTAAAGTGCCTAAGAAAGTTAGTTTTTCCTTTTATTTCATCTCGATTGGACATTGGAGGCCAAATCTATAAGGGTTTGAAGTTGAGAGTTAGTTATCAAATCCACAAGGTAGCCATATTTTTGGAGCATTTTGTGTCAAAATTGACCTTGTTGTCACATTCAAGAGGCCCAATAACATAAAGATCAACTACCAATTTATCAATTTTTTGCTTTTAGGCAATACAACCCCCTACATGGTACAATGCAATTTTATTTTTATTTTTAAATATATATATTATGTGAAATCAAAATATATTAAATTTGCATCAAAATATATATTAAATTTACATTTTTTTTTTTTAAAAATCCAAAATAAATTGAGCAATACCACAAGGTACCAAGCCTTACAACTCGAGCCCCACACTTTAATTAAGGGCATAGTCCCTTTGAATAGGGTGCAGACCCATTTAAGGGCCACAAACCCCTTATTTAGGCTCCTAGTGTGACTTCAACCCACAACCCATAAATAAGTTTGACCTTTCAAAGCCTTCTCAATATTTTAATATTTTTTAAAATAAAAAAGAAAACATTGAAATCCACCTTGTACTTTGACCTCAATCTTTGCACCTTCTACAACTTAGTAGATCTGATACATTTAGTGATTATTCTAACAATTACCCCAACTTTAGTGAAGTCTCTACGTTTAGTTGGAGTTCCTCTAATTTTGGCAAAATTATAAACTAGTTGGCAGAGTGTCACATTTGGCAACACCTACAAATATGGCAACAATTACACCAGATTTAGCTATGAAGTCATGTTGATGTCAACAAGAGGATTTTAAATTTATGTTCCCTTCACCATTAAGAGTTTTAATTTTGTAGTTCAACTTCAGAGGCTCATAACTTGGGCTCAGGACCTTCATTTTTTGAGCAATTTTTATTTGGGATAATTTTTCACACTCTACATGTTGATATGGATAATTTTCTAATTTTGATGCATAGATTTTCCAAAAATACAATTTATCATAGGTGTTGTTGAATCATTCTAATTTTAGGAACTTTCAAGGCTTTGTTCAAGCTCATATGAACTCCTTTTCAGTTGCTTTTTCTAAATACATAAATTTTCATGTAAATTCATTATGGTGCTATCAATTTGTATTCATTGCACGATATAAAATATTAATTTCATCATATAGCCTTATTTTGACAATTTTAAAGCATTGAGATCAAAGACCACTTTGCATTCTTTAGCAAGTGGAAATTGAAACTACACTAAGTATAAAGTGTCAAATCATATTTACTAGTGGGTTCTATTATTGAGTGATTTTGGGGGTGTTTGTAGTTCTACATTTATTTTTGTTGGAATAGTCTAATTTTTATTACTTTAAGGAGAATATCATGTGTATATCAAATCATCCTTCAATTATTCAATTGAAAAGAGGGAACTATAAGCCTTGGCAAGGTAGTATGATGAAGAATCTTGGGACATGTGTGGAGATCTAGAAAATCATCTATTCCTAGATGATCCTTTTTTGGATTATTCAATTCCCTTAGATGATTGTGATAATATTTTATATGATGAAGATACTCTAGAATTGCCAAATATGTCAGAAATTATTGAACATAAAAAGGTCATAAAAACTTCTCCTACTTTCTAGAGACAACAATTTATTGTTCAACCTTTGTGACTCCTATTTCAAATACAAGGGCTTCTCCTCCTACATCTTCGAGTTAGCATCCAGAGGTTGAGGTCTCTTCTCTTTCAACACTTGTAGATTCTACAACTGTTCATGATCAAACTTGTGTGGTCTTATTAATCATTAGGATGATTACTTACTAGATGTACATTATTTTCTTGTTGAATCCCACACACATGATGTTGATGATAGTATTGAGGATATTCATCTCCTCTTTGATGATATCTCGCAAGAATTTGCATCACACTCTTCAAATTCTTTGAGGGTACATTTAGACCCTCTTGCTCCTTATTCTCAACCATATGCAATGACAAATTATATAAGTACTCATAAGTTGATAGTTCCAACTCAATTACCATTCATGTTGACATCTTCTGCAATGGTGCCTAATTATTTATATTAATATTTACCATAATTTTACATCCTTTTGGAGCAACATTTGGAGGACTTGTCATCATATTTGATACATTCTCTATATCAATTTTTTATTGTTCTATATTGTCACCTTCTCCAATTGAGATTGGGACTCTTGATATTATGACATTTGAGTAGATTCTAGAGAATTATATTCTTATTCCTTCATATCCTTTTAGGATTGGGAAGATATCCTACAAACATCATTGAATTTATTTATTCCTAAGGGGAGGAATGTTATTTGATAATATTGTACCATCTTTAGAGTTTCATGTCGAGCCTAGTAGTTAGAACCCATGTGTACATGGGTACCTCATCAAGCCTAGTAGCTAGAACCCATGTTTGCATGTTTTCAAGTTCTCTTTCCCCCTTAAGTTGTACTTAAGCGGTATGTTGGTGCGAATATGGTTGTTACCTAATTAGTTCCACTATTAGGTCCTTTTTTATACCTTATCACTTAAGTTTACTTAGGGTACACATAGGAATACTTATCACTGTATGTCTCATATCATTAGATTAACACACTTGTCATAATCTTATGTAGTCATATGTCTCACCTTGGTATATATAACCAAGTCTCTTTGATATATTGTACATACATTCTATTTGCATTCTTTGGTAGGAATATAATTTATTCTCATCATATTGATTTTTTTTAATATCTTGTGCTTTCCATTAGGCCTCTAGATCTCAAGTGGCTATCTTCATAGCCAAATCTTACATTATTTATTAACGAATAGGGTGTCCCACTTTGAAGTGGCACTCATTTCCACATGTCAGTGATCTTGAAATGCGCGTAAGAGGAAATAAGAGGATCTAAATATCAATATGATATTATAAGGTGAGAGTTACTTAAGATGGATTCTCATGATGTGTAAAATATGGTTATAGGGGGTTAAATTGGAATCTTGACCAACATTATGATAGTCATGTCGCATGTCATAAAGCTTCTTTTAATGGATGAAGATGACAAAATTGGGCACCCAAGGTAGGTGGTCAACTATGACAAGTTATTACATTAAGACAAGGTGTAAGGTTTATACTAAATAATGCATGAAGACAAGGACCATGAATGGGGAATTAGAATTTATACCATTTTAGGCATCACTTTTGAGCTCATGGATTTGGTACATGGCATTGTAAAACTATTTGATGTTTTCTAATTTGTTTGTCATTTATTTATCGGTGGTTGGAGATGGAGCTATGTATGGGGTTGTATTATTGATTTGTAGATGTTGTTATATTGCCATAATTACTCTATATTTGCATGTTGGTGACACTCATATAGAAGTACAACCTAAATATTATATTGTAACATTTGTTTCCAAATAATGAAACTAGTTTTGCTTTTGGAATGTGGGATTTCCCCCAAGTAAACCTTTGATATAGTATATTTATTGTGTATTCTATTCGAAAAAGGTATCTCAACCTTGCATTCCTAATATTCATATTTGATATTTTATTTATATTTGCTAGTTCATCTTTAGTATTTTTTCCTCACATGGGAAGTTGGTTTCCTATTTTGAGGTGGAACTATTGCTTATCTTTAGTAATTTTGTCTCATTGTCAAGAAGTAGGCATCCCATATTGAGGCAACACTCTTGGAGTTACGCGTTAGTAGCTTAGAATGTGTATATGTCATCATAATGGGAGTTACTTATGATATATTATTATGATGTATAAGATCATGTAAGAGGGAGGTTACATTAAAATATTGACCAACACTATGATATATTTGGATGCTTGACATGGAACATCTTTGAATGGTTTGAATGAACACAAATTGGAGCACCCAAGTTTTGGTGGTCAAATATTCTTGTTTATGACATATGATAACATGTAAGGAATGTGTTTAAAATAGCCTAAAAGACCAAGACAAAGGGTTCATTGGAATTTTTTCCTTGAATATTTGGGCACCATAGCTCTTGTGGCATTACTTGTGGTTTTCCAAGACCATGTGATAGTTTCTAGTTTGTTCATCTTTGGTGCTTGTACCGAAGAGAACTTAGTTATACTAAGAGGGAGTGGATCAGTATAAAAAACACCTTTTACTTTTTCAAAACTTAATTAAAACCATGATAGTAATACTTAAAAAAATTATCCATAATAATAACACACATGTAAGATTTAGCAATAAGGAACACAAGATGAACACATGATTTATGTGGAAACCCTAATAGGAGAAAACCATGGAAAAATATTAATTATATTGATCTTCTTATAGGCACCAACCTAATTCATTAACAAAGCTTCTTTCATAGGTACCAACCCACAAGAGACACCAATCCCTACAATTGAGCACCAACTCAGAAAGTGACACCAGTCTCTTCTAATGAGAGGCACCAACCTCCTAATAAACAATATAATAATTTATTTGCTTTACTTCATATTTATTTGCCCTAATTCACCTTCATAAATCTACTCATTGCTTCATCAAAATATACCTTTAGAATTTTGAAATATCCTTCATAAATTTTGCCATAAAGCTCATATGGACCTGCTCATATATCTTCAAAAATTTGCACTTATGTGCCTTTCAAATATTCTCCTTATATAAATGATGTTCAATTAATTGCTTGCCTTTAAACGAACTCCATAATCTCCTTAAATATTTTCTCCAAGGGTAGCTACTTTATGAAGAAACTCATACTTTCAAAATGGATGTAACCCTTCAATTTACATGCACCCTTTCACATTTTATTTGGGCACTCCATTAGGGGTTGGACCCAAATATATATATAATATATATATTATATATATAGAGAGAGAGAGATAGGGTCGACCCTTGGTAATAATATATTTTATTTTATTTTCTTGTACCTCCAATCTTGGTCTTTGAATGCCTTTGAAATCAATGACAATAATTTCTAACATGTACTTTGCTACGCCCTTAATATTAGAGTACATCGAGGTATGAATAGTCAGCTTGTGGCTATCTGAACTCCTAATTAAGTCATATTATCATTATTATATTTTTATTTAGTGGTTTAGGTCAGCCTAGGGCTTATATAGGGTTATCTAAGTCAGCCTATATGATATCCTAGGCATAAATATGTATAAAGAGGAGGTTGTGAGTCTTATTTCATCATCATATTGTAAATTGTGTTCTCATTACAGATATTTGGAGGTTTTCCCCCTCGAAGTGGCTTGTTATTCTTAGTTATTATCAAGTATTTGCAGCATATTTTCTATCATATTATTCTATTGTGCAAGTTATTTCATTACAATTGGTATCAAAGCATGATCTTGGCATCATTGCGATAAGGCATTTTCTTCAATTTTGGAGGTCATTTTGTGAAACACATATCTCCCAAAATTTAGTGTATTTTTGTCTAATTTTTAAAGGGTTTTTGAATGATATATTAAAGAATCTACAATCCAAATTTCATAAGAATTGGAGCTGAATTGAGTGGATTATTTTAGAATTAGGGTTTTTACCAAAATTATTTGGAAGGTCCATATCTCCTAAATCCTATAGAATTGGTTCCTGGTTTTTAGTGGGTTTTTGAAGATATATTATAGGAGACTACAAAAAAAATCAAAAAATTTAAAGCAAAAATAAATGATTTATTGGGAAAACTAGGGTTTTCAAATTATTCACTCTCAAGGCTATAAATCACCTAATTTGGGGGATATTTTCCTATTGGAGTGCAACCTAGGATATGGTGAGTCACAAAAAAAAAATGCTACAACACTGGGGAAATCTTCAAAGAATGATGGGTTAGGAAATGAGGATTTTAATCCTAAGGATGAAATAAACAAATTCAAGGGTGATATTCCATCATTAGAGAAGAATATTACAGAAGAAATGAGTGAATTAAAATCACTTATTCAAGGTATGAGGTGTAAGGGTGAAGATTCACTTCGTAAGGAGGGAGATAATGCTTTTATTGGACATGAATTCCTTGGACTTGAATTTGATTTTAAGAAGGATCCTTCCTTTAATAATCATATGCCAAGGCAATTCATACCCAAGTTGGATATAAGAAATTTTGATGGCAAGGACCCAACCAATTGGCTATGCCAAATGGAGTAGTTCTTTGATATTTATCATTTTCCTAGTCAACAAAAGGTTGCTATGGTATCATTATACCTAGAACCAGATCAATTTATTTGGTACCATTGGTTATGTGATGAGAAGAGAAATAAGGGTTATGTGGTTACATGGGGTGATCCCACAATACTGGTTTACAATTTTTGGCCAAACTGGACACTGAACTGATTTTTTCTAACTAAATCTTCACTTTCGGGCACCTATAACAGCTAAACCGTGAGGAATTTGAAGATGATGCAAACTAGTGATTTGTGACATTTTGTTTGTAGATTCTAAATATATTTTTTTCAAATTTTTTTGAATCATATTGCACTTCTTTTTCCATCTCCTTCAAAAATTAGTTTTTTTCAGTAAACACCATTTTTAAGGAGTGACACTCACTGTATAACACATAAATTTTTTTTATGAAGGATGAAATTATATTTTTTTTGAATTTAGATTTGTAGCTATGATATCTAATGCTTCCAATTGGTTTCATAGTGTTTTATTTAATATTTTTTCCTTAATCAAGTTTCGAAGTCAAACCAATTACAATTCAGAGATATGCAGACTATCTAACACAACTTTTTTTGTATGTATCGAAATTCACTTTTTTTGTTGGATCAAGGACTTCAATATTTGGTGCACTCATATTTTTAATTTTTTTGTGATAATCTTCTATTTTTCCACATGTGCAAAACATAGAGCTTGATTTTCAGTGAAAAACCTACATTCACAAGAAATAAAAAATAAATATAATAATAAAATTAAATTTATTTAAAATTATACTTTTGGGAAAGCTTATAATAAGGACTACATAGTTACAATTTTTTTTTTTTAAATGAATTCATTTGATCCCCCAAAAGGTAAGTCAAAAGTGGTTTTTTATTAGTATTTTGATAGGTGTAAAGGAGACTCTGTTATAGGTATGGTTTAAAAGTAGCAGGGTTATATCCAAGGGGGTTTGATATAAGGTACTTTGATCAAACCCTCTTCAATTGGAATGCTTTAAATGGAACTTTTAAAAGATTAAATCATTATATTTTCTAAAAATATTTTATTTCAGCAAAAAATAGAATCTCTCATAAATTGTAAACCAACTTTGTGGGATCACCCCATGGTCAATTTTTCAAGAGGAACTTGCTACCCATTATGGAGATAACTTTATGGATAGCTACTTTTACCAACTCACAAAATTAAACTAAATAGGCATGGTCAAGGATTATATTCAAAAATTCCAAACCCTTTCTCTAAGAGTTGAGAATGTGGCAGAAGAAAATATGATGGAACTATTTCTAGGTGGTTTAAAGGATCACATGAAATATGAAGTACGATTGTTCCAACCATAGTCCTTATTACAAGAAATTGTAATGGAAAGACAAGTGGAGGAGAAGTTTGTGGCTAGTAAGAGACAAGGGAATGTAAATTTCAATGAAAGGAGATCTGCACATTCACTACCATAGCCTACTAGGCTAACTACATGACAAATTAAGGAGAAGAGAGCAAAAGGGTTATGTTTCGATTGCGACAACAAATATAGTTGAGGGCATAGAAGTAGTGAAAATAAATTGTGTTATATTAAAGGACTGAGTGAGGAAGAATAGGAGGACCCAATATTAGAGGGTGATAGGGAGTTAGATGATGAATCACATGATTCCCAACAAATCATTTCTTATCACGCACTCTCTGGTTTTAGTACCCCACAAACTCTCAAGGTAGCAGGGTCCTTAAAGAAGCAAAAAGTAACTATGTTGATTGACTCAGGTAGTACTCATAATTCAATCAACAAAAAGTTGGCTACTTGTCTAAATTATTTTATATATCTAGCTCCAAAATTTCAAGTCTTAATTGCATATGGTTGTACAGTGATTTGTTTGGGAGAGTGCCATAACATTAAATTATCTATGGAAGATTATCACCTTGATAGCCCAATGTATGTTGTCTCCATGGGTGCAACAGATATTGTTTTGGAAGTATAATAGCTTACTACTTTGGGAACAATTGAGATGAGCTTCCAAGAATTATTCATGAGATTCCAATCAGAAGGAAAGATAATAGAGCTAAGAGGGTTGCAAGCAAAGTCCTCACAAATGGTTAGCTCTCATCAAAAGTAGAAGTTGCTTAAGAAAAGAGCTGATGGATTCATGGACCAATTATGTTCATTAGAAGTCTCTCAATCTAATGCTCCCACACATCCTGATTTACAAGAAATAATTGGCCATCACTTAGTGGTTTTTGGAGATATTACTAAAGGATTTCCTCTTAAGAGGGATCATGATCATGCCATACAACTAGTTATAGGGAGCCAAACTCCCAACATTAGGCCTTACCGGTACCCACATATACAAAAAAGTGAGATAGAAAAGATTGTTGAGGAAATGTTAGAGACAAGAATTAGCAGGCATAGCCAAAGTGCTTACTCATCGCCTGTAGTGATGGTGCAAAAGAAGGATGAAAAATGGCGCATATGTCTGGACTATAGAGTGCTCAACATGTACACCATCGAAGATAAGTTTCCTATTCCAGTCATTGATAATTTGCTAGATGGATTGAATAGAGCTATATATTTTACTAAGTTAGATCTTAGATCCCATTATCACCAAATTCAAATTAAGGAAGAAGATATTTGTAAGACAACATTTAGGACTCATGAAGGTCATTATGAGTTTTTGGTGATGCCATTTGGTCTTACTAATGCTCCATCTACATTTCAAAGTTTGATAAATTTCATCTTTAAAAATTTCTTGAGGAAGTTTGTATTAGTGTTTTTTGACTATATTTTATAACAAGACATGGGAAGAAAACTTGCAACATGTAGATCAAGTATTACAAGTTATTAAAGAGCATCAACTCTATGGTAAGTCATCCAAGTGTGATTTTGTTCTTAATGAGGTTGAGTACTTGGGATGCATAGTTTCACATGAAGGATTAAAAGTGGATCCTAACAAAATTAAGGCTATCATGGAATGGCCTATTCCCAAAACCATTAATAAATTGATGGGTTTCTTGGGATTGACTGGACATTGTAGAAGATTTGTGAAAAATTATGGTCATAAAACAACACCCCTCACAACTTTATTGAAGAAGGATTCTTTTTATTGGAATGAATTTGATAGTTCTACATTTGAAATGCTAAAGGAGGATATGTGCACAACTCTAGTGCTTGCCACTCCTGATTTCACAAAGGATTTTATTGTGGAATTTGATGCTTCAGGAAATGGTATAGGTGCAGTTCTCATGCATGAGGGTTGGCCCATTGCTTTTAAGAGCCATCAATTAAAGGGTAAGAATCAACTCAAACCTATTTATGAGAAGGAAATGCTAGCTATTCTTCATGCGGTAAAACAATGGAGGCCTTATGTAATTGGTAGACACTTCAAGGTTAATACAAATCATGATAGCCTAAAATATTTTTTGGAACAAATATTATCTTTTGAAGAACAACAAAAATGGGTTACTAAGATGTTGGGATATGATTTTGAGATTGTATATAAGAAAAGGAAGGAAAATGTTGTGGCAGATGCACTATCAAGGAAGGATGAGAAGGAGGGAGCTTTATTGTGCACCCTTTCAATATTACAAGAATATTGGGTAGAAGAAGCCATAGAAGAGTGGAAAAATGGCGTGGCTACTAGTAATCTCATTCAACAATTACAAAGTGATCCCAATACTTTAGATAAGTTTTGTTGGAAGAGAGATAATTTGTGGTATAAAGAGTGATTGTATCTTTGCAATAATTCTTCTCTAAAATAAAAGATTCTCATAGAGCTACATGATTCTCCAATGGGTGGTCATTCAGGATTTTTGAAGACATATCATTGGGTCAAGAAAGACTTCTTTTGGGAAGGGCTAAAAGGGGATGTTAAAAAAATTATGGAAAAATGTTTGGTTTGTCAATGAAATAAAGGGGAGACAATTAAGATACCTGGTCTTTTACAAACCTTAGTTATTCCTAGCCAGTTTTAGGAAGAGGTCTCCATGGACTTCATCATAGGGCTTCCAAGATCTAATGTTAAGAATGTCATCATGGTAGTACTGGATTGCCTCACTAAATATACATATTTTATTGCATTATCACATCCTTTTACAACAAGTATAGTGGAAAAAGCACTTTTGGAGAATATTCAAAAGCTACATGGTACCTAAGGTTATTGTTCATGATCGTGATCCTATCTTTACTAGTACCTTTTGGACAAATTTATTCAAATGTTTGGGTACTCAATTGGCTCACTATTCTTCATAGCATCCATAATATGATGGGAAAATAGAGGTTGTTAATAAGTGTTTGGAAGGATATCTATGTTGTTTCACTTCATATAAATAGTCTCAATGGGTAGATTGGCTACCACTAGTAGAATGGTGGTATAACACTTCCTTCCATAGTTCATCAAAAATATCTCCATTTATGGCATTGTATGGATATCATCCTCCTTCCATCACATCATCATTGAAGGTGACTCCAAGAGTTCATGTTGTGGAGGACCACATGATTCATCAACAACAAATACTTTCAAGACTTAAAGAGAATCTATCCATGGCACAAAATCGAAAGAAGTGGTTGGTAGACCAACATCGTAGTGAAAGAAGTTTTGAAGTTGGGGATTGGGTTTTCTTGAGATTGTAACCTTACAAGCAAATGTCATTGTAGCAATAGTTAAAGAATAACAAGTTGTATCCAAAATATTATGGGCCATATCAAATCATGCAGAAGATAGGTAGTGTTGCCTACAAGCTTAAATTGCCATCAACAACAAAGATACATCCAATTTTTCATGTTTCTTGTTTGAAGAAGGTAATTGGGAATAATATCCCTACTCAGACAATATTATCGGAGCTTGATGAAGAAGGAATTATCATATTGGAACCATAATGTATTCTTTAGAAACACACAAGGAATAAGGACCATAACACTCACTTAGTATCTCATCCAATGGAATAATTTACCAATTGAAGGAGCCACATGGGAGGATGAGGAGTTCATTAAAAAGCATCCAAAACTGCCTAGCATTGAGGACAATGCTTATCTGAAGAGGGGGCATGCTATGACCTTAATATTAGAGTATATTGGGGTATGAATAGTCGACTCGTGGCTATCTTAACTCTTAATTAAGTCATATTATCATTATTATATTGTTATTTAGTGGTTTAGGTCAGCCTAGGGCTTATATAGGGTTATCTAAGTCAGCCTAGGTGATATCCTAGGCATAAATACATATAAATAGGAGGTTGTGAGTTTTATTTCATCATCATATTGTGAATTGTGTTCTCATTGGAGATATTTGTAGGTTTCCCCCTCAAAGTGGCTTGTTATTCTCAGTTATTATCAAGTATTCACAACATATTTTCTATCATATTCTTTTATTGTGCAAGTTATTTCACTACATACTTGGAGTTTGGTATGGGTTGTTTAGTTTGTATGTAATTATTGTTATGATACCAAAAATACTCTAGAATTATATGTCGGTGATGCTTTTGTAAGAGGAATAATCTATAAAATGTATTATAATCATTGATGTTGTTGATCAATACAAGTGGCTTTGCTCTTGGGGAGTGGGGTTTTCCCCACATACACCCTCATCTCATGGTATATTGTTTATATGTTTTATATATTTTTCTCAAATTTGTAATTGTAAATATTATATATATACACATGATACTCTTCTCTAATATTAGTGGATGAAGCATTCTCATGTACCTCACTTTCTTTCATTTTAGTAGAGAATGACCAACTTTGATTTTGGGTGTTGGGTAGAAATGTTTTTGTACTAAATTTAAATTGAGTGGGAGCTTACATACACAAAAATATAGTACAAAAAGTATAAATTATAAAATTATTTTTAAGTTTTGAGTTCTAATTTAGCTCAAAATTGAGGATAACAAAGTAGAAATGTTTTTTTTCTTTTAGAACTCAAAAATTATAGTATAAATGTTTCGGGTGTTGCAAGGTGTCACCCTTGGTCTCCTCAACATGGGCCAGTGTGGCGCTCGAGCTTTGTGACATGGTTTAATATCCTCATGTGGATCTTGGATCTTGTATAAATCTAGCAGTTATATCGGGCATTAACAAGTCGATCTTTTGGTGCAACGACAACCACCTGTGCAACAATTGGTATCAGATCTAAGTTCACAGGTTTGAACCCCTCGCTTACACTAGGGGGGATTATTACAAGGTGTCGTCGTTGGTCTCCTCAATGTTGTTCAACACGACGCTCAGGATACGTGACATGGTTTAACCACCTCTTGTGTATCTTGGATCTTGTATAAATCCAACAATTGTAGCAGGTATTAATAGGTTGATCTTTTGGTGCAACGACAACCGCCTATGCAACATTGGGTACCTAAGTTAGTGCTTGCTTCAAAGATCAAGTTACTTATGGAGAAGACAATGTTATGGCACTAAAGAATGGGATGCATAGGTGAGAAGGGTTTCAAGGCCCTAAGAAAATAAAAATATTGTAGAGGGGTTAACAAATTATGCTCTTGAGTTATATTTTTGGGAACATTATATATATATGATAAATAGAACCATTTTCAATTTTACTCTGGTTCTCACAAATCTTTTGGGGTGTTATAATTGATCTATTATGATGTGTTTGGTCTTCTTTATGTTCCTTCAATTTCAAAATCTTTATATTATATAACTTTTATAAATGATTGTTCTAAAAGGACATGGATGTGTTTATTTAGAAATAAATCCAAAATATTTTTTCATCTTAAAGAGTTCAAGGCTCTTGTAGAATATCAAACTAGTAGGAAAAATAAGGTTTTGAGAATAATAATGGTGGTGAGTTTTGTTTAGTAGATTTTGATAATTTTTTAAGGAGAATGGGATAGACATAACATAACTCTTTATACTCCTCAATAAAATGAATTTGTAGAGATAATAGATAATACATTCATGGAAAGGGCTAGAATCATGCTTAGTGGGGCTAGATTCAAACAAAAGTTCTAGGTATAAGTGGTTATTGCAACTAGTTACTTGATTGATAGGTATCGTAAATCATATCTTATGGATAAGACTCATACAAAGACTTTAATGGGAAAAATATCCTCATTACAACAACTTTGTGTTTTTGGTTGTGAGGAATATGCATATGTGCCTAGGGAGAAACAACCAAAATCAAATAATAAGGTAGTTATGTGTATCTTCATTGAAAATGTTATTAGAATGAAAATATACAAGCTTTGGGACCCTATGACCAAGGGATTTGTATACAATAGAAGTGTTATATTTAGATAGATTATGCCTTCTCCTACAATGTTGCAACTACAAGAGGATGGGAAGAAAATTTGGTTTAACTACCCCAAAGATCGAGAAGGTTAAACTAGAAACTCATGAAGGACCCAAAGAGTAGAGCTCAAATAGTTAGATAGCTCCAGAGAGGAGGTAGAAACTCAACCTCATCTTCAAAGAAGGTCCACTTGGCATAGTAAACAACCAAACAAGTATAATCTTAGTCAGAGATGTATTTTTCTTTTATTACTAATATGAAAGAGCCTAGAACTATGAAGGAGGTGATGGAAACCAATTATTCTAAGCCTTGGAGAGTGGATATGGATGAGGGATGGAAACATTGAAGGAAAATAACACATGGGACTTAGTATCATTTCTTAAGGGACAAAAATTTGTTGGTTGTAAATGGGTGTTCAAAAGGAATATCAATTTAGATGAAAGTGTTGATA
This sequence comes from Sequoia sempervirens, assembly GCA_007258455.2. NCBI lineage: Eukaryota > Viridiplantae > Streptophyta > Pinopsida > Cupressales > Cupressaceae > Sequoia > Sequoia sempervirens. The sequence continues at coordinate 109,153,739 of VDFB02256132.1, forward strand.
AGTATAAGGTTAGATGTGAATGACTATTCCCATATCACAAGGATAGACTTTGGTGAGATATTTTCACAATTAATAAGTTGGCATATGTGAAGTTTCTAGATTTATTGGCAAGAGATCTACATGACATAGTCATAGCACTGCATGGAAAAAGGTAAACAAACTTTGGTTTGTAAGTTAAGAAAATATTTGTATGGTCTCAAGTAGCCCCTTAGGATGTTGTACTAGAATTTTAAATATTTAATGTTGGTCTTAGGATTTATAAGATATACATAATATCATTGTATTTATTATGAGATGGATAGTGATTGGTTCCTTGCTACTAAATTGTAAGTTGATGAAATGATGTTTTTCAATAATACTAAGGATGTGATTTGTGATATGAAGTCTTAAATTTTAGTATAGTTTGAGACGAAGGACCTAGGGGGCTATCAAATATATTTTGAGTATGGAGATCAAAAGAGTTATAATGAACAAAACTATTTGGTTGGGCTAGAGAAAGTATATGAACTCAATGTTAGGAGGGTTCAACTTGACATATTATAGATCGGTCATTATGTGTTCCTATTTTGATGGGGACTAAGATATTTGTAGATTAGTTTTCAACTTCACCTGCCGATCTGGAGGACATGGCTCATGTGACTTATGCTACTACTATTGGGATTTTGATGTATTTTATGGTTTTTACAATACTAGATATTGCTCAAGTAGTGGGAGTCTTGAGTCATTTTATGACTATTCATGGATGAGTTCATCAAGATATAGTTAAGAGGGTCTTCAGATATTTGTGAGGTACATTCAAATAATCTATTTCTTATCATGATTATTCTCCAAGGAACAAACAGTCAATGTATATTCATGGATTTGTGGATTTAGACTATGCAAGGGATGTATATTAAAAATAGAAGATCCACTAGTAGTTACTTGTATGAGTAAATGATAGGATATGGCCATTTTTCCACTACAATGGTTAAGTACATAGAAACTACTCACAACTACAAGGAGGATATTTAGTTATAGAGATTGTGCTTTGGACTAAGCTCTAAAGTGTCCTCTAGACCTAGGTATAAAATAGGAGTGAGCTCTAGAGTAAGATCAAGCTCTAAGGTAAGATAAGATCCAAAGTAGGATTAAGTTTTGGATTCTCTAATAGAGCTCCAAAGTAGGACCGAGTTGAAGAGTAGGAGTATGCTTCAAAGTAGGAGTGAGATTTGAGATATATTCTAGAGTTGGGTTTGATTGCATTGTGATTAAAATTAGACATGAAAGAGTGCCATATGTCTAGCAAAGAAATTGACCTTTCATACAATAGAAAATCATATTAATGTTTAGCACCATTCTGTTTGAGACATGGTAGATGATGGGAGGGTGATGTTAGAGAAGGTTGATGCTTCACATAATGTTACAAATCATTGATGAAGCTAGTTAGCACATATAGTTTCCAATAATATTATGAGTCTATGGGCCTCTTGGCCTCTATCAATTAGATATCAGTGTTGGTGTTCCCCTTTTTATTTTGTAAAGTGTTTGAAAAGTGGGAGAATATTAGGAAAAAAATTGTTTACCATGCACTTCCAATGTTTATATTTATTAAGGAGTGAGGCATCTGACTTTGAGGTGACACACTTTGCCACATAGAGACCATCTTGAAATATGCAAAAGAGGTCATGAGAGCATATAAATATCATTATAAAATAATGAGGTGGTAGTTACTTATGATGCATAAGAGCATGATTATAATAGTTTACATTGGAATCTTTACTAGCATTATGATAATATTACGAGGCATTCCATAGAGCATCTTTGAATGGAGGAAGAGGACAACATTGGGTGCCCAAGTTAGGTGGTCAACTATGACAAGTTATGGAAATATGACAAGGTCTAAGGAATATTCTAAATATTGCATGAAGATGAAGACCAAGAATGGTCCATTAGAATCTATGCCATTTTGGGCATCACTTTATGCCCATAGATTTGGTGCATGGTATTGTAAAACTATTTGATGGTTTCTAGTTTGTTCATCATCTATTTATTGGTGCTTTGATATGGAGCTATGTATAGGGTTGTGTGGTTTATTTGCAAGTAATATTACACTAATAGAATTACTCCATATTTACATATGTGTGATACTCCTATAGAGATATATCATAGACATTATATTGTAACTGTTGTTACTAAATAATAAAATTGGTCTTGCTTTTGGAGTGTTAGGATTTCTCTCAAAAGGGTTTTCCCCATGTAAACCTTATGTCATGACATATTTTCTTTTGTATTACTTTCTATAACTACAAATATTATATTTATATGCAAACATATCTCCTCATTGTTTAGTTTGGGAAGAAATTTCTACACCTTTGCTTCCTTTCACACATTTCAAATTCATGTTGATTAGATATTGTAGTAACGGAAAAGTAGCCTTTTTCCCTTACTTGGTTTGATAATTGACATTAAAACTGAATTAACAGTGTCTTGGAGTAGTGTTGTAATGTGGTGTACACATTCGCATCATTCTAGGACCTTTATTTGATTAAAACATGCTTTAATTTATCCTTTGCAAAGGTGTTGTGAAGTGTTGTAACACACTTTAACACTTTTCTAGGATTTATTTACTTAATTAAGCTTAATGGGCCCCTTCTTAATAAAATGTATTTAAATTTATACCTTATTTAGGTGTTGTAAAGTGTTGTAAAACACTTTCACATTTATCTAGGGTGGTCTTAATTAATTGTGGTTAATTGGAGTAATTAACCCCCTTTAATTCAAATTCAAACCTTATTTATGACACCTCCTGAAGGTCTATCTCGACATCCATGATTTAAATAATATAAAATTTAATTGGGAAAAAATTAGGTCTTGGAAAGTGGTGCTAGGACCAATTCACCCTAGGTGGTGAATGGGTCCTCCCTTAATAGGACCCCCATTTCTGAGTTAATTCTAAATGAGTTTTTAATGCTCTTTCCATCCCCTGGGGTTAGGTCCTGGAAAACTGAGCTAGAACCCATTTTCCCTAGGTGGCGAATGGGTCCTCCCTTAATGAGGACCCCCTTTTCAAATTTAATTCTAGTAGGAATTTAATAAAGTTTACTTCCAGATCTAGTGTCGGCCTTAATTATTTGAATTTCAGGGTTAATCTCCTAATTTAGTATAAATAAGGGGCTAATTCACATTGTTTCTCCTAGAAAATTTATGAGACATCCTAGCAACTTCAAGAGAGCATTATACAGCATTACAAGAGCATTTTCAAAACATTTCAAGGCAGATTTCAAGAGTTTATTGCAACAATTCAAGATCATTTCATCATGATAAGGGTTTGATGTATTCATTCATGTTTTTGAGCTAAGAAAGTGGATGTAGCATTGAAGATATAGTTGCAAGCATTGTTCACATTATATTCAAGGATCCAAGGTCTACATTCTTCATGGCCACTACATGCTAGTTTGCAGATTTGTTTCACAAGACATCATCCAAGGTGATATCAATTGCATTATTTCATGTTTCATGCTTCATTCCTTCATTTCATCATTTGGTTTAATTACCAACAAGGGGTTTGACCAAGGCAAACCCCCATTCACTAACAAACAAGTTTTTCTTCCCTTGAATGTGTATTTGCATATTTACAAGTTGAAGATCAAGTGGAGCAAGTTTGGAGCAATATTGTCAAAGTTGCAAAAGTTGTCATACAAAGTGCAAATTCAAAGATTTAAAGCTACAAAATTATCTACAAACTTCCAAAAGTTGATAATCGAGATTTTGAGAATGCAGACATCAAGGGATAGGACCCTGATCTTAGTTTTAGAAACCCTAATAGGGACCCATTCGCCACTGAAGGCGAATGAGTCCTTTGTATCCTAATAACAACAAGTTTTTGACAAGGTACACAACTTTTTATGCTCTAAAAACTTCCCTCATAGTTGCTATAACAGTTAGGTATCATTTCTTATTGTTATTTGCATCTTATTATACACATAATTGTAGTGTTTAGGGTCTTAGAAAAGTTAGTGGTCCATCATCTTGTTGATTCATTTTGGTGGACCCTATTTTTCACTTAAACAAATATATCAATTTTGTAGATTTACTTTTCAAGACCTAAAACTTTTATTATCTATGGTATGTCCGTTATCATAGATTAATAGTTTGTGTCTTTCTAGACTTGTGGATCTCTCGATGACAAGTTGATTCAAATTTTCATGCATGCCTTTAACATGAATGATTTTGCAAGTTTTTCATGTTAACTAAAATTTATGGTTTTGTATAATCTATGAAGAGACTATTTTTCAAATTATGATTCCCACGAGCTTTTTTGGATGAAGATAGTTATAGATTTTCATGCATGATTTGGGCATAGTTTGAGGAATTTGGTTACATATTTCTCAATCTTTAAGTGTTGGTATGTGATTATTCACTTAATATTTATATAATGGTTCTTGTTGGGTTTCCAAACTACAACTGGTCCTATTATGGATTTGTGGCATGGTGTATCTAGGTTTTTATCTGATGTTGGTGTTTTGTAGTTTACATTTATGTTTAATTTTACTTGTTATTGTTACAAATTTGAGTTTACCTATTTTTAAAATATGTTACTTGGTGGATCCATGTTGTGTATTGTTTGAGAACTATGAGTTGTATAGTTTTGTGGGTTGTTTATACACACAAGTTGCATGGACAACTCATATATGGTTTGTCTATATACCCATAGATATTCTTAGTGTTGATGGTGTCTTATTGTGGTGTGATTTTTTTATATACTCTTTAGATATCACAAAGGTGTATATTTTGGTTTATTTACCCCTTAACCATCACAAGCCATTGGTGTTGTGTAGCAATGAGAAATACAAATGGAAGGTTAAGGTGCAGGTCACATATTGCTAACCTATAGAATTAATTTTGGTCACTTGTAAATGACCTATAGAGGTACTCTAGATCACATATAACTAACTTGTAGATGTACTTTTCCTCACCTATAACTGACTTGTAGAGGTACTTCAAGTCACTTGTAGCTAACCAATAAAGGTATTTTGAGTCACTTGTAACTAACATATAAAGGTACTTTAATTAAGTCCCAACCTACCTATAGTGATACGTTCGGAAGTTATAGTGGCGGATTATAGTGTGTTGAGAGGCTCTATATCATGGTTTATTGGGAGCTTTTTGTGGTTCCATAGTTAGAGTCATCTCTTTACCTTGGAGATTGTGGTTTTACTTTCCCCTTTGGGATCTTATTGTGTTGTAATTGAGTTATTTGATTGTGTGAGGGCCACTAGTGATCTTTAGTTAGGACATTTTACCATGATGTCATGGGTAGTTATATATCACTTGCAATGGGAGATTTTTTGTGATATGACATTTTATGTCATGGAGGACTCAAAATCTTTTTTTTTTTTGTAGTTTTGGCATGATATGGATGTTGTAATAAACTAGCACTTAATTTCAAAATAAATTGCATATTTGATCTTAGCCAAATAATGAAGTTTTGGAACTAAATAAATGATTTCATCTAAACATACACGATATTTAAAACTAAATATAATAACACCTTGACATCTCATAATTTGATAGAGTTTAGAAATCAATGAAACGTTAATCTAATTTTCCTTTAGTAAAAAAATCATTATACATGTTATAAGCTAATACAAAGGTGTACAAATAAACTATAGGAATGTAATCCTATAGAATACATACAAATGTGTTCATATATAGATAGTACCAATCTTTGATAAATACAATTATAAATTAAATTTGATTATTTTTCTTTAAGTGTAAGCAATATGAATTTTATTAAGTTGTATAGAGGATGAGCATCATATTAGCACTTTAGCTCCAACCACATATTAGTGATCCCTTGCACACCTTCCTATTGGAAGTAGCCCAACCCTTTGATAAGGGTGATAGATAATGGTGTATATAAAATATTACCATGTCCATGTATGAAAATTAAATGTAAAGAGTACAAATGATATCACATGCAATTAGTCATGTAGGCCATAGATACCCTCTAGCTTTATATGACATCCAACTACCATAAAATCCTGTAAGTACTCTAGATTTACAATGCATGCAACAAGCATCACTTTAGCCAAAGAGTTCAAATATAATTATATTTTGATTCTATAAATATGGATCATCTATTCACAACACTATTATCTCTTACTTGAATCAAAATAATGATTATAAAATAATTTTAAAAACACAATATACATTTTAGAAAACAAGTTTCTATGATATTGTAACATTTCCCATACTCCCACTATATCATGCCTCTAAGTGAGAAGAATATTATTTAAATATGGTCTATTTGTAATTTTAGACATGTAAATCCATATAATGGATCCATATGCAAATTATATAGTATTATATAAGGTTGTCCACATGGTTTCTATTTACCCTTGATATAAGATCAATAAGGTATAAAGTTGTTGTAATCTTATTTTCTGAAAACATAATGCATAAAATCAATCAAGTATACATTGTTTTCAAGAATTAACAACTCAATGATAAGTATAACGTCAAGTACAATACTACTCTATAGAGTGAAAAACCTAATTATGATAATTAAAAAATCAAGTATAATAATGTATGAAGTGTGAACAACCTAATAAAAAGTAAAATAATTAAGTATAATATTGTTCCAATGAGTGAAAAACTCATCAATAATTAAAATAATAAATTATAATATTGTTTTGGAGAGTGAACAACCCAATAATAAGTATAACAATCCAATATAATATTATTCTAGAGAGTGACCTTGACCTAATTATTATTGATGTGAAATTGTATTCACACTCTATCTTTAACTAATTAGGAGTATATTTTCCTTTTATTAGTTTGTATATCTTATAGCATGTATAATAAGATACCTTTTCTTTCTTTTCCATTTTGTCTATTCTTGGTATTAGGATTGTTGAATATCCTATGGTTTAAATCCATGATTCCTAAGTATTAAACCTTGAATCTTAAAACCCTATGTATTTTTCCCTATCCTATCACTTTATGTTAATTTGAAAGTGACTTCTTCATTGAGTTCCCCGTCACTTAAGTTGCCCTATGATGTCCTTTTACTCATGCGTTAACCAACCCCTTTGTTCTAGTGACCTTTTCTTCTATTGAATACTCATTCTTTATTAAGTCATTTAAGTGCCTTTCATGTGCCTTTGGCCCCACCACTTTCCACATTGGACCTCTGAGTCAAGTCCTTGTTTTATTATGCAAAATTATTTTGTTGTAGGCTCATTTCCAACATTTGGTTGAAGGTCATGAGGTCACAAAATGTTGACACTCATCTTAAAGGTGTTGGCTTGTGTCTTTATTGCAACCTCTTTTCATTTCACAAGTTCGCAATAAGGGCCCACATGTGAAGTCACGACTATGTGAGGTACCACCAAGTGTTACTCTAAGAACTATCTCAACCTTCATGGTATTTGTTGGTTCTTTTTCTTGCAACCCTCAATTGTAAGAGAAAATATAATGCCTAAACTAGGGGACCAAGAAGTTACTTGACAAAGATATGCTCTATAATTAAACAAAGGACAAGAAAAAGCCACTGAACAAGGCTAGACTTAGCCTTCTACACTTCGAGATCTATAGGACTCAAGAGGGTAATCCTTTTACGGGTCTCAGAGAATAATAAATCCTTTTACAAATAATGCTAGAAGAATGAGACTACATCCTAGTGGCACAATGCAATAGAATGAAAATACTTTCATAAGCTTATTATTATGTTGATCTCATATCAAATTGCAGCCACAAACCCTTTTAAAGTGGATGTTTAATATGTTCTTAGATGTATGAATAGATAGTGTTATATATTCCACCACCTCCAAGTATGATCCATGATACTTTCAATAATGTATGTCTTCATATCAAACATATAGAGGAGTGAATAAATGAACCATTTGCAAGCGTATCCCCTACATTCCTTAAACTCCATGAAGATACAAAAACCTTAATAAATTAAACTTAAAAGAAAATATTTATTGAGATTTATAAAAATTCGGAACCATTCTAGAAGAGGAGATTGCAAAAGAAATAGCAGTGCCTGCCCTAGGCTACAAAGTCACAATAACCTATACTTTTACATCACAACATAAAAACATAACTTGATGATCTGTTTAAATACTTATCATCTTGTGAGAGTGAGATCTTCATGAGCCTACAACATAATTCTACTTAACAATCCATTTGAAATATAACACTCTTAGTATTCTTGGGCAAGCATTTACACTATTCCTTAAATATATAACAAAAATAAAAGAAAAAATCATTCTAGCAAATATGTATTGAAGAATTTGACAACCCTTGATTATTTCCTTCAAAGAGCATTACATTCCAAAGTTGGAGACAATTACATTGGATGCTTTATTCATATATACAATAGATAAGGTTACAACATTAGTATGATGAAATGACTAAGGACTATGTACTACACTTATTATGGAAAACCTATTTTCCCTCTATAATTTCTCCTACCTACAGGCATGCCCCTTGGGCCTTGCTGCTCCAGAATTTTAGAATACTCACAAATGAAACAATAGAGACATTTGAAGAAAAGGGGAAAATTAAGATTGAAGATAAACTTGACACCTATCACACTGAGCCCCTTTGATTTGCAAAAAAAAAATGGCATCTACAATACACCATTTCACTTTAATTTTCCCACTCTATGTTCTTTATTTGCAATTGAAGTTTGTTTTTCTTTTTGCTTTTCAATCATGTGTAACTTTTCACCTGCAATTGAAGTTTGTTTTTCCTTTTGCTTTTCAATCACGTGTAACTTTTTCACCTGCATGTAAAAACTCATTTATTGCTTGGATTTTCACTTAGCAAGTAAAAAATTTCAACCTTGGGTACAAACCCATGTATTGGAAATAGAATGTGTTAATTTTAGGAACAGAAATGTAAGCAATCAGAAAAAACAACACATGAGACAAAGAACACAACAATTTACCTGGGAAAACCCTCCTTCTCGAGGGAGAAAAACCCAACCACAAATATATCACTTATATATTGATTGAAAGAGCAGAAATCTGCTTTACAACTTGGCCAAACACTAGGCTGATCTGATGCAAAGATAATAACACCCTTACTTGATGCAAATATACAACCAATTGTATTTTCTCCTTAATGTTGATCACCTTGAAGCAATTTATGCCGATCTGCTGTATGAATGCAAACTCCTTAAAGAATGTGAACTTGTCTTGAATTAAATTGAATTCCAAATGAATGTGAATCGCCTTGTATATATACACATCAAGGTGTCCTTTCATGTAGGGTCGGCCTCCTTCACAAAATGAGACAAATTCTCAAAATGAGGCGACCTTCTATTGAGTCAGCTTTCTTGAATTATTTATGTATTTCAAATTTAAGAGGGAAAGAGAACTCTCGCCGCTATAACATCAACAAAATGGACATTCACCCAAGAGATTTACCCTTCACAATTTCCTTTAATACCTTTGTATTTTAGTTTGACAAACTGTCAATCAATTTACCAATAACTCCTTTTCTTGTGCACTCTGCCTATGTATTCTTGGTCTGCAACTATGTATTTGTAATAATGTATTTCATATCTCAACATTTGTATTTTCATCCTCCATAATAAAAATCTTCATTAGAGCATACAAGTCACCCTCTAACACACTTGATCCACACGCATTTGATCCTCTGTTCTCTATTACAGGTACTGGACATTGGAATTAATTGTTGAGTCATTTTGGGTCACTACCAAGATATTTTTGATAGTATTGGGGTGGTTTTGGTGCCACTACCAATTGAAAAATGTTTAAAACATAGTAAAAATTATTTACAGGTCATGAAAACTGATTACTGGGTCGTTTTTGGGTGTTGTGGCACTTAGAACATGCTTCAAACAACATCAAAACCACTACCAAGGTGCGAGCAATGTTACAACTTACAAACAGTTTTCTGGAAGAGTAAACAACCTTTTGTGCTTGCAAATCGTCTCAAAAATCTACCCACCACCCATGCACACGAAGGAGAATGGTTTCGGTGCTGGTCAAAGGTTTTTTGCAGGTTTACAGAAGAAATAAACCCAAAGTGGCGCCAAACAAGCAATAGAAAAAAGACTTGAAAGATGCCCCCGCATGCTTCCACCTCCCTGCGAGCTTGGACCGAGGAAAGTCCCCTCACCATGCGGGGTGGGGAGAAAGACCATTAGATTTTGATCAACGTTGTTTTAAGCCTTCCTTTATGTTTCAAATTCATTCGCGTGCAAAAGAAAACTTCCTTAAGAACTTAGGTAACATCCATGCTTTAGATTCTAATAATTTAGTATTAAAATTTATCAAAGTTTAAACTAAAAATATCCATTTCATGTGGTATATTAGAATAAATTTTAAAGATTTTGAAGATTAATAACCTGCTCCCTCAACTCATTTTAAATTATTTGAACGTTTTAAAATATTTTCTTAATTTAACAACATAGGTGAAACTAGCAATCTAATTTTTCAATAGGGTAAACGATGGAATCAATGCCATAGGAGCATACAACTTGTGAGAGCTACAAAAACTTGTAGAGGGCCATAATCAATTATTTAGATCCTTGTAATGTCACTAAAAATTGAACAAAAAATGGATTTTTAGGGGCTCCTTTGCCAATGGGGCCCTTAGGTAAGGTAGCTATTTTTTTGTTTGGGCCTTGAAAATCATTTGATGACCACAAAAATGGAGATATAGGCTATTGATCAACTAGGTTGTTTTCAAAATAAAAGAATATGAAATTTTTTATGGGACCCTTTGGGCTTGATCCAAATTGGTGACACATTAAAATCTTGACCGAAACTCACTTGGAAGCTACAAAACTAAGAACACGTGCTCTTAATGATTCATCAAAAACTTCTACAAACCAGATTTTTATGATGAACTTTAGATCACAAAATTTTAATGTCAGAAGTTTTAGGGCCAGCTAGTTGCCATGAGGGTTAAAAATGAGCTTCTATCGCCAACTTAGGAAAACAGTAAATTCATCAAACTTGTAGGTGCCAATAGTGGCTCATGTTCAGGGATGCATGTTTCAACAAAGCATGGTGAGATTCTAGATGTCTTTGGAGTGTAGACCATGTGCCAAATCTATTGGGTGTGTAGCACCCTCATTATTTTCATTGATTGAGACATGACAAGGCATGACTTCATGTACTTTTACCTTGTCACATATTTCATCTAGACTATCATGGATACAATCTTCACCTAAACATACTTTGTTTGTGAGTTGATCATAAAATTCATTTTCAATGATGCAAGATGTGCTTTTATTTTCTACCAAAATATCTTCATCCATATGCATACTATATCATTATTTTGTTTACACAAAGAAATGTGCATGTTGTCATCAACAACTGATGATATGATATTTTTTGCAGTCACATTTGACCTTTTCAATAATCTCAATCCACTCATAAATCTAATCAAGATACGAGGCTTCAACCTTTCAGGCAAGGAACTCAAACTTGGCTCATAAATTTCACGTAACATGTTAACACACATTGAATCCTTAGGCCCGAAACTTTTAGTGATGCTAACAAAGTGTCCAAAAATCTTGCAAATAAATCATATGATGATTCATCTCATATCTTTTCATGTCAAATAGTGCTTGAACAGGCAACACAAGATTAACACTACTCAAATTCTGCTCATATTCAACTTGGAGTTCACTGTGATTTGCATGTTGTAATGATGGATAAATTGGAACAACAAAGATATAATCATTTTTATAATCATTTTCATTTTATGACCTACATTGGTTGTATGCATAAGATGTTATAAGACAACCCACACTTGTTGATATATGTCCTCTCATCATTGAATATTTTGAGTTGTTTTCAATATCCATGGTTGTAGACATGCAAAATTGCCTAATTCATATCACACATTGTTAATCTTGCATTTTCATCATATTCATCCTTGATCACTGCATTTGCATCACTAATCCCCTTTTAACATAATTTTCCATCATTTCATCTTTTTTCCTCTATTAATTAAGTAATTTTAAATTATTTAATTAATTCATCCTATTTCATTAATTTTCCTCTAATCTTCCCTAATTGGATAATTTTAATTATTTAATTAGCCATAATTCTAATTTTCTTTTAAAGTCTTATGATTAAATAATATTGAATTATTTAATTATCTAATTCCCATCTCATTCATTTGGAATATTCCTTTTTAATAAAGAATAACCTAATACTCCATAATTAAATAATCTTGAATTATTTAATTGTCCTAATTTCCTTCTCAAAGGCATATTCCTAAGGAATATTCTCTTTCAAAATATCTCATTCATTCGTATCCCTCCATTTCTTGATATAATCTTATCCCTTCATCTCAAATAAACTCAACCAATTTTCCTAAAATTGAGGAGATATTTCAGTTTAAACTAATCTTGATCCTTCATCTTCCTTGATTCACTCAAATTTGTGGGTCTTAAGGTGCAATCTCAAACATTATTTGTGGGTCATAAGGTGAAATCTTAACCATTATTTGTGGGTCTTGAGGTTTAATCTACTCCATTGGTTCAAACATGAAAATCTATAAAGCAATCATTCCTCCTTCATTATTATCTTACCTAGAGCATTTAAGAGCACTTGAGCACATCATATCATGAGCATTTGAGAAATTATCTTCATCTAGATCATCAATCTTCATGCTTTACAACCATGGGAGCTTCATGATCAAGCAACCCAACATTCTGTTACCATGAAAATGGAAGGCAAGCTTTGCACATTTGTTGATTTAACAGTTTGATTGGTTTTCATTGTTTATTTGATTTCTAACCCTTTTATACATTCTCTTTCATTTTGTGAGTGAGATTTGATCTTCCATTGTTTTGGGTCTTCTTGGTTGCTAACCCTTGTTTAGATATCAATTCCATTTTCCACTTCACATTAATTGGCATGCCCAGTGGGACCCACATCACTGTTTTAATGAAATTGTGTGAGTTTTAGTAAAATTGTAGGTTTTTGGGCTATAGTTGCATTTTATGGTCACGTTTGCTATTTCTATCACCCTCACTTTACATCCTAGCATGTTTGACATTTAAGGACGACCATGTTTGACGAATCTTATCACATTTTCTCACTGGTTTTTTATTGGGTTTTTTCTTGTCCAGGAAGTTTGTCACGTTTTCCAGTTAATAAAGTCATGTTTGTTTCATCAAGTCATGTTTTCTTGGAATCTGGCCACGTCTGTCAATTAACAGAGTCACGTCTATCAATAGGCTCACATTTACTCTGAAATAGAGTCACATTTGCAGGTATATTGGACCACGTTTAACCATTTTCTATCTCTGGTTTGGCTTTGACAATCACTTTTTGGTTTCAATTTACCCTAACCCTAACCCTAACGTCTTGTGTCTATTGTTTTGTGTTTTTAACTAACATGTTTGTGTAACCTTTTTATTTGGGAAAAGACAATTATTTTCAATACTTCTAACATCATTTGTCTTGTAGGGTTTTCAAACAGTCAAAGACAAAATCATTTGAAACTATTAATACCTTGATTGTAGGTTCCTAATGCAATGCTTTATCAAACATATTTTCATTTATGCTTTCATTGATTGGTAGTTTAGTTTACATTTGATTTGGGGCCTAAAAAGAATTTGTTTGTCATGTATTGTAAGTTGAAGTGTATGTATCCTCTCCCCTTATTGTTCATGTGACCTTGGGTGAAGAGAAATACCTTCAATTTACCTTTCGTTTCTCTTTGCCTAAATGTGTATTATCTACGTATCCTCTCCCCTTCCGCTTCATGCAATCTTGGGTGAAGAGTAATAGAAATAAACTAAGCTTTCATCTTTTTCTTTTTCTTTTGTAGGAGGCCTACCTTCAAACACATTCTAATGGAGAACTCAAGGGTTCAACCTCAAGTGACATTTTTGGGATCACTATATAAATTGGCTAAGAGCTAAAGTTGTAGGTCGATCCATGTATGTAGCACTCTAGACTTGCATTAGGGACTATGGTTTTTTGGTTTCTTGAGGTGATGTTGAGAGGTCAATGGTGTTTACCAATGATCCACCCACTAAGAAACAATTTGTATTAGAATCCTAAGACCTTTCAAACATATTTTAAGTGGTGCAAGGGATGTGGATCATACCCTAAAGCTACTCACCATGCACTCTCTTAGGTTGAGATAGAAATTTTTTGTGTTGCTAGAAATAGCTTCCCAAGAAGTGAAAGAAGGTGTGCCCATGGTGTCTGTCGATGACCCCATGTCACCGAACATCTACTATCTACCTTTGTAGGAAAGGGTTTTGAATTAATTCACTACCTAATCTATTTTAGTATTTACCCCTTAAATGGGAGGTGGTCCTACTTAAATTTTCACACCTACTACTAAAAATAGGTTGTACTTGTTTGGTTCTATTAATCATTTTAAGTTAGTCCTGATTGTTCATGTTTTTTGTTTATATCACTTACTACAAAAAACAAACAATCAGACTCGAACATCACATCAAATTTCATCAAACTTGCAAGAAATTTTAGACATAGGTACAAAATATTGCATTTTCCAAAAAATAGAGTTATTTTTGCACAACCAATTGTATTTGCCTTGCATTTTGTCGCATTTGATTTGCATTAGGCCACCTTTGCTCAACATATTGCCACCTTTGTTAAACTTGCCGCTATTGTAATTTCTCCATTTTTCCAAACTAAAACCTACACAGAATTGCCTTTGGCTGCACTCTATCACATTTTACTTTAAATTTGGTCGCATTTGTTCTGCACACTGTCACCTTTGCTTAGTGCTTTGCCACCTTTGATAAAAATAGTAGTTTCATTTGTCAAAATAGTCGTGTTTGTTAGTAACCTAAACTTTCTCAAACCTGTTAATATTTGGAACTAAAAATTGTCATAACTCTTGGTCCTACCATCAGAACATAATTCATAGTGGATCTTTAACTTCTGCATAGTCATTTGTACCTTCAAACATCACATCTATTCTTCAACTTGGTTGTCATACAAAACACCAACATATATCTTTTTTGGATCAAAACATCAAAACCTTTTCAAACATCAATGAACCTAATCAACATCAGTATTTTGAGACCATCATTACCATCCTTTTAGATCAAACATAAAACATCCTTTTTGGACATCAACATATCAAACCTATCAACTTTCTAGTATCTTTTGATCTCATCTTTCTATATCTTGTGAACTTGTTTACTTAGTGGAATTATCTCCCTCCCAGGTTTTACAAATCATCAATATCATCCCTCTTTGTTTAAATTAATGAGTCTAGTCGAAACAAATATATCAACAAATCATTCATCAACATCTTGAGGTACTAGCATAAAACAACTTTGTTATCCTTTTTGTCCAAAGGTTAACCTACAATCTAAAATCAACTTGAATGCCATCTAAATTCTATAACAACTTGAAAATCAATATTTTTCACCAAAAGATTTATTTTACATATCCTTTGAAATCCAACTTTGAAACAAAGAAATCCAACCAAACATCACACGTCATAGATCTTTTCCATAACATAGGTCTACTCAAAATTTTATGACTACAATAAGATCACAACATAGAAATAAAATGGCAGCCAACACTAGTAGCTCGAATGTTCCAAACACTACCAATGTCAACACAAAAATGTTCATACTATAAATGTTGAAACTTCAATCAAAATTCCATGGGGTACTCTACTTCTCAACCAACAAACATAAATCCAATGAATGTAAATCCTTCATTTAATGCAAATGTGAATCCTTCACAACAACCAAGTATTGATCTTTCACAACAAGACCTACAATGTACACATCAAGATTACATCACTCAACATAGGAATCAACTAACTAGAGGACAAGATGGTAACATAGAAGAGGATTCCAATGAAGACCTTACTGAAGAGAAGATTTTAGAAATGACATAAGACCCAAAAATGTTGAAGGTCATAGATAAATTGCTTAGTTTCGATCCCAACACCTACTTTTTAGACTTGCACAAGATGGTGTCAAGTTACCCTATGATTATAACATTGAAAATCTTAAGGACGCAACCCTTATTTCTAGAGACGAAGATATTGTGGTTAGACAAGTCTTTAAACCTCCTATACCACCTAAGGTTCCAATCCTTTTTTCATAAACAAGTGATCCTTCTCAATAAAAACAAGTGGAAAACCCATTGTATAGGAAACCATCCCAAATAGAACAAGCAATAGTAGCTCAACAAAATAAACTTGATCCTAATATATTGGGAACACAAAATATTCCTCAATAATTCACTAACCCTTTTATAACTCCTTCAGTAACTAACAATGCTTCAACTAGTACATGGAGACTAAACACATCAAGAAATCTATATGCAACCTCTTGGGCACAAAATGCACCTCCACAAGGTAAAAATATAACATACAAAACATGTTGAATCTTCCTTATAGACCACCAAACCCACCATTGCATGCCACCATGCCATCCCAACCCCAATATATGGCGTCACCCATTTATATCGTACCAAATCCACCTACACAATCACAACAACAACCACCCATATATCGACACACAAATCAATCCACCCCAACAACAACCCATATATCAACAACATAACACTCCTTAAGATATAGTACAACATATTACCCCACAAGGTTTGGTTCAACAACAACACGTTCAAAAGAAACCTTCTCATCAAGATCCTTCACAAAATGTTCAATATCAACAAGGTGTAAACTTTTAGAATTAGGATTCCAATGCAAATATCAACATGGGCCTTCATATACACAAATGCCTCAACAAAAAAACCTTTTTTTTACAACAAAAAAATGTGGATCCACAATATCAACATAATCTTGTGCCTCAACAACAAAACCTCATTCCACAAAAAAATCATGTTCTACAACAACAAAACATGCCCGCAAGATTAACAAAATCTTGGTCCATAATAACAAAATTATGACCTCCTCAACATAAAAAATTTAATCCTTAATATGCATACGCCAATCCACAAGATTTGAATGTTACTCTGCAATATCAATACAATGCTCCTCAAGGACCAAGCATTTTGTCACATACACATAATGTCCTTCAAGGTTCAATGTATAATCCAAACCCATCTTTCAACTCATCATTCTTTGGACAACCAAACTATAATCCATAAAATCCTCCACAAGATACACAAGGAAATGAGTTAGCATTACAAATTCAGAACATTAATCAAAAGTTACATGATATACAACTTGGGAAGACCAAAAAAATTTATGCATTGGAGGAAATTTGTCCTTATCCTTATGATCAAAGTATATCTATGATTCCCTTCCCTAAGAACTTTGAAATTCCAAATTTTGATAAATACAAAGGAAGAGGAGATTCCATTGAGCATATACGTGAATTTTTTGTAGCATGTATGGACATAGCTAACAATGAATCTTACACGATGAGAATATTTCCAAGGAGCCTTGATGTACAAGCCATAGAATGGTTTTCTCATTTACCTCCTAGACTTAATACATTTAATGAAATATAAAAAAAAATCATCAATCACTTCTTGTACAACATCGAACAAGATGTCACCTCACCTAACTTGTATAAAGTCAAACAAAATCAAGGAGAGTATTTTGCTTCTTTCTTGCAATGGTGGCGATACAAACCAAGTAAGTGTAAATGGCCAGTCCCAAAAAAATAGCTTGTGGAAATATTCATGGGAAATCTAAACATCGACTTAAGCTTCCAATTAACCATGCTATGTCCAAAAACATTTGATGATATCAATGAAAAGGGTATAACCGTTGAAAGAGATCTTATTGCAAAAGAAAATATCAAACTATACAACAATCAAGGTCAAACGATAAGCCTCGCTTATGAGCAAAGAAGAAAAATATCACTAATGATAGAGTAGTGGATACAAAATTCGTACAAACCATACAAACTCTACCTGATAATCCTCAACCGCATGTTCAAATCAACCAACAAAATAATCCTCCAACTTATCAAATGAAACTTTTGGTAACAAGGACTTGGGCATCTACAAGGATCCAATCCTCAATCATAATAAATGAAATGACCAAGGAAAAGGGAGGGATTACACCACATACAACTATGACCATGTAGTGGGAGCTACATTTAAAGCCAATCACCATATTGCAATTGTGACTATTGTTGGTAAAAATCTTTAGTGTAACATAACTACACAATAAGGGAAGATTACAATCCAGAGAGCCACATCGCAATCCAAATTTTTTCATAAACCTCCACAAGCTAGCTAAAACCTTATTGATCATTTTAAAAAGACTCCAACATAGATTTATATCCTTGAACTTCTCAAGATATCCCCAACTCATAAAGAAGTTCTAAATAAAGCTCTCATAAACTCATCAGTGCATAATGATATAAACACTGATCAATTTCAAGCCATGGTGGGGCACATTGCTTCTACTCACCACCTTGTATTTTCCAAAAGGGATCTTCCATTACATATCTATCATAACTAAGCTTTATACCTTGAAGTTTCCATCCATAAGCATAATTTATAAAGAGAGTATTGATAGATTGTGGCGCAGGCCTAAAAATTTGTACCTCAAAACTGGTAAAACAACTAGGATATTATAATGATGTTATATAAAATAAAAGGAGTATTACAACTAGAGCTTATGATGACAACGAGAGAGACTTTGAAGGCACTATTAAACTTCATGTAAAAGTGGGTCCGACAATAGTTGAAACAACCTATCAAGTACTGGATCTTGAGTTGCCCTAAAACCTTCTTTTGGGATTCCCTTAGAGTCACGCAATGCAAGCCATCCCACAAACATAACATCAATGCTTGAAGTTCCCTTACCATGATAAGGAGGTCACTATCTATGCTGATCTAGAACAGTTTTATTATTGCAAGAACCTAGTAAAGAAATATGCAAAGATCTTCCAAGTGCCTAGTAGCGATATCTTCTTTCATTCATTCAACTATGTTGATCCTACTTCTCTAGCCTTGTCATCCTCTACCCCATCATCCTCCAAAAATACACCTAAATCTGATCTCAAGATCCAAGTGCTAGACAATGGTTAAAAAGATTATCACATAAAGCAATCCCTTTGTGTGGGAAAACTTCCGTTATCACCTAGATCTTATGAAAATCCATAGCAAATCAAGGAAGAACATAATACAACTATTAATTTCAAACCCATGGTCTTCTCTAAGTGGGAAGATTTGAGCAAAGAAGTCATAGAAGAAGATGTTTCTACTTGGTTGTACAAAGAAGAAGAAAAACATGAGCTAGAACCTATCCACATCGATATCAACAATAAAGGTTTTCAACTTGTTAAGAGCATGGGGTTCACAGGAAAAGGTGGCCTTGGTAAACATGAGAAAGGTATGAGAGATCCTCTCATCCTAGAGAAACAAAAAAAGAATTAAGGACTAGGATATGGTTTGTTAGATAAAGCAACCCCTAGCAATGAAAGCATCATTTGTGAGGAGGTTTCTTCCTCTCTTGTGGTTAGGACATTTGATGATGATGATTCCATCAAGGACATATATATATGTATATCACTTACCTATTCAATAATTCCTTTATCAATACCATCACTACCTTATCCTTAACCAACCATCTGGGAAACATGAACTTCAAATCTTTTACCCGCAATTGATAGATTGGGACCAACAATGACCGCCAGTTCTAGACATATTCCAAAATGACAGTCATTGTTGAGTTTATGGAACTGAGAGATGGTATACCACTTGAGGCTCATAAGGCAGGCTTTGACATTGAACTCAGCGTAGGCACATACTTTGGAGGAGATATTGGGTCCTTTAGTTGCAAAAGTGAAAATAAAAATATCAAAAAGAGATCCTTTAGTGAAAATTGTAATACAACACTATCAGATCGAGGAAAAATGAAAATAAATGACATATCTAAGCGTGAAAACATATTCAAGGCACCCAAGTATGGAGGATTCGATCTCCCTAATGTTGTTCAAAACCAAGGGAGATTAACAATATTCGTAGAAGACTTAGATAAGATAAATGTGGGAACAACCTATGTACTTAGAATCACTTTTTATGAAGCTTATTTGGACCTTAACAAAAAGAAT
Organism: Sequoia sempervirens; assembly: GCA_007258455.2. Taxonomy (NCBI): domain Eukaryota; kingdom Viridiplantae; phylum Streptophyta; class Pinopsida; order Cupressales; family Cupressaceae; genus Sequoia; species Sequoia sempervirens. The sequence goes on from VDFB02256132.1 coordinate 109,173,768, forward strand.
AAATTCATAGCTTTCTTAGGCAGTCGTACGATCAATTTTTCTTGGTTCTATGTGGATATGTCTGGATTAGACCCAACCTTGGTTGTTCATCATTTGACAATCTTTCGTGGAGAAAAATTGATAAAACAGAAGCTTCATAAGATGCATCCACAAATAACACTTCTAGTTAAGGTTGAACTAGAGAAACTCCTAGATGTCAGTTTCATTAGATCGATTGATTACCCTGAGTGGGTTTCCAACCTTGGACTTATTTCTAAGCCCACCGGGGGTATAAGGATTTGTATTGAGTTTAGAGATCTTAACAAGGCATGTCCAAAAGATGACTTCCCTTTGCCAAATATTGACATGATAATGGATATGATAGTGGGCCACAAAATTCTTTCCCTCATGGATGAATTTTTGAAATATAACCAGATCAAGATAGCACTTGAAGACCAACACAAGACTGCATTCACTTGTCCTTAGGGAATATATTGTTGAATGCAATGTCATTTGGGCTTAAAAACACAAGAGCCACCTATCAGAGGAAAATGACTACTATATTCCATGACATGCTCTACATTACCATGGAAGACTATGTAGATGATATCCTAGCAAAATCCCATAACAAGACAAGGTCATCTAGACAGCCTAGCATGCATAATTTGATAGGTTAGAAGAGTATAGTTTACACCTTAATCCAAAGAAGTGTGTGTTCGACATCAAATTAGGAAAGTTCCTATAATACATTGTATCCCACAGAGGTATAGAAGTAGATCTAGCTAAGGTTAAGGTAATCATGGAAATGCCTCCCTTGAAGACCTTGAAACAACTACGCAATGTTCAAGGTAAACTTCAATCCATCAAAAGGTTCATAGCCTAGTTAGCAGATAAATGTCATCCTTTTATGCACCTGCTCCATAAGGATGTTTCCTTTAAGTGGGAAGAAAAGTGTCAAGAAGTGTTCCAATAGATCGAAGGCTATTTTGGTGTCACCACCTATATTGATGCCTCCTCTACCTGATAAACCTTAGATCCTTTTTTATATCAACAACGTCATCAACCTTAGGCACCCTGTTAGCATAAAATGATTTGAATGGTAAGGAAAGAGAAATGTACTATATCAATCATACACTGGTGGGATATGAACTAAACTATACACCTATAGAACATGCTTGTTTAGATCCTTTTTTATATCAACAACGTCATCAACCTTAGGCACCCTGTTAGCATAAAATGATTTGAATGGTAAGGAAAGAGAAATGTACTATATCAATCATACACTGGTGGGATATGAACTAAACTATACACCTATAGAACATGCTTGTTTAGTCATTGTCTTCGTGTTACAAAAGCTTAGACACTACATGTTGAATTGATAGATCAAACTAGTCTCTAAGGTGGATCCTTTGAAATATCTCTTAGCTAAAGTAGCTTTAATAAGTCAGATGGAAAAATGGGTCATGATTCTTACAAAATTTGACATATGTTGACAATAAATCCATTAAGGGATAGGTGATAGTAGACCAGTTGGTTGAGTCACCTCTTGATGACCATCATCCCTTGATATCAAAATTCTATGACTAAGGAATCCTACTAACAAATCAAGTAGATTGATGGAAATTATATTTTGATGGTTCCCACACCCAATATGGATCAAGAGCTAGAATTCTCTTTGTTACACCAAAAGGAGATAGTATACCCAAAGCATATAGGATCACTTTTCCTTGTACCAATAATATAGCAAAATATGAAGCATTGATAACAGGGTTAAGAATGGCAATAGAGTTACAAATCAAGGAACTACAAGTCTTATGGAGACTTGTAGCTAGTGATTAGATAAGTAAATGACAAATATCAAACTAAGGATGTTAAATTGTTGCCTTATAAAATAATGGTAGAGAGTTTCAAGCAATACTTTTGTGTGTGTGAAATGTGGGAATTGTTAGTAAATCAACACAAACACCAATGAGACGTATTATAGTAAAGATTTGAATCAAAGAATTACTCTAAACTATAGATAAACAAATATTTAAAAACCTTTCATTGTCCTCTATTCTCTAGGATTTATTAAACCATATTGGCTCTCAAATTTTGTATGTGCACTATGGTTGTTAAAATGACAACTTGAGAAATGAGATTGTTGTTCTAAATGCAAGCAAACTAAGTTCCTATATGAAACTATATGATGGAAGCCATGATAATATGATAATGGAGATATTAAGAAAATGGATAATGATGCTAATGATGTGATAAGAGGCTAAAACAATTTTGCATATGCTCAAACAACTATTGATATGATGATTTAAAATGCAACTATAAAGCAAAACATGATTCTAAGTTAACATGATGCTACAATGAAAACTTGCTAAATGCTATACAATGCTAATTACAAGAATCCAAATGCTCCAATGCTCCAAAGATAATTCATGCATGATAACTCTACTCAAATGTGGGATGCAAAATACTATGGCAAAGGGTCATATTTATAGGCTTTTCCAAGCATCTTCTGATGTGGTAGGGATCAACGGTCCAAATTCAAACAAGAGGGATGAATGGTGGAGATGGAGAGAATCAAGAAGAATGTTCCCTTGACCAAAGACAACATGCCAAATAGATAAACAAATCTGTTGACCAAAGGCAACATGCCAAATGGATGGAGGAATAAAGTGTGAGAAAAAGACCATGTGTTTGAAATTTGGTTGAAGAAGTGTGCGAGGAATAAGCCATGTGTTTGAAAATTTGTTGAAGATAATTCTAATTAAAAATTAGAATTATTTAATTTCATGTGACCTTGGTGAGGTGGCATGAAAAGTTGTAGACATGATTGAATTCCAAATTTGGGATTAGTGAGAATTAATTAAATAAAATAAACTTTAGAAATTTATTTATTTAATTAAATTAGAGGAATGTGATTTTAGATTTGGAGAATTAGAAGATATGAATTTATTTATTAGTTGAAATATTAATTAAATAACTAGTATTTAATTAATTAAATGTCTTGACCGATTTTAGGTGTATACAACTTCTAGTCATTCTCTTTGATCAAATCTTGAGGGTAAATAACAGAGTTGCCAATGTTATGGCTATCATTAGTTCTCTTCTTGACATGTCATAGAATAGTACTAAGTATGAGTTTCTTGTGGAACAATTGCTTATACCAACCTTCGATGTCTCGAATTTTGAACTTATGTGTGATGTTGTTGGTCCCATCTCACCTTGGTATCATGAAATTAATACCTATCTCCAACATAGAATCATACCCCCAAACCTTAATAGAAATAGAAATAAATATTTCATCCATTGAACCTCACGATTAACCATACTTGGTGATCCCTTATATACATGTAGCCTTGATGAAACATTACTTTGATGTTTTAACCCAGAAGAGGTATTAACTGCTTTACAAGAGGTGCATGAAGGTGTTTGTAGTTCATATTCTAGGGAACCTAATCTAGTTAAGAAGCTATTAAGAATGAGATTCTATTGGCCCTTGATGGAACAAGAAGGGAATCAATTTGCAAAGAAATGTATTTAGTGCCAACAACACGATGATCTTATTCATGCCCGGGTGCAAGAACTACATCTAGTTACTACACCATGTCCCTTTTCATAGTGGGGACTCAACCATATAGGAAAGATATCCCCCACTTCATCCAACAGACATAAGTTTATCATAAATTCCATGAAGTATTTTACAAAGTGGATAAAAGTTGTACCTCTGACCTATATCATGGGTAAAAAAATAGCCAAATTCATTTTGAACTATTTAGTTTTTTGTTACGACATACCCCAAACCATTGTCACTTATAATGGGACTCCATTTAAGAATCAAGATGTCCGTGAACTCTACTCTAAATTCCATATCCAACACCGCTTCTCAACCCCATATTACCCTTAGGGAAATGGTCAAGCAAAAGTGTCAAACATAACTATCTTCAAAATCTTTAAGAAGACTATTAATGATGTCGGTCATGACTGGCACCTATAGTTGAATCTTGCTTTGTGGGATTATTGAACGAGCATATGTACACCCACTAGAGCTACCCCTTTCTCCCTTGTATATGAAACAAAATCTATCTTGACTGTAAAGGTCAAGATCCTCTCCCTAAGGGTATCCTTGCAAAACTTGGTTGATAATGAAGCATATAGAGTATCAAGAATCCAGGAGCTTGAGTTGTTAGATGAAAGGTGTTTGAGCACCCTGAACCATCTCCAAGCTTATCAAAACTACTTCAAGCATAGTTATAATAAAATAATCAATAACATAAGCTTCCAAGCAAGTGACTTAGTCTAGAAAGAAAATAAAAATTTAGCTTAATTAGGATGGTAAGGGAAAATTTGAACTGAATTGGTTGGGACCTTTTGTAATCACTATAAATTATGGCTTTGGTGCTTATAAATTGGTAACCCCTGAAGATGAACCTTTGGTAGAATTGTTTAATAGTAGCCATCTTAAAAAGTTCTATACCTAGACCATCAAAATATCCTAGCAAAAAAACAAAAAAAAAAGAGAAAAAAGAGAAAAAAGAGAAAAAAAATAGTAAAGAGAAATAAATCATCCTTTAAGTGAAAACCACCTTTGTGGCGCTTCTAGGATAGGTACCGTACTAAAAACCTAACAAATAGGCACTACGTTGAATAAGATCCACCTCACTATCTATCAAGGCTCACAACATTTATCATAATCATACTTTCATCCATTACATCCATTCGCTCCATAATAAACGTGTGTCCAACAATCGCTTGATAACTTGAAAAGTGTCTGACCTTGTTGCACTATGACCATCCTCTATTTGCATCATCCCATTTATCCATAATAAATGTAATCATATACCTAATTGGGGGCATCTTCTTGAACTTGGCAGATAGATTGGATCCTTGTTCATATCCCAAGTTGCATAAATCTTCAAAAAAATTAAAACATCCAAATAATCCTTCAAAAATAAAAAAGAATCCAGATAATATTCAAAATAAAAAACATCCAAACAACTCTTGAAAATCCAAAAACATTATTAGCCATCCATGTATGAGCTAATAGCCCACTCTAATAATCGAACTACATTGTCTCTACGCGTACGTAGGCAAGGACATCATCGATGAGCCCCCAAAGCATTAGGTCAGTCCCCTTAGGTCCCCCTCATTAGGTTTAAAATCTTCAAAAGACCAAAAAAATTAGAATACTAACAAACACAAAGAACAACCTCAAAAAATCTCAAAAAACACAAAAACATTAAAAAAATCCCAAAAATTCCACCATCGCCTATGTATAATGAACTATCCATCCATAATAAAGTGATCATCGCGCTCATCCTTTGACAATGCAATCAAACCAAACATAACAGCTATAAAAAATTGAAAACATTCAATGAAGAATTATTAAAATTGATCATTATGAACTGAAAGAACGTTTTAATATCAATTACCTTATCTATCAGTATCATCATCAAAAACATTAACATCCTAGCATGAGGATTAATGGATATATCTTTACTATAATAGGAATCATCAACAAATAGCATCCCTAGACTACAAACATTATTGGCAAGTGGTATGACAACTTTGTTTGTCTATTTTAATATTTTATATTTTGATCATTGATTTCATATGCTGTGTTTGTTTGGATGTTCTTGTAATACCACCATGGTGAATAATTTCCTTGTGTGTGTAGGGATACTTTCAAGTAATACAATGGCTGGTGCATATCAGGTTCTTCATACCTTTTGTGTATTAGTATTCTTACTTCAATGGCTTTATTCTCTCACACTACATAACAAAGTTTATGTATGTCATACCTATGAACATGAATAATCCTATTTGTTTGCAAAGTCAAAGTCCATGCAATTGATACAAAGCCACCTTGGTTCTTCATAACTTGGTGCATCATGTCTATTTGCTACATTAATAAGGATTACTAATCATTAGTTTCTCCTGAAAAATAAAAAGCATGTTCATCATATTTTCATGCATCAATTATCATTCATTCATTTATCATAACATATGGATTTTTATCAACTAGATCATACATCATCAATTTCTTCTATCTTCTAATCTCTCTAATCAATTCTTTTGACTAATATCTCCATCCTACATCATAACATCATTAATATTGCATGCATCCTGCATTCACAAACTCATTAGTATAGCATATCATCTATTTCATTCGTATCATATCATCACATACCATATATCATCCATACATTTTTCATATCATGGAAAAATTAGAAAATATAAAGAAAAAGATAATCACATCAACATATCATCATAACATCACATCTTGTATTAACAATATAAAATCATAAATAACCATCACATCAATGCATCTCATAATCATCATCATCTCATATCACAATCATAAATGCATTTCATAATTATAAACATCATGATATCATGCAAAAAATCATAAGGATCATACACAATATATGCTACATAAAAATTGGTCTCATCTCATATGTCACCAAAAATAAAAATCTCATGGTACATCATCATCATAACATATATGATACAATCAATAAATAAAAAATATACACATATATAAGAGGATCAATGGCCGATGAATGTATATACATCAATATAAATAATTTCTACAAAGTCTTTACATCAAATATCATGAAATAATGTACATAAAGGCTCTTAGCCTTGTGCCTCTTCGTCTGGTGTGGGTCTCTCTTGATCATCTCGAGCAGGGGAAAGATGGATATGTTGGCTATGTGTGGGTGACCTGTGGGGCTGTAAGATATACTAGTGTGGCTGATTTGAATGCCTACACATGGAAGCACCCCTTGACATGCTTGGATTTGCAGTTGTGGTACTACTCCTTGCATTGAACCTAGGTCATCTCTATGACCTAGGAAGTACAACCTCATAAACAACCTTGCAATAGGTGCTCTCCTCCATTAGGGCATCCCTCTCCCTCATATACCTATCTGTGGGAATGGTAGCGATCTATGAGATCTCAAGTTGCACTCGCTGACCCTACTTTGTGTCTGTCTCAGTGATAGAAATGTCTCTCCATGTGTTACATCCCAAATTGTGACGTTACAATTTACCATTACTAGATAGAGTAAATGAGAATTCTGGAGGTGAATTAATGATGCTTGTACCTTGTTTTCAATATGAATGTTGTTTCATTTGATGTTATTCTTGGTAAAATACTACATAAAAGAAGAATGAAAGGTTATTGATTTGTGAATAATCTAAATTTTGAAATGTTTCATGTATTCTGCTTTGTTTTGAGCATATGACTCCCGTTGTCATGTCATGATGTGCAGGAAACAGGTTTATACCTCCAGGCAGAGGAGAGATATCACTCAGGGAGGAACTTGGTCAGGTAAACAGTAGTGAGTACCAATTAGACATACACACACAAACTATAAACTGAGTAAGCTAAGTCATTATTGAGGTTAAGGGTAAGTCATCCATAGGCTTGTTTAGTATCATTAGGAGTCGTATCTACTTCTGAATGTGTAAATAAGTGATGCTTTCCAGTATAATCTTATGTGGAGTAATGTTTCCTGTTAGAGGTGGGTATGTGTATATGTATATATAAATATGAATACGGTATGTACAAGTATCCATAAGTACATTCATGTCAATACAACGTATTAGAGCAGATGGATATGCCATACGTGTGCGTCGATATAAGTGTATTTATGAATACTTATACGTAAAGTAAATATATAAGTATATACACATGAATACGTACCCACAACTAACCTGTTGTTATGAATATATTATGACGATATATTACCTCGGAATTTACACATACACATATATATACATATACATGAGTACGTATATTATTGACTGGCTCACAATATACGTACGTATAATTTTGAATGTAAATGTATATACATGTATAGGTGTAAAGATAAATATATTTATATATTTAATATTATATTAAAATACAAATATAATATAGTCTTTACAAAATATAGATATGTATACGATATTATTTAAATTATTAATTTAAATAATTATACATAAATATATAACGTAAATTAAAACTATGTTATATAAATATTTTAATATAATAAAATGTATATAGATGTATTTAATTAAAAGATTTGAAAATCAAATGAAATTTAATTTAACATTTTATTAAAATTTTCATAATTTACATCCTACAAGTATGTAAACAAGTTAATCATGTCATTGCAATAGAATTTTTCTTTTTCTTTATTGACAAAACATGAACAAGTTTCCATATTAATATAAAACAAAGATTCCATTTCAATATAATAACTTCACAAGTACATGAAACAAGAATATGTACCTTAACTAACTACTAGAATGGAGAACAATTTAACAAGTACTCACAACTATCTCCCTTATACGAGACTTTCTCATCCTAGGAGCTTTTAATAACTTGACTAAGTTAATCTTCAACTGGTTGTGATCGGTAACTTATTAAATACCCTCATTTCATCCCCTAGTATTAAATAGCTATGTACAAGCATATACTCCATATATGGAGTCAATACAATTTATGCATTTCTCTTTTCGAAGCCTAGTGTAATCCGTACACTAATGAATGTAAATCTAATAGAAGAGTACGTGTAAAAATCATCCTATTTCACAAATTATCTTTTGCTGATTAACATTTGCTCTTTTGATATTTATTTCAAAGAACACCAATTTTCTCTCTCTTTTCCTTTTAATCAAAAGACATGAATCAGACTTAATTTTGAACACATAAACAACAGTAAGCATAATTAAGACAAGAATTAACATGCCTGTTACAAGCTTCCCTCAGTTGGTTTGAAATAAGAGAATGCTTCTTCTCCATTCTACTACCAACAAGACTTCTAGCTGGCTCTGTTGTGAATTCCCAACTCAACTATTTGACAGTTCCAAGCTACTGTGATTCTGACAGTGCTTCTTTCAACACAAACTGAATATATCCCTTAACAAAATAAAGACTAAAGACTTTCTTAACATATGACGAATGCTCAACAATGCTCTCAAATTGATAAATTCCTTATCAATAGAAACAACTCTTAAATTCTTTGAATGAATAGAACGAATTTTTGAGTTCTATTTTCGTATGTTATGAGTGAACATTTGTAGGCTTTATAAAGTGTTGGAAAACTTAACTGTTTCCCCTTTTTATGGCGCCTGTGTTGCCAATAGAGCTTGGAATGCTTCAAAGGAGAAACATGTTGCTCTGTGGAGAGGATTTTGACCTCCATTAACTGACAGCAGTGAGGTATTTTCATTTCGCACATGTCAAGTTTTGTAAAATCATGACACCTCTTGGTTTTATCATGATTCAACAGCGATGGATAAGCAATGAATTAATTCAAGACTATTTCCCAAGTTGTATGGTGTCCACATCTCATTTTAGCTATACACGAATTTAACCTAGCTATTTTTAGTCATTTTCCCTAGTCGCGCGATTCTTCCTACGTGTTTTTGCTTCTTCCGCCATTTTAACAGGCATGGGCTCTTATTTCAAATTTATTTTACTCTTAATAATTTCGATATAGTCCAAAAGGAAATATTTGAACTTGGCGAATTAATAAAGATATTTGATTTCGATTTTCAAAAGAAATACTCATTTTCAAAGAAAAATGTCATATTCTCAAATTCGTGATTTAGTCTCATTTCACTATTGAATATTTAATAAAATGTTAAATTAAATTTCATTTGATTTTCAAATCTTTTAATTAAATACATCTATATATGTTTTATTATATTAAAATATTTATATAACATAGTTTTAATTTACGTTATATATTTATGTATAATTATTTACATTAATAATTTAAATAATATCGTATACATATCTATATTTTGTAAAGACTATATTATATTTGTATTTTAATATAATATTAAATATATAAATATATTTATCTTTACACCTATACATGTATATACATTTACATTCAAAATTATACGTACGTATATTGTGAGCCAGTCAATACTATACGTACTCATGTATATGTATATATATGTGTATGTGTAAATTTTGAGGTAATATATCGTCATAATATATTCATAACAATAGGTTAGTTGTGGGTACGTATTCATGTGTATATACTTATATATTTACTTTACGTATAAGTATTCATAAATACACTTATATCGACGCACACGTATGGCATATCCATCTACTCTAATACGTTGTATTGACATGAATGTACTTATGGATACTTGTACATACCATATTCATATTTATATATACATATACACATACCCACCTCTAACAAGAAACATTACTCCACATAAGATTATACTAGCAAGCATCACTTATTTACACATTCAGAAGTAGATACGACTCCTAATGATACCAAACAAGCCTACGAATGACTTACCCTTAACCTCAATAATGACTTAGCTTACTCAGTCTATAGTTTGTGTGTGTATGTCCAATTGGTACTTGTTACTGTTTACCCGACCAAGTTCCTCCCCGAGTGATATCTCTCCTCTGCCTGGAGGTATAAACCTGTTTCCTGCACATCATGACACGACAACGAGAGTCATATGCTCAAAACAAAGCATAATACATGAAACATTTCAAAATTTAGATTATTCACAAATCAATAACCTTTCATTCTTCTTTTATGCAGTATTTTACCAAGAATAACATCAAATGAAACAACATTCATATTGAAAACAAGGTACAAGCATCATTAATTCACCTCCAGAATTCTCATTTACTCTATCTAGTAATGGTAAATTGTAACGTCACAATTTGGGATTTAACATACTTTCCCCCTTGTGAATCATCGTCCTCAATGAGGTATAGCTTTTCAACATATAGCTTAAGTCAAGTAAAGTGTTACAATTCACAAAATACGTAAGATTTATAAAACATTCAACCTATGTAGAAATCTTGTCCTTCCTGGAACTTGCTTCGAGTGTTCACACTATCGCATAGGGAAATCTCATATGTTTCACACTTACTCTCCCAAAGAGTTTTAACACATATTCACATCCGAGTTATAATAGTGACTATACATCACACCAAACACACAGTGATCGGAAATCATTGGTCCATGAATTTATCCTTAGTATAATACAAATAGAATAGGAAAGTCGATGCATTGTACACTACATTGTGGGTCCAATCCTTCTCTTTTGGTATTTACACTTTTAGACAACTCATAAACCGAGTCCTTCTACCACTTACACATTCATTATCCTTACCACATAGTACTTGTATTTGATTATTTGTCCATTGGGAGCACAACTTTACTCCTGGACACCTATCAAATCTTGATACTGCTTCATACGTAAGCTTTGTATCATCAAAGTTTCATTGGTAACTTCGATCTATTACTCCTTTTGACATTTTATCAAGTCTATGATTCACTCAATTCTAAGCCTTTTTCAGTTAATTGAGCTTTTAACCTTTTATTTCATATAATGGTCCAAACTTCAATATTAGACGTTTATAAATCATTCAAGACTTATTGTACCATCTTTGCTTATTTTGACTATACATGATAATATACTGCACATTCGATCCGTTGAATGTTACGTAGTTTGATTAGGGTTTACACAACCTTATCATTATTGCTAAACTAAGATAACATCTTAGAATTACCAAGCCTCTACTTTCCACAATATATATTTGAATATCCTATAAGTCAAATTTTCCAAATACGTTGGTTTCATTGATTAGTTTGTCTACTTGAACATTATGTCAGTTATACTAACATAGACAGATTGATCTGTCTCTTGTTCTACCATTTTTCTTCTGGAATCTCAAGAGAGTATACATGACTTACCGATGATGACATCCGGTCTTCATTTCCTGGTATACTAGTCATTACCTTGCCACATTCCATGTAGCTTCAAACTCTATCTTTCCAAGTTTATAGTAGTTTCTCATCCAACAATTCCTGTTGTCGTTTCGATGTCCTAACTCTGACATTAGTTTCCTCGTTCTATTCCAAATTCTTTAAAATTTTGGGTACATAGGTTCTTTTACATCCAATAATAGTCTACTCTTTGACTAGTTGAAAACCTATTTTATGATCTCACGCCATTTTTAATTCCCATATAATAATGGTTATAAGTTTTGCGGAGATAAATCTCATTTATCTTAGGACATCCATATCTTGGATCTCTATTGTCATTGGATTTTTTTTTAAATGGGGTACTTAATTCAAGTCAACCCACTCTCTTCCTTCCCCCCTTAGAGTTTCCACATCCTTTGATCTACTCAAAGTTGAACTCCTAGCAAACTCCTGCTTCTTTGTAAGGATTTTTTGTTCCTTCTTGTTGAATTTCCATTGTCTCTACCTTGTCTCAAGGCATATTTCAAATATACTTTTCCCAAAGTTAGATTTTTCATTGATTTCTATCCCTTAGATTTCAATAACTTGGATCATCCAACAGGAGATCTAATGAATAATAAACAACTTACAAGTTACGAGATAGTTCATTAATTCCATTCTCTTTTTAACATCCTTTTAATGGAGGATACTCCATATCCACAAAACTTTGTTGGTTGATGTTCTTTTCTACTTAGAACATTGTTTCCTTTGCAACTTCTATTGTTTTGACACATAGTGCCACATTGTATTCCCTTTCCATTTGGAACATTCTAAACAAAAGTTGACTTTCACAAACATGAAGGTGAGTTCAACTTATACTCTAACCAATCTATGTTTAACCTCTGGTAAAACCGTCCTAACTTACCACTTCAGGTTTCTTTATTCCTCAGTCATTTTTCAAGTGACTTAATTCCAATGCTTGGAATCTTCCCCACTTTTAACTTCTTAAGATACCAAAGTTGTTTGGTCTCTTTTTCACTTCTTAATCAAAACTCCAATAATCTAATTGATTTTGGTTAGTGGAACCTTGTCCACTTTGTTGATTACTTTAATTTGGATCATTCTGGTCTTTTCTCTTATCCCTAAGGTACTAACCCTTTTTCCTTGCAAGCTCCTATCTTTACATAAGAATTAGCTTAATGTTAAGAGTTCTCCAACTTCCGTGGATACTTTCTTAGTTGACCTCCTTATTCAATCTAATTTATGCTGACATTGCATATACATAGATTCGTAGTGTTTTCACTAAATCCAAAAGTTCCTGACTCTCTGCAACTATAGTTTGCTACTATAACAAGGATTATCTTATTCCTTTTTGGCTGCCTTAGAGTCATAAAACTATTTCGTTGGATAAAGGTATACACTATTTATTCTTCCTAACCTTTCTTCATAACCTGATTGCATATTCTTCCGCAATCCTAAGTATTATCACAAATTGTTGGTTTAGGAGTTCCTACTCCAGGGATAACTCTTAACTCATCCCAACTTAACAAGCTACTAAGGATCTCATTTTTCCTTTTCACTTCTTTAAGTTCTTTTCTCTTGCCGTCGTGGCACAAAAACTTTTCCCAACCTTTATTTTTTGACAAGGTTTACACATTGTTGCGTAATGAGCTCATAGGTTCCTAGTGTAAAACCTGGTAGCTCTGATACCACATGTAATGACTTGTCCCTTGCGTAAATTAAAATTTTCATAATTTACATCCTACAAGTATGTAAACGTGTTAATCATGTCATTGCAATAGAATTTTTCTTTTTCTTTATTGACAAAACATGAACAAGTTGCCATATTAATATACAACAAAGATTCCATTTCAATATAATAACTTCACAAGTACATGAAATAGGAATACGTACCTTAACTAACTACTAGAATGGAAAACAATTTAACAAGTACTCACAACTATCTCCCTTATATGGGACTTTCTCATCCTAGGAGCTTTTAATAACTTGACTAAGTTAATCTTCAACTGGTTGTGATCGGTAACTTATATATAAAATTATTATAGTTATATTAAAATATATATATTTAAAATACTCGGGTATTTAAATATTTATATGTTAATATATTTTAAAAGACTATAATAATATTATATAATAAAATAAATAAGGGAATTACATTTTAATATTATGGCTTGGTAAATTTATATAAATACATATGAAATGTGTAAATAATTATATATTTATATAGTTTATAAAATGTATGTATTAATATTAAAATTAATATATGCTTATATAAATATATACATTTATATATAAAGATATATTAATATTTAATAAAATACATATATATATAAAATATGCAAATATATATATTATTAAAATTTAGAGGAAGGAAAATAATTGCAAATATTTAAAAGAATAAACATTATTCTATGAAGGATATAGTCGCAATATTTATAGAGGAAGAAAACTTAAAAAAAAAAAAAGTAGCCGCTTGAAATAGTTAACTCATAAAATACTTTTCTAAATGGAATGAACTTCACAAAGGAAAAATTAAATGGAAAACAAATATGGACATTCCTATGAAAATGTGGAAGCTCTTGCACAACAGAAAATATAGGAAGACGTATTCAAACTCGAAAATAGGAAGATGGCAACGAATTTTGTGCTGTTGTGAGCAAAATGTTGACCTAAAAACGCAACAAGTAAATCGTTTGAATTCATGTGACTGGCAATAAGACGTGTACTTGTAGGTGGTGTTTTTGATGATAACAGTTGAAGAATTCTTCGATTGTTGGCTCCATAAGGTTGAATCACTCTTGAAAATCATGACTAAGGGTTTAATAACATGCCATGTGACGTTTTGACTGAGTATTGAAGCTTGGTTGTCATTTTACATGCCCGAAATTGAGGATTCTATTGCTTATACGGCTTATAAATACTCCCCTGCTCTCCATTCGAAAGGTATGTTTTGTGCAATTCTTCTTTGGCATATTGAAGAATTGTTTTGTTAGTTTTTAAGCTATTACTGTGAGTTGCTATTGCTGCATAGCATCATTTCATTCAAAGTATGAGAGTTAGAATCTATATCAGCTGCAAATAGTGACTGTGTTAAAAATACCTTGTGAGAGGAAGTGAAAGAGTGATTTTCAGGTAGAAGTTTGTTTAGGGAGAGTGCTGAGAGAAGAAGCTTTATATTGAAAGAGAGATAGTCTGCATTCCGCCATCTTCAATTGAAAGTCACTGCCAAAACAGTGCTGGGAGAAGCTCTTAATCACAGGCATGTTGTCTAAATTGTGATTTATATTTGAATGTTCTTCTCTTTTGTTCTTGAAATTTGTTGATTGTATTTAGCATAAAATAAGCAATTTGTTTGTAGCAATTAAGTATTTTTCATAAAGAATAAATGCTTGAGGAATTGCTTTTCAATTGAAGGGTAAAAGAATTAGGAATATCAATACAAATAAGGGTAATTGTTTGAGTAAGTCCATAGATCAATCAATAGATGTTTCAAGGGAAATGGGGTTTAAAGAAGGGAATCAGTTGTTTTAAAGGCTTAGGGATAGCTTGGCTTAATATGCATTATGCTTTGAAGGAATTGAATGTGCATGTGCTTGAATTTTTGATTTTGGTATGATCTTTGTATATGGAGAATACGTAAAGTATATAATATTATCTAGGAACGAAATGCCGTCAAACTAAGTATAATCCTAGCTTATGTTATTAGGTTAACACTAGCAAACTTCACTCCTAGGATAAAGATTTCTGGAAACAGGAGATAGGATATTTGATACTAGTTTATTGACTCATTTCTAGTAGGCTATCTGAAGTAGGAAGTCTGGGGTAAACTAAACCCATTGAAGGACATGGCCTACGCATAGAATAAGGAAGCATCAAGTCAAATCGACCTTGAGTAGTGTATATGATAGATGACCTTCATTCGAAGTACTGAATGAGAATACTTTGGCCAAAGTAGTGAAAGGTATGACATCCACCTAGGTGTGAGATAGTTGAGACTACACTGTTAGTTCATTGTGATCCGAGTACTAGATTGATATTGTGAAATAGCAAGGTTCTAGTTGTGTAGGACACAACACTATGCTTAGTTGGTAATCGTTAAAGGATACCCAACCAATCTCCTCTTTGAAGGGAGGGCCATCTATCTATCCTAGTAGTTAGTTAAGGTACGTATTCTTGTTTCATGTACTTGTGAAGTTATTATATTGAAATGGAATCTTTGTTGTATATTACTATGGCAACTTGTTCATGTTTTGTCAATAAAGAAAAAGAAAAATTCTATTGCAATGACATGATTAACATGTTTACATACTTGTAGGATGTAAATTATGAAATTTTTAATTTTACCGAAGGGTCGGGTTGTTACACCATGTGAACATGATTCTGTTCAGCTATAAGAATTACAATTTGTGCATCTTTAAGCTATCTATGTGTTATCTATGTGTCTCTCTCTACATCCTTGACATCCGTGTCTACTATGGCCTGATCTCTCTCAGTCATCATCTATGCTAACTTGGATGCCAGGTCTCCCTATCCATTTAGTGGTGGGGGTGGTGTCTACTGGTCTCTTCTAATCTGATGGTCTTGGTGACCATCCCCCTATCCATCCCAATGTCCTTGGTCTTGGTGACCATCGTGTTGTTGCACCTAAGGTACTCGTGCTACCTAATCTTGCTCAAAAGCCATTCTCAATCTCTTTATGGCCTCATGACCACCAAGTGCACCTCCTCCTACCATCGACGGGTCATAGAACACCTCCTAGAGGAAGGGTAAATCTAAGTGGCCTCTTGTAGGCCCACCATGCGTCGTAGTCCTAAGTGGTGGTCAGATCATCTAAACCTACCACCCATCCCCATCCAATTGGTGCTAGTTTTCAAAAATCTATGGTAGTTTCCCTAGAAGATGTCATGTCCCCCCATACAACCACCTCTCTAGTAGTCTTCACATAAAGTGCATGGTAACCCTGATCTAGTATGACTTGTCTATCGCTGAATTGGTGGTGTACCCTCTCTAGTAGATATATCTCCAGTATGTGACCAAAATGATCAACAAACCATCAGGTCTGTCAATAGGATGTCAAGTGAGCATGGTCATCATACCATACCTCGCATCCTGACCAAAGTCTCCAAATAAATTGTTTCATGTCATCAAAAACTCCCCTCTAGTACCATAGTTTGTTGAGCTGCCTATAGTGAAGTTAATCATGATATTTGTAAGAATAAGGGTCATCAGGATACTTATCGTTGATACTGAGAGGTTGTGCAATTGCGATCCCCTCCCATGCCCAAACATGTAAAAGGTTCACACTTGCAAAAATGATGGTGCCTCCTCGGTAGAGCACTTGGTGCATATTGTGGTATAAATGTGTGAGCACACATGGCCTCCAGGTGTACCTGGTCCCCTCGATCATCATGCTTTCCATACAAATCCCCCATAAAATGAGAAATCATTGAGAGTGCCTATTGGGCACCTCCTTGATGTAGGGAGTCAAATCAATCTACCCATCTATAACAGTAAGTCGCTCCTCCCCGAGCATCCTGGGCATCACCATCGTGCCTCAATCTATATCGTACTCTACAAGCTTGTTGTGGATGGGAATCCTTATATCATACTCTACAAGATCGTTGTGGATGGGAATCCTACGGATATTCAAACATCCTCCAATTAAACTATGCACTCTCTTGTGGGTAAGTGGAAGGTGATTGTCTCTGACCTCCACCTCTCTACTAGGGTAGTCATCATAGCCTTGTGAGCACAAATCACTGGCATGTAAGCTATATGATCCAATCTAAGTGCAGCTAGGAACTAAACCTCAAGGTCTCTAATGTGAGATAATCAATCTAATAATTACAATCTCTCCCCCGTGTATAGAGGATGAAGAATGACCTATAAGCATTAAGCCCACAATGTAAAATTGCAAACACAAGCTAAATTTTAAGTCTACTACTAAATTAAGCAAACACGTTTGTTTGTGCAAATGCGTTGATTTTCACATACACGATTCTATTTTTGTTGCAAATGCATCGCACAATGGAAAACATGATAAAACCCTAAAAAGGTCAAACACGTCAACATTTTGCAAATACACATTCAAATGCGTCGACCTAAGTCAAGTGTGTCAAAGTTTTTCAATTGCGTCACTCAGGAAAATGCAAGCATCCTAATATTGCAAATGTGAATGTATACCGTGACAACCATAATAATCCTTAAGGATTTTCACATTTGTTTATCCTACCTTTTCCTAACAATTTGAAAAGAAAAATTAAAGTGCAAGTAAAAGTTTGAGGTATGTGTACTACAACACCTAAATCGGCTAGCCTCCAGTACTGATGAATGAGCTCTGCACCGTGTGGTGCTCTTGGTACTCAGGCCATCGTGAATGTGTGTTTGAAGGCTGAGGATGTGAAAATCTATTTGAGTGCTAGAAATCCTAAAAGATGAGTGTAAAAATGAGGAGGTTTGAACCCTAATTGCATATATAATCCATCCAAAACCTAGGGTTTTTCTTGCGGTCAATATTTGGAGGTATCTTGTGAGCATGTTGGTTCATCTTGATTGAAATCCATGACACCTAGGGCCTTATTTTTCATCCTCTCTTCATATGAACTAGTCCTAAACTCTTGTCGTGAGCCCAAATTGATTTTTTTTTCTAGATAATCTCCCGAGGGGGCAGCCTAGCATCCTATCATCCTTTAGATACTTATTAGGGCATAGTGAGGTATCATAATTTTTTTTTTAAATTTATACGAGCAACAAAAATATTTGAAATAACGTAACAAGTACATTGTGTCAAAGAGGGGAAAAATGTAGACATGCAAAATTGTTTGATTCATATCAAACATTGTTAATCTTGCATTTTCATCATATTCATCCTCGATCACTGCATTTCCATCACTAATCCCGTTTTAACATCTTTTTCTATCTTTTCATCTTATTTCCTTTATTAATTAAGTAATTTTGAATTATTTAATTAATTCATCCTTTTTCATTAATTTTCCTGTAATCTTCCCTATTTGGATAATTTTAATTATTTAATTAGCCATAAATCTAATTTTCTTCTAAAGTCCTATGATTAAATAATCTTGAATTATTTAATTATCTAATTCCCATCTCATTCATTTGGAATATTCCTTTTCAATAAAGAATATCCAAATCCTCCATAATTAAATAATCTTGAATGATTTAATTGTCCTAATTTCCTTCTCAACTTTCAAAAAATCTCATTCCTCTCATTCATTCTTATCCCTATAAGAATTGGTATAGAATAACTTTACACCATGCAAGATTTGGCTAAAGATTATAGCCACCCAAGATCTAGGCACTTCATGAAAGCACAAGAGAGATCAATATGCAATGCCCAAGATTGCAATGGAATTGATTATCCAATAATACATCTTACATATGAGACCACCTAGTTATATAGCCAATGTGAGACATAAAATTAAACATGATCATGACAAGTGTCTTAATCTTATGTCATGTGACAACTTATCACAACTACCTAGGACAAGTGTTATAAGTCAAATGATAAGATAAGATCTAATGACAACTAACACCTTCTAGAAAGATTCCCTCATAGGACCCAAAATTAAACTCAACATGCAAATAAGTCCCCTATGTCTGCTAGTAATGAATTAACTAGGCACAAGACTTTATTTACACCAACACCCACCCTTAAGTGCAACTTAGGGAGTAGCATATTATTATTCAAATGGAACAAAGATGCAAGGATGGGTCCTGAATATGAGGCCATATTAGGTACCTATGTGCAAATGCAAATAAACCTCTCATAAATAGAGAAAAGGAGAAAACCCAGTGGGAAAAACTCCTCCCCAAAAGAGAGATGAAAAAAATACTATCAATGAACAATGAGAAGGAAAAAATTGATTTGAGGAAAAATACCCCTATAAGAGAGAAGTAGAAGAGAGACCATGCAATCCCCCCTCAATGTTTAATTTCTTGCAATGATGGTAGAAGCTCAACATTAAATGTTGAAGATGATCCAATAGAATTGTACAACATTCCTCCCATTGGGAAGAAACAAAACCAAGTTGGTATGCAGGATGTGAGCTGTCTTTGAAGAATGCTCAAGTGTCTCCATGTTGATGCCAAAGGCTATCACACTCCAAATAGGTGTTCTATCCCACATTGTCGAAGAAGACAATCTAGAATCTCCTAGAAAGGATTGTAGAACATAATCCAAAGAAAAAGATACCTCCTATAAAGATAAAGAATCCTCCTCTAAATGTTGTTCAAAAGAATCCAAACTCACGTTAAACTACAAAGGATGATCATGTAGAGAATGAACAAGAGGGTCAAAGTGTTCCCTTGCAACAACTGTGTTGCAAGTATGAACAAGTTTTGTGGTGTTGTCATTAATGTTGTCATTGATGTCAACACAGTTAAGAATGTTACAGATTGTGCATGTATAGTTGAGATGCTGTTGAGATGTTGTGAGTACATGAAGCTATCCATATAATGTTGAAGATGTGCTGAAATGATGGGTTACCAAGTGCTTTTGAGAAAATTAATAAAGAGTGAAGTCAGAATTATGTATATGTTTAGAATGTGCTCTGATATGTGCTTTGTGTCTCTTCTGTGTTGATCCTATGCTCGTGCAGATATGAATGTTTGTTTTTGGTGATATCTCTTGATTTGTTGTTGCTAGTTTGATGGAAGGTGAAAGTTGAGTTCACCGGTATGTGAATTGTTTTGGTAGAGTTGGTTATCTATGGATTGGGATAAATGTTTCTACTTTGTAGTCCTCCACTATTTTGTTTAAGGTCTTGCATATTTGGAATATGTCTTGGAATGATGTTCTCTAGGCTTTGGAAGAGATGTTTGAGTTTTGGTGCTCCAAAAGATGAGCTGCAAAGTTTTTGTGTGGGATTGCATAGTCCAGATGGACTATTGGAAAGAGTTTTGTGTTTGAAGGTTGTTACACCTGCTGTGGATGTATCTGGAAGTATTTAAGATATGTTCCCTTGCATGATGAAGTGTGTTACGTCATCCGCATGTTATCTTCTTGTTGGAAAGCATGTACTTCAATGTTCATTTGTGTGTTCATTAGGTTTGGCTAACTCGGTGTTTACACTTTATATGAAGAATTTAAAATTTAATTAAGGAAGCATGTGGTTGATCCAAGACGTTGCTTTTGGTATTGGTTAAGTGTTTAACTGGTCCAATCTCATTCTTTTCTATTGCGAGAATGTTGAGTTGTCAACCTAATTTGAATTTATGAAATCAAGTGTATGTGGCCAACCTTGGAGAGTGTTTCTAAGGTTGAAGATGGTATAAATGCAAGTTGAGATGCAAAGGATTAGATGATGAAAAGTATCAAAGTAAGACACAAGTGAAGAGTAGAGTTGTGCAAAAGTGAGTTGAGGCAGTAGTACTTCATTGTGTTAGATTCCTAAAAGTAGTGAGTTGAAGGTTTATGCAATCTTTTGATCAAGGCTGTGGATGTGTGTAAATTGCTATGGTGGATCTTTCTGTTATCTTTTGTATCTGTAGGTGGCGAGCCTCCCTGTTGGACAACGAGTCCTTTTTGTAGGCAGTGAGCCTTTGTATCTAGACAGTGAGTCCTATTCTGGGCAATGAGCCTCTTGTATTTGGTTTCGCTATCACTTTATATTGTGAGTTAATCCTCACCACGGTTTTTCCCTTATTGGGTTTTCCATGTAATCTAGTGTTCATTGTGTTGATTTTACTTTTTGTTATCTACATTTCATGTTCATACTTAATAACAAAATAGTGTGGTTGTGAAATTGATAAGTGTTAGGAGTTTTATGTTTGAATTTGGTGACAACTGATTCACCCCCCCTTTCAATTGTCCTACGCCTTTTAACAAACTGAAGAAGGATCATCTCCATCAAAGAGAAGATGAATGGAATCAATGGTGTCTCCCATATATGAAATGTGGGACTCACAAAATAAACCAACAATTTTTGTCAAGTACTCATCCCAATTAGCCATCTCTGGAAGATGATGAATGTCTTGCTACACTGAATCACAAGGAACCAAAACTGAGGCAACACAAGCATCCTCAAGTACAAAAATAGATGAAGGAGATGGAATATCATAACATGTCACTAGATCCTTAGTAGATGAAACAATAACAAGATTAAAATTACCATACTAAATCTCCTCAAAAGTGTCCACACAAGATGCCTCAATATGAACATCTATCGAATCATCAGGAGAAAAATATGAGAAGGTGTAGACTCAAGATTGGTGAGCAACCTCCCCAATTGCAACTATATTTGTACTATGAAAATCTTATATTATGAAAAAATTTGGTGTGAACTCAACACTCTTGCTTGCTCCACCATGTGTGATCTAATAGATAGAAAGGATATTGGTTGACAATCAAGGGACACAAATAACATCATTAAATGCTCTACTGTCCATATCAATGGATCCCTTCCCACAAACATGCATATATGTGTTGTTCACCATTAGGATGTGTGGTGATGAACAAGTCTCAAATGAAGAGAGCATACTCTTTGATGAATCCATGTGATGTGAGGCTCTTGAATCAAGTATCCACCTCTCTGACTTAGAATATATAACTACAACAAGTGCTTTCCCCTTGAGTTTATTGGACTTTGATGAAGAAGAAGAAGACTAACCATTTGATGATGAAGACTCATTGATTTGATGCTTCTTAAGAAGATGCTTTAACTCATCCATATGTTTTGAATAACATTGGTGTTCATCAATGCCCTGATTTATTGCAATATGCACATGTAGACTTCTCCTTCTTAGATGATTCCCCTTTAGAGGGAGATGATTCAAATTATTTATGTGGCTTGTTCTTTTTCTTCTTATCAAGATTTCCAAATTCTTTTTGTACCTTAGACCCACTTGTAAATAATGCTTGTGACTTGGAAGACTTGATTAGATCCATATTAGTTAACTTAGCTTCCTCTTAGATCAGGATATTTGAAAATTCATCAAACTTAGGATCGACATATGATGCTCCCATAGAAATTATATGGGTATGAAACCTAGAAAGAAACACTAAATACTCAGGACCAAGCTTGGATAACACATTCAGAATCAACTGTAAATCGTCTTTCTTAATATTGTAATCTTTCAACTATGTTCTTAGTTGCAAGCTTAACTTTGGAGATGTAGACTTCGATGTGGTAAAAAATTTTAGGATCAAGATTCATCAAATCATTATCAATTTGATATCTCCTAATCTTATCAGTTTACCATACAATTTTTAAAAAGTCTCCCAAGCCTCTTTAGGTGTTTTGCATGATTCAACATGAAATTGTAAATCAAATGAGACTAATGAACATATGCATCCAAGTGTTTTCTCACAATCAAGCTCCCATTTTTCCAATTCCTTAGCATTAGTAGGTTGAGGAATGGTTTCCTTTAGATAGCCTATTAAACCTTTTGTCATGACCATTCCATATTTATTTTTTCCATGTAGCATAATTATGTGGAGTTAGGAGTTCAATTTGAGATTCCCCCATTGTAAGAACACAAACCAAGGAAAATAATGCAATCAACCACTGCAAGATTACCCCCCAAATCAGTCAATCATGAAACCCCCCAAGAAAATATGATTTGTGGCACTTTATACTTAGTGCGATTATAGGTTCCAGTTGCTAAAAACAATGAAGTGGATTTGATCTTAGGGCATACAGATTGCCAAATTTGGACACAAGCTCAAAGTAAAATTTACAAATAATAAGATCAATTTGATCACACCACTATAAATTAAACAAAAATTTATGCACTTTCAAAAAAAATTACCCAAAAAAGTTAGCATAGGAGCAAGAACAGAGCTCCTAAGTTTTGAAAATGAGAATCGCTCAGCAACACCTATGAGAATCTGCAATTTATAGAAAACTAGGCACCAAAATCAAAATTTGATTCCACCATTGCGAAGAGTGTGAAATTCTACCACAAATAAAAAAAAAATCTCAAGAAAAGGAGGTCATATGAGTAAGTTATGGTTGTTTGAAGTTGAATTGCAAAATCAAAAATTTCATTGGAGAGGGGGCAATTTATTTTTAAGGATGTTGATGTCATTGATGATGCAGTGATGACATCAACATTCTATATGATTAAATTTTATGCCTTGCTGGCCATCAAAAAATAATATACCCTACTAGAAAAAATATCCTCTCTTGTGAAAACTCCCCTAGAATATTCTTGGCATCGACATTTGAGGGAATATGCCCAATGGCCAGCATAATCTGTTTATCAATTGGAACCTTCAATTTTTTGATAGAATATTCTTCAGCTTTTACCACTGCAATCGAGTTTTATTGTTGGCGGAGGCAAATAAAGATTTTCCATGTGGCGGGATCTGCTGCCTCTGGCGACTACTATGTAGGGTCATACTTGCAAATAATTTTCTTAAAAAATTCCTACAGACTCAAAACTTTTGCTTTGATTTTTTTTAAAATGAAGTTTCTAGAAAAAACTTTATAAAAACTTCCAAATTTTTTATAAAAAATATTTTCACCTTCGAATTTATTTTTTGACCAAATTGGTCATTTTTTTTGCGACGCATAATAATGGCGACGGTGTGATACGTATGAATGGGGAGGGGAAAATATTTCTTGATGGATTTGAGAAAAGTTGTCTAATTTTGATGATTTAACAATCGATCTTAGGGTTTTTGGGTCTCCTGATCACAATGGAAGGGCTGGCTTTGACCCAAAGTGCTCCAAAATTGCAGCTACCTTCTGGATTTGGAAACCACACTTCAACTTCAAACCCTCATAGATCTAGCCTCATATGTCCAATTTAGACAAAAAAAAGAGAGACAAAAATGACTTTCTCAAACCTTCTAATATCAATGGTGAGCTTAGTTTTGCACCAACAAGCTCATATTTGAACCTACAATACAAGGTCACAAAGAGGAAACCCCCAAATCTAGTATTTCTTTCAATCCTTTTTGATTCTTCAAGTCATCATTTGATGCAATAGAAGAGCATACTCAAATTTTCAAGATCCACCAAGATTTGCAACATAGATCTCTCAATAAAGTCTAACAAGAAGCAATCCCACAATCTTAGATACCACGTAAGAGTTGGTATAGAATAATTATACACCATGCAATATTTGGTAGAGATTATAGCCACCCAAGATCTAGGCACTTCATGAAAGAACAAGGGAGATCAATATGCAAAGCTCAAGATTGAAATGTAATTGATTATCCAAGAATATAATATATCTTACATATGAGACCACCCGGTTATATAACCAAGGTGAGACATAAGATTAAAAAATATTATGACAAGTGTCTTAATCCTATGTGTCACATCTCATTCTCCTCATAAAACTCAATATTAAATTGAGGAAGATAAATTAATAGGAAAGAAATTCATTTATGTCTTTAATATTGAATTCTTGATAAATAAATAAATAAATAAATAAATAAATAAATAAGGCTATTTTTATTGGGATGAAAATAGTTATAAGGATAAATTGCATAATTTAATAAATATATATTGAAAAAAATGTTAACTTACATGCTTATCAATGACGTACACTTGAAGAATTGAAGGGCCATAAAGGCCACAAGAGGCAAGCAAATTTAATGTTGCTATGGAGAGGGCGAGATTGATGCGTAACAAAGTTTTAATTAGTAACTTCTTTTAAACATAAATAATGTACCATTGGGAGGTTTCTATTGCATGAATCTCACCCACTGATGCTTGAACCTTGCCTCCATCAAATAAGCATCTATCCATTTCATAACATTCCAAGCTTCGTAACAGAAGCATTATGAGCCGCCCTTATTCTACAATGTAATGGTCAAGCAAATAATGGGAGTATCTAATGTTTATTTGTGTTGACTCTAGAAAGCTCCTTTCACAACCATAATTGAGTCAGTCTTGTGAATAACAGGGGGCATGAAGGAAAACTTTTACTTTGTCATAGATGGAGATCTAGGAAAGAGGTCGAACCATGAGTTGGTGAAAGGGCGATGGAAGTGAAATGACAAGGAAATAATGAAAGATTATGTCCTCCATGTGATACCGCTTGGTTACTCAGGTACCTAGGATAACTCAAAACTCTTTTGTTTTTGCAAAATGTACAGTGCCATAGGCCTTCAAAATTTTGATAAGAACCAAACCTGTATTTATTAACACTATTAGAAAGAATGTTTCTCTAGCTATTGATAACATGCAATATTTAAAAGATTGTAGGTCAAAGATCTTTGTATTTAAAGCTCTGTCAATTAAAAACCATACCAAGCAAACTATATTCTTGTTTCATGGTTAGCATGTCAAAAATTTAAATAAAACGAAAGACACGAAGCTGCTGCTCGGTTTTCCAGCCAAACTGGAAATGCCCAAAATTAAAATACGAAAGCACAAAGAGACATGCAAGCTTCTTTTCTATTCATTAAGCTAGAAATGGAAATACATAAAAAACTAAAACATAAAATTCAAAAAAATAAACTTAAACTACAAAATTCAAATTTCTGGGAGATTCATGAGCTGCTCAACCAGACAAACAACAAACTTTAGGAGCTGCTAGGAGCTCAATTGATAGGAGCTACGAAGAGATCTTTAAGAGAAATCACTGCTCACACACAAAACAAACAATTGTTGTTGTTTAGGAGCTTTCAAAATCTCACACAAAAAATATTCTCTGAATCACATAGAGAACAAAGAACATTCCCTTCAAACTGTTGCTACTCAGGAATTCAACTTCTCCAACTTATGACTTACAAAATAATCTATCTTCATTCCTTTTTTTTTGTCTTCAACAAACATTCCCTCTCAAATTTGAAATCACATACCATAGTAAATTGGAATTCAAAAATTCCTAACTTCATTAATTCTTCTACATTCTTTAGTTGCACATTAGGAGCAAGTGGGGAAAGCAATCCCCAAAACAATCTTTCAGCTGCAAGCATCAAGTGCCCCTAACAAGTAGGTGGCAATAGGAAGAGGTTCAGGAGCATTCAATTTTCCAACACTCCCCCTTAGTCCTGAGCCGATGAAATAGGATCAATCCTGATCCAAATCAACAATGCCCAATCTGGTTCT
This sequence comes from Sequoia sempervirens, assembly GCA_007258455.2. Taxonomy (NCBI): domain Eukaryota; kingdom Viridiplantae; phylum Streptophyta; class Pinopsida; order Cupressales; family Cupressaceae; genus Sequoia; species Sequoia sempervirens. Next base: position 109,200,523 of record VDFB02256132.1, read on the forward strand.
CAGGCGCTCAAATCTGTCCTTGCTTAAAGGCTTGGTGAATATGTCTACTAGTTGCTACTCAGACCTGCAAAATGCCATTTTAATTTCACCATTCTCAACCAATTCTCTGATAAAATGATACCTGATTTCAATGTTCTTGCTTCTTCCATGAAACACAAGGTTTTTCGTTAAGGCTATCGATGAAACATTTTCATAAAAAATATTGTTCCATCCTCTTGTTCTTCCTTCAAATCTGCCAAGATTCTTCTCAGTCAAATAGCTTGACATGCTGTTGCATTCGTTGTTATATACTCAGCCTCTGCTGTTCATAGGGAAACTACAGATTGTTTCTTGGAAGCCCATGAGATGACTCCTGAACCCAAATGAAACACATCACCTGATGTGCTCTTCCTATCATCCAAACTTCCTGCCCAATCACTGTCCGTGTATCCAACCAACCCAAACTCATTTTTTGCTATGTACAAAATGTCATATCCTTTGGTGCCCTTCACATACCTCAGGATTCTTTTACCTGCTTGCCAATGGGTATCCCTTGGAGTTTCCATAAATCTAGAAATAAGACTCACACTAAGCATTATATTAGGCCTAGTTGTTGTTAAATACATTAATCTTCCAACCAAACTCTTATACATGGTCAGATCCACATTGCTACTGCAATCTTCCTTGCTCAAATTTAGATCTATCACTATTGGTTTTGGGGTAGACTTGCTTTCAAGCATCCTAAATCTCTTCAAGATCTCATTTGCATACTTTTCTTGAGAAATAAATATGCCATCATGCATTTTTTTTATTTCTATGCCTAGAAAATATCTCAAGAGACCTAAATCTATCATTTCAAACTCTCTTTTCATGGCCTCTTTAAAATCAACAATGAGGAAATCATCATCCCCAGTAAAAACTAGATCATCAACATACAAGACAACAATCAAAATCTTACCATTTACTGCCTTGATGTAAAGAGTGGGCTCACCATCGCTTTTGCTAAAGTCATTGCTTATCAAGTATGATTCAATCTTGTTGTACCATGCCCATGGAGCTTGCTTTAGCCCATAAAGAGCTTTCTTCATCCTATAAACCTTGTGTTCTTGACTCGAAACTTCATATTCGAATGGCTGCTCCACATATACCTCTTCTTTCAACTCTCCATTAAGGAAGGCAGACTTCACATCCATTTGAAATACCTTCCACATATGCTAGGATGTGATTGCTATGACTACCCACATGGTTTCCATCCTTACAATAGGGGAAAAAGTCTCATTGTAATCTCTCCCAAATTGCTGTTTGTACCCCTTGACCACCAATCATGCTTTGTGCCGCTCTATTCTTCATTCGGCATTACACTTGGTCTTGTAGAACCATTTCACCCCAATAACTTGCTTGTTGGGAGGAAATTCTGTTAACTCCCATATGTTGTTCCTCTCTATTGCATCTATCTCCTCATCCATGGGCTCACACCATTCTCCTCTTTCACAACATCCTCAAAATAAATTGGATCACTATGAGAAAACAATACAAAATTCACACTCTCATCAAATTCTTCATCATACCTTTCATTCTGGTAGATCTCCCTTAGACTCTTGGTCTTCTTTGGAATTAGGGAGGTGAAAGTGAAGTCTAAATTTTCACTACTACTACTACTCTGCTGAATAGGCAAGTTCAGGAGCTGTCGGGAGCTCTTAGGATCTCTTCTAGAGCTTTTAGGAGCTCATCCAAAACTTTCAGGAGCCAATCTTCTGACTGTCTCTGGCTTCTTTCCTTTCTATCTACTCACTTTAGAAGCTTTCAGGAGCTATCAGGAGCTTTCAAGAGCTCGACCGGTACCTTCAGGAGCCAATCCTCTGGCGGTTTGTGACAGTCTTGCTGACTGTCTTCCTTTTTTAGGAGCCGTCAAGAGCTTTCAGGAGCTCATCTGACACTAGAGCATTTGTAGGCTCTTCTTGCTGAACTTCATGTTCTTTTTCTACTTCTTTAGGAGCCATCAGGGGCGGTTCAGAGGTGTTAGAAACTACCACTCCATCCCATGACTCATCTTCAAGGAACTCCATATCCCTACTAATGACTATCTTCTTGGTGACCAGATTGTATAAATTGTAGGCTTTGGACTCCTTACTGTAGCCTGTGAAAATACATTTTTCACCCTTGTCATCCACTTTATGCCTCTTTTCTTTAGGCACATGGGCATATGCCACACAACCAAACACTCTCAAGTGCTCAACCATCCATTTGTGTTTTTTCCATGTCTCTTGAGGTATTTTGTCATGAACTACCTTTGTTGGACTTCTATTTATCAGATAAACAACTGTTGCTACAACCTCGCCCCAAAATTTAGTTGGGAGTCCCTTTGCTTTCATCATGCTTCTTTCCATCTCTGTGATGGTCCTATTCTTCCTCTCAGCCACTCCATTTTGCTACAGAGTATAACTGGCTATTAGCTCCTTCTTGATGGCATTTTGCTTACAAAAATTTACAAACTGATTCAAGGTATACTCTCCTCCTCGATCTGACCTTAGGACCTTGATAACGTGTCCACTCTCTCTTTCAACCTAGGCCTTAAACAACAAAAACTTATCAAAAGCTTTAGATTTATGTTGCAAAAAATAGACCCATGTCTTACGACTGTAATCATCAATGAAGGTCATAAAAAATATGCTTTTACTAATAGAAATGATTTGCATAGGGCCTACCAAATCCATGTGCACCAACTCCAATGGTGCTCTTGCCCTTGTAGAGTTGCCTGATTGAAAGGGATGCCTATGTTGCTTGCCCAAAATGCAAGCCTCACACTTAACATTAGGCTCTACTATTCTTGGAAAAACATCAATCATTCTATTCTTGGACAAAAGACTCAAACCAGCATAGCCTAAATGTCCATACCTGAGATGCCATAGCTTGGAGGGGTCTTGAATGGTGCTCTTGAGTGCTACTTGTACTGCTGTACATTTTCCATTCTTGAGAGGTGCAACAATGGACTAAGATGAGAAGCACGTCACAATCTTCAAAGGAAACATCCAACTCTTTGTCATTTGAACTGCTACAAATGCCTTCATCCTCTCATTCTTGTCATAAATAATGCATTGACCCTTCTCCATCAGCACTTTGTATCCATTTTGGATCAACTGTCGAACACTCATGAAGTTATGCTTTAACACAAGAGCAAGAAATAAATTATGTATCTCCTTCTTCTCACCTTTCCTGGTGCGGATCATAGTAGATCCTCTTCCAACAACAAGAACTACTCCATTGTTCCCCATTCTAATTTCATATTTAACATTTTTATCAATGAAAGAAAATAGAATTTCATTACCACTCATGTGGTTGCTGCAACCACTGTCCAAATACCAGACTTTGGGGCTGCCTTCTTCACCAATGTTGCACATGATGAAGGTTGTGGACTGATTTCCTTCAACCACATTCGAATCATCCACATTTGTATTCTATTTTGACTGATCACGCTGCTTTGTCTAGCATTCACTTGCATAATGGCCAAATTTATGACAATAGTAGCATTCTACATTGCTCTTGTCATTCTTCTTATGTGAACTACTATTCTTCTTGCCTCTTCGGGAGCTGGTCTCAGAGCTGCTCACTCCCTCTTGGCTATTTGCTTGACTCGAGCTTTCTTCTCCAGCATTACCACGTCTAGATCTTCCTCTACCACGTCTAGAGCTATTTCTACCTCTTCCCCTGCCTCTTGCATTTGACCAATCTTTAAAACCTTGCTCTTGGGAAGAAGTAGCAGACCTATTTAGGTGCTGCTTGTGGGTTTGTAGAGAACCCATTAGCTCATCAATAGACAATGTTGTATGATATTTTGCCTCTTCAATGACAATCACCACTACATCAAACTTCATGGGTAAGCTCTTGAGGATTTTCTCCACTATCCTCTGATCATCAATGATCTCATCGTTCACTCTCAATTGGTTTATTAAACCCGAGAGTCTTGTATGGAAAAAAAAATGGACTCATTGTCCTTCATTTCAAGAGTTTCAAACTCTCTTTGAAGCATCTGGGGCTTCACCAATTTGACCTTGTCAGTCCCTTTGTAGTTCATCTAGAGGATTTCCCAAGCTTCCTTTGCATAGTTAGCTACTGCTATTCTGGAAAAAATGGCCTATGTCAAGTCTGCTTCTATCAAACTCAATGCCTTAGCATCTTTCCTCGTCAACTAGTTTTGGTTGTTTGTGAGCACAACATATGCTGTTGGGTCAGTTACATCATTGAACCCATTAACCACAAACTCCCACAAATCATTGGCAACCATTATGGTCTTCATCTTCTTTGCCCAAACATCATAGTTCTATCCATTAAAGGATGGTGGCTACTGCCAACTCTTTCCTTCATCTCCAGCCATGTCTCCTACACAGAAAAACTTAATACCCAAAAAAAAATGCCCTAACTCACGAGGAAATGGGGCCTATGGCTCTGATACCATGTCAAAAATTTAAATAAAACAAAAGACACAGAGCTGCTACTTGATTTTCCAGCCAAACTGGAAATTCCAAAAATTAAAATGCAGAAACACAAGGAGACATGAAAGCTTCTTTTATATTCATTAAGCTAGAAATGGAAATACAAAAAAAACTAAAACATAAACTTTAGAAAAATAAACTTAAACTACAAACTTCAAATTTTTGGGAGCTTCATGAGCTGCTCAACCAGACAAACAACAAACTTTAGGAGCTGCTAGGAGCTCAACTGACAAGAGCTACAAAGAGCTCTTCAGGAGCAATCATTTCTCACACACAAAACAAACAACTGATGTTGTTCAGGAGCTTTCAGAAGCTCACACAAAAAATATTCTCTGAATCACACAGAGAACATAGAACATTCCCTTCAAATTGTTGCTGCTCAGGAATTCAACTTCTCCAACTTCTGACTTATAGAATAATCTTTCTTCATTCCTTTTTTTTGTCTACAACAAAAATTCCCTCTCAAATTTGAAATCACCTACCGTAGTAAATTTGAATTCAAAAATTCCTAACTTCATTAATTCTTCTGCAGTCTTCAGCTGCACGCCAAGAGCAAGTGGGGAAAGCAATCCCCAAAACAATCTTTCAGCTGCAAGCATCAAGTGCCCTTTATAAGTAGGTGGCAATGAGAAGAGGCTCAGGAGCATTCGATTTTCCAACATAGCGCACAATCTTCCTAGGTGAATGCCATAAAAAGGCTAAATGATATCTTTACATCATGGTATTTTGGACTTAGATATGATGTTGGATATTCTTCCCAAACCTGCACCAAATATGGTTAATTTTCTATCAAGTGCCTTGGGCGATTGAGGAACCTTGATTTTAAGATCTTTGTTTCTTAATTTATCTTGATCAAGTAATTTATCTAAGTTGGGCTCTCTTAGAATTTCCCATTTTGCATGGTAAGATTCTTGTGCTTTGTTAGCTTCTTTCCAAAATCTCTTTGGATTAAACATTTGGTGGATGTCCATACTATGATCAAGACACTAATTTTGGTGTTATGAAGGGTTAGAAGGATGTCCATGATGGGAACTTGGTTCATTTTCCTGAATACTCAGAGCAACTATGTGCGAGTCTCCTCTCCTTTCTAATTTTCGTATCTTGGTAACATTGAAGTTATCTTGTTAATTTTTTTTGGGTTTGACCATCTTGAAACCCTACAGTTTTACTATCCCACAAAATTCATGTAGAAGTCAACTATCCTCATGTTTCCTAAAATGAATGCTTGGGGTATCAAAGCATGAGATAAAGTTGAATGACTAGTTTCGTTTGAGTGGTTATCTTTCCAATGTAACTTGGATTAAACCAAAACAATACATATATTACTCTTAAGTGCTAATGATATAATATGTTTTGAAGTAGATGAGACGAATATTTTATCAAAATCATTTCACCTATCCAAGTTATTTATACTAGAACCAACGATAGCATGGTATGAACGAAACATAACAATTTTGGCCATGTTTTGACTCAAATAAAGTGTTGAACGGTCTTGAGACATTATGGATAATAGATAGACCCATAATAGTAAGTCTAAGTGGTTGCTTCGATGATCACATTCTTTTATTCTTACTCGGGTGTAATTGTTATTATAGATTAAAATGTACTTGAATGTGAAATTTTGAATAAGTTGATATCTCCTTCCGAACATAAAGATTTGCAAGTAAATGATTCATACTAAATATTTCTTCCTTTTTATCAAATTATTTCTTTACTCGAATAATGACTTAATGATTTAATTGAAAAGAATGGAATATGGTTTTGGAATGATACCTTATATGTGTTGAAGGTGTACTAATGATTCCTCATGAATAAAGATGAGTTCAAGATAAATTGTTGATCTCATAATACTTGGTAATCATGCATTATGAATCCATAATACATGTAGATATTCCTGGATGTGTGACTTGATTTATTTTGAAAATAGAGTCCCATGCTTATGAATTATTGATTACGTTTTCCATGTAAGATAGGTACAACTTGTTCTTACAAATATCAAACATGTCTTCTCATGACAGTTGGATAAGAGAAAGTGTGGAAATGAAACCTCTTTTCTTAAGAATGTATAGTCATGTATATACCCATATATATGTATATACATACATACATGAGCTATACCTTCTTATTTATAAATGCATTTTAATTAATTCCATTCCATTATTTGCATATTATTACATTGGATCCACTTCTTTACTTGACTTGTACTATGAAAATGTTATCAAAAGGTTGCATGTAAGTAGACATGTTATCATATTAGCAAGCTATAACTTGCAAAGATTTACTTGTTGCTTTTCATGAAATGATGGAGTTAGCAATGTTGATGATAAACTAACATGTAACCTTCATGATTGATTATGTATGTACACTAGTGTCAAGCATGATGATTTTTTGGTGAAACTTTGTGATGAACATGATATGATTAGATATTGATTTGACTTGCTACACATATTCCATTACTCCTATTTAGTGTTGCATTACTAGTTTTCCTCATGTCGGGTTGCATATTCTTCGATGGACTCAAGAATTATAGGGAAGTGTTTGACTTTGTGGTAGGGTGGAAACACACTCTAACAATGTTCTCACCCTTGAAGTGGTTGAAGGAGTTTCAAGTCGAAAGGATCCTATCAAGAAGGCTCAAGTTTCAGTTTGTTGTATAGTCTTGCTATTGACTGAGAGGTCTATTGTAAGGTAAATGTTCCCAAATGAATTGCCTTGTAAACAACATGTGTACTTCAAATTATTAATTTAATATAAATATTTATCTTTTTCTTCTGTATTGGACACATGTCTTTCTATGCGTGTGATGATGTGTAATTTGTAAATTTAATTGTGTTAAATCTATGGAGGTCGTTACACTATGTCATTTGACAACTTATCAAAACTACCGAGGACACCTGTGTTATAAGTCAAAAGATCATATGAGATCTAATGAAAACTAACACCTTCTAGAAATATTCCCTCCTAGGACCTAAGTAAACTTAACATGTAAATAAGTCCCCTATGTCCCCTAATAATAAATTAACTAGGTACAAGACTTTATTTACACTAACAATCCCTCCATTTCAAATATCTTCAACCAATTTTCCTAAAATTGTGGAGATATTTGAGTTTAAATTAATCTTGATCCTTTATATTGTAGAAGTTGAGAAAGCCAACTTCATAGACCCCGAAGATCACATTCATGCAAATAACCTGTCATAGAAAGGAAGAGATAGAGACAAAAAAGCAAGGGTGCTATGCAATATTCAAGAGAGATTGCATTAAATGAATTGAAATAATACAAAGAGATCAGTCCTTAAAAGGAGATCCTGCAAAACCTAAAAGTAACCCTAATAGGTAGACATTTAATAATTAATATAATTATTAAATGTCACAATATGCAAACTAAAGTGAAATCTTAAGAGAGGAATAAAGGTAACTTAATTAACATAATTAAGTTAAAACCTTTACTCTAACACCCCCCTTAAGATGAGCAAAAGTGCAGCTACAAACATGTGCAAGAAAGCAAAGGTAACTACAATGCATGAAAGCAAACAAAGGTCCTGACAACTAGGCCAAGTAAGGTACCCAAATACAACCAAATCTCTGTAAAGTGGAGAAATAGAGAAAACCTCATGGGAAAAACTCTACTCCAAAAAGAGATGCATAAGACATGAAGAACATCATTGAAGTAGAAGAAGCTGCAAACAATTGTCAAAAGATGACTGCTTTGGTGCTGAAGAACCTCCTCTGAAGATAGGATGATCAGGATCAAGAAGACAACAACCTACACGAGTGCCCCCAACGACACTACTCAAATCAGATGACAAACAAAGGCAAACACTTGGAATGAAGATAAAAATGGCACAAGTACCAATAGTCTGAAAAACATTAATCAATTGAGAATGGAAGATTCCTTCCAAGGTGAAACCAAGGAAGCATTAGCACGAATAGTATAATATCCCCCCATAATGTTGACTGGGAGAGCCTGATAGATCCATTGAAATGCTATGTAACACCCTGTATTGCATGAAGGAGAAGAAACAACATCTGAAAGTGCACAAGAAAGCACCTGCAACTGAAAAGTGATGTGAAAAACAAAGCACACATACATGAGGCTGGAATCATATGGATCCACTGTCGTTGTGGAGGGACACTCACCAAACAAAAGGTGTGATGGAAAAAACAAAGGCACTACACAAACCCCCCATGGCACTTTATAATACAGTGCGAGTACAAAATATGGCACAACCTTATGTACAAAATCCCCAAAATACATGTACAACAGTGTGGCACTTTATCTTTGTGCGTTTACATAGAAAAGATTGCTTACAAATGATGCTCAAAATGCCCACAAAGAACAAAAAACTAGAAATACATGAAGAACAGCCAAAAACGAAGCAACCCACGCAAACGAGAAGTTCCCAAGAGCTAATATGTCCAGGTAATTCACCAGAGTGTGAAAACATAGAAAAATGAATAAAATATACCTAGAGTGAAATATGGAAAAATTGCATGGATGGAACGGAAGAGCTCTTAAATACGGTTCCAACGTCGTTGAGATCGTGAAAAACGAAGAAACTGATCAAAAGTTATGAGATCAAGATTGAAAACAACTCCTTTGACTTCAACTGGATGTATAATGCACCAAGAGAAAAATGAAGTGATGAGACCCACACCCCTAGAAAGTTGACGAAATCAGCTTTTTGACAATATCTCGTTTGCCAAAAAATGATATCGTATGCCCAAGTTACAGCCTTTGGAAGAAAATATCTCCAAAGGGGAAAAACCAGTACGACATTAAATTTGACGACCGTACAGACATCGCAGAAAAAATCTGGGCCTAAATTTGACGGTGAATTGGCCGTCGCCGTACATGCATAATTGGACTTATTTTGAATTTTTTTTTTTGATAAAAAACAAGAAAAAATTTACATATATATATTTTTAAAAACATTGATTTAAAAAAATCATAAAAATAGGTGGCCATGGGAAGGTACGCTTGCACAGGTTTGTGTAGGTCAGTACTTGCACAAAGTACGTACCCCTTCCTTTTGAATTTTGTTTTTAAAAAACAAAAAAAACTTTGGAAAATTTTAAAAGTTTTTTAAAGCTTTGTAAAAAATATTTTTTTTTTTGAAAAAATTTCTTCCATATTTTTTTTTTGATGATTTTTTTTTAATTCCTCAATCCACGTGTAGACAGCTGTACGAGGTCATATGAACATTTTTTTTTTCCTTCTGGATCAATTGTGTCCAAAATGGACAAATGAACAGTCATTTTTGGGGTTTTGGACTATTGTGGACTCAATGGCAAGGTTCGTTTGAACTCAAAAGGATCTGATCTAATAGGTATGTCCTGGATCAAAAAAGAAAACCCCAAACCCTCGAAACTCCAAAAATACTTCAAAACATGAACAAGAAGTAGCAGGTCTGGAGCTCTGAAACAATACCCAATGATTGCAAAAGGAGAGAATGCAAAACATGTAGAAACTACAGAAACAGAAGCGAAAATGAAAACTTAGTGCACGAAACAAAAAATGAATGCATGCACAAAATAAGGTACACATCTTCTAAAAAGGACCTCATATTTTCATAGAGGCTGAAACCAACTTTCTGATGCCGCTTAAATTGCGAAAAACGAATAAGCGAGTCAAAAGATAGGTCTCCCGAAGTGAAAACAACAACATGCGACTTCTAAGGCTGAAAAAGTAATAAAAAAAGAAAAACCAAAAAATTAGACCTGCACCATTGCATAGAGCATCGAACCAGCTTTTTGACGATATCTCGTTTACAAAAAAATGTCGCCGTATGCAAAAGATATACCTGATTCTGTGAATGTGCTCCAAAACTGTCCAATAACCCTTTATGCAACCCTTAGGGGCTAAAAAAAATAGCCCCTGGTCGCCTGGGCGGACTAGGGGGCTGGTGGTCTAGCTCCTGGGGTGAAGCCGCTAGTCACCCACATGACCAGGGTTGGTGCTAGCGGCTGCCGACAAGGCTGAACATAGGCTTCGGTCGCCAATGTGACCAACGCCTAAGTGCCGAGGGGCTGAGCGTAGGGGGAGTGGTGGATGAGTGAAAACTGTTGGTGGTGGTTGCGCGGAGGTGGCCGATGGGAGGCTGCCAGGTGGCAGTCTCCATTTGAACTGGCCACGCAAACTCTACGCTATTTTTTTTTTAATATTTTTTTTTTTTTCAATTTTTGAGCCTTGAAGAACATGCCTATTATACCTTGCATAACCACCCCATTTTTTTTTGTTTGTGTTGGAATAAAAATGGGTCCCCCTTTTTTGTCTTTTGTTTTGGTCGCCTTTGGTTGTTGGTTGGGCTTAGGAGTTCTTTTGTTTTCCTCCTAAGTCTGTCTTTTGTTCTGTTAGAGGCGGGTCCGGAACCAAATCGAAACATGGAACTCTCACAAGGTTTCTAGTTCGGATAAAGTGTTGACTCCGACTCCACCTTCTGTTTGCTTTTCCTTTGTTTTGTTGGCTATTTTTTGACTAACACTTGGGTTGGTCCATCCTCCTATTTGTTGGTCGCTTCTTCATGTTTTTGTTTGTTTGTTCTTGCGGGATCAGAATTGGGATTAGAACACACATAGGGAATTTTCAAGTTTCCGTTTTGTGTTCCCATTCCAGCTCTGTCTCCACTCTTTTTCTTTCTCGCTCTTTTTTGTTCGGGCCGGGTCTAGTGTTCACTCTGGTCCTGCTTCCCTTGTTCTTGTGTTGTTCTTTGTCCTTTTGTTGGGACTAGATCTGGGACTAGAATGGAACTTCAAACTTTGTGAAAGGTTCCATTTCAGTTTTGTCTAGGTTCCTGTCTCCGTTTTCGTTTGCTGGTCGATCCTTTTGTCCAAGCTGGATCTGGGGTTGGAGATGAAATATGGAACTTTGTGTAGTTTCTTTATCTTGTTTCTGACCCGGCTCTGTGTCCACCTTACCTTTTGATGTTCCGTTGACTTGACTTAACTGTCTGATCATGTCGTTGGCTTTGTCCTCGAACTACCGCATTTATGACATTAAATGCAGCTTGTTTGCATGCGCGAATTAACAATTAAAGGTTTAATTATGTTTACACTACCTCATTGTTATTATTATGCAAAAATTTTAAGCAAATCACGGCCAGGAAAGTCTTGAGATAATCGATTTGATCGTGGGGGCGGATTGCAGAGCGAATCTTGGCGAATTTCTAGTCAATCCTAGGGAGTGTTTCGAGGTAGGTTTCTTTTGCTTTCTTTTCTCCTGTTTTGTTCTTTCTGTTTGTCGTTTTGGCATTTTCGCAAGAGGGTTTATTCTGTGATTTGGTTCGCTTGGTTGGTGTTTGTTTATGTTCTTTTTGTTTTGTTTGCTTGGCTCTTTCTTTTTCTTTCCATCCCGTTTTGTTGGGTTTGTCTTTCTATTTTTCATTTTTGCTTTGTTGTATGTTCTGTCATCAGTTTCGTGATGGATCCGTTTTGTCGTGCTCTAGGTTTGAACTAGGGTTTCGATATTTGATGGGGTTCCCTTGCTTGGGTAATGAATTTTGTTTTTTGGACCCTGTTATGGTTTTTTCTCGCATAAGTTTTTGGGTTGTTTGTACTGGTTTCTCATTATGCCCTAGTTTTTGGAAATAGGGTATCAACTAAATTAGGGTTTCGTGGTTTAACCTCTTCCATTATATTAATCGACTTATGTATGGAGGGGCTATTGGATGGTTAACTTTTCTATTTCTAATTTCCTTTGGGGCCCATGTGACCTAGGGTTTAGGGTTCATATGACCGTCTCGTTTTATAAATACTCTATTTGCTGGAATTTATTTGCTCCCATTCATCCTTATGACATCATCACTATCTTTACTTTGGCTAGAAGCAGATCCGGAGAGGAAGTTGAACTTGGTAGCTAAGTTTTGTTTTTGGTTCGTTTCCAATTCCAGTCCCACCTCCGACACTGTTTCTAGTTCTGGTCTAGTTCCCATCCTGCTTCCGACACTTTTGCACTCCATATCCAGTTTCGATCCCGACCCTGCCACATGCTAAGAAACATTGTTTATGCCTAATGCTTTTGTGGTCCCGCCTCCGATAAAGGCATAATTTCACCAAGTAAATGTTATCTGAGGAGGATGGAGTAGTGATTACATGATTGACTAACTTAGATGCTTTGTTCATCTAATACAAGGAATTGTTGCAGGTATTAAGAGATGTAAGGAGCATCAGATGAGGCCTCTCAAAGGAGCCATCTAGGTGAAACTTCATGGTAGGGAGTTAGGCCAAAGAAGATTAAAGTGGAACAACTCCCATATACCTTGAGATGTAAGCATAGGGAGGCTGTCCTCATAGCCAACAAAATTGACTCTGATTGGACTAACATAATTGACACCAATTTGGGTCCTTTTAACTGAGGAGCTGCATGAGGAGAAGTTCACTAAGGAGCAAGTCATAGGAAGGACAAAAATGATTGTTCAATCCAGGTTGGCACATGTGGCACTCTTCCCCCTATCTATCCAATGTCCGGAGTTGATTCTTGCAGCAGCTGGAGCATATAACCCTACTACTAGGCAGCGTGTGGATGTGAAGGGTAATGTCATTATTGAATTCACACCTCCAATGATCAAATTCCTTTTCCATATACCTGATCCCAATAATCTTAGGCAATTAAATGAGGTGGAGGTGTTGAAGCTTTACAGTGATAACAAGGAGAGGAATAGATTCCACATGAATAAGACTCTGATGAGAGTGGAGAAGAAGTCTCTGACCAAGCTTCCATACCAACCTAAAAGGGTAGACTTTAGTAAAGAATTACAGATATACTCATGTTCCTTTCTAGGGTGTTTGGGAAAAGGGATGCTTCACTGTTTAAGGAATGGATGTTTCCTTTTATCCAAGCTATTTTGGATGGGAGGCAACAGTTTGATTGGTCAATGATAGTGTTCGATAGCATTCACAATCAGATGATAAAGGTAAGAGAAACCAAGTGTTTCTTTATGACTTCCTATGTAGTCTATGCAGCTGCCCGAGTGGGGATTTTTCTTGGACTTCAAATAGTGGGTATATTAGGAGAAGCCCAAGGACAAAAGAAGGTGTGGGAGGATTATAACCAGCTCACCTTGCAAGCATCAGAGCAACATTATAGAAGGGTAAATGATGCCTTTCTTTATGTCATTATCAACAAACTTAATGGTGATGTTGGGTATAGACTTAGCAAAGAGGCAATGGCTTTTGTGAATGAATGGGGGTACTGGTTTATCCAGTACCCCACATTCACTTATTTTAGGTTAGCAGGCTTTGATGGTCACCCTCATTTGCTACCTAGGTGCTATGGTGATAGGATCATCTTAATGGAGTTTATTTATCAAGCCTTGGCTGTTAATTTCCAGTTCAACAACAAACACAAGACTAGTTGCCATAAATTTCCAATGAAGCTGGGGGCCTTTTGCTATCCACACATTCAGGCAGGTAAGGCTATTTGTGATGAATTAGTTTGTTTGAAGTTGGGCTTGTACACTACCAGGAAATTCTATGACCCTAAACACAAGATGAGGGCTTTTCTCCCTAGTGTCTTTGAGAAGCACTTCAATATATTGGAGGATTTTTGGGAGGATTTGCAAGATGATTATGATCTTAGGAGAAGTTATTATGAAAGGATACCTATCCCACTTATGTTGAGTTTGGGATAAAGGAGGACATTCCAGAAACATTATCCAATGATGGGATAGTTTTGGATCCCAGGTATGATGCGAACAAGGTTGGAACTAAGGATCTTGATCCAATAGATTGGAATGCTGATGAGACCACTGACATAATGCAGGTTGCAAGACCGGTCCTAGATAGGAGTATTCAATGGGTAAGTTTGAGAGCCAATCAAACCGAGGCTGCATCATCCAAGAAGAGGAAGGCTGCAGGTACCACCCAAGGATATAAAAGGGAAAAAAGAAGGATGGAACCTAAAGAGCCTTTAGAGTTTATGCCTTCCAGTGCATAAGAAGAGGAGGTGGTTCCTTAGGACCTTCCAAAGGGATAGGAAGATGAAACAATTGTGGAGGTGGGTGCTTCTACATCTATTGCAGGGGAGTTACCTACTCAACCCTTTGATTCACAAAAGTTAGGTCAAGAATCACCAAAGGGATCTCTTCATGGTGAAGTAGAAGCCTTGAGGAAAATGGAGGATGAGGTGGAGATACATAATATAGAAATAGATTCAGAAAAGACTCCATCTGATAAAGAGCATTATGTATCAACATCTTTGGATATGATAGATGATGTAGGCACTGAACACATATTGACTGAAGAGGATTAGTGGAAACTTTTTGAGGATGCAAAAAGAGAAGCTGATGCTAAGGTGCAAGTAGAGGCATCAACTAAGCTACAAGAAGAAGAGGCCAGAGCACAATCTGAGTTGGAAGCCAAGCAGAAGGAGTTGGAATATAAAGTGAATGTCGATGAGTGAGCTCAACAACAACAACAAAAGGAGCAAGAGCTCAAACTTCAAGAAGAAAGAGATAGGTTGATGTTGTAGTAGAAAATTCATCAGCTTGAAGAGGAAAAAGCTCAGCAAAGAAGAGAAAAAGAAGCTATTGAAGCTAAGCTCAAGGAACGAGAAGAAGCTTATAGGAAAAAGGAAGAGCAAGAACATTTGAAAAGGGAAAAGGAGGTTGCTGAGATTGCTGAACATGTGAAGAAGTCCAAGGAGGCCTGGGACTATGTTGAAGAATTAAAGAAGTAGCAAGATCAAATGCTAGAAAGGAAGAAAATGGAAGAGGAATGCTTAAGGTAGGAATTGGAGGCTAAGAGACTGCAAGACCAAAAGGATAAAGAGGAAGCATAAAAGTTAGTGCAGGAAAGGTAGCAAAGTGATCAAGAAAATGTGCAGGAAGTGGATTCTCAACCAAGGCTTACATTGTTGCAACCTTTGTCTTCCACTACTATTGCTTCTTCTTTAGCTCAGACAGCCACTACTCCCATTGCTCCTACTTGGCTAAAACTAGACTTGGAGAGAAAACAAGTTGTCCAACCACATCCATTGAATTGGGAAGAAATGATGAAAGAAATTGGGAAAGAGAAACCTAAGAAGAAGGCCCAGGTTCTTCATTCTACTAGGATCACTGATGTTGGAGAGATCATTTTTGAATGTGCCATTCCCGTAGTGGAGAAGAGCCGTGATGATATGCAAGTCACTGATTATTAGTTGGGGGTAGTAGATTTGGGAAAGCCTACTAGAAACCAACAAATGAGTTTGATTGATATTGTGGCTTCTTCAACTAAAACTCAGATGATCAAGGATAAGAAAAGGAAGGATGAGCTTAAGGCTTAATTGGATCAGCTTCATGGTTTCTTGAAAGATGTCTCTAGTCCTATTTCTCAACAAGCTGCTCTTCCTGAATCCTCGGTTTTGTTAACAAAGAGGGAAGTGGATGATTTGATTCAGATGAAAAGCAAGGTAGGGATGATGGATAAATGGTTGGATAAGCTCAACTAGGAGGTTGATAATGTTCTTGTTGAAGCCTCTAAGATTCATAAGGCTGTCCTTGAATTGGTATAAGGATTTAGATAAGAAAGATGATGAATACAAGGAATATGTTAAAAGGCTTGAAGACATCAGCAAAGTGCCCAAATCCATCTTGTTAGAATATTCAGTTCTTGAGTAGGGTAATGAAGATTTTGTGGAAAAGACTGTGAGCATCATAGGATACAAATCTAGAGCTATGCATGGACATCAAGAAGAAGTCCGAGAAATGAGTAAGGACTTGCATAAACAAATGGTTGAGTTAGAGGTAGTTGTAGCCATTATAATAAACTTAGATTCCTCAAACAAAGGAGGCCTATCTTTGGATAAACTAAGGGAGAAATGGAGGGGTAGGTTTGAGGAAATCATGCAAAAGGGAGATGATGGGCAGAGTTTATTGCTTGATCAGTTTATGGATATCCAAGAGGAGGTAAAAATGGCTAAAAAGGAGCTAATTAAATTAAAGGAAGTGCAAAAGTTGGTTTCTACAGAATTCGAAATAATTAAATTTGAAAGTGATTGGTTGGATGGGCTGGATTTAAGTACTCTTCAACAGATATTCTCCAGTTATGATAGGTATATCCTTGAGCATTCAGTGCAAAAGTGACTGACTCTTTGTATCATACTCCGTCTGCTCTTCTCCTCTTTTTGTGGATTTTGAATTTAGTTCAACTCTGAGTCCGATCCGTGGGTTTCACTTCCTTCTTAGGGTATCAAATTTCTTTTTTTTTTTGTACAATGAAGTGATCAACCTTGAAAATAGGGGTTCTTGAATCTACTTCTGCGTTCAGTTTCAACTCCATGAATTGTGGATCTTAATTGATAATTGAGAAATTCGTGCATGTGGCACCCTATATGTACTATTAGAATCTACTTCGTAAAGGTCGGATAATTGAAAAAAGATCAGCCACTCGAGGATAGAAGATCGAAACTAGATCTAGGATTTCAATGTTTTAGAAAGACACTCTAAAAAGTTCAATAAAAGGCTTGATTATTTTACAGTTTTCATACATTTTCATGTTAGGATTTTAAAGTTTGGATCCATCTTGATAAGGTTAATGATATATGATTAATCCATATGCTAGTGGTTTTGTTGTGCTTAATTGTTTCTTATTTGATGAAAGTCAATAGAAGGAACTGGATTCAAGGTCATATCATTGGATTATCTGTGAATTAAATTGTTATTGTATTCAATTGATCTATGTTTTGGATGATGAGTGAGTGATTGATTTGAAGTAAGTTTAATGAATATTGATGATATCTGAATTAGCATTATGGATGTATGCAGTAGCATAGTTTATTCTATGGATTGCATCTTGTTGTAGTTGTGGTTAAGTGGAATGAACACTCATTACTGATATATATGTCTGGATATGTAAGGATTTTATTCATGTTTCTTTGATTTAAAGCTTTGTTTTATCTTTATATTTTATTTAAACCCCCCCCAAACGTAGACTACTTAATGCTGTTCAGTCTTGTTTCTTGTTACTAGCAAAGGCCCCTTGAATATTATGGTTATATCAACCACTGAGTGAAATTAGCATAATTGGGAACCAATTACCAGGACCTTGGGAGTTAGATCACCATGTGTTGTCTTTCTCTTTCAAGAGAAATAGAATAGTAATATTTTGTTTAACATTGTTGTGCTGTTTTGACCATGAACAGTGCCTGGGGGCCGTACAGCCCTCAAACAATTTTTTTTGCCTCCCCAGTCGACTGTGTCCAAATTGGACAAATTTTATATGAAAATAGGGGTTTTTGGGCACTGCAAATCTAACGGCAAGGTCCATTTTGTCCCAAAGTGCCCAACAAATTAGGTGACCCCCAAATCTCTCAGAAAAATCACCAAGTTTGAAACCCTCACAAATCTAGCAAACGGTGACCAAAATGAATGAAATAAAAGCCATTTCTGACCTTTTCCAGTGCTTTGAATCTAATGGAAAACCCTGATATGATCCAAGATGCTGCATGAATATACTCAAGGAATGAAACCCTCGAGGGACCCCGAATGAGCTCTATAATGTATTCCTCCAAAAAAGATGAGAAGCGGCTATAAATCGAGGCTCTGATACCATGTAGAAGTTGAGAAAGCCAACTTCACAGACCCCAAAGATCACCTGCATGCAAATAACCTGTCACATAAAGGAAGAGATGGATACAAAAAAGCAAGGGTGCTCTGCAAGCTTCAAGAGAGATTGCATTGACTGAATTGAAATAATACAAAGAGATCAATCCTTAAAAGGAGATCATGCAAAACATAAAAGTAACCCTAATAGGTAGACATTTAATAATTAATATAATTATTAAATGTCACAATATGCAAACTAAAGTGAAATATTAAGAGAGGAATAAAGGTAACTTAATTAAAATAATTAAGTTAAAACATTTACTCTAACACATATTCCTTGATTCACTTAGATTTGTGGGTCTTAAGGTGTAATCTTAACCATTCTTTGTGGGTCTTGAGGTTTAATCTACTCCATTGATTCAAACATGAATATCTATAAAACAATCATTCATCCTTCATTATTATCTTACCTAGAGAATTTGAGACCACTTGAGAACATCATATCATGATAATTTAAGCAATCATCTTCATCTAGGTCACAAATATTCATGCTTTTGCAACCATGGGAGCTTCATGATCAAACAATCCATCATTCCATCACCATGAAAATGGAAGGCAAGGTTTGCATATTAGTTGATTTCATAGTTTGATTTGTTTTCATTGTTTATCTTGATTTATGACCCTTGTATGCATTCTCTTTCATTTTGTGAGTTGGATTTGATCTTCCATTGTTTTGGGTCTTCTTAGTTGCTAACCGTTGTCTAGATATCAGTTCCATTTTCCACTTCACAATGGAAATTTGATATGCCCGATGAAGTGTTATAGGCTCCTTATCCCTCAACAAATAACTTATTTTTTCAATGCACCAAGGTAAATAACCAAGCACATTACATAATTTGGTTTAATATTCTTTGGGATATATCTTATCATTTTTGTAAATCTTAAGTTGAAATCTGGAACTAGCTCATCATCATCTTTTTGAATATCAATAAATTTGTTGATCAATGAACATACATCAATTATTTCACCAAACTAAATAATGAAAGCGACTTTAAACTTATTCCATGAACCAATAGAACAAATTGGTAAGTGTAAAAATCAATCTCTACATCTTCCTTCAAATATTGAACAAAGAAATTCATGACCACATCTTCTATCTCAATTTTATAATCACCAATTAGATCACAAAAATCCAATAAGTGCTTACATCTTGATTCAAAACTTTGTACACTAAATTTTTGCAAGTGTTCTCTAATCTCATTAGGAAAAGGATTTGGGAAACCTTGAATACCACTGAAATCAAGTGGATTATATCTTTCAATAGAGAACAACCTTCTCTGAGGGAAAAACTGGGATTGTTGTTGTAAACTATACATTATGATATTTGTATTTGTAGAGGGAAGACCATAATGAAAATTATTTTCAAATATGCTTCCAATAAAGCTTATCTGATCTCTATCATATTTGTTTGCCCATAGTTGGATTTTAATTTGAAAAGGTCTCAAGATTTCTTCGTACAACCCCCTATTAGTTGCATAAGATTCATAGGTCTATAAAGACCACATTAACTTTCATAACATATGCAATAATATGAATCACTAACCCTCTATTTACCACCATGCATATTTTATCAATGCACACATATCATGACCTTATTTTGAATAATACAAGTATATCATTTAGAGACATGACTTATTTTACTCCCCCTCCAAAATAAATTATCACTTAGCATGGGAATCATTCATTACTTCATAGAGGATTACCATTAATCACCTTCATATAATGCTTTCTTTCAAGAAGATAGAAAGGGATAAACTACCTAGAAAATATATTGTAGAATTATTTGACCTTCTTCTCGTGACTCAAAATTTGTAGGTCTATGTAACACTTGTGCACAAGTAGAAGAAATTCTTCAAAATTTATTAGGTTCATTTATGGAATCACCACCTCTTTGTAGAGGACATAATATTCAAATAGTTGTAAGCTCCTCAAAGATCAATTTCATTTTAGGTTCACTCCACTAGTAGAGAAACCTTTTAAATTCTTCAAATATGTTGCAAAAATTCCTTTCTCCAAATGTGAAGTTCTTCAAATCATTTGAATCTCCCAAATAAATGTATGTGTGAATGAGAAAATTTAGAAATATTGAAGTGGAAACAAATGCAATGAGGCAAAAACATTTACTTCATTTGGAGGAAGGAACCATGTGCGCTATGAATTTTGAATTTCTGCAACTCTGTTGCTCGATGAATCAACCTGGAGGGGGCCCCATGGAGGCTCCCCCACAAAGTCATCTTGTTGTTTCCTAGAATAATGTTTCCTCTCCATGTGGAAGGACCATCTCGTGCATTGAGTATATTCCGTTGTCTGGGGGTTTGAAAAACCCTATTTTTTCTCCTAAAGAAAAATCTTGTCCAAGCCTAGATACCCAAAAGGCATCCTATGCAGATAAGCTTGTTGGAGGTCAAAGTTCAACAAGGACACCTCATAAATCTATGACAACTTTTTGTACTATGGTGGGGAACGAAGTGGACATCCTAAATGATATTTTGAAGGACACTATGGAGGGGTTGAAGCTGTCCTTGATGGGGAAATTCTTTGTTGGATGACCCCACATAGACTAGGTACAAAAATGGGCCTTTGACACTTGGAAACTCAAAGGAAACATTTCTATAAGTGCTATGCACAAGGGTCTCGTTCTGTTTACCTTTGTTATCCTTAAGGATATGTTAAAGGTCCTCATAGGTGGACTATGGGATTTTGATAGTGGATTTAAAAATACTTTGCCTTTATGCAAGTGGAAACCAGGGTTTGACGCCTTTGTTGATTTGGGAAAAGTTTCTCCAACCTGGGTTAGGCTCCTTGGGTTTCCACTTGAGTTCTGGCATCATAAGGTTTTTAAAGGAATGGCTAATTCCTTTGGTTCTTTGGTCACCATAGACAAAGTTACTCTTCTTAAATCAAGGTTAGTCTATGAAAGAATTTGTGTTAACGTTGAGGTTAACACAATCCTACCCACTTCTGTTACCTTAAAATCCAAGTTTGGAAAATGGTTTCAACCTTTAGAATATGAGAGAGCTACAATTTTCTATCAGGGATGCAATAAATTTGGGCACCTATAGGATGCTTGTAAAATAGCTCCTCTTGAGCCTAAGATTCCCCAAATTGAGTCACAAGTGAATGATTTGTTGAAGAATAAGACTTAGATGAAAAGTCCAAGGGAATTAGAAATCTCAACACCCAATAAAAAACTGTTAATCACAGAAAAATTCCTTAACCCAGATTTGGAAAATATTCCAAATGATAATTTGGAAAGGTTGTTTTCAGAAGCTACCAATGAACCATCAACCTCTCCATCTTTAGAGAAACTTCTGGATTTAGATAAAGAAAAGGAAAATAAAGGAACAACTTCACATCTAATGTTTAGGAAGAAAAGAAAAATGAAGCCTAGGAGAAAGGTGAAATGACAAGCCAAAAGGAACAACTTTTGACCCCAACTCAGGACCACCATGAACCAATTCTGAAGGAGGAGAAAATGTCACAAAGCAAGGATGATAAAGGATGGATAAACACTAATTTACAAAAAAAGAAAAAACTAGATGTGGGAGGAAATGGTAAAGTTGGTAGACCCCAATTAAAAGAAACAAGATTCAAAGAAACAACAAAAGATGTGGTAGTAGGGAAATAAAGGACCCTGGATTCACTGGCAGGGAACAAACCAAAAAGGAAGTAAGGGAGGTCGACCTCCCAATGTGGGAAGTATCAACCTGATACTGCTCCTTTTCCCTTTGAAATTATGAAGATTCTTTCTTGGAATGTAAGGGGTCTTAATGGCCCATATAAATAGCATGTGCTAAAGGCGTGCTTAGTTGATGTGAAGCCTGACATTCTCTTGATCCAAGAAACAAAAATGAAAAAGGAAGGTTTTGAGAAAACCCTGAAGTGGCTTTGGCCTGGTGCTAGTTTCAAAGCTAGTGATGCAGAGGGGGCCTCTTGTGGGATTGCTACCTACTAGAATTCTTCCTGGTTTAGTGGCAAGTTGAAATTCAAGAATAAGAACAACCTCTTGATTAGTATGGAGGATGGAGGTACTTTCATTAAATGGAATATGGGGAATATATATGGCCAAAATTCAAGGTTGGATAGGCTATACTTATGGAATCTACTAGATGGAGTTATGATTAAGAGAAAATATGAACTATGGATGCTTGGAGGTGATTTTAATTCCCTGTTGTACACATCTGAGAAAAAAGGAGGTCTTACTGACTTCTCAGAGAGTATGATGGATCTTTCAAGATTTATTGACTCGGTGGGACTTATGGATATCCCTCTTATAGGCTCCCACTTTACTTGGACTAAAAAAAGGCAAGGTAATCAACTCATTCAAGTGAAGCTGGATAGATTCCCAATCTCCTCTAATTGGAACATTATGCAAAATGTCTCTCTTACTACCTTTCTTAGAACGGGTTCTGACCATAGTGCTCTTCTTCTAGAATGGGATGATAGGGTGATTAAAAAACCTTACCCCTTCAGGTATGAAATCATGTGGTCACTTCACTCAAACTTTAAATCTCTAATTCAGGAATTCTGGAACCTTCCTTGTGATGGCACTCCAATGTTTAGGTTAACAAAAAAGTTAAAAAGAATTAAGGAAAAGGTTAAACAAATACACTTTTGGGAATATCTTTACTACTAAGAGGGATCTGAATTTGAAAATTAAGGAAGTCCAAGATCAAATGGAGGTAGGAAATTGTAATGATGAGGTCTACATAATAGAAAGGGAGCTTAGAGCCCAAGGACACAAAATAAGTAAGGAGGAAATCTTCTGGAAACAAAAATCATGGATTCGGTGGCTTAAGGAAGGATATAGGAATACTATTTTTTTCTACCAATCTACTATGAAGCATAAAGGAAGAAATAGGATAAAATCTCTCACCACCTCTAATGGTACTAAGCTTGAAAGGGAAGAAGAAATAGCATAGGAGCCTTCAAGGGTCGACAATCTGGATGTGGGGGAATTCCTACAGGTTATACCTAATGTTATCATGGAGGAAGACATGAAAGAATTAAATAAGTGTATCACTATGGAAGAGGTGAAGGAGGTTGTTTTCTCTTTTGGAGCTTTCAAAGCTTTGGGACCTGATGGATTCCCTCCTAGCTTCTTCCAAGTCTACTGGGAGATTGTGTCTAGGAGATTGTGTCTATAGACCTCTTAATTGTTGTTAAATATATTTTTAGATTGGGTAGAATCTTGAATCAGATGAATACCACTTTTTTGGCCCTTGTCCCTAAATCCAATGAAGCTGCTTCAATGAATGATTATAGACCTATAAGTCTATGCAACACTACTCATAATATTTGCTCCAAAATTATTGTCAACAAGCTGAAGCTAGTCTTAGGAAAACTTATTGCTATTAATCAAAAAGGTTTAGTTCAGGGAAGACAAATTCTAGATTCAACAATCTACACTCATGAGATCTTGCACTCTATGGATTACAGTAAAAATCAAAGTATGGTGTTGAAATTAGACATCTCCAAAGCTTATGATAGGGTTACTTGGAATTTTTTATTTGCTGTTTTGGAAAAAAATGGCTTCAAAGGTAAATTCCTCAATTTGATAAAAGCCTGTGTTACAACCTCGAAGTACTTGGTCCTGGTTAATGGTATTTCCCATGGTTTTTTCTCACCTAGTAGAGGGTTGAGATAGGGAGATCCCTTATCTCCCTACCTTTTTGTCATTGTGGTAGAAACTCTTGGCCACAACATACATAAACAACTTAATAATAAGTCTTTGAAGGGTTTATGTGCTACTTCTTCTTTATCCCTGACCTCACATCAAAAATTTGTTGATGATACCATTCTAATGGGGGAGGCTTCAGTGGTTGAATCTAAACAATGGAAAAATATTTTGGACAATTATGTTGAAATTTTAGGATAGTGTATAAATTACCAAAAAAGAAAAATTTATTTTCTCAATACTAGCCAGCTTGTGAAAGATAAAGTGATAAGGATTTTTGGGTGTCAAGAAGTGGAATTACCTGCTACTTACCTTGGTCTACCTCTTTTCTCTCGAAAGCTGAACAACAACTAATAGAACTATATTGTGGAGAAAGTCCAAAAAAAGTTGGCTGACTGGAAAGGAAAATTGCTAAGCTTGGTAGGAAAAATTTAGCTTTTAAAGGCCTCCCTTCAAAATATTCTAGTCTATTATCTTTCAATGTTTAATATACCGACCTATATTGCTGAGAGAATTGAAAAAATTCAAAGAATATTTTTATAGTCAGGAGTGGAGGAAAGGAAAAGAATGGCTCTAATCAAATGGGAGAAGGTGTGTGTCTCAAAGAAAGAAGGAGGGTTAGGCATCAAAAGATTAAAATTGTTTAATAAGGCTTTGGTGGTGAAAATGGGCTAGTTTCTCTTAGAAAATGAAAAGGATTGGGTTACTATCCTAAGGGCTAAGTATCTTAACAATAAGGATGCTATCTATTTTCTAAGGAAGAAGGAGCTTCTGCATGGGTTTGTGTTTTGGAATAATCTCCTTAAAACTAGAGGAGTGCTAATTAGAGGTGTAAAAATGAGGATTGGTAATGGGCTCAACATCAATTTCTGGGATGACCCTTGGTCCACATCGGCCCCACTATCGGCCTTTGGAGATCTCCAACAAATTAGAATAAGACTAAAAAGATAAATTGGAAAAAAGGTTTCTAATTATCTAGTATGGGATGGATGGCGACCCAGGTGGAAAAGCTTCAAAGACTATCTAAGTAATGTTGTTCTTAGGAGAAGTAGACAACATAATTGGGACATTGCTATTGACCTGCTTATGAAACAAATTAGAAATCCTGACCTCTTTTCAAGAAACATAAAGGATGAATGGATCTGGACAAAAAGCGCTAATGGTAGGTTCTTGGTTAAGTCAACTTATGACTCAATGATGCAACAAACTATAGTCTTGGGTTATTTTGACTGGCTTAAGGTCTGGAAGAAGAACCTAATCCAAAAAATTAACTGCTTCTGGTGGATGGTTATATATGGTAAGATCCTCACTATAGACAACCTAAAGAAAAGAGGTTGGTATCTTGTCAATAGATGTAGCCTTTGTAATGAAGAAGAGGAAACCATCATGCATCTATTTTTTCAATGTTCTTATGCCCAAGAATTCTGGGGTTTTTTTTCTAAATGCTCTAAAGGTGGAATGGGTTTTCCCTGCCAATGTCCAAACATTTGTGGAAGGATGAAGCTTTTTCCCCTTTTCCCACAATATAATTAGTGATATGTGGGAACAAATTCCCCCGTTTTTGGCTTGGGGATTGTGGAAAGAGAGGAATAATAGAGTGTTTAGGGATATTGCAAGAACTAGTAAGGAGCTATGTTTAATTGTCAAAAGAAAAATTCAAGAAAATATGGAAAGCTGCAAGTACAAGTAGGCTAAGAAATAACCAACTCAACATGAGCTAAGCATAAAACAACAATGGGAGCTCTCCCATGACTTAAATAATGTTAACTGGCTAAAACAACTTATAAGAAGGAGCACTGTCTGGATACCCCCATATCCAGGATGGGTGAAATGAAACTTTGATGGTTGCTCAAAGGGGAATCCTAGACGGGCTGCAACTAGTGGTGTAATAAGAGATGATAATGGTGCCTATCTGATTGGATACAACAAAGGTTTAGGAATAGCTACAAACAACTTCACTAAGGCATTTTCTATTTGGATAGGAGTTAGACTTCTCAGGGAAAGGGGATATAGCAAGGTAATTGTAGAAGGAGACTCAAAGCTGATAATAGACTATCTCAACAATAGGGGGAATATTCCTTGGGAAATTAGAGATCCGTTGGAAGATTGTAAAGACATATTGCAAGAGATTCAATGTGTTAAAATTTTCCACTCATTAAGGGGAGGAAATAGGGTGGTGGATGCAATGGCCAACCTTGGTGTAAATCAAGAAACTCTAATAAATTGGGACTTTTCTAATTTGCCTAATCAAATTAAGGAAGTCCTAGCGAAAGATAGACTTAGTGAAAAATACTCAAATAAAGGACTATGAGGAGGGGTTTCTTAATTATTAATACGAGTGGTGGATGAGAAGGCTTATGAGGACGTGGACCCCATGGATGCAAGCTGACAAGCTGATTAGACGGCAACAGAGGAAAATTTTAAAGGGATTGCTAAATCCTGATAAAAGGAATTGTAATAAAGGGAAAGGAAAATCGAACGACAAGTTTTTGTATTGTGACAGGAAAATTTAAATTGGGAAATAAATAGCATGTGGTATAATCTAAGGATCTATCTTCAATGTTGCAAATGGAGTTGCATCGACAATAATAATAAAAAATGAAATAAAACAAATGCTATCATTACAAGAAAGGGAGGCAGAGCTACCATAAGCAATAATGATTATGGGCGAAAAGGAGGTAATCGAGGAGTGAAATATTTTCTGTATTATAGAAAAAACCCTAAGCCGACTACATTTCAAATGAACAGTCACAGAGTTACCATTAGAATTGAGAGGTGGAGGACGCCGAAGGTGATAGAAGTGATTTCCTTCTCGTTCCCAAAATTTTCCATAGCTTAGATAACAATATGGGAGGCCCTAGGAAGCATACTAAACCTCACAAATTTGGCTCGCTTTGCAACAATGAGGAGCTCTGGGGTATTTTTGAGCAGGCGAGTTTCACTCTGTATTTCACTACAATGGAGGGCTACAATGAAAAACTCAGCTACAAGTTTTCTAATGCATGGAGAGATGGTGAAGTTAACCTAGGTAGGCTTCAATTTAAGGTGGATGCAAAGTTGATTGTGGAAGCAACGGGTTTGGCTTATGAAGGAATGAAGGTTGCAAAGGTTAGCAATGGTAAGTATCAGGACTATTTTGACAAGTTTTTTGAAGGAAAAGAAAGACCTAAAAGATTTCAAAATGGGTACTCTAGGGTTAAGTTTCCACCTCCATATCATAATGTGTGCTTTATTGTAATGAAATATTTTACTCTCAAAGGCCACTACCAAATCGTCCATGGATACCACTTTCCCATCCTCAACCATATTAGACATCAGGAAAAAATTAATTTTCCTTTCTTCTTGGTTTCCTCTCTAAGCCAAAGTCTTACTCATGGAGCCAATCCACCATTACATCAGGGCCTCATAAGAGCCATTTGCAAATTTTTTCTTTCCAGGACCCCTCAAAAAAATCTTGTTCTTAAGATGATTAAAGACCCAAAACCCCAAAGCTCGGTGAAAATTGAGCTTCTTGAAGATCGTCCCCTCCCCACACCTAAAAAATCTAGCAAGAAATCTCAAAGCCTTGAGAAATCTGGTAAGAAATCCCAAAGTCCTGACACTACTATGTGGAAGGATTTACTTACGGTCACGCCAAAGAAAAGAAAGGATATTTTGATGGAGATGGGGACAAAAAAAAGGAGGAGATTGATTTTGTGTGAACTTGGGGAAGAGGTGGACACAATTACTATTCCTAATGATAATGAGATGGAAGGCTTAAACCCTAGTGGAAGGAGGTCAAAAATACTGGCTATGGTGGCATCGAAAGGACAAGAGAGTAAGAAAAACACACAAAGCCCTGAGGAAAAAAGTACCCAAAGCCCGTCGGAGAGTGTTGAAAAGAAAGATTAAGTGGAAAATGATTCCTCAACTGAAGAAATTCCTAATAGTCTAGGTGGAGACTTGGCTGAAGAGGAGGAATCAGATGCAGAAAGCAAGGATGGCAATGGTGATGAAGAAAAGGAGGAGTTGCAACATGAGATGGCTCGGGAGGAGGAGGAAGGAAATGTAATGGAAAATCAAGAGAGGGATGAAAATACTAAGAAAGAGGAAGACAAGGCTAAGGATGTGGGAATGGGAGGATTAAAAGACTGGAGGAGAGGATGCAAATTCTAGAAAAGAGGATGCATGAGAAGGCGGGGGACAACAAACTTCAAGCCCTCAAAAATTTGGTGAACGAAATAATTGAGGAAAGACTGAAGGTTCTAGAGAAAGGAATGTAAGAAAAAGGAAATGAAAACATAATTCAAACCCTAGAAGTGGTTAAGAATGTGTGTATGGTGGTTGATGTTGTTATGAAGAAGGTTGTTATGGCTACTGTTTCTGATATGGGAAAAATAAAAAAGCAACAGAAGAAAAAAGCGGTGGGTGATGGTGAGGACTTGGCTGGCAAGATGGAGCTGAAGGAAATGGTGAATGACACTGTTGAAGATTTGATGAAGCATGGAGGCTGATTGAGGATGAATAGCTTGGGTGCTTCGTTGTGCTATTTTTCTTTTTGTTTATGATGATTATCTCTACTATGTTTTATAGGATTGTTGTTACTAGTTATGGCCATGGGTGCCAGAACTTAAATATCTATAATGATGTTTATATTTTAAGTAGGAACATTATGATAGATGTTTATAAGTACTGTAGATGGATAGGGAAGGATGCTACTTATGCTAGATTAAGGTTTTTTGATTTGTATGATAGAACTACTATGTTTGATCGTATGGGAATTGGTTAAGCATTTTGTTTATGGGAGGGGGGAAGTTTGGTGGGCTTCCTATTTTTGTTGTTTCTTACCACTTGCTGTTCTTATCATGATGTACTAATTGTTTGAGTCGGGGCCCTTTTCCCTACTTAATCAATCAAAAACAAATGCAATGAAAAAGAAACCTAGCTAAACTATCACAAACCTCAGATAGAGCTCAACAATGAAAGCAAAACAAGATAACAACATAAGCAATAAACTAAAAAGTTACCATAAACCTCCACTGTTGAATAATTTTCTCCTTGATGTACTAGAATGTGGATGCTCTATTTTCTTGAATATCACCAAATTGACAACATGTACCTAGATTGAATGATAATTGATGAGAATGAGGTATAGAGTGCTTGAATTTATAGATTTGGGGAATGAAAAATGGATGAACAAGATCTAATTGTGAGAGCAAGGAGAATGGTTGAGAGGAATTCCATAAGACCAACGAGAGGATGAAGGGTGGAGATTAAGGTAGTTAGAATGTGAATGAATAGGATTAACTTACCAAATTTAGTAAGTAGTTTTGAGGATCAGGGAAATTAGGTACATGTGCACCTAAAAGGGCTATAAGTTTGGGATGCATTGAGAGAATAAGGGGACCATAAAGACAAGTGTTCTTATGTACCCAATATTCTTGGAATGTGTTGAGAGAATAATGGGAGCACAAGGACAAGAGTTCTTAGGTCTCCATTATTCTTGGAAAGCAGTGAGGGAATATAGGTTTAATTAAATAGTAATATTATTTAATTATTTTAGCCACATGGGTGAGATGGATAATAGGTGGAATATATAATTAATTATATATTTATTGTGATGAGATGGAAAATGGTGGTTAATTAAATAATATGGCTATTTAATTAAGTTATATACTTTAGGTGAAAGGGATAATTCCTAGGTTAACTAGGACTAGGTGATGGGATGTAGGCTTAGGTAATGAAATTGGTCAATTAGGGGCTAGGTGATAGGTTAGTGATGATGAATAGACATAGGGAATATTTTAGGTGTCTACATTTCCCCCCCCTTTGATACAATGTTTAAATAGTAGTATTGTGTCAAAGAAGAATACAATGTAGAGGATGAGATGGAATAAATATTTAGTGGAAAGTTGCCCTAGTCACTTAGGGATAATGATGGAAGTGATGAACCCTTAAGAATTTTTTTGGGTAAAATGGAACCCAATAGGTGTCTTGAAAAGACAAAAGCTGATAAAAATATGCCATAAAGGATTAAAAGATGACTTGAGAGAGATCATGTTGTAATGATGTATATGCCATGAATATATGACTAAATGATTGATTAAGGATTGGGCATTTGGACTAATACCACTAGGATGATTGAATTGGATTAGCAAGGATGTACACATTGGATGATAAAATCTCACAAGAATTTAATGTAACAAAATGAAACATGATGAGATTATGGATAAATGGATGAGAATACATGTTGTCATAGTAACTTTACGTGCAAGGAACAAACTTTATTTTGTTGCAACATTTAGCGTTATGCACAATGATATAAGGGATCGTGATGACAATTACATCATGTGTATATAGACTGACACACAAAAAAAGAAGTTACAAATAGCATAGTGATCCAATAGACACATTTTTCGTGCACACCATCATATGAAGGATCAAGGAAACCATGACGATGTGATGGAAGGAGCACTAAGACTATAGGCCACAAACAAAACATAAACCCATAAAAACAAGCAATCAAAAATATGAAAAATACACAAATTGGTATACAATGACATGTTGAAGCCAAGGGTTTATGGGATGGATGGATGGGATTGGATGGATTGATTGGATCCAAGGATTAATGGTGAGTATTGGATTATATTTTTCCATATTCAAGCTAAAATTAATTTTAATTAATTGATTGATTGATTGGTAATGATAGCAATGTTTGATGTGAGAAGGATGCATCCCAAAAAATAAGGCAAGGATTGGGAAAAACATCTTGATGATGATTGATTAAATTGGTTGTATATTAAACACAACTTGTAGAAAGATAAGGAACAAATATCATGGATGTGTTTGGATGAATGCAATATTTTGGATGGGGTATGCTTGGATTTAAGGGCTTTAATATGGATAAAGTGTTTTGGGATCATGTTTATAGATTGGGATATGTTTGGATAAGTGCCACTTTTGTTTGTTATTTTGATGGTGGAACCAATGAAAATGGATAATCTAATCTTAGATACAAGGACATGTTGGTGTGGATGGAATGGATGATGGTTTATATGGGATGTAAAGGATATGTATTGATGGAAGGATTTAGGGGGGATGTTTCAAGGACTACATTGCATAGGACTAACATGTATTGATCCAAGATATGGATTATATAGTGCTAATTAGGAAATTAAGTGATGGTACATGATGTAAGGACAAAAGATGAATATGTCAAGAGTTTTCCAAATTATGCATCAAATGCTTGCAATCATTGTTAAGATCAATGTGGATAGGAAATATGGATGAGGTATGACTAAATGGACATGCTGGATGGGTATGATGGAATGACATGATAAGATGGATAGGTTTGGTAGAATGGATGAGACAACTTGCCCCCAATTTCAAGGTTCACATAAATAGATGACTTACACATGATACCCATGAATGGGTTTCATCATGGTACTTTCCTAAGGAACTACAAGATGTGGTTTTCACCATTGGATAAACTTATTTCTCTTTTACTATTTTTTTTTTCTTTTTTTTTTGGAATTTTCTGATTTAGTATTTTTTTTTGGAATTTTAGATTTTAGGTAATCCCATGCATGGATTATTTATGCAATTGATTTGGATGCTTCGGTCATGACATGCCAATAATATCCTACCTTACATAGTTGCTTTGCTAGGATATTTGCACTAGTATACAATGCACAATCGTGATGATGCTCTTTGAGAGTTGGGTTGGCCTTGTCCAAGTATAAACATCTCAATAGAGTGCCATCATAACTCTCATTGTAAAGTGTGGCTACAAGGATGTGGTGGATTCTAGGTTTTGGATTGGATTTAGGATGAAGTGGGATGGATTTAGATGGTGGAGGTTAGTATTGGGATTAGGATGGTGGATTCAATAAGTGGGATTTTGGAGGTGGTATGTGGAGTGATGGATTTTGGATTTAGGGATTTGAGGCTTCAATTGGAAAGAGGGAAGTTAGGATTGGGTGGTAAAATAATATTTGGATTTGGGATTCAACTTAGGATTGAGACCAACATTATTTTAGGATAGTGAAGTTTTGAATGATAATTGTGAAGGTGGTGCACACCTATTTTATGTAATATTAGAGTTTTGATTTGTGGATTTCTTTTTATGACATGCTTTGATTGG
The DNA here is from genome assembly GCA_007258455.2 of Sequoia sempervirens. Taxonomy (NCBI): domain Eukaryota; kingdom Viridiplantae; phylum Streptophyta; class Pinopsida; order Cupressales; family Cupressaceae; genus Sequoia; species Sequoia sempervirens. The sequence continues at coordinate 109,232,374 of VDFB02256132.1, forward strand.
ATTCATCAATGCACTTTTTTTTTACATCCATATTTAATTTTTCTTTCTTTATTTTTAATTTTTGGATGCATATTGCATTTTAAATTCATTTTTATTTTGATATAGAATATGCAATTGTTTTTCTATGATAGTTGATTATAGTTATTTTCTTTATGGGAATGCTTCACTTTGTGTAATGTTATTAGTCATAGTCAAAGGGTCTAGGATGTTGTGTATGTAGGTTGTGATTATGGATTGAGGAAGAAGGAAGAAGATTGGTGGATGGAGTATTCTTAGGAGAGTTATGTATGGCCTCTATTTTGATGCTTTCATTGGATGAGTTTTCCCCAACTATCATTGAGTTGTTGCCCTTAGATTGTTTTCTTGGATATGTGTATCCAAGACCTTGATATTCATCATTTTATTGTATCAATACTAGTTCTAGAATGCCTTGCTCATTTTTAAATGTGTCCAAATCATGAGGATCATGTTGGTCCCAGTCAATGAGTTTGGGATATGTGAGGCTGATGGATGGCAATGATTGCATTATCATCAAATAGGTTTGTGGCAAGAAGCTCTTCGAAAGGAATATGAATTACACTTACTTATTTATCATCAAGATCAGAAGAGGTGTTCCTAGAATTATGAAGAAAATCTATAAGGGCATCAAGATGCTCATTGAAAGAATGGTATCTTAAACTAGTGGTTCCATTGTTGGTAGGTATATCAACATGATCAAGAGGGCCTTTTTCATGTAAACCATGAAATTTTCCTTGATAGTTCATATTGCTATAAATATAAATGCACAAGAGAATATGATATGTATGTTCTTTGAGGCAAGTACCATATTGCTCATCTATGTAAAGTAATGTGGTTCCAACACCTTCTATATCCTCATTAACAAGATAACCATTAAAAAGGAAAGTAGTAGGGGCCCATTGCAACATATAAAGGGGAGTTTTAACTCTTGGGTGAGGATGACCATAAGATCATGGTGAGAGGGGTGATTTGGAAATATGAAGGGATTTGTTGATTTGGTATTCTCCACATACTTTATCAAGGATTTGGTATTTTCCATATGCTTTATCAAGGATTTGTTATTCTCCACATCCTTTATCAAGGATTTGGTATTCTCCACATCCTTTATCAAGGATTTGGTATTCTCCACATCCTTTATTAAGGATTTGGCAATATGAGTATGTGATGTGTGGAGAAGCTAAAGAGTGGAAATTTTGGCTTGTTTTTGCTGAAGATGATCAAGGTAATATTGTTTGTGGTTATTTGGAGTGGATGGAGTAGGACTACACATGGTTATTTTTGCATGTCGAGTGGTATTAACATAATTAGGTAATTTTACTTTTATGGTATGAATTCGTTCTTCAAAATGCTCAATATGACCAATAGTGGATTCATAATTATAAGGGGTATTTTAATAATTGATGGTGTTCATATAAGAGTCTTGACTTGGGATGCATTGCTAACTATTCTTAGGGAAAGGTTTTTGGTATATACCCAAGTCTTGGTTAGGTGAGGTATTTTATGCTCCCTTAATTTCAATCTCAAATTTATCTATAACGTCTTAGATATAATACTTTAGTTGTATACAATTTTCTGTGCCATTACCTTTAATATGATGATAATCAAAATATTCATCTTCTTTATACCATAAAGGATTTGTTTGAGTATCATCAAAAGTTTTTGTGGGTGGAAATGCCACCTTGTCAGCCTTGACAAGATGATGGAGAGTCAACTCAATGGATTCCCCTAAAGGTGTAAATTTTCTTCTTTTTCATTATGGTTTAGGGGGTGATGATGGAACGACAATATATGAGGTTTGTTGGAAATTTTGGACATGTTTTGAATTAGTAAACCCATCTCCAACTATATTCTTATTTTTTCTAAAGAACTTGGGTTTATCATTGGAAAAATTGGATTTATTTTTGTGATCCTTAGAATAAATTTTGATAATCCCTTTAAGAATGAGGCATTTTTAATTTGAAATTCCCTTTGAATTATTTCATCAAAAGAAGAGACACATTGGACTTAAAGGTGGAATTCCAAATCCAGATTAAGACTGGTAACAAAAATGTGAACTAATTTTTTTTGGTATTGGCCATGAGAATCTACTAGCAAAAGCTCTCCAATATATAAGGAATGATGGTAAGCTTTCCCCCATTTTTTTTTGAGTTTTATACAGGTCTATTATGGTAAGCTCGTGTTCTATGTTATAGGAAAAATGTTTGACAATTTTTTTGATTAAGTCTCCAAATGATGTGATGGATCCCTTAGGTAGGTGCAAGAACCACTCAAGTTATTGACCACCTAAGGTACGAGGGAATAGATGTAGTATGTGTCTTTGTGTGCTACTTCTTGACTAGCCATGAAGAATTATTTGACATGTTCCATAGGAAGTCCTCTCCCCTTGTACTTTTCATATTTAGGAATTTCAAAATATGTAGGGAAGGGTATTTGTGATATTGACCTATCAAAAGGATAGGGGCATAACTACTCAAAGGTATAGGATTTCTTATAAGGCCCTCCTTTAATTCCTTTAAGAGCATCCTTTTATTCTTGATCAAATGATGAACTAGGTGGTGGTGGAGAGGTGTATGGATGATGTTGTGCATTATAGACCTTATGTGAGATGGGATTTTGATTTGGTTGAAATGACTCTTGGAATTGATGTTGACCTTGGGTGAACTTGGTATGTTCATGGTGGAAGTGGTGATTGTGGAGGTTTTTGGATTAGGATATTTAAGGGATGGAAATATATAGTTCTTAAATGTTTTAAAAAAATATACATAAATTGACATAAAAAATTGAACTTAATCTATGTAGTTTAATTCTTGTAAACTCAATTCTCTAAATTGATGTATTTTCTTATAAAGGTCACAAGTGGGATCCATTGGGGGAGGGTAGGAGAGGGTTTAGGTTGAAGGTTTAGGGTTTAAGACCTTTAGGATTTATGATTTAGGGTTTCTCTAGTGTAAATAGGGTTCAAGGTTCAAGGTATTAGTTATAGGAGTAGGGAACATAGTGGTTTTAATAAAGGCCTTAGGAATGGTAATGGGTTCCACAAAAAATAGGTGAATATATAATGAAAATTATAGAAGAAATTTACATATTCAATTGAAGTAAATATTTATCTTGGGGTGAACCCACAATAGTGGGTTACAATTTTTTGAATGAACAAAAACATGTTTGTGGGGGAAAATATTTACTAATACCCTTCAAATGAAGGGGGTGATTTGAATGAAGGGGGTTCACTCGAAGGGGGTCTTTGAATGAACCCCTTCAGGTTCATCAATTTTTTTTTTTTTTTAAAATGAGGCCTTCGTTCAAAGCCCTCCTTCGAATGAAGGATTTTTTTCCCCTATATTTTTAGAGAAGAGGATATCTCTAGAAGTTTTCATTTTCATGAACTAGCAAGGCGAGGTGAAAGGTGAAAGTCATTTTCATGACTGGAAGGAATTGGCGAGGTGAAAGATTAAAGTAGGTAGCAAGTGAAAGTGAGGTGAAGGAAGGTGCATGTAAGCTTCAAAACTAAAAAATGGTGCATGCAAACAATTTTAACTCACAGCCAATATTTTCCTTTAAAAGACTATAAAAAACTTGTCTCAAACTCAAGAATCAAGTAGCCCTAAAATCTCAATGTTTTCAGATGCTTAATTAAGTGCATGGGAAGATTGTTATGTGGTATCCCTCTATTTTTTAGGGTTTAGGGTTTAGTAGAGTTCTTCGATGATTTTTGAATGGCAATATGTAGCAACATTCCATTTGCAATATTATCAACCAATCTTCTATAAAGGTCTGTTAAATGACACTCAGTTAAGAAAACTCACAATACCAAGAGATTTTCTTAGAGGACTCAATGCTTTGAGGCACAATGTACCAAAAATTTATTCTAAAATTTCCTAGGTACATTGTTGGACATATCAGGGTGATTCTGGGACACATCTGTAGTACCCTATGCAATTTCATGGGTACCCATACCTGTCGATGTACTTGAAGTGTTTTGTATCTATTTCTAGGGAGTTATAGGGCCAATTCATTAATACACGATGAAACCATTTAGATTGCACCTTTTATGGTTTTAGCTCATGCCAATATTTACATCTATTGATTAGGAAACCATTCAATTATGTATGATTAACATGTGCATTGGAATCAACAATTTTCTATCCATGAGTTGTTGATGTCTTATGAGCATGAATTTTAATAGCTCCATTATGATTCATAGGGAGTTCTATTATTAGTTTGGAATATAAAACCATATAAATCTTACACCAAAGTTTTAATTTTTTATGGTTTCTTCATTGTTCTATTTATTGGTCCTTTCGATCTAACTTCTTGATGATACATGAGTATCATCCATAATTTAACTCTCAAGACACCATAATCTTGAATTAATATACCAAATACTTTCATGATTTTCATTTAAATTCTACCAATAATGATGATCAAGAAATATCATATGACTATGCTACAATGAATTTCAAAATTTCATCACACTTGAGATGGTAGAATGCAAATTGAAAGTCCAAATTCTTAAAAATGAGAAATCATTATGACTTAATCATAAGAGGGTTAGGAGATGAACACACTCAAAATTATATATTTGAGTGTATTATTTATATTTTAATAAATCATTTTAAAATATATGAAAAAAATAAATATGTATATCTCCCAATGCCTAGCATTGTAGTCAACTCCTATACAATATTGAAAATTGAGTTACCCATTATTTTTGTAATGCTTGTTCTACATAATTAGGTGCATGGAGATTTGTAAAAGATTATTGACAACAAAGAATTGATGATTGTACAACTTGGGTCTCCAAAATTTTAATCTATGTTTGTAGACAATGAAAAATGTCTTGAATGGTATCATACACTCGAATCAAGTATACTAACATCAGTTCGTCTTGAAAACCATCCTCTTTTTACTTAATTAATTAAATTAGCCTAGCTATTTAATTAATTATATCATTTTCCTCTATTAACCTCATTAATTTAATTGGGTTAATTCACCCCCTTCCATGCTAATATTTCGTCTCATTAAATTAAATAAATAAAACTATTTAATTTAAATCCCTAAGTCTTCTTATTTAATTAAATGTCACCACCTTTTCCCGTTTTCATTAAATCACTGTATTTAATGAATATCATTTAATTATTCTGAACCCCTAATTGCATAATTAAAATTGTTTAATTATCAATTACCTAATTAAATCTAATTTCCCCCCTCCACTTGTAAGGGAATATTCTTACAAAGCTTCATGTGCAAGTTAACTCAAAACTTCTTGTGCAAGTTAACTTGTGACCTCTTGTACAGGTCAAAAGTGTGTTTGTTTAAAGGAATATTAGCCCTTGATTAAATATCATCTTTCATCGTCATTCATTGATGAGAATCCATGATCCATGCCTCTAACTTCTTCCATCCTTGACCATTGATTAACCTTTTTGATCTCAACCCTCCATTTCTCATTTTCTCTCCTATAAATATGTCACTATTTGGAGACAAATGGATTCATCTTTTAATAGAAAAGTTATGTTAAACTCACTCACAATCATACTCATCTTTAGCACACATTTAGTATCTTTTTAGTTTAATTGATTGCATATTAGCTTAGGTTCCATTAATGGCTTCCATGATCACATAATGCATCCATTTAGCTTATTTTTTAATAAGGGTTTGAATATTTTAGTTTAAATTCCATTTAGATTAGCTTGGTATTTGCATATCTAGATCATTTTAGCATAAAATCATGTTAAACTAGCTTGCATCATGCTCATTTAGATTAAATCATGTTTTCATACACATCTATCAATGGTTTCATTAGTTTTCTTCAATAAAACTTATTGAAACAAGCTCATTTATCCACGAGATTGGGAAAGGGTTGGCATTCCATATCAACGCGACACCACTCCCATAATGGGATAGGTTTCAATGGATTAGAGTAGGCATTTTTAAGCTTTCATAGTTTAGTATGCTTGTTTTTAATGGATGCTTGGTTTAATTTACACTTGATTGATCCTGTTGAGATTGATGTTAGTGGGTTCATTATGCTTTGACTCTTCATTGATCAAGTGTAATCAGCCCATACTAATCCATCAGTCACATTCTAGCTCTAGAAGGAGGGAAAATTGATCAAATTTAATTACTTTCTATCTCTAATTCCATTTTTTTAATTCTTGCAGGACACAACGACACTCAAGGGAAATTTAGTGATGGCTTTGTTGGGAATCGACATACAACCATACTATCACCATCGGAAATAGTGACGCCTAATTAATACCCTAGCATTGATTAAAATAAACGACGATGCTGAATACTTTTAGAGGTATTGAGAATTTGAAAATTGTGATGCTCCAAAATTGTGACGCTATCATCATCTCTGGATTTTTGCAGAGCGACACCCAAATTCACTAGAGCGATGCTCATTTCCTTTATAGCAACGCTATCCTGAACAACAAAACCCTTCTCTAGTAAGCAAAATAGTGATGATTTTTCAGCATGTGCTTTAATTTTTTTACTTCATTTGATCACTAACATGCCTCTGACTTTGTTTTGGTTGTTAAGTTAACCAAGTTTTGTAGGTTGGACGAAAAAAGTGGAAGTGAAGAAGCATTCTTGTCTTTAAATATTATAATTGTAACAAGTGTTTTGACACTTTTGGGGCAATTATAACCCATTTATCATGCTTTTCATTATATGCTTTAGGACCACACTAGCTTTTAATTGGGTTTTAAAAAGAATGCTCAAATGGGACTAAAATTGAACCCTCACTTCATCATTTTACTTTAGGTTTAAAATTGAACAAAATAACTTAACACTTCATTTGGTGCTTAAAATAAACTCATCTTTTCTTTAAGGGTTAAAACTAATGAGTGTTTGCTATTTTTTTTTATTTACATTTTTGTCATTAAATGCGTATGCACTTCTCTCGTGCCACTCGACGATCTTGAGAATCAAAAACATTTCTTGAAATTTTGTATAATCACCTACATCTTTCAATTTGGATTAAAAATGAACCCCATGCTAGTGTAGGGAAAAGGCATTGTGTGTGCTCTCTCCTTGTTTCATGCGAACTAGGAGATAAAACTACAAATGTACTTCCTTTCTTTTTTTTAATCTTTAGAGGTCCTGCCTCCTTGCTTTGAAAGGATGGAATGACCTAAGCAACAACAAGCTAAATCCAAGCTCTTTCAATTCACTATATAAAAATGATTTTATGATGAAAGTCATAAACAATAGGTGTGGATGTGTCATACCGACAACTTTCACCCTTAGTATCCGTGTGATACATTAAAATATCTTCTTAGGAAGAGACTAGGAGGCCTCTTGATTGAAATAGTCTTGAGCTAATCTTGTCGCGTGTATGTCTTGTCACGTGTATGGCCACCTTGAACGAAAGCCCTTACTAAGAACCATTGTTTAGAAGCCAAAAACCTTTATGCTTGCTAGTGTAGGAATAGTTGTTCCGAAGCCGCCCCACATTTTACTATTCAATTGTTGAAATAGAAAAATCCTTAGGATCTTCTTATCTTGAGGATTTGATATTTGGTGGTCCCAAGAAGTGTGTGTTGTGGAGGGGAGCCAATGTGACCAAATCTCTAGTTGTTCGCATTGTCTTAGTGTTTGGAGAAATCCAAGTGGGGATTCAACAAGTAGTATCTTTTGAACCTAGGATGGTAAATGCTTGTGAGTCAATTTAATACTTTGCTTGGTTTCAAAACATTACAAACAAACATTCAAAGTCTTCCTCAAAATCTCAAATCCTTTGGTCTACGTATGGATACCTTTTGAAATAGCCTTGATATTAATGCTTTTCCTAAGGATTTCTATCCTTAGAGATTTCTAAATATCTGAGGTATAAATAACCTTATGATTATAATAAGCTAAAATAACCTTCTTTGTTCTTACCAACCACTTTAGCCCTGCCAATTGTTTACTTTAAGGATTAATAATTGTCTACTTTTTGTAAAATGATGTATAAATCCTCATCTCCTAAATTGATTGAAATTAACTGACTAACGCTGATATAATGGTATAGGCTTTAAGTCATTCTACAAGACATTATGCACAACCAACACATGGAGTGGACTTGCGGTTGAAGTTAAAGCTCCAGAAGTCTTGGTGCCAGAAGTCTAGGCATGCATAGTGGAGCAAGTCCTTTTAATGCTTTTTGTTAAATTTTTGTTTAAAAAATTTGTAGCTCCACTCTAAGCCTTTAATATGTTTTATGTTATGGACATCAATTAGTTGATTAGTTGAAATTCTATTTTAAAAGACTTTTTCAATGGTGATCTTCCACCATCTAAAATTTAAGATTTTTTTAGCAATATAGTATATAAATGTAACCACCAAAGAAAATGATACATGATATTGTTATGATTTTATGATATGCTTTGAACACTATTAAGCTATGTCTTCTGAGTTAAAATTTTATGATATGAATAAATAAATATTGTCAATCCTATTATGAGTCAATAGTTTTGAGTAATGGGAGTACCATGAATGGATTCATTTTGAAGATGCAAAAGTACGTGTGATTTTAGATAATTGTAGGAATGCCCGAGAGTTTGCCACTCAAGGGATCTCATAGAGTAGATAGATAACTATTTTCATTTTTAGTACTGTTACTTTTATTCTGTACATGATAACTTTGGATGAAAGTTATTTGTGTGTCGAGCCCTGTCAATTATTCCTACATGTCATAGTTTTAAGTTTGCAATCTTTAAGTTATGTTCATTTGAAAGTTCTGGAGCACCCACTCTTGTTGTTAGTTACAAGTCATTAAGTATACTTTCTATCAACAATTAGTCGTTAGCTGTTAGTTGCTTTCATTCAAACTTCTCAGTTTAACTACAAGTGTTACTTCTTAGGTAATTTATATGCTTTCTAGTTTAACAATCTCATGCTTTCTAGCTTAAAAAACTTCAAGCTTTCTAGTTTAAATTTTGTTTATAAACATTTCAAAAATTCATAAAATATAAGAGAGATAGTTGAGATATCCCCTATTGTATACAGATTTCGAACATTACCCGGTTGACATAATTAATACATTTTCAACTAAAGCGATAGGACCTCATGACAGTCTATCACTTTTTGGCACCGTTTCTGGGGACTTCCTTTTCTAGTATTAGTAGGAGATTGCTTGAATACCTCTTTTAGAAAAAAAAATAGTTTACGGGCTTCTTTTTTTGTATGGTCAGGAAACAAGGTCCACATGAAAGATTCATACCAAACCCCCCCTCCAAAAGACATTCCAACCACAAGCAGGGGGTAGAAGTCTCAACTGAAGAGCTTATTGACAAATTGATCAAGCATGATCAACTTGAGACCTCCCAGTATACCTTATAGCCTCAACCATTAGAGAAAATATTTGTCAAAGAAAGCATTCCTTTGCACATCCCAGAACCTCAACCATTTGAGAAAACCTTTGAAGAGGAACACATTCCTTTCAACATCATGGGTGATAGCCATAGAAATGGTGCCAATGCTAACCCAAGAGTGGGAGCGCGAACATTTACCTATCCTATTTCTCTCAACCAAGATGATGATACACCTATGAAAAATATTTCACCATCTATCTTGCCAACCTTTAGAGGTTTATCCTCCGAAGACCCTGACCAATTCCTTTTTGAGTTTAAATTTTTGTGTCAAACGTATGAATACAAAAATTATAACAAAAAATTGAAGCTCTTCCCCTCCACTTTGAAGGACATTGCAATACGTTGGTTCATGGGATTAGCTTCAGGGTCAATATCCACTTGGGATGATATGGAGTCTTCCTTTTTGGACAAATACCAAAGTTATTGTAGATTCAGGGATAGGAAAGAAGAGTTGTTCAAACTGAGGCAAAACAAAGATGAAAGCCTAGAAGATTACCTAGATAGGTTCATATTCTTGTCTAAACGATGTGGTGAAGAAGCCATAAGTCTCAAAATTTTGAAGACCATGTTTCTGAAGGAACTTGATGAAGATGCTAGAAGTCTAGATTTAATGGGAAAAGGAGATGTGTCCCAACTTGGACTTTATGATATCATTGAGTTCTGCCAAAATTTCTCTCGTACTTGAGGAGGTATTTGTAAATCTACTCTTTTTAGAGGTCCCAATGAAATAGGTAAACTATGTGAGGAGATAAAAAATCTCAAAATTGACTTTCTTGTTCAACTAAACATCACGTTGGATGGAATACAAGTCAAAAAATGTAATCCTAAGACCTTATCTATCTATTGTCCTAGGTGTTGAAACAAACATCTATTAAGAGAATGTCCTTTGGAAAAAATTGATGTTTTCCGAGTTTGTGAGAAGAGTCATGCCAAAGGAAATCTCAGGTTGAGGAAGAGGTCAATTTTGTGAATTAAAAACCTGGAGGGAATTTTTCCTATGGCCATAATTCAAATCCCTCCTAGCACTGCCCAAGCAATTGGAATAATAATAAGTGGGCAACGCCTTGGCCTCAAGCACCACCTAACTGGGGAGCTTACCCTTGAGGACCACCTGAATGGGAAAACCAGTCTTGGGGAAACCCCCAATGGCCAAACCAAAATAAAAAATAATGGTATCCTCAAAGTCCTATGCCTCAATGGAATCAAACTCAAAATTAGTTTTACAATGGGCCAAGGAGGATGCTTAATCCATTGCAGAATCTCTTACCAACTCCTCAGAACCATTAAAAAAATGAGTAGGTTGACCAACCACAACTTCTAGCACAACCTGCCCCTAATCTAAAGAATAATCCTCAAAATACCCTGGTGTATTCAACAAAACAAGAAAACATGACTAGACTTAATGCTATCCATTATGGAAACCTATAGTTAGGGTCAATAAAAACACTCTAGCAACCTACTATAGTTGAGATCCTGGACAAACCGAATAAAGAACCTATTGAAAGGACTAAGACATCTTCTGGACCTTTAGAGAAAAACCCAATGAGTAATCAAGACAAGACCCTTCCACAATCCTCCTCTGGAACTTTCGAGTTACATCAAGAGGAGGATGGTCAATGTTCAACATATCTTTTAAAGAAAGATCCCACATTGAAAGAGAAAACTCAAGTGCCTTTTCTCGAGCATCTCAAAGACACCACCTTGAATAATCCCTCGGAAATGACCTTATCCATTGAAACTGTGCTGATACAAGAATTTAAGAAACTTCAAATTGAGATTCCTTTGTTATGAGTGATTAAAGAGATTCCTAAACTAAACCAACTAATTGAATAGTTGTTTATCAAAACATTAGGAAGGAAACCAAAATAGATTAATACTATTCACATAAATGAATATCTAGCTAACTTTTTGGCTAGAAAAATTGTAACTCCAAAATATGATGACCTAGGTAGTCCACTTATGACAATGACAATCAATGCAGTAGCAATACCTAACGCACTCATGGACCTAAGAGTAGCCATTAATATAATGATGGTCGATGTTATGGAAAATTTGGGAATCATTGATTTACGCCGAATAACTAGAGTGTTACAAATGACAAGTCAATCCATAGTTATTCCCAAATATGTGATAGAAAATGTTCTTATTAAGGTTTATGGTTGGCAATATCCAGTAGACTTCCAAATAATCCAATCTCTCACACCAAAGGATAGTTATCTGATAATCTTAGGAAGACCATGGCTAGCTACAATTGCAACCAAGATTGACTACAAAGAGGGAGGAATGACCATTTCACATGGTTCCAATAACAAATGTTTATTCCTATATCCTCCCACTAAACATAACAAAGTTTGGGTTGTTGAACCAAATGGTCCCAACAAACAAGAGAATCTAGCCTCACTTGCTATGGTAGTCATTAAACAACATGGTGAAGAGTTGGAAGATGAAATGGAAAATAATATGGAAAATCTTACCGTAGACTCAAGTGATGAAGAAATGTTAGACGTAGAAGAGATTCTAGGGCATCCAATTAATGCTGATCACACTAAATTTGATTACACCAACTTCATAGGGTTGCCTTGTCCCCTGGCTAATAGTATTCCAAAAATGGATCACTTCTTCGAAGATATTGCTAGACTCCACAAAACTATATCACACAACTGTCCTCTCAATACTTTGACTAGAGAATTTTATACTATCACTTCAACCATCCAGAGGTCAAAACCATCATGTTACTACCAAGAAAAACTTTGAATATCAATAGCTAGTTGATAAATCCAGAAGAGCACAAATTGTTTGATATTTTGGTGAATATATCTAAATATTTTGCTTGGTATTATACAAACATGAGAGGAATATACCCAAGTGTTTGTACCCATCACATCTATACCGAGGATTTTAGACCTGTTCATCAACCACACTGAAGACTCAACCTTGCCTTGAAAGACATTATTAAAATATAAATTAAGAAAATCCTACAAGTAGTATTCATCTATCCCATTTTTGACAACAAATGGGTTTTGCCTCTGGTAGTTGTCCCAAAGAAAAATGGGAAGTGGAGAGTGTGCATTGACTATAGGGAACTCAACAAAGCTACCCATAGAGATTACTTCCCTCTACCATTTGTAGACCAGGTCTTGGATAATTTGGATGGAATGAAGTATTTATCATTCATGGAAGGATTTAGTGTATATAACCAAATACAAGTAGTCACAGAAGACTAGGAAAAAAAAAAAAATTTCCCTTGGGGAACATTCACATATCGTGTCCTTCCCTTCCGGCTATGCAATGCTACTACAACATTTCAGAGAACTATCCTGGCGATATTTGCTGAGCTAGTGAATGATTGTGTGGAATTCTATATGGACAAATTCACCATGTATGGGTCAATTTTTTATGAACACCTTCAAAATTTGGACAAAGTATTGAAGCGATGTGAGGACCATCGACTATCCCTAAGTCACAAAAAATTCCTAATAATGGTAGAACAAGGGATAGTATTGGGACACCACATTTTAGCTGAAGGGATAAAAGTGGATCTTAAGTAAATTGAGGTAATACAACAACTTGATACTCTGAAAAACCAAAATTATGTCAAAATTTTCTTAGGACATGTTGGATACTACTGGAGATTCATAGAAAATTTTAGCAAGATTGTAGCCCCTATGTTTTCCCTCCTCCAAAAGAATGTAGATTTTTTCTGGACAATAAAATGTCAATCATCATTTGAGATCATTAAGGAGAAACTCATCTCTTCTCACGTCCTGCGTGGACCTAATTGGAACCTTCCATTCTATATTTATGCAAATGCTTCCAATGATGCTATTGGAGTGGTCTTAGGTTAGGAAGATGAGAATGGGGGAAAATATGCTATCTATTTTATTAGTAAGAATTTGACTCCCCCTGAATGGAATTACACCACCATAGAGAAAGATTTTTTAGCTATGGTACATGTAATCAAGAAATTTTGACATTACATCATAGGGTACAAAGTGACTGTGTTCATTAACCATTTAGCTATCCAGTATCTAATGAAAAAACCTGTAGTAAACAAAATACTAATCAAGTGGTTATTTCTTCTACAAGAATTCAATGTGACCATTATTGATAAACCCAGGAAGTTCAATGTAGTTGTAGATTTCTTATCCTAGATCAAACAAGACAATGGAGATTATGCTTCTATGCTAGATGAATTCCCAGATGAAAGTTTATTTACCATCTCCATTAAAACCCCTTGGTTTGCTGACATCACCAACTACCTGACCATTTCAGAATTCCCACCAAATTTTATGTCAAAACAGAAGAAACGCCTCATTTGAGAAAGTGCTCGGTTCAAATGGATTAACAAAATGTTATTTTGATGTGGTCCTAATATACTTTTATGACGTTGTGTCAAAGCAAATGAAACATATATCATCCTTAGAGCTTTCCATGATGACCCCTCTGGAGGCTATTATTGGTCCAACCATGGTAGGAGGGTCCTCAAAGAGAACAATCCAGACCGTGCAACAAGAGTCACACAATAGAAGCAACATAGAAGTTGGAGGAAAAGGCAGATTCAAACTTTCTTATTATCAAATATTTCAATTACAATTGGTCAGCAACATCTGGGCTTACAGATTCAGTTCACAGACCTATTACAACCTGCTCAAAATACAATATTCCTGTATGCTCCTTAATGCAAGATAAAATCTTACATGACTTGCTCTATTCTAACTTCGCTACTCTTCTAATGACCGGTTACAATGTTTTATATCACATCTTGAGATCTAGAATTATTTGTGTCGGCCAAAGATCATTACAATATGCAATGAAAGAAATGTAACTTGTGCATGAATAGGTCGACCTCAAATTTGAATTACTCCATGATGAATGCATAGGATGAAGTGTGGACCTATAATTAAGGTTGGGGACACTCCATTAAACAATTCAAATCACACCGTCAAGATCTGCAAGTTACGAGAAGGATCCACAATGATCAAACTAGCCATTAGGCCTGGAAATTATTTTGGTGCCAATTCAAGAAACTGCCATTAAATCTGGAAGTGATAACTTGTTGAAAAAAGATCCAATCATGCTCAAATCTTGGAATAAGGAAAATGAACATGTCCACGATGTAAAAATAGATCCACAAGGTCTGGTGAGTGAATATGATGAATCCACCAACATGAACTAGAACTGAACAAGAACAAAAAAATTGAAGAAAATATTTTTGGTTGATGAAAGATTGCCAAGAACCAAGGATTCTCCTGCATTAGACATTCGAGGTTGATTGAAAAGTGAGTCCCTCACTTTGCTAGGGCTAAAGGAAAACCAAGACGGTCTACCTTAGCCTGAGAAATCCAAAAAGAGTCCTCCACTGGTTTTCCCTTCCACTTCACAAGATATTCTTTGTACTGTCTTCCACGAGTTTTCCTCCCATCTCTGGTATCCAAAATCTCTTCAATCTCATCTGACTATTGCTTAGGAAATTGATTCTCCAATCTTGTTTTACTGTCTTCACTGAATTATGCTTCATGGTACTGATGTAGATCTGTAATGTTGAATATAGGTGATATACCCATGTCATCTGGTAACTCCACTTCATATGCATTTCCTAAATCAAATTTCTTCAAAATATTATAGGGTCCCAACTTCCTCATCTTGAGATTATTGTATGTTCCAACTTGAAATCTTTCCTTTCTCAAATACACCATCACTTCATCTCCAACTTTGAACTCCTTATGTCTCCTCTTTTCATCTGCTTTCTCCTTATGCTTCTGGTTCATGTCTTCCAATTGCTCCTTCACTTGAGTATGGATTTTCTTCATATGTTCTACAAATTCCTCTACTTCTACACTCCTTTTATCTTCTTTACTAATGTCTCTCAACTTTGATATACCTCTAGGATGAACTCCAGTAACGATCTCAAAAGGTGTCCTTCTGGTACTCCTGTTCACTGAATTATTGTAAGCAAACTCTGCTTGTGCAAGAACTAAATCCCAACTTCTAGTCTTCTCTCCAACAAAATATTTCAACAAATTCCCCAAACTCCTATTTACTACCTCTACCTATCCATCAATTTGTGGGTGAAAAGTAGAACTAAAATTGAAATATGTCTTTAACTTCTTCCAAAGTGTCCTCCAAAAGTAACTAGTAAACTTTGTATCTCTGTCTAAAATAATACTCCTAGGTAATCCATGCAATCTGACCACTTCCTTGAAAAACAAGTCTGCTACATGTACTGCATCTATTGTCTTCTTACAAGGTATGAAATGTGTCATTTTATAAAATCTATCCACCACCAAAAATATAGAATCATTACCTCTTTGTGTCTTCAAAAAACCAAGTATGAAGTCCATGTTGATATCCTCCCAAGGTCTCTCTAGAATTGTCAAAGGTTTATACAATCCAACATTCTGACTATTCCCTTTTGCAACTTGAAAAATTTTGCAACTCTGCACAATTCTCCTAACATCCTTATGAATCTGTGGCCAAAAGTAATTTTCACTTACCAATGCTACTATCTTATCGACTCCAAAGTGTCTTGACAATCCTCCACTATTTTTTTCTCTTACCAAGTTATCCCTCATTGAACTTTGAGGTATACACAACTGATTCCCTCTGAACAACATATCCCCCTGAATGAAATAATCCAACCACTGGCTCCTATCCTCCAAAACTAGTTCTTTACAAGCTCTCCAAGGTTCTGCAAAATCCAAGTCTCCCTCATACAAGTTCTTCAATTCATCAAAGCCTAATACCTCCACTCTCATCTCTATCAGTAAACTCCTTATCCTACTCAAAGCATTAGTAACTCTATTTGAATTTCCACTCGTATGTTTCAAAACAAAAGTATAACTCTACAAGAATTCTACCCATCTCATGTATCTCTTATTCAACTTACCTTGACTATTCAAATATTGCAAAGCCTGATGATCTGTATACAAAACAAACTCCTTAGGCAACAAGTAATGTCTCCATTTTTTCAAGGCTTGAACTATGGCATAAAACTCCTGGTCATACATTGAATATCTTCTCCAAGCATCATTCAATTTCTCATTGAAATAAGCTACTGGTCTTCCTTCTTGACTTAATACTGCTCCAATTGCATTTCCACTTGCATCATAGTCTACCTGAAATACCTTACTAAAATATGGAAAAGACAACACAGGCTGCTCAGTCACTTTCTGTTTCAACAACTCAAAACTCTGATCTGCTCCAGATGTCCACCTAAAATCCTTCTCATCTCCTTTCATTGTTTCTATCATAGGACTGCAAATAGAACTGAAATTACTAATGAACTTTTGGTAGAAACTAGCCAATCCATGAAATGATCCTACCTCTCCAATGCTATCTAGTGTAGGCCATTCAATAATTGATCTTACATTCTTAGGATCCATCTTCAATTCATCCATAGATATCACAAATCCTAGATATACCAATTCTTCCTTCATGAATCTACACTTCTTAATGTTTATCAACAACTGCTCCTCCCTCAATCTCTGCAAAACTTGTCTTATATGCAACAAATTTCTTCTCTAGTCTTATAGAAAATCAAGATGTCATCCAAATAAACAATCACAAACTTACCCAAAAATTTCTTCAATGCCTCATTCATCAACCTCATGAAAGTACTCGGTTCATTAACTCATTTGACTGCAAAATATGACGATTTTTTTTGACGAAAGATGTATAATTTGATGTATTGTCGGGATTTGATGTGTAATTTTTATTTTTAAAAAAATTTATCCCCGACGTTCATTGAAATTTTGATGAACCTGGGTTTCGTCGAAAGTTCAACGCATAGTCTCGTCGAAATTTCAACGAACATTCAAAATTAGAAAAAAATGAATTTTTGGTCAACATAAATAAAAGTGAGTTTGCCTATTTATTGTGACAGTGTTTTCCTATACTTGCAAATTTGCTCTACTTGTGAATTTGCTCTACTTGCGATAGTTTGTGGAGAACTAAGGACGATTTTCTTGGGAAAAATAAAAAAAATTCAAGAAGATATTGCCAGGTTGAGGGTGGTTATTGTCTTTTTCCAAAATTTATTTGTGAAGTCGAATTTGTACTTCTAGGTTTGAAAATCATATTCTGTTTTCAAATATCTCAATGATTTACTTTTTAGGACTTGTGCATTTTGAGAATTTCCATTTCCAGATTTCCTAGAGCAGTAAAGTTCAGTACTATGGGATTTTAGGAGTCTAATAAAGTTGGAAATCATAGTAAAACTGCTATAATTTAATACGCTCCTGAATTCACTTCATTTTAAAGTGTTTTTGGCCATTAACTCTGTGCCATCTTCTTTGTGGGTGGTTGTACGCCAATTTTTGGTGTAAAGGTCAAAATTATTAGATTTTGTTACCTTTCTATGAATAAAAATTATTGGAGTGTGAGTTTGATATTTTTTGGAGATCTAAATATTCAAGCTTGGTGTGAGTTTGATATTTTTTGAAGATCTAAATATTCAAGCTTGGTAAAGAAAAATCATGTTAGATAATATTAGTCTAGAACAAAATGAAGAGTTGCTAGAATGTGGGCCAGATTGAAAAGAAAGGGTGATGGGAAATGTTATTGTCCTTGCAATAATTGCAAGGGATTAAAGACGAGAAGATTTTTAATTACAACAATTGAGAAACATTGTAGGCAACATGGTCAAATTGAAGGGGGGCATGATTATCGTCCATTGGTAAGTTGTTCATTATATGTGTTTATATTGATTGAATTTGTAAATGTTTATATCGTTTTAACATTTTATATATATATATATATATATATAAAATCAATTGATCATGATCATGGTTTATTTGTGTCTATCATTATTATAAAGGTTGGGCACCCTAGGGCACATGATATGGATTATCATGGCCCGAAGAAATTGGTTTTGCAAGTGGAGGAACATAGAGTTGTGAATATCAAAGATGGAGTTAATGATCCAATGGAAGAAGATGATCATGCACCAGAAAACACAGTTGAAGATGATGGTACAAATACATTGATCCATGACACATTTATTAGCATAGGTAATCATGATGATCGAGATGACTTTGATGATGTTCATGATTTACCTGTACTTGAGAAGGCATATGAGCCCCTTTATGAAGGCTCCCAAACAACTCTTCTCTCTGTTGTATTTTTGCTGGTGAACTTGAAGGTTATGAATGGTTTATCCAACATAGCAATCTCACAAATGTTAAGGTATGTCATATATGTCATCTTTTTTCATCTATTTTAATTGTTAGTTCATCACTAGTAAATAAAGGATGAAATATGTACCATTAATATTATTTATATTAACAAATTATTTTTTTGTTGTAGATTGATTGGTGAATTTTTGTTACCACTATCAAATATTTTACCTCGCTCATACCGAGATTTATCTAGCATTATGAAAGATAGTGGAATGGATTATCAAGCAATAGATGCATGTCCCAATGATCATATTATATATCATAAACAACATGAATTTGCAACAAAATGCCTGAAATGTCATATTAGTAGATATTAGACAGATCAACTAACAAAAAATGTTCCTCACAAGGTTCTTTGTTATATTCCCATTATTCCACGTATGCAACAATTATTTAGGTGTGAAAGCTTAGCACAATTTATGGATTACCATGCCCAAAATAGGAGTGGAGATGACATTCTTCGAATGCCTGCGGATGGTTCTGCATTTAGGGACATGGAGGAAAAATGACCACACTTTAAAGAAGAACCTTGCAATCTCAGGCTTTCATTGGCAGGGGACGGTGTCAATCCATTTGGAGAGCTAAGTTCTATTTACTCAGTGTGGCCTTTTTTTATATCAACAATAACATTCCTCCATGGATGTCAATAAAGAGGGAGCACATAATGTTGTCAATGATTGTTCTAGGTATTTATTTACATCAATTTTTTTTAATGTAGTAGCATCTCATTTATCTTATTTGTTGCATAATGACTTATATTTTTTTCATTTAATAGTCATGTACATTAATTTATATATATTGCAATAAAATGGTTGTAATAATTATGTAATGTTTATGTTCATTCAACTAGGTAAGTACCAAGTTAAAGATATGAATGTATATATTGAGCCTCTTATCGACAAGTTACTAAAATTATGGAATGGTGTCACTATGTATGACATCTCTAGACCAATAGGACAAAGACAATTTCAATTCCATGCAATGCTTGTATGGAAAACTCATGATGCCCCAGGGCTAACACATTTTTGTGGTATGTTATAACATTCGACTCCACTTTAATGATATTTAATTTTATGAATTAGATATCATGCATGTTTTTTAAATAATCTATTAATTATATATAATATAAAAATTGACATATTTAATCCAATTATATATGATCTTGCAGGTCTTCAAGCAAAGGGAAAATTTGCATGTCCAATTTGTGGTCCAAAGATGAAATCTTGTCATTCAACAAGTTTAGGAAAGTAGGTGTTTGATGAGTATAGGAACTTCCTCCACAAAAATCATTAGTATCGAACTTCTGAAAAACATATTTTCAATGGGAAAGAAGAGACTACATCAAAACCACAAAGAATGACACCTCGCCTATGGAAGTTGGAATATAATAGAATTAATCGTCAAGGTTATACATCTGATCAATTTTTTTATCTATCATATATGATATGTTTGGAATTTATATTTTTATATTGTGTTGTGTTTAGTCATGTTGTAATTGACACTGATTGTCGTTAATTTCTTTAACTTATATGCTTCATGAAAGTCGTCAAAGTGCATTATGATGGTCACTCCACAGTGGACCCAAAAAGTTATCCGCATAATTTAGTAGGTTGCCCTACTATGAGAAGTTTTCAAATTATGCATTTTTTTGATACAATGCATATTAGAAAGAATATAATAGAAACATTATGGAAAATATTGGATGGAAGGCATGACAAAGAAAAAATTGTCAAAATTTGTAGTGACATTTAGGAAGCCAATCATGCAATAAAAAATCTCATTCAATTGAATAGCGATGGAGACCAAATTAATATAAGTTCCTTTCCTTGGTTATTAACAGAGCACCAAAGCAATGCTATAAAAGAAGTAATACGAAAAATTTGATTTCCCACAGGATTTGCTGCGAACATAAACAATATCATAACTAAGAAAGGTGAATTTGGGTCAAGGATGAAAATGCATGATTGGCATACCTTCATTAAGGTAATTATTTTGGTATATTATATACACTTGTATACTACATGTACTTTTTAGTATATTATGTTTACTACTTTTGGAAAAATAATGAAAAGATCATTTTATCATTGTTGCAGTACGTTCTACCTCTATCTCTCCCAGACAACTTCGACAACAATGTAAAGAAAGTTATATATGATCTTGGAAAATACATGAGGTAAGTAGTGATATTTGTTCAATTCATTGTATAGATCTTATAATTTCCATTTTTTTTACTTTTTATGTAATATATTGTATATTTTTGTTAAACCTCGTTAATATATTTGCGCCTTGAATCACTTGTAGATGGTTGTCATCTAAAGAAATCCATAAAGAAGATATAAATTATTGGAAGAGAAAAATTCCTTGTCTAATGTGTGAAATGCAAAAGTGTCTACCTTCGACATTTTTCAATGCACAAGAATACTACCTCATACACCAAGTTGAGGAGATTGAATTGTGTGGACCTGTACACACAAGGTCAATGTGGATGGTTGAGAGGCACTCAAATTTTTTGAAGGCTTTGGTTAGACAAAGAGCACATCCTGAGGGTTCTATGGTGGAGGGATATATGGTATACTAGACCATTGTGTACATTACTAAATATCTTCCTAAGTTTGCAGCAAAGATCCATGTAGATTGCATTTCAGATCCCAACTCCACTAATAAATTTGAAGGGGAGTACCTGATGGGGAAAGGTAGATTGAGGAAAGTGAGAGGTAATTATAAGATGGTCATGGAGATTAATTATAATACATTTAACATGTGGTTTTTATGTATATTGTACTTATTTAATTATTAATCTTCAATATACATCAATTGTAAGTTAAGGTCGTATACTGTGGTAATTAACTAATTATATGTCGTTTGTGAATTTCAAATTTTTTTGATACAATTGGTCAAGAGTGGGATGCACTACATTTGTATGTTGCAAAAAATATTGATTGGATGACGGTATGGATTGAACCATGTCAACAATCTGGTCATGCATTAACATGGGAAGGTGTGGCTTCATTGGTTAAAGAAGCTCATCGTAATGGAGATTCCAATGTTACACAAAGGGAAATTGATTTAGCATATGGTTTAAGAGATAAACAGGTAGGTATAAATATATTAATCACCCATATTATTAAATTATTTTCAATTATATTGATGCATATATGATGCAAAGGATCCAAAAACAACACCAACAACATCATTTCATGAGGGTAAATCAAACCCAATCAGAATCACGAGAAGATCAAATTCTTAATTCACTTTCTTTTTCCTCAAAACTCATACAACTTCTTTTGATTCTTAAATTCTACAAGACTTCAAGGCAACAAATTAGCTCTCCAATTTCAACAAACCATATGTCATTATCAGTATTCCAATTGACTCATTCAAAGCAAAAACCATATTAGAAAAATTTGACTCAATCAATTAGATTCACATCATTCTCAACCACCATATCAACATCTATACATTCTCTCAGCCTTTCGTAAGGAAACACATTATGCTGACTTGCTACACAACCAATTACCAATCCTTCAAATTCCTGTACACATCATATCCTCAAGGCAACAAAACACTTATTCTAAATCAGATTCCAAAATGTCAATAACCAAACTTCACAAATAGCACCAATTCATTTTCCTTACAAGGAAAACTAACAAAGACCAATCCTTCTTGCTATTAACTAGTTAATCAGTCCTTCAAGACACAAGATTCATCATGTTTTGAGAGAAATAAATTCAATACATCAGTGTATAAATATCAGATCTACCTGCTCTGTAAAGATACCAAGACACACAATAGAATCATCATTCTCAAAAAAATATGCATTGCATTTAAAACTTTATTCAAGCATAAATTCTACTGTAACTCCATCCAAATGACAAGGTTCAAGTATTTAAGTTAACTCACTTCCCTGTACACACAGATTTCCACTGTCCATGAAATCTAAACATTAATTAGCAATAGACCTCCATACCCTAGATCGGGTGAACCACTCACACTAGGTTCAAAACCAAGATCCAAAGGAACATTTAGAGACCTCTTAATGCCCATATCATCATATCAAAAAATTAGAATGATTTATACTAGAGAAACTAGCTTATTTCAGATTGTATGCCTAGGAAAGGCTACTAGAATAGGGGTATTTTACAAAGCATCCACCTTTTTTTCAACTCCAAATTGTTAGAAAACCTCAAAAAGTCAAATTAAAGGTCACAAAACACCAGATTTATCCACTTTCAAAGATTGAAAGACCCATTTAGAAAGTGGATTAACAAACCCTTAATTTTAGGCTGGAAACACCCAAAACAGTGAGGGTTTTGTGATTATCACCCTTAAAAGCCTCCAATACTCTGGCCAACCATTGAAACATGCTCCATTATGTTTGAAAATTCCTTTAGAAACATCTCCTTGGACATGCATACATTATTTCTCCAATACCTTGCTAAAAACCTTCATTTTCAAGAGGAAAACTTAGAAAATTAACTTTAAATTAGCAACACAACACCATATTCTTGATACCCTGCACTCACAAAAAAAAATCACATAAAGGACACCTTACTTATCCCATCCCACCATTTCTACTAGGCTTACATCGGTGGGATGGGCCTTAAAATTCTTTAGGGACTCTCAAAATCACAGTGAAACTAACTCTGCCCGAGACACATGATTGTCTTTGATTCTTTTACTACTTAAAACTAAATTTTAGACTCTTTGACAATGAAAAGTACTCTTTCTCAAATGAGATTACACGAGAAGTAACTCTTAGATGTTACCAAATTAGCAATACAAGTTAGGAGAAACAGAAAGAATGCTTGATAACTCAGAAAAATAGGGCTTTTATTCAAGATTTTGTTACAAGAATTTCGAGATTCTTCTCTTCCACGCCTTGCCATGCTTTTTATAACTTTTTCCCTCTTAATAACTATCTTTTCTAACTTCTCATTGGTTCAAACTACCTCTTATCTCCTAATATGCTTGATTTATGCCTTTTTGTTTACATAATATTGCATTATTTGCATTTTTTTTGCATTTTCACTTCCTAGTGACTTCTTTTATGATTTGATTACATTCAAATTAGCCTTTTCATGGCCTTGACACACAAATTTAGACTTGAACATGTAAATTTAACATATTAGCCTTTTGAAGGCATTTACAAGATCTAGGTGCCCCTGCACCAATATATATGTTGAGATTTTTTTCTTTGCATACATTCAACCAAGAATAAATATGTTTATCAACTAACCATATTGCAATAATTTTTACATGTCTGAAATATTGCAGGTGAAACACCACAAGGCTACGTGGTGCAATGGTCATAAATTTTGAATAAAAAAGTTGGATAACACAAAAAAAACTTGTGATTCTGGTATAACTGTAGTCTTTTAGGTGACTAATGTTTCATCTAGAAGCGACATACATCCAAAAGTCTCAGAAAATAAATACTATGGGATTTTCGATGATGTACTTGAGTGTGACTTTAAGTCCTTCAAATTAGTTCTATTCATTGTCCTATGGTACAAGCTACAATTGAATGAAAATGATCTCGAGAGAACTGTTATTGAACATGATAATGGATTTACCATGGTTAATACAAGGTTGATTGAGCGAGCTGGAAATGAGCCCTATGTTCTTCCAAGCCAATGTGAACAGTTATTTTACTCAGAGGTTTTAGGTAAACCGGGTTGATCATTTGTTGTTAGACATGATCCAAGAGGAAGGCCAGTAAAGTATAATGTGGTGGAAGAAGAAGATGCCAAAGAACTAGAAGATGATGTAGATGATGATCAAGATCAACAGTTAGTATTTGATGTGCCTGACGAAGATGTTGAAGAGGAGGAACTACATCATGATGATGTAGGAGTTACTGTTCATGAAGATGATATCCGTGTGGATGATGACATTATAGAAACCGATATCAATGACGATGATGATGATATGACCAATCCTTACAATGTTGAATCTGGATTGGATGATACAGACAAAGAGTTGGATGGAGAAGAAGATCAATGACATTGAAACGTATGAGTTATGTGATTATATTATCTATTTGATATTAATTTCTTGATAGAATTATATTTGACTTATGTGGTTACATAATTAATTCATGATGTTTACATTGACATATGTATGAGTTCTGCGATTATATTATCTATTTGATATTAATTTCTTGATAGAATTATATTTGACTTATGGGAGATCTGATTTTATGAATTTTTATCCATGTGCAGACCTAATGGGTTGTGTCTGAACACTGAATATAAATGATACACACACACACATATATATGTATGTATGTATGTATATGTATTTGAAAATGTAAATGTAAATGCAATTACTGGATGCTCTCCTAGAACAATAAATGCAACATATCATTAAAGAAATCTATATCTATGTATATAAATGTGTATTTCTAAATGCAAGTGTAAATGCAAAGAGCATATGGTTTTGTAGTGTTATAGATACAACATATCCATGAATTAATGTAATTGAAATTCTAAAGTCTTCAACACATATAATTCAAATAGTCAAGCACATAAATTGTTTACAACTTGTGTAAACGTGAAAGTGAATAATTGACAAAATCTTCTTGAGATAGAATGACAATTCTAGTTATGTGATTCTTCTGATTAATCCAACTAACACTTACCAATTGCTGTGATTGATTAAAATATTTTAATCCCTACTTGAGAGAACCAAAATACAGATCACACGTATATAGCAAATGTACAATGATAAATAGAGTATAAACTTGTAATATCAATTTAAACAATAGAGAAACATCAGAATTGAGACAATCAAATAACTGCATAAATTTAACAAACAACTGATACCAAAATCTTAATCCGCGACTTAGATATCTTCATTTACTCCATCAGAATACATGCATCTGAGTCTCTATATATGAAAGTATTTTGCTAGAAAGCTATCTACTGAATATCTCCTAACGCCTATATCTGTTGCATTACTATGGAAGAGATATAAATGCATCAAAACTTGGAAGGGACATGTCCCTTCACAAATATTTTATTTTACTTAACTAATTAAAATAAGAGATTAGGCTCTATTTAGCCATAGATGAACATTTGATACATGATGTAGATAATCCTACCATTCATGAGTATCGACATCTCCTAATGCATTCCTGGCCAATATTTCCACCTTTATCATCCTTTCATTCTACTCGCAGCTCTCGTCCAATGTTGAATCCTTCCTTGTAGCATTTCCAGAATTCTCTGTAGCATCAATTCACATTCTTTGATCCACTTGGCTTTCTCTTTCAAATTTTCTCCATCTTCAAATAGTGTAGGCAGTCCCATATTCATAACATCAACTAGACTGTTTGCATCTTCTCGCGGTTCCTCATAAAGGTCCCTATGTTTCTTTATAATATGGTAACCCATACCAATGGCCACACTGTCAAGAACATCTCTTTCATTTAATTCTCAGAGCTTTTCTTGAATCCTTCCATCAATTCTCTTGTGTTCTTTCCATGTAACATGGTTCTTTGAATATGCTCCCCATAGCTTATTCAACCAAATCATTAAGTTGGCCTGCCTTTTTTTGATTATTGCAGAGAGTGTATCATATTTACCTTGTGAATATGTAGTTGACTCATCCCAATGATCTTTTACCTGTGAGATTTCACCATGTGTTATTAATTTAGGAGGCCCCATTGTGACTCCTAACATGTCCTTCAAATGATCATTTTCTCTCATGATCTTTTCATTACTCATTTTGTACATTTCCTTTTCTTTTATCAACATTTGTATTTGGGATTTATTCAGTTTTTCCATATTAATCCCAATGTTTGTAGTCGCCACAGGAACTACCTCTCCAACCTTCAGAGTCATGACATCTCCAAATGCTTTCTTAGTATCAATCACCACTAACTTTCTATGAGGTGGATACAAGGTCCATATCATGAGTGTTCCTTCATCTGGGTTATATTTGGATCCAACATATATTTATTTCACCCCCTTTGGACTAAGCTTGTGTGTGGCACTATTATCCTTTAAGAATCTATCAAAGACCAATGCAAAATTCAAATCCAGACCTGGAAAGATCATAACTCCAACATCCTCTAACATTTTCCTTCCTTTATCAGGGGTCATATTAGCCATTTCTCTAACCACGGTTAATTTCAAATTATTTAGTAGCTGCTCCTCATTGATTGGTGTAATATTATCAACTGTCTCCCTTATCTCCTTGCCCTTTTGTTTATACAAGAAAGATCTAAATTCTAAAGAATTCACAAATTCATTGTCTGGTACAAATGACCTATATTTCATCTCTCTGGTGTCTGTATCTTGGCTCTGTTCAACACTTGGTTCTCTAGGAGGGAAGTTGTAATCTTGAGTTTTTAATTTGGAAATCCTACTGGGTAGGTCTCATGGCATATCTTCTCTAGATTCCTCATCTCTAGAAAAAGGGAACCCTGTATCCGGAAACCCTTGGTTGTATTCCTCCACCACTCTCTCTGCCTTGACTACCTCTAAATTTCTAATCATGTCATCAAACTGATAAGGAACGTGATCATATCCTCCAAAGTTTATCCTTTGTCTGGCAGAATTGATATATCCCTCTGGATCAAAACCTTTTTCTTGGTGGACCCTTATTAATATTATACTGCATTAATTTTTCAAGAATCAAATCATATCCTTCCTTTGCAAGCACAGTAAAATCACCAAAGCATAGATTACTAGGCATAAATGCCTGTTTCCTGAATGAACCAAAATTCATGAAACTAGAAAAATCCATTTGTCTTACAATTTCCAAA
Source organism: Sequoia sempervirens (assembly GCA_007258455.2). NCBI lineage: Eukaryota > Viridiplantae > Streptophyta > Pinopsida > Cupressales > Cupressaceae > Sequoia > Sequoia sempervirens. Next base: position 109,259,697 of record VDFB02256132.1, read on the forward strand.
TATGCAATCCTATCCGAGACTGTTTTAGGTAAAATGAATGGAGAATCCTCAAAACCAAACACCCTTACAATAGTAGCATCTTCCAAGTAATACCAATCTCCCCAATTGTGATCAATTGGTCCATTAAAGTCCTTAGGTCTAAGTAAGTGTTTCATTTCATCAGACAATGAGTGCACACAAGGATGACTATAGAATTCATATACTAGCTTTACAAAATATTCTTTAAAATACAAGTAACTGGAATTAGCAAACCTACTATCCCAAATGGTAGTTCACAATTGAATGGGTAACAATTTTCCCTCTTTATCAAACTGTGAAACCTTCAACGTTTATGGCCAAGTCCCTAACTCTTGTCTAAAGTACAATACTAGATGCATTAAAAGAGAATAATGCCTAAGCTACAAAACATGGGATTTATTCTTGATTTCCATCAATGCCAAGTCAAGTTCCTTGGAGACAAATGAAGCATAGTAAAAAAACCTAGAATTATGACATTGAATGTCAGCTTCAATTACCATGGCAACAATGGACATATACTCAGGAACTTCCATACCCAACACTTTTCCTACCGAGAAATAGGTATATCTCATATAGGGCTTGAATAAGTCCACATGGAATGGAGGCCCATCTCCATTGTCAAGTGGGACAATTTTACCAACTTGTTTAATTCTATGTAAGGGAAACCTCCAACCCTTGTAAGTGGTTTCCATTCTCCAAAACTCCTTTTTCAACTCTTCATTCACAATTTTCTCATTACTCCACCCTTCCAACTTAAAAACCTCACTTATTAAAGCCTTTGATATGTATATGAAGGGTTTCCTAGATGGTCTACATATGGCCTTAAGTTTTGAGTCATAGTGGGTGTCCAACAATTTTACCAGCTCTGTATTGACAAACACATTAGGGAAAACCATCTTTCCCAAATTTAGACACCACGGATTACAAACTGGCTCAAAACAATCTCTTCGATGAAAGTGGAATCTAAACAATTTCTAGCCTCTTATTGGGGTCCAAATGTCTCCTATGTGCTTGCATTTGTCATCCAATATTTCCACTTCCACCCTCAGTTGCGCGGAGGGCCTACATTTGGGCCTAGAGCCAGGGAATTGGTCAATTAAATCCTAATTTAGCTTTCGTTCAGCACCCTCTAGCTCAATTCTAGACTCAACTTTCTGATTCTTACTCTTAGTGTGATTGCTCTCACTTTGTTTTCTACCTTTTAACTTCCCTGAGCTGGTGGCTTCCATATTACTCGCTTAAAATTATAGAAATGAAAAAGTTAAAATGCAAAGGACTTACTGGTTTTGATTGAGGTCTTTCAACTAAAAAAATTCTCTTGCCCTTTGTTTGTCTCCTCGTTTCCTTCACTACCAATTTGCAACAATGTTCATTTTGCAACAATTTCCTTTCAATTTGTGAAATTACCTTACTCTGTGGTGCCATTAATGTTTTAACTCCAAGCACGAATGTGACAAATTTTTGAATTCCTTACTATCACATCAAATGAATTGGTTGTAAAGACACCTTCAAAATTTGGGCAATCTATACATTAGGCCCCAAGCAACGTTCACCGAATACTCTATTGATCGCGGTAACACTCTACACATTTGACCAATGTTAACATTTGTCCCGTATACATCACTAAGAGTCACCCCGACAATCATTTTGGTTCATTTGTTTCTTCATCAGCCTAACTTTTAGTATTGCTAACACATTTAGTGGTTCCTCCGATGTTATAAGTCTCGCTGATAACACATCAAATGAACTAGTCTGCAAGACACCTTCAAACTTTGGGTGATCTATACATTAGGCCCTAACCAACGTTCACTAAATACTCTGCTGATCGGGGTAACACTCTACACATTTGACTGATGTTAACATTTGTCCCGTATACATCACCAAGAGTCACCCCGACAATCATTTTGGTTCATTTGTTTCTTCATCGGCTTGAATTTTAGTATTGCTAACACATTCAGTGGTTCCTCCAATGTTATAAGTCTCACTAATAACACATCAAATGAACTGGTCGACAAGACACCTTCAAACTTTGGGTGATCTATACATTAGGCCCCAACCAATGTTCATTGAATACTCTGCTGATCGGGGTAAAACTCTACACATTTGACTGATGTTAACATTTGTCCTGTATACATCACCAAGAGTCACCCCAACAATCATTTTGGTTCATTTGTTTCTTTATCGGCCTAAATTTTAGTATCACTAACACATTTAGTGGTTCCTCTGATGTTACAAGTCTTGCCGATAACATATCAAATGAACTGGTTGACAAAACACCTTCAAAATTTGGGCGATCTATACATTAGGCTCCAACCAACATTCACTAAATACTCTGCTAATCAGGGTAACACTCTATTCATCTTACTGATGTTAACATTTGTCTTGTATACATCGCCAAGAGTCACCCCGAAAATAATTTTGGTTCATTTGTTTCTTCATCGGCTTGATTTTTAGTATCGCTAACACATTTAGTGGTTCCTCCGATGTTATAAGTCTCGCCTATAACACATCAAATGAACTAGTCAACAAGACACCTTCAAAATTTGGGCGATCTATACATTAGGCCCCAACCAATGTTCAATGAATACTCTGCTGATCGGGGTAACACTCTACACATCTGACCGATGTTAATGTTTGTCCTGTATACATCGCCAAGATTCACTCCGATAATCATTTTGGTTCATTTGTTTCTTCATTGGCCTGACTTTTAGTATTTCTAACACATTAAGTGGTTCCTCCGATGTTATAAGTCTCATCAATATATTTTCTTTTGGTCTTGAAGATGTTGCCAGAACTCCTGACGATATCCTCTTATCGGTGTAACTTAGCAGGTCAGGTGAACATTCAAGATTTACACCGATTGCACGTCTTGTTGATATATTCCCAGTGCTCCTATCGGTGAAAGAAATGATGGTCTCGCCGATGAAACTTCATCGGTGAGAATTAAACGTTCAGGCCAACAAATATTTTTCATGCCGAGATGACTTGTCTTGCCGATAGATTATCTTCATTGATGAGACCATAAGCCAATCTCTGTGATATGTCTTATTTAGTAATCCTAATCACTACAACAGTTTTGATGTCTCATCGATGTGCTAAAAAGTGCTTGTAACCCATAATAGGTCAGGAAGACCCATACCAGTTCATGTTGATGTGATTTTTTATCCACAATATCTTTGATTAGAAGGATTTTTAGGAGTAGAACAAGGTGACCATGGGAAATTATATTCTATAGGGCCAATTACATCCTTTTCTGACTCAAAATGTAGTTAATTATTATTGAGAAATTTACATGAGTAAATCATTATAAAATTTTGAAATTTTTTATAGTTCCAACAAACCCTTCTTCATGTTGTATTGCAGCAATTTGTTTAGAACCATATCATATCCATCCCTTCCTAATACAGTGAAATCATCAAAGAAAGGAAGAGAGGTGGAGATAGAGAGTCGATGGATAGGGGGGATAGGGAAGGAGAGATGGTGAGAGATAGAGAGGGGGAGGGAGACAAAGAGATATAGATAGGTAGAGGAGGAGAGATAGAGAAGAGGGTGATATAGAGAGATAGAGGGGGATGGTGAAAGAGATAGAGAGATCGTGATAGAGGTAGATAAATATATGGATAGAAAGAGATAGAGAGAGGAATAAGAGGGAGATAAATAGATAAATAGAGATAGAGATATAGAGTAGGAGAGATGGAGCTAGGGAGAGATGGAGTGAATATCAGAGAAAGGGGGGAGAGGGAGAGATAGCTCAATAGATAGAGGGGGGAAGAGGGAGTGACATAGATAGTGGGAGATATAGAGAGATAGAGATAGAGATATATGGGAAGAGAAAGGGAGATGAAGATATATGGGAAGAGAAAGGAAGAAAGGCGGAGATAGAGAGTTGATGGATAGGGGGGATAGGGAGGGACTAGAGATGGTGAGAGATAGAGAGGGGGACAGAGAGAAAGGGATATAGATAGGTAGAGAAGGAGAGATAGAGAAGAGGGGGAGAGATAGAGAAGAGGGTTTAGGGTTTAGGGAGATAGAGAGCAATAGGGAGAGATATATCAATCACACTCTCTATATCTCTATATATTCATCCTTATCTCTTTATCTCTCTACCTTTCTCTATATCTTTGTCTCCCTTTCTATTTGTATGTTTCTCATTATCTCCCTCTCTCTCTATATTTTCTTCCCTATATTTATCTTTGTCTCCTTAAGTGTGCAATGGGTACAATGAAGAGGTCTTAAAGGAGAATTATCATATCTTTAATCAAATGGAATGCTACCTTGAGCATAACTCCCCAAGGACACATGCCATCCTTGTATTGTTGACATGAAACAACCAATCAAAATTTAGTTTCTCTTTTCCCTCTCTCTCTTTTCCTTTGTATCTCTTATATTTCTCTCTCTCAGCTCTCTCTCTCCCTATCTATCTAATTTCATCTCTTTCTCTCATTCTCTATCTTTTTAGTTTCTATATCTCTTTCTATTAGCTAATAGGCTACATATATTGTGATATTTGAGCTTGAAACAAATCTCATGCCTAGAAACCACTATTGTGTCATTGGAAAACAAGTTTCAATTGCCATTTAATGGTAAACCAGCTGTAGTGCAATGGTAAAATCCTCTAAAATATCAGGTAAAAGCCTATATATACTATTATATAATAATAAATATAATTATATTATATATAATTTAATCTAATATTACTATTATATTAAATATATATTATATTAATTATATTTTGCATTAGGATAACACCAAGGAAAATGTAGAATATATACTTTCATGAAGAAAGAACATGAATGTCTATTATTAATCTACAGGAATGAGCTAAAAAATATAAATCTAATATAGCTAATATATATTTAACTAATATATAATTAACTATATTGTGGAATATTAAAACCTAGCTAAATGGTGCCATAATTTTCAATTTAATTAACATACTCTAAAACCTAATGAAACCAAGTTGTAGCTCATCAAATTGGAGAAGTGAAAGGTCAATACTAGCACTGAGGAAGAGTTTGGAGGAGTGAAAGCAAGGTCAATACCAACACCAAGGAAGAATTTGGAGTTAAAACAAGGTTTATACCAGCACCGACGAAGAGTAGAGGAGTGAAAAAAGGTCAATACCAACGCAGAGGAAAAGTTTGGAGTGAAAACAAGGTCAATACCAATGCTGAGGATGAGGTTGAGGGCACTCAGGGAAAATCGATGACCAAGGGACAATGAGTATTGTAATTTTGGCACCCCCATTCTCTTTAACCTACAATTTTCATGCCTAGCTTCCAAAGATCTTCTCATACATTGGCACCCCCAAAGGTCTAGGATTTCATCACAAATAGCCTTTATCGCATGATTCTGAAGCAATTGTAGACTTAGTACAAGTATATGCTAGGCTAAGCTAGATCTAATGAATGGAAATAGAGGCATACATTTCTTCTTTAATACCTCCACCACAAACATGTGTAAAGAAAGGTCTCCTCCCTTCTTGGTAGTGATAACCTCCTCCACACACAACCCTTAAAAAATATGAATAGAGGAATACAATATTTGAAGAACTCAAAGTTGATTCTCTCCTACCTGATGCAATTAGTCATTTTATCCTTACAAACATTTACAGTGATTACTAGAGGCACATAGACCAATTCTTCATAATAGAAGAATTTGATCATACTTTTCCAATGATGGCAATATGAGAAAACCTTAGGTTAAATGAATAATTCCTAGCTAATTTCTTTAAATCATGTCCAACTGTATAAGATAAGATTTCTGCTATGTGTACTTGGATACCATGGAGAAAGGCTCTTTGGGCTCTTTCATCAATCAAGGTATTGTTAAATTTTAACACCTAAACGTGAGAATGAAGAATCTTTCCTAGGATGGTGGCCATCCCATTATAACTTTTAGAGTTGTTAGAGATATTTTTGTTTCAAAGTAGAGATTGGACCATCAAATAGTGTCACCATGACTCTACCAATATATCCATAAAATTGAAAAACCCTGACTTAACAACCACAAATTCACAAGAAAATTGCCCCTGTCAGCCCTAGGGCATCAATTCAATGCCAAGTTTCTTGATTTAATAGACCCCTAAATGCAATGAACCTCTATCATACCATGTTGCACACCAATCCAATGAGTTATAGTTCCAAGACAATGGGTGGATTGGTGGATGTCATTTCTATTTAGCCCTCAAACCCTTACACAGGAAAAATAGGGAAGTCCCTATATTTGATTGTTTTCTCCCACAAGATAGTGATCTTAGAGCATATAAAGCTTGTAAGAACATAAATATTTATCTACACCAATTATCTCAGAGCATTTCAAGCTTGTATGGATCCATACAACACAAAAGAACTTTAGAAAAATAGTAAAAACACAGAAAATTGCTTCAAGAACGTGGTATTTGATATGAAATTTTGGTATCAACAATTGCAATGGGATGGGAATACAATATGATATAAGTGGGATAAGAAATGCATCGTTTGAAGCATCAAACCAATATGCAAAGATGAAAGAAAGTGCTAACCCCTTAAACTAAAAAAATTTCTTTTAATTTTAAGTTTGTTGGGTAGCCAATTCTTTTAAGTTATTAAATCCTACCATCATACATAATGAAAATGTTGTTGTTTCAAATGACTATGAGCACTAACCTTCACTATTTGAAGATGTTGAAACCTTGTCATAGAGAACTAGAACATTGATGCAACCACTTATCCTACCTTAAAACATACCAAAAGTCTCCTAGCAATTAGACATAGGAAGATTTAAGATGACTTAAACAATTTTTATTGCCAAAGCATAAACCAATGATGACTTAACAAGGCCTAATACACACTCCCTCCCCGTTAACCACTTAGAAATATGGAAATTAAATGTAAATTTGCTGCTATTTTTAGCCATGTAGGTGTCCAATAAACCACTTGGTGGTGTTTCCCTTCAAGTTTATTTACTTGAATGAAGAGAAAAAGTTCTTTGATTACAATTATAGAATACATTTTAGGCCTTGGTTGTGTAACTGGTGAACCATAGTCACATTTAACACTTGTTACAATGTTTGGGAGTTAAAATGTTGAGTAGATTTGATTTGTGATCAACACATTTGGATGGTAGTAACAATAACTTGCAATCTATCAAGACTTGATTACCTTATAACCTGTCAAATTCTAGCAATGAAATGATAGATTTATCATAATGTCACCTTGGGATCACATCACCATGAAAGAACTTCATCCAACATCCTTATGAGTGCAGGTACCACCAAATAGGTATTTGTCAAATCTGTCTTCCTCGAGCGAGGGATATTCAGGAAGAGAAAAGGAAAGTGAGACATGTAGTAGGTCTAAAAGAGTGAGATCAACTAGAGGTCAAAAGATTAGAAGAAAATTCCGTAAATGCATGGAATTTTTTCTTGCTGAAGGGGGGTCATGTTCTTATGATGATGAGATCATAGGTGACATCGAGGTGCCCTTGAGGTACAAACATCTATGGAAACAATGGGTACCCAAGGAACTTCCTCCAATAAACATTGATTTTTGTGTCAACGAGAGGATATATCACATAGCACCATCGTCATTACATGGTTTGGGATTATTTTGCATGGACAACATAAGGGTCTATTAGGACAAAGTTACTGAATTGATGGAGTATGTCAGACCCTATTACAATTACAAAGATTGGATGTAGCTGGTTCGGTATACATGAAGTATGCATAGGTATGCACTATCAGCAAATTATATACAGCTAAAAGATAAGGATCAAAATAAAGGAGTGGCTATGTACATTGACGGAAGGTGAAAAGCATTAGGGAATATTGCAGGGTTTATAAATAGTACATGACCTGGGTCAACAAATAAGCAACCCAATTGCATATTCGAGGTGCACAAGGGAAATCGTGTATTCGTATGTGTGATAAAATCAATAACTGCATGGGAAGAGTTGCTAATCGATTACAATTTAAATCACTTAGTTACAAGCATAGTTACTATGGGGGTGGTATGTACTATGTACCATTTTACCCAACCTCCAATTAATGACTCCAATATACTATTTTATTCTTATGTTTTTTTTTCATAAGTCTATTGGTTTCATTTTGGTAATGCTTTTTTATATTTAATTTTTGTCACAGCGAAACATTGATCATACGAGGAAGGATCCGGCCCAAAGCACAGATCACGATGCATCTTCAACCACTTCTACCCGACAGGTTTACCTCATTGTAATTGTACAAATTAGATACAAGCAAAATGTTTTATTTTTATGTTTTTTTCATAAGTTCCTTGGGTTAATTTCGATAATGTTTTTAATATTCTTGATGCAGTTGGCTGATCAGGGAAAGGAACCAGCAGTAGAGGAGAACATCCATAGGGAGGTGTAGTCAATATTATGTGATGATGACATCACATATTCAGCAAGCCCTCTCGATATGTTAAAGAAGACCCAAAAAAATGCAGTGAAGAAATCCTTAAGTTGATATTCATAGTGCCTCAAACAGATGAGATAAGAGAGAGGGTTAAAATATTGACTGAGAGAGCACAAAACTTTCAAGTAAGCTATCATGAGGTCTTTAATTATAACATAATTTCATTCATGGTTTTATATTTTGTACTCTTTTATGTGATGAACTAAAATATGTGTTTTTACAGGATTATTTGTGTCCTCATGATGTTGTTGGACATGATTAGGGTACTGCAAGTGCTACCTAAGGACTAGGGGTTGGTACAAGTGTCGATCCTAATCTTCCTGCACATACATCACATCATCCAACCCCATCATCTATGCCTATATTTTCATCTCAAATGTTGGAAACACATAGCATGCAGGCATCAGGTAGTGCACCCTCTCGCAGTGAACACATTGCAAAACATGCGTTAGGACATGTACCTAGGGATGTAGAGGCCACAACTAGTATTGGTGATGTTTTAGCAGCATTTCCTAGATCTTCGTGTATTACTAGTATAGGAACATTGCCAGTCACATTTGTGGTGACCGAGGATTTTGTTCCCATAAAGATAGAGGTCTCAGGTACTTTAAAATGTATTAATTATTATTATATATAATCCAATTGAAATTTACTTATTGATCACTCTTTTTAGACTAATGATCCCATGATCATTTTGCAGGAAATGATGTTTTTTATAAACATCTAAGTGATATTACATTGGAGCTCTTTGGGCCCACCATACGTACACAGTGGAATGCTCAAAATGAAGATTTAAAAGATGAGCTCATTAAATTTTTAGTTGGTTGTTTGGTGATAAAACATTCAACCGAATGAAGGTCCTTAAGAAAGTTGGTACCTATCTAAAGTACGTGAGGGACCAATATAAGTCACATTTAGAGAAGAACAAAAAGTATGAGTGCCCCCCTATGATTCTGGAGAGGGAGTGGAAGGACCTGGTGTTGGATGGAAAGGAGAAGGCTGAAAGAAAAAAGGAAAGACACCACCGGGCGAAGGAAGGTATGTGATACTATCAACAATGTAATTATATATTGATTACTCTTTTTTTTACATAATCTAACGTATTTCAAACTTTTCATAGGCTATCCAACACATCAACGGAAACAAAGGAAAGAATAGAAAAACATGGGCAACACAAACTTGGTTCTGGTGGTTATATGAAATTAGTCACACGAATTGCAAGTATCAATAAATGAAATATTGCATCCAAACAATAAATTGCAATTTTTTTTGGTTTATCACACCATAGAAGCAAAATTCATGATCTTATGCAAAAATGCAGGGCTCTGAATTCAACAAAGTGCCCACAGAAGAGGACCTGAAGATTTCCTTCTAGCAAGGCTATGGAGTTGTGGCTGAATGCCTAAGAGTCTTGATTGGGAAAACACAATCTTCCACTGCATCTGGCATGCAGGTAAATAAACTCAATAAAGTTAATTTAAAATTGAATACTTGTGCAATCTATTCAATATTAATTTCCACCATAAAGTAATTATGTGCCTATTTTTTTAAAAGAGACAAGTAATTATAATACTGCACATGACATTTGAATGCAGCCTAGTGAGGGTGGAGCACAACCTGCAGATGAAGGTCATGGTGTGCATCCCGGTACTAGATGTATTCATGTGCTATACAAAACGCAGTATGGATTAATACAATTAAACATCTTTAATTGCAATTGGTGTATTAATTAATGTAACCTTTCGTGTTTCAACTTTAGAGCATGTAGAGCGTGATCAACACATTGAGCATGATCAGGCTAGAGAAGATCAGGAACATGATGTGGCCCCATCAGGTAAAAAGGACCACTCTAATGTTCTTTTAAACATATTTAATTGCAATTGGTGTATTAATTAATGTAAGCTTTCATGTTTCAACTCCATATCACAATTTAGACGCTGTTCAACATGTTGAGCATGAGGCTATAAGAGAAGATTAGGAACATGATGTGGCCACATTAGGTAAAGAGAACCACTCTAATGTTCTTTTAATTAATGAAATACTTGTAACAATAATAATAAAACATATCAATTTAACATTTCTTTGTTATTGCAACAGACCCCCCCTTGCAGCGGTGTCCACGTCATGAGTACACAACTAGGCATACATTAAAATCACAAGCAAAAAACAACTGAAGGGGGGACATATGATTTAGAAAACGATACGCCACTTAAGCTTTTTTAGCTTCAAAAAAGAAACAAAAAAAAAGTGATTGTAATCATATTATGAATGAATGTGAATACTATTCTCAAAACTAAAGAGAAGCTCAATAAGGTAATGGAATTTTGAATATAAGAAATGCATCATTTGAAGCATCAAACCAATATGCAAAGATGAAAGAAAGTTTTAACTTTTCACTATGGTGGCAGAAAAATGATTCTTTATACCTTGATGCCTTCATTTTCCAAGCCAATTTCTCCTGCTTTGCATAGCTCTGCCATGTTTGTGGATGTGATATGACTGCTACACAAAAAACATGTACCAGTTTACGGCCATCAATCCAACTACATCCAAGTATCTTTTTAATTCCTCTATCTTTCATCAATATTTTTACTATTTAAACCTCGTACAAATGTTTTAGATGAAGAACCCATTATTATGAAATGTGCCTCCAGTTGAGTAAAGTGAATCCATGCTCTGTATCATAATTTGAAGTTGTTTCCATTCCAATTTTATGAGTTTTGTTTGTTTGTATGGATTTCTATGAATACCACATTGTGTTGTGTGTGGATTTGGTTTCAAAGCTTTGTTTCTTTTGTTTTTAGTGGTGATGTAACTCTAAAATTTGACTTTTGTGCATAATAGGTTAGTGGAAAAATTGACAGCTTTGAAGGGTTTAGAGGTTCAATTGAGATAGATACACAAATATTTGGATCTTGTTGTTGATGGGAGGCTTCCACTTAACTATGAAATTTTGCACCATCTACAGGTATGCAAAAATTTCTCTACTTACATTCATTAAAGAGGCTAGATCACTTATCTTTTGTCATATGGTTGGATTAATGTGGCATATAATGTCAATGTGGGCTATAGTTTTTTTAATATGTTCAAGTTATGCATAGTTTACAATGAATAGAGGGTGAAAAGGGGTGTGTAGGTTAAAACAACCATCATAAACAATCATTCTTTATACTATGCTATATTTATTCATTATTCCTAAAATTCTTAAACATATAGACTAGGAAGAGAACTCTATTCAATACATGAGTATGTACTACATTTATTGTTGTATCCAAGCCCTATGATCTTGGATATATCTAGGAAGGCCCAAGAAAGGAGTTGCATGTATATAAGTAGTTGATTAGATGTCTGAGAAGTTTTGGAAGAATAACAATACATGACTTGTATGTGTAACAATAAATAACAATGCACTAGTTTCAATAAGAGTTGCATGGACATGGATATAGACACAAATGTGATTTTTTTTCAATGCCCCCCCTTCTATTGTTATGGTATTGATCTTATTATAGGTCCTCTCTATATTTCTAGCATTGTATTGAACACTACCTCTGAAAAAAAGAAACATTTTGTCTACTCTCATACAATTGTTCTTTTTGTAATTCCAATTATTTTCCTATACTACAACTTTTGGAATATTTTGTAAAAGTGAATTTACAATTCAGCATGCAAATTCATCCATGTTTCAGAACTTGCAACCTCAAGATTGATAAATACTATCTCACAGAGCTGCACCAGCATTCCTCTTCATTCTTGCAAGGTACTTTGTTGTCCTTCAATGATTTGATAGTTATTTTATGACATTTGGCTCAATTTTGGAGTGCTATAGCAATCTATTCTATGATCAACACTTAATATAAGTTTATATCAACAAATACATGTCATGTATGGTGTTTTGTAATGCATGTGAAGCTAACTTGTAATCCTTCAAATGGTCATACCACCAAATAGTTATCATTTTTGTGTTGTCTTCGTATAATATAAGTTTATATCAGCAAAAAGAAATAGATAGAGAGAGGACTGAGAGGGATATAAAGATGTCTTCGTATTGCTGCAATATCTTGTTGAACCTTTCTTGCTGCAATGGGGTTGGCATATTTGTGAGCACTATTATTGTGTTTACTTGCTTGTGTAGGTGCATTTGTGGACTATCAGAAGCACAAATTTCTATGTGTGGGCAATGATCTTACAACATTGTTTAGTAGAGACCAAAGCTAGTTTGGCTTGTGCTGTTAACTCAAGGAGGTTAATTTTCCACTTGTCATTATGTATTGTCCATTTTTGTACCTTAAAATGGTAAATGCCATCATGATCATACACTCATGGTTGTCCAATATAAACAAATTATATCTTTTTATGTATAATTTTAGTTATCTCCTTCTCCCGATTTTAAATAAGTAATATTATTTTTTAATAATATTTAAACCAATAGATGTGTCTGGCAGAATTCACAGACTCCCATGTCTGCCTTGAAAGAGCTCACTGATGGAGAGTAGAGGCCACAAAAGACTCTCACTGATAGGAAACAAGTATATGATTCTAACCTTCTGGAGGAGTATCCATCTCTTCTAATTGTATTTATAGTTATATCAATTTTTTGCTTAGGCACATTATATTATAAAGCTCTGGAAATTTTTTTATTCCCTTACACTACATTTTTTTGTTATTTTGGTTTCAGGAAAATCAAGATGCATTGATCAAGTGTATCACAAAAGATGTTGGCTTTAATAATGGAAGACCTATAGCTGCATGTATCATTTATAAGTCACTTCTCCAATGTCGCTCATTTGAAGTTGAAAGAGAAAGTTTTTTTGATCATATCATTCAAATGATTGGTTCAACAATTGAGGTGTCATTGATTCTGTATTTCCCTAGTTCTGAGTAGTTTATGTGAATTGGCCCTGCAGAATATAATGATTTACTCAAAATTTTATAATGATTTACTCATGTAAATTTCTCAATAATAACTACATTTTGAGTTAGAAAAGGATGTAATTGGCCATACAGAATATAATTACCCACGGTCACCTCGTTCTACTCTTGAAAATCCTTCTGATCAAAGATATTGTGGCAAAAAAAATCATATTGGTATGAGATGGTATGGGTCCTCCCGACCTATTATGGGTTACAAGCACTTTTTAGCACATCGATGAGACATCAAAACTATTTAGTGATCAATATTACTAAAGAAGACATATTGGGGACATTGGCTTATGGTCTCATCAATGAAGATAATCTATCGGCAAGACAAGTCATCTTGGCATGAAAAATATATGCTAGCCCGAACATTTAAGTCTCACTGATGAAGTTTCATTGGTGAGAACATCATTTCTTTCACCGACAGGAGCATTGGGAATATATCGGCGAGACATAGCGGGTTGGGTAAACATTTAGAACTTACTCCGATGGTATAAGTCTCGTCGATATACTTCCTTGTGCTCTATCGATGAGACCATAAGTGAGTCATCCTGATAAATCTTTTTTAAAACAAAACTACAATGTTTTGTCAAAATTTTGATGACATAGTCTAACCAAAAAAAAGTGTGATGAGGTTGCTATAGCTTTGACACAATTTTGATCTCATTCCAATGGCGAGATCGTCGAACAAATGATGAATGTTTGTTAGAATATCGAGGAGACTAGATTATGGTCTCATCGATGAAGATAATCTATCGGCAAGACAAGTCATCTTGGCATGAAAAAAATATGTTGTCCCAAACATTTAAGTCTCACCAATGAAGTTTCATTAGCGAGACCATCATTTATTTCACCAACAGGAGCACTAGGAATATATCGATGAGACATAGTGAGTCAGGTAAACATTTAGAACTTATCCCAATGGTATAAGTCTTTCTGATATACTTCCTTGTGCTCATCAATGAGACCACAAGTTAGTCCTCTCGATATAGCTATAGGTCCGACGCAATTTTGATCTCATTCTAATGATGAGATCGTCGAACAAACGATGAATGTTTGTTCGACTTTCGACAAAACTTGGTCCCAATTTCAACAAACATCTCATGCTATTTTGACGATTTTGTAGAGGCATACCATGTGTGTTATGGCTATTGTTCGTTGCTAAATTGACGCAATGTTCGTCGATATTCCGACGAACAAGAGGTCCCTTTTTTGTGGTGGCAACCGACAAAGTTCAATTGTGAATTCAACGTTTTGAAGCTTGTTGGGATACCGATGAAAATTCAGTGACAAAACTTTTTCAAGAGATTCTTCAGAATTCCAACAATAGTTTGTTGATAGTTCAACAAATGTTCATTGGAAAGTGGAGTCAAATACAATAGTGATTTTTTAAACCAAAAGGAATCACCTACCACTCGTATAATCCTTCATTGGTCTTGAATGCTATCTTCCACTCATCTCCTTCTCTGATTATGATCTGATGATATCCACTCTTCAAATATATCTTTGTAAAGTATCTAGCTCCACTCAAACAATCCATAATGTCATCCATACGGGGCAAAGGAAATCTATACTTCACTGTTATTTTGTTTATGGCTCTAGAGTCTATACACATCCTCCATTCTCCATCCTTCTTAGGTGCTAACACAACAAGTACTCCACAAGGAATTAAGCTTTATTTGATCAAACCCTTCCTCAACAACTCTTGCACTTGTTTATTCAACTCTTCATTCTCTCTAGGTGTCATCCGGTGTGTTGTTTTATTAGGAAAACTAGTTCTAGGAATCAAATCCATGCAATGACTAATACTCCTCACAAGTGGTAATCCATCAAGTACATTATCTAAAATGATATCTTCATACTTTGTCAGTAACTCCTTTATCACCTCCGGTTTTTCTTCTACATGCTTTAAGTCTTCATCCTTCTTAGGCACCAAGGCATAGCACATGTTCTCATGTTTCAATCCATCCAGAAATCTCCTTCCACCAACCAAAAAAATTCTAGCACTCTTACAAACCTCAACTTTAGGAACATCCTCCAATGGCAACAAAGTCTGCTTCATCCCATTAGCAACAATGGTATATGTGTTCTTCTTTCCATCATGAATAGATTGTCTATCATACTGCCAAGGCCTTCCCAACAAAGCATGGCATACATCCATAGGCATGATATCACACAAAACTTCATCATGATAATTTCCTATCTTCAATTTTACCAAACATTGTTCACTTACCAGTATCTTATGCTCATCTTGAATCCATGCTATTTGATAGGGCTTTGGGTTTCTCAATCTTTCCAACTTCAATTTGGTCACCATTTCTTTAGAAACTAGTTTCTTAGAGCTACCATTGTCAATAATCACTCTGCAACATTTACCAGCTACCTTGCATTTGGTCCAAAACAAATTATTTCTTTGCAACGGTTCCTACTCCATCTCACTTTGACACAATACTCTTCTATTCACAAAAACTTCTCCATCTTCCAGTTTATTAGATAATCCTTCATAATCTTCCTCAACAAAGGTTGTTCTTCTATTGTTTTCTATATTTCTACTTGTCTCTCTATGATTGCATTCAAATGCTCTATGTCCTTCTCCACCACACTTATAACAAGTTTCTCTAAATACTGTCTTCTCCTTATCATCTTTTCTATAACTCTCATTCCGGTAACCACCATATCCTCCTATTCAATAAGAATTTCCATCACCTCTACGGTATGAATCATCATTCTTGTTGACTTCCTTATTCTTATTATGATCTACAAAAGTTCCTCTTCCTCTAGTAAAAATTCTTCCTCTCTGAAATCTTCCACCTCTTCCTCTCTATCTCTACTCATGTCTCTTATTCAACTTCTCTTATGCTTTTAGGGCACATTGATATGCCTCTTCCACACTCTACAACTTGATTAAACTAATTTCATCCTATATGGACAGTCTCAAACCATTCAAATATCTAGCTACTAGCTCGATCTCATCCTCTAAATGTCCATATTTGATATTCAACTTATAGAACTCTTTAGTATACTCTATCACACTTGACTCCTTTTGCTCCAAATTTTGCATCTTTCGGAACAAGTTGATCTGATAATTTGCAGGCATAAACTTTGTTTTTAACTTATTCACCATCCAATCCCATGATCTTATCTTTTCTTTTCCTCTTCTTTTCCTATCTATTTGCAAATGCTCCCACCAAGGGGATGCATGTCCTTTGAACTTTGTACAAGCAAATTTCACCTTCTTATCTTCAACAGTACCTTCAAAATCAAAATACTTTTCCATTTCTGTTATCCAATTGAGCAATTCATCTGAATCCAACTTACCATTATATTCTAGTGGATTGAAATGGGGTTTGGTGTTCACTCTAGTTAGGGCTCTTATGAACCTCTCTTCTCCCTGATCAAGGCTAGGATTTTCTTCTCTTCCTCTTTCTTCTTGTACTTCTACTTCTTCATCACTAACATCATCAACTGGTTGACCTTTCCTTTGGGCTGTTTCAACTGCATCTAATCTGGCAACAATTCCTCTCAACATCTCCATTAAAGTTGGGTCTATATTTCCACGTGCTCCATTTCCTCTAAAATTTCTTCTTCCTGCCATCTTTACACAAGTCCTCTGCAGCTGCAGGTCAGATTCATAGTTTTCCACCCCACAAAAAAATATTCAACAGGACTCCATGAATTCGGGCAATCTTTGATGGATCGAACCTCGCTCTAATACCAATATGGTGCAACCATGGTAGGAGGGTTTGAGAACAATCCAGACCATGCAGCAAGAGTCACACAACAAAAGCAACATAGAAATTGGAGGCAAATGCAGATTCATACTTTCTTATATCAAATATTTCAATTACAATTGGCCTGCAACATCCAGGCTTACAAACCTGTTACAACCTACTCAAAATACAATATTCCTATATGCTCCTTAATGCAAGCTGAAATATTACATGACTTGCTCTATTATAACTTAACTACTCTTCTAATGATTGGTTACAATGTTTTATATCACATCTTGAGATCTAGAATCATCTGTGTTGGCCAAAGGTCATTACAATCTCCAATGAAAGAAAATGTAATGTGTGCATGAATAGGTCGGCCTCAAATTTGAATTACTCCACAGTGAATGCATAGAATGAAGTGTGGACCTATAATTAAGTTAGGGATACTCCATGGAACAATTTGAATCACACTGTCAAGATCCACAAGTTATGGGAAGGATCCATAAGCGATCAAACTAGTCGTTAGGCCTAAAAATTATTCTGGTGTCGGTTCAAGAAACTGCCCTTAAATTTGGAAGCGATAACTTGTCAGAAAAAGATCCAATCATGCTCAAATTTTGGAATAAGAAAAATGAAAATTTCCATGATGTAAACATAGATCCACAAGCTCTAGTGAGTGAATATGATGAATCCACCAACATGAACTAGAATTGAACAAGAACAAAAAAATTGAAGAAAATATTTTTGGTTGATGCAAGATTGCCAAGAACCAAGGATGCTCCTGCATCAAACATCTAGGGTTGATTGAAAAGTGAGTCCCTCACTTTGATGGGGCTAAAGGAAAACCAAGATGGTCTACTTTAGCTTGAGAAATCTAAGAAGAGTCCTCCATTGGTTTGCCCTTCCACTTCACAGGATATTCTTTGTATTGTCTTCCACGAGTCTTCCTTCCATATCTAGTATCCAAAATCTCTTCAATCTCATTTGACTGTTGCTTAGGAAACTAATTCTCCAATCTTGTTTTACTATCTTCACTAAATTCTGCTTCATGGTACTGATGTAGATCTGCAATGTTGAATATAGGTGATATACCCATGTCATCCAATAACTCCACTTCATATGCATTTCCTAAATAAAATTTCTTCAAAATATTATAGGGTCCAAACTTCCTCATCTTGAGCTTATTGTATGTTCCAACTGTAATCTTTCCTTTCTCAAATAGACCATCACTTCATCTCCAACTTCGAACTCCTCATGTCTCCTCTTTTCATCTACTTTCTCCTTATAATTTTGGTTCATGTCTTCCAAGTGCTCCTTCACTTGAGTATGCACTTTCTTCATATGTTCTGCAAATTCCTCTACTTTTTCACTTCTTTTATCTTCCATACTGATGTCTCCCAACTTTGATATACCTCTAGGATGAACTCCAGTAACGATCTCAAAAGGTGTCCTTCCAGTACTCCTGTTCACTGAATTATTGTAAGCAAACTCTGCTTGTGCAAGAACTAAATCCCAACTTCTGGAAAACCAATTATGAAATCCATGTTGATATCCTCCCAAGGTCTCTCTGGAATTGTCAAAGGTTTATTCAATCCAACATTCTGACATTTCTTTGCATGTGTATGTATTTTTAATTACTTCATAGCATTTGTTTTGAATTTTTTATCTTTTGGACTTGGCTAAAATTCATTTCTATTTTGCAAGACAACATTTTTAGTCAAATAGAAATTCTGACACATTTTGCTATGATGGTTCGACACGTGTTGGCTCAATTGCTATGATGCTCTGAAACTTGTTCACTTGATTGCTACAATGCTCCAAAACTTGTACACCTGATTGGTCCCATTCCCTATTTTATTCCTGCGGTTCAGTGCATCTTTTAGCGATGCTCCGAAAAGTATTAAGTCCAAAGTGCTTCATTTTGCTTCCATCTTCCAGCGGCATCTTTCAATGATGCTCTAGAATTTCTCTTCTTCCTTCTGGCGACATCTTTCAATGATGCTCCAAAAATTTTCTTGCTACACTTTGGTGGCATCTTTCAGTGATGCTCTAAAATTTTGTTGTTGCATTTCAGCAGCATCTTTCAACGATGCTCCAATTTTTTTTTCCTAAATTCTGATAGCATCTTTCGGTGATGCTACAAAATTTTTCTTTTTCCTTCCAACCGCATCTTTTAGCGATGCTCCATAATTTCTCTTTTTCCTTCTAGCCACATCTTCTAGCGATGGTTCAAAAATTTTCCTTCTTCACTTTGGTTGCATCTTCCAATGATGCTCTAGAATTTCATAAATTCATTTTCTCCATAAATGCTCTAACAGTTTTGATAACATACCC
The DNA here is from genome assembly GCA_007258455.2 of Sequoia sempervirens. Taxonomy (NCBI): domain Eukaryota; kingdom Viridiplantae; phylum Streptophyta; class Pinopsida; order Cupressales; family Cupressaceae; genus Sequoia; species Sequoia sempervirens. The sequence goes on from VDFB02256132.1 coordinate 109,279,092, forward strand.
ATGCTCATCATTAAATTTTTCCATCACCTTCGAAATCCACTCCCTACACTGGAATCTCTTATCATAATAAATCAAAATTATTATGGCTACTTTCTGTCATAATAATTACAACATTAATTAGCCATCCCATCTTCATTCATAATAAATTCATTACCACCCTCACCATCCCATCTGATGATACTGTTACGTCAACAAAGGTAAGCAACCTTCAAATCAATGATGGGACATAAGGTATGCACAACTTTTACTTTAAGTAGGTAATTATTGTGAATAAAAATAAATAAATTGGCACGTTCCACCACCCATTTCCAAACTTAGTAAATTGTGTGGATTGTAAGTTTGCTTGAGGTGTATCAGTTCATGCACTTTTTCCCATGCAAAGAAATAATGAAAGTATAGTGAAGCCAAAATGCAACAATTAATTCATGTCCCATCGACTGTGTCAAAATATGAGTGGTTGAAAGCTTACATTTTCTTTAATCTACATCACAGTTTTGTTTAAACAATTTTCACCTTTTGAGTGCCACGAAATTTAGTAGAGATTGAGAAAAATCACAAGAAAGGAACAACATGGGAGGAGCTAAGTGAAAATCAGATCCAACTTCTGTAGATAATTTATTGACACTAAGTAATATTTCAAAACGGTTTCAGAGGGTTGGGTGGCTTGAGTTTATGAAGAAATTTGAGGGGCACAATGAGCAGCTAGTAAAAGAAATTGTAGAGAATTTCTCGGATGGTTAGTCTATAGTACATGGCAAGAAATTCAAGGTAATCCCTCAAATCATTTCTTGTTTATCTAGTATTAGAAATGAGAGTATAAATTTTTTAGAAACCACACGTATTTCCTATCAAAGAAATTTTTAGTCAAGAGGGATAACATAGACATATTCTTACTACTTGGGGGCAGAATAAGGGATTTCAAAGAATGCCAATTCTAGAGCCATGGAGAATGATAGTTGCCTAGATTATTAAATATTTCACATGTGAGTGACAATGTGTTGTAATAGTCAGTTCACCTTTTCAACTACTCACTCATTTTCACCATGGCATTGGAAACCCTGAATTTAGGGTTAACCTTCTTGCATTTCTTAGTGATTATGTTGTTAACATGATAGAAATATTTAAAATTGGTTTAGGGCCACTAAAACATCATGGCCTCATTCATTTAATCCATAAACATCATTTATGAAGAAAAATGAAAAGAAAGTGGAAAAAAAATCTTCAAAAATTTGAAAAATAAGAGCCCACAAGATATTTAGAAGAAGGTGAGTCATCTGAATAGGTGACTCAAAATTTGAAAGAGCTTTCCCCTAAGCCCCAAGTTGTTTCTAAACCCCAACATGAAAGAATAGCTCCTAATGGTGAAGTTCCAAAAACTTCACCCAATATTTTAGAGACCCATGGGAATCAAGAAAATGTAGACATAGTGAATTCTGGAGATGAGGATACTCCTTGCAAGAAGAAAAAGAGGTCTAAAATAAAATCACAAACACCTCCTCCTTTAAGGAGAATTAAGCGATTGTCTACTAAAATTAGTTGTGCAACAACTTGTGATCAATTGCATGTCCCTAAAAAGAAAAGGCATGGAAAAAAACCACATAATATTGTAGCCCAATCATTAGAAAATGAGGTCCAACCATGTGAAGAAACAACCCAAGAAAGTGAAAATAAAACCCTAGTTCATAATAAATCCTTTGAGCCTAAGAGGGAGGATATGCCACTTGATTCAAGACAAGTTGAGATAGGAGAACAGTCGCCACACTATATGGGTGTTGAGGATGAATCTGCAAAATAGTTGTCTCCCTTGGTTTCCAATGATACAAATCAAGGTTCATTAGAGGTACATTATGAAGAAAATATCACTAGTAATGATGTAGAGATTCCTAATTTTCCTTTTTCTACCAATGTAGAGGTTGAAATATTTTATCATAGAGAAACAAAATTAGAATAGTTAAAAGAAAAAATTATTCAGTTGAAATGTAAACTGCAATAGAACGAGGAATAGGTGAATAAACAAAAGTAAGAAATGAGCATGCAAACTAAATTTCGGATGCAAAAAGATCAAGAAATTACAACTTTTAAGGTTGAAATAGAACAAAATGATAAAACCATTGAAGAGTTTCTGTTTCAAGTGCAACAGATTGATGAGAAGAATAAAGAATCTTTCACCATTTAATCTGAAAAGGATAAAAAAATTAATAATTTAACTGATAATTTGATGCAATCACTCACAAATTTTGTAGAAGCGCAGGAAAAATAGAAATTTGAGCCCAATGCATCCTTGAGAAAAATTGTTGTGTTAGAACAAGAGTTGCAAGAAATTAATGTTAAACCAATAGTGGAATCAAAAGAAATATAGACTGAACCAACCAAAATGGAATGGTTTTAGGTTCACATTCCTCCTTTATTGGTTAAATGGATGGAGAGATGCTATTTCTTGAGACAAGTAGGGGTAGAGAATGCCAAACTTAAGAAGGAAATAAAATTATTAAAAGAATCATATGATAAGCTCTACCAGGCAAAAACTGATGCATGTCAAATTAGGGAGTTGTTATTAGCCTGTAGGAAACCATCCAAATTGTATTCTATGTTTTTAAATGAACAATTGCTATGATGGAAACTGTTGATAATTTCTTGCAATCTGCCTCATGATCTAGATGATGAACAATTTTTAAAGGAATTTAAAGAGGCAACCCCTATTCAACAAAATTTGTGTGAATTCTTTGTACATAATATGTTTTTAGAAAAACATACTACTTTCTTTGTCAACCTCTTTGTTGGGGAAGTACAACTTAGAGCATTCATGTCTACTATGCGCAATCAAATTCAGTGGCAAGAGAGGACCAAAGAATATTTACATAGGCAAAAAGAACTGTGGGACTTCAGATGAGATACCCCCATAGAAAACCCTTTGCCTTTAAAGCACAATTCAAAGGAATTAAAAGTTATGAAGCTCTTAGGAGTAAATATGATGACAATCTTCAGATTTATTTTGAGGATTTCAAAGCTCATGGGATATGGCTAATAGACAGAGCATGGAGTGCCTGTGAGGAGTGATATACCCCCTTCCTATGTATCTTAAAATGAGGGAGGTGATTTCTCCCACTAATTTAAGGTGGTCATACATAAGAGCTTAGGCATTAACAAAAATACTACTACAGCTTAAAACTAAATGGATAGGGATGCAATATAGACCTCCCTTGCTCCTTCAACCACCCCCTGCAATATTTGTTACTATAGAGCAGAATCCTGGGGACTTACATGCATGGGAAACAAGGGTCGAGTTCAATAAAGGTTTTCTTAAAAACCCTGATCGTGTGGATGTAGAGACAGAAGACCTATATGCTCTTAGTTCTAAATATAATGAATTGAATAGAAGAAGAGATGTAGATAGGAAAAAGACCCAACAAAGAGCTAGAGAACTTGCTTAGGCCTAGGAAGGGGAGGATGATGAGGTATAAATAACCTCATGATTATAATAAGCTAAGATACCCTTCTTTGTTCTTACCAACCACTTTAGCCCTGGCAAATTTTTATTTTTAGGATTAATAATTGTCTACTTTTTGTAAAATGATGTATAAATCCTTATTTCCTAAATTGATTGAAATTAGTTGACTAACACTGATATAATGGTATAGGCTTTAAGTCATTGAATAGGACATTATGCATGACCAACGCAAGGAGTGGACTTGTGGTTGTAGTTAAAGCTCAGAAGCCTAGGCGTCGCAAATCTAGGCATGCATAGTGGAGCAAGTCCCTTTAATGCTTTATGTTAAATTTCTATTTAAAAACTTTATGGCTCCACTCTGAGCCTTTAATATGGTTTATGTTATGGACATCAGTCAATTGATTAGTTGAAATTCTATTTTAAAAGACTTTTTCAATGGTGATCTTCCACCATCTAAAATTTAGGATTTTGTTAGTAGTATAGTATATATATGTAACCACCAAAGACAATGATACGTGATACTATTATGATGTTATGATATGCTTTGAACACTATTCAACTATGTCTTTTGAGTTAAACTTTTATGATATGAATAAATAAATATTGCCAATCTTATTTTGAGTCAATAGTTCTGAGTAATGGGAGTACCATGAATGGATTCATTTTGAAGATGAGAAAGTATGTGTGATTTGAGCTAATTGTAGGAATGTCCAAGAGATGGCCAGTCGAGGGATCTCGTAGAGTAGATAGATAAGTATTTTCATTTTTAATAGTGTTACTTTTATTTTGTACATGATAACTTTGGATGAATGTTATTTGTGTGTCGAGCTTTGTCAATTGTTCCTGCAGGTTGCAGTTTTAAGTTTACAATCTTTAAGTTCTATTCATTTAAAATTTTTGGAGCACCCACTCTTGTTGTTAGTTACAAGTATTTAAGTATACTTTCTGTCAACAATTATTCGTTATCTATTAGTTTCTTTCATTCAAACTTCTCAGTTTAACTGCAAGTGTTACTTCTTAGGTAATTTATATGCTTTCTAGTTTAATAATCTCATGCTTTCTAGCTTAAACAACTTCAATATTTCTATTTTAATTTCTTTCTAGTTTAAATTTTGTTTATAAAAATTTCCAAAATTCAGAAAATATAATAGAGATAGCCGAGATATTCCCTATTGCATACAACCTTTGAACACTACCCAGTTGACATAATTGATACATTTTCAACTAAACCGATAGGACCTCATGACATTTTGTCAACTTATAGCTCAATCCATACTTCCCAAAGTCAACATAAGCAACTATGGCTTAAACCTCATGAAATTTATGATGTTTTTTGACATAGACATTTAGTTTGAAAACTTAATTAAGACAAGTGTTTGTGCTAAAAAGAAATTGAATTAATTAAGATAACTTGACAAATTGAACCCCACATGACCATTTGGAGACCAATCGCTCCTATTGAACAAACCAACCTTACACCTGCTGCTATTCAACCAAAATTTGAACTCATTGAAGAAGAATAAACTGATATAATTAGTAGTTTGAGAAGCTTCACTTTTGAAACAAAAGAAATGTTAGCTTAGTGGAGAAATGCCACAAACATCTTAGACGAAGGAGAGGAGCAAACTGATATTGAGGCTGGAAGGCCCATATTACCACAACTCGTGTGGCAATAAATATCCTCTTAACTTCTCTAAATGATCTCACACAAAATTAGAATCCCCAAGAGAAGGTTTATAGGTTGTCATTTCAAACTTAGGCATGTTAGTCCAAAATCTTTCAAAAAATTCCTTTTAGCACTTCACCAAAATAGAACTAGGTTGGTATACAACTTTTACAAACATGTTTCAAGGAACAATCCAAACTTGTATATGTTTGTTCAGTCAAAACCTTAGTCCTTTTCATGATATTGAACCTATCTAAAACATTGGGTCTTTAGGATTTGAAAACTTTAGAGGTCTAGCATGTTTCTCTCTACCTTGGTCTTATCAAACAAAAGTTCACTTTAGGTCAACATTGGGTCAAACATTTCATCCACCCCTTCATCAAACTTCATCCTTCACTTCACCAAACTTTTTAAAAAAATTCGACTACACCAACACTCTTTGACTTAAACATCTATCAAACCAACCCCTAAATTAGCTACTTTGTATGTGAAATGAATCCTTTTCCATGCATTTAGTTAAGTTAGTTATCATCTTTGAACTAGTTTATATTGAAGTTCACGAGTCTACCATGTTGGAAGACTGAAATCACTAAGAGGGGGGGTGAATAAGTGATTTATAAAAGCCACAATATTTTTTGAGTTTAGTGTTCACTTTTAAACCAAGAAAACAAATGACAATTTGAGAAGCAAATTTGACTTGTATATCAACTAAGCATATGAATAAGACATTGATATGGATAGACTTAAATTAACTATTTGTGCTTTCACTTGAATGAAAGTTCATAACATTAACATGACAACTTCAATGTAAACATTTGTAGAAATGAAAAAGAATCATTCAACTATGAACTAATAAGGACAAACATCACAATCTAGAAATATTATCATAACAAATCAATGACACTATAAGCCCATGAATTTGATGAGAGGAAAACCCTCTTGGGGTAGAAAAACCACTCCAAAATGATGCCTTAATGGCTTACATAAAACCACTATTTACAATGCCTTACAGGAAGAATTTAAAGCACCAACTCTAAGAGCACCAACCCCTTTTAACACATAACAATTATAGCATCCTATCAGAACACTAGAAGTGCATATTTGCAACTCTAGAATTTCAATAGAAAACTATGTATATCCTCATTAAACACATTGAAGAATGTTGTGCATCAACATCTTCCTTCAATACAATAATATGAGAATCATAATAAAATATTTTCAATGCAGTACTATTTTTGCACAATGTGGCTGAAGCTTCATATTCCTCTCTCAGATTACAGAAAAATGCATGAGAACCATCCTTTAAAGATACTGCAAATGATAAATTTTGTATGCAGTTTGAGTAACTGTAAATCAACATGGGTTAGGGTTACAAGAAAAACCCTAAAGGGTTTTTCAATTAACTCTTTCAAGAATCATATGTTTTCATATAACTTTATCAAAATTTCAAGATTGGAATAACTGAATGCATTAACCCTTTATTTGTTTGCTAAGAAATAATCAAGGGTTTCAAAAAAAATAATGTTCCAAGCTCGTAAATTGTATTTACCTTAATACTTGTTTAAGGAGTAATGAAAATAAATGAATACCAAAAGAACCATTTCAAAACTATCCAGCTGAAGACCTCCATCTATGAGCTTTGCTTCTTCACTTTCAACTTCCACTATCAAGCAATTCATCAGAAATTTGCAACCATAAACTCTCCACAGTGGTGGCTAGGGTTTCATATGCTATATAATGAAACAATAATAACACTTCCCTATATTTCTCCCAAGTCATTCAAAGACTTTTCAAAAGAGTATAATCATTTGGAATCCGAACATAACAAAAACATTTGAATCTGTTGTCAAAGACTAAATCATTAATTTATGATGCATGTCGATATTTGTGACTTCCAAGTGACTTTAAACAAATTCAAAAAAAATTTAATCATAACACTTGATTTCACATGCTTAATGTGACTGAAACATAAGCATCAAACCAATATCTTACCCAAACATTTAAAACTTTAATATGCTCGATTCCTCAATGTATAGCAACACCATTCATGGTGTAAAATATAAATATTTCAATATCCTTAGCAAAGGCCATATCAACTAAGAGATCCTTAAACCATTTGAATCACCTTTTGATGCCAATTATGCTCACATAATAGTGTCTATTTTTAACATCCAATGACACAAATATAGTACCGAACATATGCATAATCAACACATCACAATAAAATGTGATAAACAAGACCAAAAATATAGAGTCCTTATACATCTAAAAAAAATGAATGTTTTGTCACCTGAAGCACAAACTGAACCTACAAATGCTCAATCAGAATATGATCAAAATAACCTATGCCATGATCAACCTAAACACCGTGTACAATGCCTTATCAAAACTGTCAGTCTAATCATAATCAAAGCACTGAAAAAATATCATGTAGAGTAGATCACACAATTGAACCATCATGGATATCCTGAAAGTGAAGTAGCATCAATCTGAAATCTGAAAATGAATAGTCATGAATCTCATGTTCACAAAAGGATTCCACAAAGTATCATTACCAACATCAAGTGATTTTGACATCAATCATTGACAACATCAAGAATACATGTCATCATATAACACTTGACTTGTAGCACTCTAAAAAATAAACACTATTAGTACCAATATGCATAAAAAACCCATCAAAATGTTGTAGACAGATCCAAGGAAATCATGATAAAAACTGAACCAAATCATATGCCACAAAGATTAAACCAAACTGTGTGCATGTATTATCCAAATCAAGAAGTTTTGTCATAGTGTTACCAAGATGTCAATGTCACAACACATGTTACAGATACATATCATTCAAAGAAAAATTGAGCATAAGCAACTGAATACACCATCTGCATATCATATGCCAAACAACCAATCAACATCCTCAAAACCAATCTACACATCATGTAGCTTGTTAATTTCAATGAAAGAACACTATTATAAGAACCAGTTTTGTCATCAAGGACAAACATCACACATCACAAACAACTGAGAGTCAACATACCCTAAATATTTTTGAGTTCATCAAACATACTTTATAAAAAATAAAAACATCAAACTCTTAAGTCAATAGTGTTGTCCCAAAACATTTGCAAAGATCACTTTCCACCACATCCACCTTTTCATCTCCCATTATCATCATTGCTCCAAAAAGAATAAGAGCATCCCTTTTACCTAGATTTGAGTCGAATAGAGAGTTCAAATTATAAATCTCAACATAACTCTCCTATAGGTGACCCAAAATTTATGGTAAAGATAAGATCACAACACAAGAGAATCATGGAGAAAACTAAAGTCACATTCACCTCAAGTGATCCAAATCCTCGAGAATTTGATCCAAGAATTCAAGTTACCCCATCACAACAACCATCATCTCCATTAGGGCCATATGATATTGAAGACAATACAAATAACTTGTTTGAACTTACTAGGGAGTAAATCATGGAACATCAAGCCTTGGAAAATGTAGCTCCAATTTCCCGATCATTTGTTGCACAAAATTTGACACAAGTCTTCACAACTCCATCACTAGGGCTAAATCAAACATCCACTCCTAATATCACAACTAGTCTTGCCAAGGACTTTGGTCTAACTCTTCCATTCAAAAGAAACACACTTGTGGGTACCCTCGATACCAATCCTCCATCCCAAACCACTACTTGGACACCTACCTTTTGTGCTCCTCCTATTCCCGAAGATATTCAACATCCATATAAACCTCTTGTACTTCATTACTCCACAACAACCTCAGCATATTAAGGATACCCCTCTTCATCCATACCCATGAGTACCACAAGTGTGACCGCTATCACGCAAGGTAGTGTGGTCCAAGTGTCACAAGTAGATCCAAAAGGGAAAGGAAATACCTTCACATAAAGTCAACCCTTAATGCAAATAGGGACATCTCTAACTAATCCTCCAATTGGTTCATCCATACCATTGGATTCACAAAGCACATCCATCCCATCCATTATCAACCCATCTCAAAACAATCCCTTGGTCACAAATCCCATCAACCCAGGTAATACCTTGTCCACATACCTAATGCAAGGAAATCCTCAAGACATGGGACAAGGGTGTTGCAAGTATGAGAAATTTTGGTGGTGTTGTCATTAATATTGTCATTGATGTCAACACAATTCAAAATGTTGTAGATTGTGCATGTATAGTTGAGATGTTGTGAGTACATGGAGCTACCCTTATGATGTTGCAGATGTGCTGAAATGATGGGTTACCAAGTGCTTTTGAGAAAATTAATAAAGAGTGAAGTCAAAGTTATGTATGTGTTCAGAATGTGCTCCAGTATTTTCTCCATATTTCTTCCATTTTGATCCTATGCTCGTGCGGATCTAAAGGTTTGTTGTTGGTGATATGTTGGTGATATCTCCTAATTTGTTGCTGATGGTTTGATGAAAGGTGAAAGTTGTGTTCACCAGTGTGTGAACTATTTTGGCAGAGTTGGTTATCTATGGACTGGGAGAAATGTTTCTACTCCGCAGTCCTCTACTATATTTTTTTAGGTCTTGAAAATATAGAATATGCCTTGTAAGGATGTTCTCTAGGTTATGGTAGAGATGTTTGAGTTTTGGTGCTCTAGAAAATGAGCTTCAAAGTTGTGTGGGATTGCATAGTTTAGATGAACTATTGGAAAGAGTTATGTGTTTGAAGGTTGTTACACCTACTGCAAATGTATCTAGAAGTATCTAAGATGTGTTCTCATGCATGATGAAGCATGTTACATCATCCACATGTTATCTTCTTGTTGGAAACCATGTACTTCAATGTTCATTTGTGTTTTCATTAGGTTTGGTTGACCTGGTGTTTACACTTCATATGAAGAAATTAAAATTTAATTAAGGAAGCATGTGGTTGATCTGAGATGTTTCTTTTGGTCTTGGTTAAGTGTGTAATTGGTCCATTTTCATTCTTTTCCACTGCGGGAATGTTGAGTTTCCGACCTAGTTTGAATTTATGAAATGAAGTGTATGTGGCCAACCTTGGAGAATGTTTCTAAGGTTGAAGATGGTATAAATGCAAGTCAGATGTGAAGGATTATATGATTTAAATTAACAAAGTAACCCACTAGTGAAGAGTAGAGTTGTGTGAAAGTGAGTTGAGGCATCAATACTTCATTGTGTTAGATTCCTAAAAGCAATGAGTTGAAGGTTTCTGTAATTCTTTGATCAAGGCTGCGGATGTGTGTAATTTTATGTGGTGGATCTTTCTGTTATCTTTTATATTTGTAGGCAGTGAGCCTCCATGTTGGACAGTGAGTCCTTTTGTAGGCAGTGAACCTTTGTATCTAGACAGTGAGTCCTATCCTAGGCAGTGAGCCTCTTGTATTTGGTTTTGCTATCACTTTATATTGTGAGTTAATCCTCACCATGTTTTTTCCCTTATTGGGTTTTCCACGTGAAATTTGGTGTTCATTGTGTTAATTTTTCTTTCTGTTATCTACATTTCATGTTCATACTTAATAACAAAATAGTGTGGTTGTGAAGTTGATAAGTGTTAGGAGTTTTATGTTTGAATTTGGTGACAACTGATTCAACCCCCCTCTCAGTTGTCTTGTGCCTTTTAACAATTGGTATTAGAGCTTTGGTTCCTTGGTGTGGAGCTTAACCACTTAAGGAGGATCTAATGGTGCATAAGTTGGAAATCCTTATGTTCGATGGATCTGATTATAGTGACTAGAAAGTGCATATGAGAGGATATATTATCTCTCTTGGTTACGAGACCTGGAAGGCTATTGAGACAAAGTATTTTGCTTTGGCAAGTGGTCCTACTACTGCAAATGAGGTTTCTTCTTATGAGGAGAATGAAAAAGTGAGTTATGCTATTTACAGTGCTTTATCCAAGACTGTGTGAACAAAAGTTATCTCTCTAGGAACTTCTTATGAAGTTTGGAAGTTGGAAGATCTTTATCAAGGAAATGATAGAGTGAAATTGACAAAGAAGCTGGTGGCAAAGCGTATCTATGAGAATATGAAAATGGAAGAAGGAGAATATATTGCAAGCTATTTTCATATAATTGATCTGGCAGCAAATAAAGTTAGAAATCAAGGGGGTACACTGACTGATGAAGATATAATTGAGAAGATTCTAATGACTCTACCAGAATGTTACAGTGACAAAATTTCAGTTATTGAGGAAACATATGATCCTAAGAAATATACTAAAGAAGAGCTATTTGGCACCTTGAATACATTTGAGATGAGAAAGTTTGGAAAGAAAGAGGAAAAGACAGAAACAACATTTAAAGCAACAAAGATTGAAGATGATCCGGATGGTGATGGTTAAGATGAGTTGGAAGCGAACTTTACAAGGAAGTTGAAGAAAGGTACCAGTAAGTATAAAGGTATGCTGCCCTTTAAATGTTTTAGTTGTGGTAATATTGGTAATTATGCTTCAATATGTCCAAATAGAATTGTACATAAGAAGAACAAAGATCATAAAGATAGAAAGGATAAGAAATACAAAAAGTTGTACTATGTTAGAGAAGAAGTTGGAATCTTTGATAACGAATCTGATTATGAGAATGATGATAGTGAATGCTTGTTGTTAGCTTTGGAGAGTAAATTTGTGTCTGATAACTCTCGAAAATGTGCAAGAAAAAGTGACTCAGAGAACAAGAAGGATGAGATGGAAGGTACTTTGGTAACCACATTTCATGCTAGAAAAAATGAAGACTATTGGGTGATTGATAGTGGATGTTCTAATCACATGACCGAAGATAAACGCTATTTCTTCTAAAGCCTTTGACCCCTTTGTTTCCATCTTCATGTTCTAGAGTCATTCACCACCATATAAATGTTTCACACTATCGAATTAGCAGTCAAAGTTCCATCCAGACCATCATTCTTTATTTCTTTCCATCAATAGACAACTCCAACGCAGGTTGGTTTCTCAATTTTCTTGCCATTATGATGACATTTTGATGAATATATATTGTATGTCCACATTTTTGAGGTTTTAAAGGTAAATTATTAGGTAAATGACATGTTTCAGATGTAGTTCTTTCTAGATATGTGCCTTTTTTGGATTGTTAGTATAAAACAATTAACTTACAGTCTCTCTTACCCACTTCTCCTTGATCCTTTCCTCTCTCCCTATTTTATCTTCCTCTTTTCACTTTCTCTTTCTTTCTATTTACACATATATCTTCTCATTCTATATTTTTCATCTTATAGTCTCTCTCACCCCCTTCTTGATCCATCCCTCTCCCTATTTTATCTTTCTCTCTCTTTCTCTTTTTTTTTCTATTTACACATATGTCTTCTCATTCTTTTTTTTTCCTCTTTGTATCACTCCCCCCTCCCCCCCTCTCTCTCTTTGTCTCTTTGTCTCTCCCTAACCCCTCTCTTTGTCTATTTGGCTCTTTCTATGTTGCTTTTCAGTCTCTCTCCCTCTCTATGTATCATTTTCCCTCCTCTCTCTCTCTCTCATTCTCATTATACCAACACTATTTAAACCTCCTTTCCTTCCTTTCCATTGATTTTATTTCTACATCACCACAATATTCTAAAAAACTCACATATGATATAAATTATGACTTATTAACTAAGCTTTCTATGTTTTTGGGAGGGAACCAAAATATATTGATAGAAAATATTTTGATATTTTAGAAATATTGAATTTCAAGATATTCAAATACATTGTGTTTATTTGACCATTGCATTTGAAATTTTAATACTGTTATTTTTAGATAAGTTTGAAGTCACCCTATAACTTCATGCTCATCACACATTTTATATCAAAAATATTATAGAAATTATACAAAAAAATATCTTTAAATTGTATTTTTATTTATTATATTGTTCACTTTTTTATTTGATTGTTCTTAAAATATACTTTATGCTTCCACTTTATATCAATATTTTTTAATTTCATAAATCAATTTTAATCTTATAAAAGATTAAATTAAATTAACTTAAATATAATAAAAATAATATAAATTTAAAATAATTACACTTAATTTGAAAATTAAAAAAAAAAGTTTGAAAAAAGACTTTCAAATGATAAGATGATTCTCTTACTAACAAGGTTGCATTTTTTCTTGACTTGAACATTAATTAAATATATATATTTTTAATTATATGTTAAAATATTTTTCCTTTTTCTGTTGACGTAACTTTTTCTTAATGAACAATCCTTTTGACATGAACTTTTTTTACCTCTAGATATAAAAAACAAGATTTGCAGAGCAATGAAGTTCCTACCAAATGTGCAAGTATAGTCTTGTTTTTATTTGATGTGTCCATTATGTTTTAGCAACAATGTTGATATTATAATATGGTCAACAATTGTAATGTTCATTTCATATGTTTCAAATTGTCACCTAAACTCACTTGGTTGTTCCAACAATTTTTCTGTGAATAATAAAAGTTTGATTGAAACCGATTGTGCAGCTTGTAATCCATGCATGAACATGTTAAGGATTCAAGTATTTTGGATTCCATAGGACAATTTTATGTCCTTTTAATTGGTAAGTAGGAACATGCCATGTTGCAGTCTCCTTTTATCACCATTCGTCCAGTATAGTAGAAGAACCTATGGAAATGGAAACTTGAGTTAAGTGACCATTTGGCTTCAACAATTATTTTGAGTTACATCAATATTTTACCAAACATGATGAGAGGAGCACACATCAAAAGCAACAATACATTTTGGCTTGAGAAAAATAGATGCAAATTTGTAGCAATATGTCATTGCTTAAATGTGAAATAGGTTTCTAATTTCATTTGAAGATGTGTACTATATAGAAAAATCAAGCATAGTAGTATGAAGCTTGGATTGCACACACCATTTTCAGTTTTTTGTTGACCAAGGTGAAACATTTTCAATGGATTTGGTAAGAAAATTATCTTTGTTCTTGTAAAGGGATGTTTACACATTGAGAGTAAAGATGGATGTCAAGATGAAAATATCAATTGCTTTCAAGTCTTCAAAATGTTGAATAGAATATGGGTGTAACTATAGTGTGTATAATAGAAGCACAAGATGAGAATTTGGTATACATTGAACATTGGTATAGTAGGGAAATGGATACCCGAACATAAAAGTCTCTATTTGATATATGTTTTGGGAATTCACCTTCAATAAAATTGGATTTTATTTATGTGTAGCAAGAAGAGAACAAAAAGAGTCAAATTTAGATGCAAGAAAGGCCAAAAATATTTTCAAATTTGAGAGATACATTTCTATGTTTGAGAGCATCTTAGGGAATTTCAAGCTAGGCACAATAGAATTGTCTAGTTCTATTTGAGCAAGGATAAGCTTCACAAGTAAGCAAAGAAATTAAATCCATTGAGTTATGGTCCATGGAGTCCATAGAATGAGCTAGTGACTATGCATCTGTTTTAAATTTTTCTTCGAACATGAGATTAAAGGAAGTTATGGAAATTAAGATGTACCCAAGGGAGGTGGCCTATAGGGGACTTATTTTCGCTTTTAAAATTAACCTTGTTAGGGCTTCATGCTTCCAATATAAGGGATGGATAGTTTGAAATGGATCAGTTAAGAGTAAAGGATGTTCTGTGACAAACATAATTAAACAAGGCACCAATAATACATGTTAGGGCATGGTAGAGTACAAGTAGTTGGAATAAGAATGTGTAATTCTTTAGGAAATAACTTGAGGTACCATAACCAAAGGAATCCAAGGCATCATTGCACCTTCTCAAACAAACAAAAATTGGGAATGAAGTTTTGTGGATGGATTAAACAATCTGTGTAGCTATGGAAGTGATTCAACAAATCACAAAAAAATTATTTGACATCAAGGAAATGAGTTTTTATACTAGCATAACAGATTTTTTGATCGAGGAATCTGTTCTTAAGAATGACTATATGAATCCCAAAAATTTCCAGTAAACATTAAACCTTTGTTTTTAGCTTCTGTGATTTGGGACTTAATTACTTTATAGTTATCGCATTGTTATGTTTATGCTTCTTTAACTCATTGTATGTAGTTACTTCTCATGCTAGGTTTCCTTTCCTCTAGCAGTTTTCTATCGACACTGATTCTACTATTCAAGCTCCACTTACTTACTTTTGGCTATTTATGAATATCTCGAACAATCATAGTTCATGGTTGATGCCTATTTTAAAGAACATTGTTTACAAATCCTAGTCCTCTTAGGTGACATGGTGTTCAATATGGATTCATAACTATTACGGTGGTGCTTTGAGCTGGCCAAGTAGGAATGTAAGACCATGTAGTTAATTCTATCACACATAGTCTTGATGAATGATAAGCTCTTTGAAAATATGCTATTTCTCTTAGTATAAAATGAACTTGTGCCTAAGAAGCTAAGAATGCAAGATGTAAACTTTCAGAATTGATAAATGTAAATAATGAATCTATGTATATAATACTTTTATGTTTATATTTCATAATGTTTACTATAAAATATAATAATAATATAATATATATTAATAAAATAATTATATTAAATATAATTTAATTTGTGAAAATATAATGTTAATGAATTTAATGCACATATGATAATGTTATATTTAAATACTATTAAGTTTGAAAAATGAAAACTTAATAGTATCATTTAGTAAAATTGCATTTCTTACTATTTTTAGAGAGGAAAAAGGTTAAAATTATTTTGAAAGAAATAAAATAAAATAGCCTCTTAGCCTCTGACATGTTGAGGAAATTCTTCCACAAATTGCATGGAAAGCTATCGTGGAGAATGGTAGCAAAGGTTGTATAATCAATATTTGTGCCTATCAGTTTGGCTGTTTGAAGCTCTTTTTCCTCGTGTCTAGGAACAGGCATCCATCTGCACTATGAAAAATTTCATTTGATTGCAATTTTTTGTGTATAAAATTGACTATTTAACATATGCATGTGCATTCTATCTGTACTAATGTCAAGAGCATAGGGGTTCTCAATTTGTTGGTATCTAAAATTGTAATGTCTAGAAATTCAAATGCACACCCCATTAGTAACAACACAAATGCTCTTGCACATGAGAAAGCTATTCAAGGGGCAACTAGGATTGTTGTGTCAAAGGAGAGGCCTTCTATATCAAGCACATATGCCATCATAAAGACAATAAGCACAAAATAGGATTTAGGGAGGTATTTTTCTCCACAAAGGAGACCAATTGGTTTTTTTCCTTCCTTGGATGTCAATGAGGGATTGCTACATGTCAAAAAAAAGAGGAGGCTTAATTAGGTGTGTCGAGTACACCCTGTGGCACTCAAAGTCATATTTACATCATATATATGCATTACTTAAGTGAATATCTAGTCTATAAAGGCATATCAGGGTTGTCTAGCATGGAGATTACATTGGAATTTTGTTGTCTAAATTTTGCTAAATGTTTCTCTGGAATTCTCAACTCTCAATAATCTGAGGTTGTTTCTCCTCCATAAAAGCAGCATACCAACGTTTGTTTTCTTTTACACACACCAGATTCAAGTTTTAATTATAATTTTATGATGTGAATAAAATAAAACTCCTTCAATAAATGATAATCATGGTCATTCAATAAATAGGACAGTCATAACACATGATGCAAGAAAGCAGTCACAAGATAATGAGTTTAGCAGCCTAAATCATTGTAGATAACTTGAAAGATTCTCTTGTAGGCTTATTGCCATATTTTCATTACTCTTATATTTTCCTACAATAAGAACAAATTTGACTCAATATGGAACCAAGTGGTTTCATCAAAATTATAGAGGAGGTCAGTTCAAGGAGAGTTTCCATTGACATTAAATAGAGGGGATTTTTCTTGAAACTTTGAAGGAAATAACATCACCATGCAAAGGATGGTGAGGTCACCTCAAATTTCATGAGGAAGGAAAATATTCTCAAAGTGAATGTGATTAAGATCTTATGGGGATGCACGATAAAGACTCCTAAGGCAGTCAACAATGTTTTGTGAAAGACAGTGCTTTAAAGGGACAAGTAACCAAGGTGACAAAGAAAATTGAGAGTGAGTAATAGTAGTCATGGGCATAGTGTGTTAGAAACAAAGGCAAAGCATCACAATAAAACCCTTGTCAAAACCTTGTTTCAAAAGTTGTTCTTTTTAAAATATTATTATTACAAAGACCTATAGTGCAAATTTAGAACAAAACAATTATGGACATGAATCATTCAAGGATGAAAAAAATGATGAATATTTACATATGTAATAATAATATAAATAAAGGGACATTTCCTTTGGGCAATGGTATATATCATAGAAAATAAATCGGTGAGACTAATATTTTGTTGTGCTTCCCTTCACAACTTGTAGACACGTAAAATATATTGATTGATCCTATGCACTTGATCCTGATTTACTAACACCAGTTCATTCTAAATCATCTCCTTTACTAATCATTTAATTAAATAACCCTTATTTAATTAAATTCATCATGCATTTCATCTATTAATTAAATAAATCAATTTTATCTGATTAAATCATTATCTTCTATTAATTAAATAAATTATTTTGTTTAATTAATCCTAATATCCCTCTTTTAATTAAATAATTCATTTTATTTAATTAATCTCTAAAGTCATATCCTTTAAATTAAATAAACTAACCCTTATTTGATTTAAGTCTAACATCATCCCCTTTAATTAAATAAATCAAACCTTATCTAATAGTCATTATTCCTCTCATTTTGATTTATTTAAATCTAAATATCTTAGTCAAAGTGTCAAATTAGTTAGTCTTCATCTAAATTAATCAAATCACGACTAATCCTAACACTAATCCCTCAAATCCTCTATATTTTTCAACTTGCACAAGTAAAAAAATTTAATTGATTTATAAATTCTTCTATTTCATTAAAAAAGGGGATCAAGTTGGAATATTCTTCAAATTTGAAATTCCCTCCCAAAAGGACTTGTCCATCCAACAAGGCATTAAAGGCCTCTTACATGTCCTTTTTTTTCTTGAGCCAAGTGGCATTAACTCTTCTTTCTTCTCCCTCCAACATGTCACTTCTCCAATTTCAAATATCCACATAATAGTATTTATTTGCACATTCACTAAAATGTGCTCCACCTCTATCCACTAACATGTTGACAAGTGTCACAATACCATTGGCTCATGTTTATTCCCACATTCATCCCTTTTGCTTATTCTTCCATCATTCTCTTCTTTAAATAGAAGGCTCTTTTACTAATTTTGGATCCACAACTTTATGCAAGATCATTATCTTCATGTTTTGAGCAATTTCATCCATTCTCATCCAAGTTTCATAGTTTTTATCAATTTCATAGCTAGTTTATGGAAAATTTTAGCAAGGAGCATCATTGATCATCGTAAAGCTTGCAAGGAATTGGGAAAGGGCTATTTTCCACATCAAAATTACACCAATTCCCCCATGGGATTGAGAGTTTGAGCATTTGAATAGGATTTAGATTGCCTTATTTGGTTTATTTGCTTTTTTTCTTGTTCTTCATGCTTCAAATGAATCCTATGGGGAATGATGGTTTTGATTTGCATAACTGACTAACATTGTGTTTGTTGTTCGTGTTTGTGTAGGTCTAGACCCACCATTCACATTTTGGCACTAGAAGGAGCGCGAATCTTGATAATCTAACATGTTTTTTGTGAAATTCCATTGTTTTTCAATTTTTTGTGTCTACAAGAAATTGCGGTGCTACAAAGGTCAAACAGCGTCGCTATCAGTTCAATGATGCTATTTAGTGATGCTATCAAACTTCAAATTGTGATGCTGAAGTCATTTTCCTATGGGCTGATCAAATCAAACTCCAAAGTTTGTCGTTGGGTGAAATAGCGATGCAATCACGGTCTTTGTTTCTTCATAGAGCGTCACTAGTTTCACTAGAGTGTCGTTGACCTGCTTCAAACTGCACCACCTTTGCAAATTGCACCATTGGGGTGGGGTAAAAGGTAGATTTCAAGTTATTTTTAACATGTGCTTTTTAGTTTTGATCACCTTTGACTTCTAACTGGTTCTTGGCTCTGTTTTCTAAGTTTTAAACTAGTTTTTGTAGGTTGGAGTGATCAAAAGGGAAAGGAGGAAACAAAAACAAGACTTGTTATGGCATCTTCTTTCAATTGTATCAAGTGTTTTTAAACACTTTGGAGGCACTTATAATTCCATCCCAAGGATTTTGTTACTTTCAGTTTTAGGACTCAATAATTTTCATTTGGGCTTAAAAAGAATAATCAAAGGGATTAAAAGAACTTTAGGAACTTACTAGAGTTGATTTTGGGCTAAAAATTGAACAAGAAAACCTCACACTTCATCTTGGTGCTTAAAAAGAATCAACTATTGCTTTTGGAGTTAAAATGAACATGTTCTTTTTGTGCTTTGTAATCTTTTGTACAAAGCAATATCTTTTAAAAGTCATTTGCACTTCTCTCACACCTCATGATGATCTTGATAATCAAAAGTCTTTTGGTGATATTAAGTTGTATAAAAGATTTCCTCCACATTTCAATTTGGATTCTTAAAATTAAACAAAGCTTACTAGTGTGAGTGGAGTGTATCATGTGTGTTCTCTCTTTGTTCACGTAAACAAAGATTGATCAAACTACAAATGTGCTTACTCACTTTTGTTTACCTTTAGAGGGGATTGCCTAAGAGACACATCCGAAAGGAGAACTCAAAGGTGACTCCAACCAGTTTTTCACTCGGACTAGTATATAAAAGGATAAGACTAAACTATCAAGTCCAATGGTATGTAGGCCTTAGTCGTACAATGTCTTTCAGAATGGGGTACTACCTTAAAAAGTATAAGAGCCCCTAGTAGGATTGATTAAAGCCTTTAGTGGCTTGTTGGACACTTGCAAGGTGCCATGTCCCCGATCAGCCTGACTAAGAACCAATTTGTATAGAGGCCAAAATCCTTACTATTTTTTGGTGCAAGAATGGTCATTCTAAAGCCGCTCCATATTCTTGCAGTTCTTGGTAGAGATGAGAAGTTCATCATGGGAGATTCATGAGAACTAAAGCTTGGCTCACCCGGAGAAGTGACTGTTGTGGAGGGGAGCCACTGTGGTCAAGCTTTTAATCATCTGCCAAGAATAAGCGCAGATAGATTTATCCAAGTGGGGATTCACTAAATGTTGTCTCTTTCTATCCTACGGTTGTGCATTATCTTAGAATCAAAACACTTTGCTTGGATCTAAAACATTGGAAAACAAACATTTAACCATGGTCATCAAATTTCAAACCCTTTAGGAGGAACAAATATCCTTGAAAAATCTAAGTGCTATTGCTTTCCCTACAGATTCCATCCTTAGAGGCTTCTAAGCATTTGGATTTACATCTCAATTTTCTCTTACTAAATTCAACATTAGGGAACTATTGCCTTAATTTCCTTGATTTCCACATAATGGACTTTGTGAGATGAGAAGAAATTGGGACATTAGACATTTAGTTTGAAAACCTAATCAAGAAAGTTTTTGTGGTAAAAAGAACTTATTAAGCAAAGATAAGAAATAATTGGACCCCACACATGTGCTCTTTCAAATGATTTCCCAAAAGATCAAAATCCAAAAACCAAAGTCCAAAGGTCTTAATAAAAAGCTCGCAAGAAACGTTTGTCTATGCTTTACGAATTTAGAGAAAGATTGACCTTCAACTTTTACAAACGTGCATCAAAGAATATTCCAAATTTGTATTCATTTTACTATTGTCAAAATCCAAGAATTTTTCAAAGGTTTGAGTATCTCACATAGGAAGTATTAGCATGTTCTTCAACACCTAGGTCTATAAAACAAAAGTCTCTCTAAGTCTCTTAGGATCAAAATCAAAACACCTTCATCCATCCTCAAAATCAAAATCAAAATCCACCGCACAAACAACTCTTGGAAGTCTTGAAAAAATCATTCATACTAAACTTTGGAAAAATCCTATTGAAATCAAATCAAAATCATCTTGTTTGACTAGGTGTGTGTAGATGAATCCTTCTTTACACACTTAGTTAAATTATCATCTTGTGGACAAGTTTACTCTAGGACAACATACAACCTCTTAGAGTTTATGAGTTCATTATCCAAACCAAGTCAAATCAAAATCAAAATCCAAAATTAAATCAAACATCAATTTGAAAGTCCTCAAGTTTAGTATTTACTTCAAGGTTTCCTAAGAGTTCCAATCATTCATAATCATCCATCTTTCATTATTTCATCACCATCCCTTGATCCTTAATATCTTATATTTTATTTTTTGTACCTAAAATTTTAGATCAATCCAAGGAATTAGAGCTTCACCTCCCACATTCCTAAAAATTGATCCTCATTTTATGGTCCAAACTAGATCTCAACACAAGAAGAACATGGAAATGAACAAAGAAACATCCACTTTGAGTGACTTGAGTCAAACCACACCCAAAATGAATCCCATTGGATCTAGCAATCCCACACTCAATCTTCCTCCACTTCCATAAGATTCTCAAGAAGAAGGTGGCCAAGTAGAGGAAATCACCAACAATGTTATAGGGATGACTCAAGATGAAATCATAGAAATGGTCCAAAATCTCGAGACTCACAAAATTTTCAATGCTATGATGAAAATTAACCCCTTACAATACATACTAGAATTGGAAAAAGAAGGGGCTAAACTCCCTTCTGATTTTGATGTAAGCACCATTGTGGAGAAACCTCTTGGGATTATGCCCCTAGTCTCATTTACACCTTCATTTCAAAGCATCACTCAAACCATCCCCCAAATCACATCATCCATTGCTCCAACTCAACCTATTTTCAACAAGGGAAGCCCATTGCTTCAAGCTCTTCAAACACATCCCCTTGTTAACAACCAATACTTGGATGCAAACACCATCTTGGGCCAGTCTGTTCCTCAAAATCTATTACACCCATACATTTTTCTCACCTTTCATGACCCCAACGACCCATCCTCTTTTCACGCAACATTGACATACCCTCTTAACACATAGGTTTCTCTTCCCATGACTTCACAAGGAGAGGGTGGATTATTTGGACAAGGGGGAATCTTTGACCCCTCATCATCATCATTTCCTCAAGGGAACACACCACCCATTTTTCCACCACTTCCACCTCTACCATTAACATCCACACCACTCCTCAATTTAGGGAAACCCCCTTTATCAATCCTTAATCAGAAAAATCAAAAAAACCCCCCAATCATAAATCAAAACATCACACCAAATCCTCCGATAATGCCACCAATATCGCAAAAACAAGTGGAAACCATCCAAGCAACACAAGCAATTGCACCACCACCTATTAAAACAGTCTCTCAAGGACCAAGCATATCAATTACACCATCTACCATGCAAACTTCTATCATTAATTCAACAAGACCTCTCTCACAACAACAAACACCATTCTAAATCTACCACCACCAACACCACCAAGGAAAAACATAGAAAACTAGTATAGCATCACATTAGAAGAAGCTCAAAAATCCTACCAAAAGGCACTTCAACAATTCCAAGCTCAAAAAACACAACATGCAAGTTGCAGCACAACAAACACAGGCGCAACAAGCCGCACGACAAGTGCAACAAGCTTCCCAATCTCAAGCTCTTTTGTAACAACAACAAGCTACCCAAGTTGCGCAAGCAAATTAAGCAGCTCAAGCTGCACAAGCCGCACAAGCCATACAAGCTGCATAGGCTACCTAGGCTGCACAAGCTTCCCAACAGGCTCAAGCTCAAGCATAGGCCCAATATCAAGCTCAACAAGCACAAGCACAAGCACAATATCAAGCTGCTCAACAACAAGCATACTAGCAAGCCCTGCAACAATACTAAGCGCAACAAGAAGCAACCCAACTATTAGCCCAACAACAAGAATTATTGGCACAGTAGCAGCAAGACCAACAACAAGAGTTGTTGGCACAACAACAAGACCAACAACAAGCATTGTTAGAAAAACAACAAATGTAGGCCTATTAACAAGCCTTGATCACACAACAGAGCTTGCAAAAAACTCCCACAAACATGTAAAACACACCACCCATCACATGAAAAATTCAAAACACGTTCACTCCACCTCCCGATCTGCAAAACGACGTGATGCCACAAATCAAATTTCTATTGCAACAAGTGCTAGATCTCTAATTTGGGAAAACAAAAAAAATACCAAGCCATTTGTGCCCCTATGCATTCAACACGAGCCTTGCGATGGTACCATTCCCAAATGGGTTTGAAATCCCTAAATTTGACAAGTATCATGGGACAGGAACCCTGAAGATCACATCAGGGAATTCCAGGTACATTGCATGGAGGTCGCATATGATGATACATATCTAATGAGGCTATTTCCTCAAATTTTGGCTGGGCCCACCATGGAATGGTTCTCTCGCCTTCCTCCTGGGATCAAAAAGTTCCAAGAGATTGTAGACACATTCATAAAGAACTACACATTCAATATAGGCATGGATGTGAGTCTAGAGGAACTATCTGCTCTTAAACAAGCTAAGGGAAACATTCACTTCCTTCTTACAATTATGGTGATCCAAGGTCAATAGGAGCAAGTGGGCCATGCCAGAGGAACAATAGATATGTACCATCATTTCCAACCTCGAAAACACCACATACGACCATTTGATCCCCAAGGCACTCAACATCGAAAGAGCCCTTATTGCACAAGGGGGCACACCCACATATCAAGAATATCAAGACAATCACCCATCCACCAGTTACAATGAGAAGCCTCACACATGGGCGAAAAACAAAAATGTCACTAATGATGGTGTCGTTGATGCCAAGTTCATAATCAATTCTTCAAAACAAAACACGCAATCATACCAACAACTGCAAGGCAACAATCGAAACAATATGCAAGGTAATATGATATCAAAATAACCCCCCAACAATCAAGTCAACAATTTGAATAATCAATGGGGACCACCTTCACGGAAAAAATATCCCCCCAAGCGAAAATACACAGCCCTTGGGGAATCAATTGAATCAGTCATGAAGAAAATAGTAAATGAGAATCTCATCAAAGTCCCCATCTATGAGAATTATAAAGAGCCCCAAGTAAAACCCCCATGGTACAATGAAAACCATCTTTACGATTTTCATAAAATCAAAGGGCACACAACAACCAGTTGCATGAGATTGAAAAATCTAATCCAATACATTATTGATGATAATATCATAAACGTTAAACAACCAGCCAAAAATTAGGACCTAAAGATATACACGAATCTGATGTTGGATCATAACAAAGGGAACGACCATGGAAAGACAAAGTATGGCAATGTAAACCATGTGTATGATCCTGTTGTCACATCCCTAGATGAATGGGTCACTGTCGTTATTGTCAAGGGAGCCAAAGTTGATTGTGGAGTCACCACATGTGGTAGAAAAGTTACTATTGCTGGATCATCCTAGCCACCTAGGGCATCCACCTCAAATCCAAAATCCATCCCCAATGGATACAGTGTCTTAGACTAGCTAAAAAGAACCCCTGCTCAGATCTCCATCATGGAGTTTCTAAAGGTTTTTCCTGCACAGAAAAATCCTAGAGGAAGCATTGGATTCATCCACCGTCTTCACAGATCTTGATGTTGACTAGTTCCAAGCTATGGTTGGAAACATCACCACCCAAAATATCCTAATGTTCTTTGATCAAGACATCCCCACCCAACCATCTCATAATCATGCACTCCACCTTGAAGTCCTAGTTCATAAAAATAAAGTCAAAAGGGTCTTGGTGGATGGGGGTGCGGCTCTAAATATTTGTTCATTGAAGCTAATAAAAAAGTTGGGATTCTTCGAGGACTCAATTGAAAAAGGTAAAGGTATAATAATTAGAGCATATGATGATCAAAAAGAGTGTCTCAAGGCACCATTCAACTCCCCATTCAAGTAGGGCTGACCATCATGGAAACCACATGCCAGGTTCTTGACCTTGACTTGCCTTATAACATCCTCTTTGGGTGTCTATGGATCCATGGTATGCAAGATGTCACATCCACCTTCCATCAGTGCATCAAATTCCCATATCAAAATCAAGAGGTCATGGTCCATGGTGATCCTGAGCCCTTTTAATACTACAAGAACCTAGAAGCAAAATACTATAAAATCCCTCAAGTCCCAAAGAACAATGAAGGCCTTACAACTCCATATGTAGACCCAACTACTTTAGCCTCCACTTCTGAGATAAAGACACCTGACACTCCCGACATATATGAAATCAAAGTCATTATCCAAGACAATGGGTGTGGGGATTACAGAATGAAGAAAAGTGCTTTTGTAGTAGGAGAGTTACCTCAATCTCCTAGGACTCACGAGAAGCCCCAACCAATTGAAACATCATACCAAACCTTTCAAGCAGACCCCTCTAGATTCAGATGTTGGGGGGACCTAAGTCAGGAAGTTGTAGATGAGGACATATCAAGTCTGTTGTACCAAGATGAAAGGGTCGTGCTTGATCTTCCCATGGATGATAGCAACAAAGGGCTACAAATAATGCAAGGATGGGGCTACAATAAAAACCAAGAAACTCAGACAAAATGACAATGGTATTTTAGAGCCTATTATTCCTAAGAAGCACATAAGGAATCTTGGCCTTGGATGTACTCCTCTGAAGTTAACCATACTTGGAAAAGGTGCCTCAATTAGAAAGGTCAAAGCTTCCTCCTTGGTTCCGGTATCAATTACTTACCCTTTTGAGGACCCCCTAACTGACTTACCCATGCTATTCGAGGATTCCTTCCTTCTTGTGATTAGTACCCTATCTTTTGAATCAAACAACCAAACCCATGAGCTAAACTTAGTCTATCCCCAACTCATCGACTATGACCAACAAAGACCACCAATTTTGGACACATTCAAAAATGATGAGGCACTCTTAGAATTCATGGGATTACATGATACTATACCATGTGGAGATCACAAGGCTAGGTTCAACATCGTGTTGGACACACATGCCTATTACGAGGAAACAATTGAATCCTTTAGTTGCAAAAGTGAAAATTTGAGAATAATCTCTAGGTCCTTGAGTGAAAAGCACAATGTGGCACTCTCTGACCCAAAAATAGTAAAAATAAAGGATGCATCCAATGGTGAAAACCTCTCTAAGGCACCATAGGATGAGGGATTCAATCTTCCCCTTAGCACAATTCATCAGGAGAAGTTAGCGGTCATAGTAGAGAAGTGCAATCCAGACAAATTGGGGACAAAAGATACACCACACATAACCTTCTATGCAAAATCACTTCTAATAGAAGAACAAGAACTCTTAGCTATGTTTCTAAAAGAAAGAAAGAAAAAAATTGCATGGACCTATGCTAACATGCCTGGGCTTGATCCAGAAGTTGTGGTTCACCACCTCACTGTATATCCCTAAGGAAAGCCAGTGAGACAAAAGCTAAGGAAGATGCATCCCCAAATAGCATTGTTGGTCAAGATGGAATTACAAAAGCTCCTAGATGCCGGGTTCATATGATTGATTGATTATCTAGAGTGGGTCTCAAATCTCGTACATGTTTCAAAGCCCACTAGGGGCATTCACATCTGCATGAACTTTAGAGATTTGAAAAAAGCATGTCCCAAGGATGATTTCCCTCTCCCAAACATTGAAATGATTGTGGATATGATGATAGGACATGAGATGTTATCACCAATGGATGGATTCTTAGGTTACAACCAAATCAGGATAGCTAAAGATGACCAACACAAAACATATTTCACTTGTCCATGGGGGACATATTGCTAAAATATGATGCCATTTGGGCTGAAGAATGCAAGAGCTACTTACCAAAGGTCCATGACACTAATATTTCGTGATATGATCCAAAAAACTAGGGAAGATTATGTGGATCATTTATTGGCTAAGTTAAATAAATGTCAAGATCACATACCAGCTCTAAGCTCCATCTTTGACAGGCTAGAAAAGTACAAAGTCTGACTAAATCCAAAGAAGTGTGTCTTCGAGGTACAATCAAGCAAGCTCCTAGGGTACATTGTATCACTGAGAGGAATTGAGGTGGACCTCACCAAAGTCAAAGCAATCCTTGAGATGGAGGCACCAAGAAAATTGAAAGAGCTAAGAGGCTTACAAGGAAGACTCCAATCCATCCGCCGATTCATAACACAACTAGCAGACAATGCTATCCCATATTCTCATCTACTCCACAAGGGGGTAGCATACAAATGGGATGAGAAATGTGGCCATTCTTTCAACAAGATCAAGGAGTACTTATTCAAACCACCAGTTCTCATGCCACCAATTCCATACAATCTTTTGATCTTATATATATTGGCAACAACAATAGCTCTTGGTGCTCTCTTGGCACAACATGATGAAAATGGAAAAAGAGAGCTATTTACTACATCAATAGGACCATGGTGGGACACAAGATGAACTACACATCCATTGAGAAATCTTTCTTAGCAATCATGTTCGCCGCATAGATGTTTAGGCACTATATGCTAGCACATCAAATAAAACTCATTGCAAAGATAGATCCTCTCAAGTATCTGCTTTCCAAAACAATGCTTACAGGAAGAAAAACTAAATGGGTTATGATCCTGATAGAGCATGACATTGAGTATGTGGAACACAAGGCCATTAAAGGTCAAGCAATTGTAGACCAATTAGCAAAAGCACCAATATATTTAGAGAATCCACTTGTATCAGAGTTCCCTGATGAATCCATCTTCCACGTAAATACAACAAATCACTAGAAAATGTACTTTGATGGATCCTACACACAACATGGTCAAGAGCGGGATTCTTCTTCACTACACCCCAAGGGGATTGCATTCCTAAATCATATAAGCTATCATTTCCCTACATAAATAACATTGCAAAATATGAGGCTCTTGTCATAGGGCTAAGGATTGTGGTGTAGTGGTAGATCATGGCACTCAAAGTCTATGGAGACTCATAAATCATAATCAACCAGGTAAACAATGAATATCAAATGAAGGACGAAAAGTTAACTCCATATAAGAAACTGATAGAAAGCCTCAAAGATTTCTTCATTGATGTCACATTTGAGTAGATACCAAGAGAAAATAACAGAGTGACAGATGTTATGGAAACAATTGGATCACTAATGGAAGTCTCACACAACATCCCAAAATAGGAATTCCTCGTAGAGTAGCTTCTCATACCAACATTCAAGTTACCAGAGTATGAATTTTTGTGTGAAATAATTGGTCTCAGTGATCCCTAGTATCATGATATATACACCTACCTGAGAATAGGAGTCCTCCCCAACAATATAAACCCAAACCTCAAAAGAACATTTGTTAAGAAATCATCTTGATTTGTTATCTTAGGAGACACCCTATAGCATAGAAGCATTGAGGGAACCCTGTTACGATGCCTAAATGTTGAGGAAGCTTTGACTGCCTTAACTGAGGTGCACAACGACATTTTTGGTTCACATTCAAGTGGTATGACCTTATCTAAGAAACTACTGAGGACTAGGTACTATTGGCCTAATATGGAAAGGGAAGCTCACAACTATGTTCGAAGGTGTTTGCAGTGTCATTAGCATGGGGATCTCATCCATGCACCAGCTCAACAGCTCCACCCAATCATTAAACCTTGGCCCTTTTCATAATGGGGGCTTGATGTCATTGGAAAAATTAACCCCACCTCATCTAGTGGACATAAGTTCATCATCACCACCACAAAGTACTTCACTTAGTGGGTGGAAGCCATACCCATGACCTATATCATAGGAAAATAGATATCCAAGTTCATCCTAAACTACTTAATTTTTCGTTACGGTGTCCCTCAAGCCATTATCTCATATAATAAGACACCATTCAAAAACCAGGATGTTCGAGACCTATGCCAAAAGTTCAATATCCAACATCACTTTTCCACTTCATAATACCCCTAAGGAAATGACCAAGCAAAAGCTACAAATAAGACCATCCTAAAAATCCTCAAGAAAACAATTAATGACGTTGGTCACGATTGGCACCTATAGCTAAATCCCACCTTATGTGCCTACTGAACAAGTATCCACACACCAACAGGTGTAACCCCTTTCTCACTGGTCTACGCATCAAAATCCATCCTACCCATCAAGATTGAGCTCCCATCCCTAAGAATATCATTACAAAATCTCATCACAGATGAAGAATACTGGGTATCATGATTAAATGAGTTGGAACTACTGGATGAGCAGCGCATGGATGCCTTAAACCATTTGCAAGTCTACCAAAACCATCTCAAGCAGAGATACAACAAGAATATTAGGAGCTGAACCTTCCAAGTCGAAGAGCTTGTGCTGAAGCAGAATAAAAAAAAATGTACCAAATCTAGGTAGCAAGGGAAAGTTTGAACCCAATTGGTTGGGACCCTTCATCATCACAATGAGCTACAAGTCAGGGGAATATCAGCTATCAATGCCTGAAGGAGAACCTCTGCAAGAGCCCATGAATAGCTCCCATCTCAAAAAAAATTATGCCTAATCTTCTAAGGTATAAAACCAAAAATACAAAAAATAAAAAAATATTAAAAAAATAGAAAAATGATTAAAAATGGTAAAGAGAAAAATCATCCTCTAGTGAAAACCACTTCGGTGGCACTTTGGGCAAGTACCTTGGTGAAAACTTGGAAAATAGGCATCTTGTGTAAATAAGCACTTTCCATCCACCAGGATCCCTATGGCTTGTTTTGCATCATTCATGCCTCGCATTCCAAATCTCCATCTATCACCCATCCACATTCGCATCATAGCTTGATCTTGTGTTCACATCATGATCCCTTCTAGTGCTATTCAACCCATTTCTAAGGTCAATTTGTCCTACCTGTATCAGAGTAGTCTATTACATCACGCTAGGGTCACATTCTCATTGGATCAGATTCGTGTATATTCTTGAAGTCTTCCCTAAAATAGAAAATCCAAAAACATTCAAAAAATAAAAAAAATCCAAAAACATTCAAAACATGTCAAAATCCAAAAACAGGTCAAAAGTCAGTCAAAAAGAGAGTTGTCTTGTCTAACTATGGGTCTTTGAGCTTTGAACATAGGCAAGGTTGATCTTTGATCATCCCCCAAGACACTTAGGTCAATCCTTTAGGAGTCTATCACAATAAACTGGAAATCCATTTGCTCATATCTCATCAATAATCGAGTTAATGTCAATTGAACTACGTGGTCTCTACATGTATAATGTAGGCAAGGCTAATCTTTGATTAGCCCTCGAGGCCCCTAGGATAGGTCTTTAGGTTAGTCTCTTGGTAAAAATCTTAGAAAACACCAAAAACCTTGAAAAAATTGAAAATCAAAACATTTGTAAAACATCTCAAAAATACTAAAAACAACCTCAAAACATCAAAAACACCCAAATATTTGAAAAAATCCATCTATCCCATCTCGATTTCACTCATAATAAACAATTTTCATCCTCAACCTTTGGTAAAACAGTCAAAAACAGGTCTAGCAAGTTCAAAAGTGAAGACTAAAAATGTTAAAGTCTAAAGTCTAGGTCAATAGGTAAACAAGTTAGTCAACTCTTGGTATTAATAGCCTATCATCCAATCAATCTCATCATCATCTGATAACATCATGTCCTAGGATGCATCCTTCCTACAATGGACACCAACATTAGGCATCACCGTAGTTTAGTCTTGGCTAGCAGTATGAAGAACATTATCTTTTTTGTTTACTTGATCTTTGTTATTTTGACTTATCTTATTGTGCTCATTTCAATGACCTCTTGATGGTGTCCAAACAAAGGGATTTAGAGAGAAAGGAATGGGAAAACAGTTATTATATTTTTATCTGTTGTGCTTGTTAGATGTTCTTGTAATATAACCTTGGTCATGTGTGCTTTGTTTGGTTTGTAGGGAGGGTGTTTTAGGTGTCTTGTTGACCACATAGGAAGGCTTTCCTTTCTATGTTTTGGTCCAAGATGTTTAGAATATTTGAACTGCATTTTGAATGAGGTTTCATATGCTAGGTGTGAACAAGAGTACTCCTATCTGATTGTCGAGTCAAATTCCATCACACTAGGTGCAACGCCATCCTCGTTCTTTATACCTTGATGCATTGTGCCTATGTGTGTTATCAAACATAAGGTAAATAGCCCTTTTAAAATCCCAATTCCTAATAATCAAATCATCATCATCATCTCTAATAAAGTCTCGTAGATCATGGACTTGTTGGATCCTCTTGTCTTCATCTCATTTCTTCTTCTCTCCGCGCTAACATGGTACCATGACAGTTAATCAAAAACATCACTAATGCATCCATCCTGCATCCACAAACCGTCAGCATACTACATATCATATCACATAGAAAATACTAATCATCTCACATGCATTACATTTCATCATTGCATAATATAGATTGGTTATTCAAAGCATCTTATAAACCATACATTTGCATCCATTGCATAATCATATAAATATCATCATATCATTCATTTGCATAATCATAAAAGCATCATCATATAGGCATCATCATGCTATCCATATATGCATCATCATATCATCAATATAAGCATCGTCATATGCATCATCATCCATATACATATCATCCATACATACTAGAAAAGATACTAAAAAAGGAAAAGAGCACCTCACACATAATCATAACATATACCATCATCCATCATGGGAATAATATAGATTTGTTATTCTAAGCATTTTTAAATCATTTTCATATCATATCATTTTCATCCATATCATACATATACATCATCATAAAAGTGCATAGGAAAGATACTGAAAAAGAAATGCATCTATCCACCCATAAGCATCACATAATCATACATTGCATTACATCATATAGAATCAAATCACATATAGAAAAGCATATACATCCATCCATAATGTATAAATAAAATAGACACATCTCATAATCGAATCAATCATATCATATATATCAATAATGTAATTGTCATGGTACAAAATCAACATCAAATGTGTATGAATCAATGTATACAATGCCCACGAGGCTATAAAAAATAGAGCCCATGGATCTCAAAAATAATAGTGTTGTTGATCAAAAATGTGAGCTAGCCTTGGTTCTTGCTCCCCTCACCTAGCTATCTCTTAGGTTGATCCTGCCTATACCTTGTCTGCTAGGAGAAATCTACCACCCAAGTTGTTGGAGGCACTGCTTGCCGATAATGAAATTGATAGTACTTGGCCTCTTTCATTGCATCTTAGTACATCCATTTTGGGATTGTCCTACCCTAAGATGTCATTACCATTCTCTCCAACTGTTGCTATCTACCCACCTCTTGTGCTAACTATAGCTCAATCACATATCTACGTTGCCTCTCCTGATCTTTGCTCTATTGTGAGGGCCTAGACCTATTGCCTAGCCTGGTCCCTCTTTGCTATCAAAGTCTACACTTGGGCCTGGAGCTGCTAAATCAAAACATCCCTCTGATTAGGCTGAGGTGGTGGAGGTGGTGGTGGCAATGACTGATCTCTCTATGGGGGTTGTTGGTCCCTCACAAGGAGCTACTGATCCCTAGGGGCATCTCTCTATTGATGCCCATCCCCCTGATCTCTGTTCCTTGGATGGTGTGGAGGTGGTCTTCCTCCTCCTCCTCCTCCTCGTCCCCACCCTTACCTTGTTGTCTGGACTCAGGGTCTTCGGCGCGGTAGAACTATCCCTGGCACTATCAATCAAACTGGTGGCCTGAACCAGTCAACATAGGCCTATGTAGTCCTTGGATCTACCTGCCCCTGATCATAGGCCTAAGGTCTGGCTACCAGCTATTTGAAGATATCCACTGCATCCTTTGGTGGGATCATTTGACCCCATGTTGTCTCCTGGGTAGTCCTCACAAAAATGTCCACATACTGATCATCTGTCATGTCTTGGACATCACCGAACTATCTCGCTACTCGATCAGGCAAGTAGCGCTCAATCATGGTGTGCTCATGTCCCTACATGAGACGATCCTACCTTAAATAGAACAACTATTGAACATCATCATACCAGGTGGGCATCCCTAGCCAAGGCCTCTATATAAATGTGATCATCTCATCGATAACCCTCTACCAGTAAGGAATGTCAGGCCATCATGTGTGCATGAATGTCAGGCTGCCCCTATATCACCAATTTTTTGGGTCGTTGGGCTCCACGTCGACCACTATGACCCTCGGTCGAAGAACAGCTATGTGCTCCCATGCTCAGATGTGTAGAAGAGTGACACCAACTCCAATGGCTTTGTTGTTGCAATATGCAAACTTGTGCAAATCATGATAAAGTGAGACCAACATCACTGGTCCCCAAGAAAATCAGCATCTCCTGAAGAGCCTCCACTCCCAAGCTATACCCCATCTCAGACTAAAGTACCTTCCCTGCTGATCTAGAGCTACAAGTCCTGAAAATGTCGACACCCAACCTCCATAGCGCTCAAGCTCAATCTGTCCCTCGGTGAAGACAATCTCATCCATCCCCATGATCTCACAACAATAATCAGTGCCAACGTCCATGTCATATATCACCCTCTTGCCATGGATGGGAAATCGTAAAATCTACCAGATGTCCTTCAGTGTGACAGTTGCCTCACCAGTGGGAAGATGAAATGATGAAGTCTCACTATGCCATCGCTCAGCTAGTGTGGTCATCATTGCTAAGTTTTTCCTGATGGTAGGTGCATACGTAACGTACCATAGGACGATCACTCCAAATTTCTCTTGAAGCAACTCATGTAATTCAGTCAATCTGCTAAGCAACAAGGACCGATGCTCAAGTGAATGTACAAGCTCTATGTGCTCCACCAATAAAGCCACAACATCAAGTTTCGTAAAAAATCTGAATCCCGTTTGAAGTTTTCACAACTAAAACTGCAAAGGCGTCACTATTTGGAAACTCCAAATTGCACCGCTAGGACCCCCAAATTGCAAACTAAGCCGCAACATCACTATTTGACCGTTGGCTATTTGACCTAAGAACCCTAAACACCTAACTGGATTGCGGCGGCACCATTTGCATATGCGTTGCCATTTGGAGTTTGAACCCTAAATCCTAAATTATGACACAATGTCACATGTAGCAATAGCAACGTGGTTTAAGGCCTAGCATCGCCGATTCTACCCTTTCAATGG
This sequence comes from Sequoia sempervirens, assembly GCA_007258455.2. Lineage (NCBI taxonomy): Eukaryota > Viridiplantae > Streptophyta > Pinopsida > Cupressales > Cupressaceae > Sequoia > Sequoia sempervirens. Next base: position 109,313,218 of record VDFB02256132.1, read on the forward strand.
CGCTAAACAATGCCACTAGAATTTTTTAACTTTCAAACCCTATTAAATGCACACAAAATCAAAATAACAAGCTAGGTTAGGATCACATACTAATGGTCCTGCACCTAGAAGTCGCCAGTAGAGTCGCACTTGCTCAGAAATGTGTTGGGGAAGCACTCTTAGCACCATCTCGCATGAAGGTTGGAGCTCAAAAACAAGAAATTCTAAAGGTTGAGTGTGCAAATGAATTGAAAGTGACACCTCAAGGGCTATTTAAGCATGAAAATTAAGGGCTTTTTTAACCTTGTTTAGTTGTCAAACTAGGGTTTCATGCCCCCGACCACGTTTTCGCCCAATTGAAGCTCATTTTAGGTATTTTTCTTGCATTTTGGCATGTTTTTTCCATCCTGGGGATTTTCTAGACCCATCGAGCAGCTTGTCCTCTTTTTTTCGTGAGATCACTAAAAAATCCAAATTTGTGTCTAATTTCTCGAAGGGGTAGTATATCAGCATAATTCCTTCGCTGGGGCAGTAGTGGGGCATTTAAAAAAATATATATATATATTTTAATTTTGATCTTGGCAAGTTTATTCTTTGAACCAACGCAGTGGGTACATTGCTTCAAAGAAGGGAAAAATGTAAACACGTAAAATATATTGATTGATCTCGTGCACCTGATCCTGATTTACTAACACCAATTTATCCTGAATCATCTCCTTTACTAACCATTTAATTAAATAACTCTTATTTAATTAAATTCATCACATTTCATCTATTAATTAAATAAATCAATTTTATCTAATTAAATCATTATCTCCTATTAATTAAATAAATCATTTTGTTTAATTAATCATAAAATATCCCTCTTTTAACTAAATAATTCATTTTATTTAATTAAGCTCTAAATTCATCTCCTTTAAATTAAATAAACTTACCCTTATTTGATTTAAGTCTAACATCATCCCCTTTAATTAAATAAATCAAACCTTATCTAATAACCATTATTCCTCTCATTTTGATTTATGTAAATCCAAATATCTAAGTCAAAGTGTCAAATCAGTTAATCTTCAACTAAATTAAACAAATCATGATTAATCCTAACACTAATCCCTCAAATCCTCTATATTTTGTAACTTGCACAAGTAAATTAATTTAATTGATTTATAATTCTTCTAATTCATTCAAAAAGGGGATCAAGTTGGAATATTCTTCAAATTTGAAATTCCTTCCCAAAAGGACTTGTCCATCCAACAAAGCATTAAAGGCCTCTTACACGTCCTTTTTTTCTTGAGCCAAGTGGCATTAACTCTTCTTTCTTCTCCCTCCAACATGTCACTTCTCCAATTTCAAATATCCACCTAATAACATTTATTTGCACATTTACTAAAATGTGCTCCACCTCTATCCACTAACATGTTGACAAGTGGCACAATACCATTGGCTCGTGTTTAGTTCCACATTCATCCCTTTTTCTCATTCTTCCATCATTCTCTTCTTTAAATAGAAGGATCTTTTACTAATTTTGGATCCACAACTTTATGCAAGATCATTATCTTCATGTTTTGAGCAATTTCATCCATTCTCATTCAAGTTTCATAGTTTTTATCAATTTCATAGCTAGGTTATGGAATTTTTTATCAAGGAGCATCATTGATCATCCCAAAGCTTGCAAGGAATTGGGAAAGGGCTATTTTCCACATCAAAATAGCACCAATTCCCCCATGGGATTGAGAGTTTGAGCATTTGAATAGGATTTAGATTGCTTTATTTGCTTTATTTGCTTTGTTTCTTGTTCTTCATGCCTCAAATGAATCTTATGGGTAATGATGGTTTTGATTTTCATAATTGACTAACATTGTGTTTGTCGTTCGTGTTTGTATAGGTCTAGATCCACCATTCACACAACCATTTCAATTTTTTTTTCTCAATCCTACTTTGACTACCACTCATTGGAGCCTCTCTTGCAGAGAGTGTGAGTGACACCTCACAACCCCATTGCAACCATTCTAGGGTCAATATATTTATTGTTGCTTGCAGAGACAAAGGCTCAAAATTTTGGCCTCTTTAAATTTTGTAGTATACAAATTTGTTCCTTAAAAAGGGGTTTGTCACACCCCTTAATAGGTTTTCCATACCTGTTTTCAACGCCTGTGCATGGAGAAGAATGTGTGAGACTCTAAGAAGGATATGTTGGGGCATGGCTTTTGCGACATACAACAAAATTATTTTGCAATTGTAATTATGACCAGTAAGAGCCATTCCATGTTATTGACAAATGATTTAAAGGAAGCCTTGCAAAAAAAATGTAAATAAGTAAAAAAGAGATGCAGGCATGAACAACGAAACCCTAGGTAGAATTCATTAAACATGCATGCAGTAGATGTCACACTTTTCATCAATATTACTGATCCTTATCACCAACCCATCACTAACAAAACCATCACCCACAATTAGGGTTTAAGTGTGATAGTAAATGAAAGAGCATGTAGCATATTTATCACAAGACATGGCATGACGTTGTTTGAGGGCATATCTCCAAGTGCATCGTTATTTTTTTCAAAACTGGCGGAAATTAGGTATTTAATGAAATACACCTCCAACAAATATTGACACCCCTCCACCGTTTTCCTATACACTAAAAAATTGCATTCAGGGTTTTGTTGTACATAGAAAAAATGTTGCTACAATGAACACCTTACAACGTAACTAGATTTGATCCACATCATGTTGGATAAACGGTCGAAGCTTGATCCACCCATTTTCTTTTCTCTTTTTCTTTGGCAATGTATGCTTGTGCCCTGATGATGCTCTTTATATCATTTGTATGCCTATTCTCTTGTGCCTATGTTGGTTTTCCATGGGATCTTGATCATTGACATCCTATCTTGTTGGAATTGGTGCACTTGGACCCCTCTTGATGCATTTTTGTCTACTTTAGTGTGAGTTTAAAGCAAGTTCATCCTCTCACTAAAGTGGGGGCTACATGTGGAAATGAAAAAAAGTATCCCTTTACTTTTCCTTGCTTGTTTGGGCCCTCCTTGTTAAATTGAGCATTAATGTTGCCTTGATTTAGTGTTGTAATGTGTCTGACACATTCACATTAGGTCTTGGTCCCTTGCAAACTAATGAGCTTAATTGTACCTAATTTAGAGTGTTGTAAAGTGTTGTATCACACTTTCACACTTTTCTAGGGTTTTATTAAATAATTGGGATTCTTTATGCTTTAATTGGCCTTATTTTTCATCCACAAGCCTCATTTAATGCATCTTTCTGAGGATAACCCCAACATAAATCAACATCCAATCATATTTTAGGTTTTTTTAGGTTCTGTGGCCTAGATTTAGTGATCTGGGACTCATACGCCACCCTGGGCATATGTGTCCCACCTAAGTTTTTGGGTCCCAATCTAAAATTTGCACCTTTTAAAGCATTTTTGAAAATGGTGCCATAATTAATGCCTAATATGACTCATATGCCACTTCTAGCATATGAGTCTCGTGTAGCCCAAAATCAAAATTAATTCAAATTCTTGGTAGGATTTTATCCTCCTAGTTTGATGTCGACATGTAGTGTTGTAATTTTGGGAAATTTGGCATAATTAAGTATAAATACAAGGTTCTTTCACTCATCTTCACCTAAGAATTTTGTGAGAGCATCCATAATAACAAGTTTGAGTTCACAAGAGCATTCAAGTGTTTACAAGATCATTCAAGAGTCTTCAAGGGAAGATTAAGAAGTGTTTTGGAGCATTATTCAAGCATCAAGAATCATGCCAAATTCATCATGCATCATGTTTGTTTTTGAGCTAACAATTGTGATGTAGGGTTTCATGATTCAAGCTAGAATTCAACTCAAGATTTATCACATTCAAGCAAGAATCAAGATCTACATTCAATGGACCCATTTCATACATGTTTGTAGCACTTTATTGCTAGGGTTTTATGAGTTGCAACATCATTTTTTTTTCATTCATCATTCTCCATTCTTATTTCATTTCATTTCAAGGTTTGATTACCAAAACACAGTTTGACCAAGGAAAACCACTTTCCACTAATAAAACAAAAAAATTCCATCCCTTTAGTGTGTGATTTGCAAGTCTAAGTTGAAGACAAATTGAAGAGAAAGTTTGGAGAAAGTTGTCAAAGTTGTCACCTTGCATTGGAGATCATTGGAAGACTTCTACAAGTTGCAAATCAGGGTTTCAAATCTAGAAATCAATTGGAAGGGACATAGTATATATTAAGGAGCAGATGTAGACTTTGAAGTTTCAGGAAACCCTAACTGGACTGATACACCAGTTTTGGCGTATGAGTCTTAGTATAGGTCATTTTCTAGTTTTTTGCAGTTCTAGACATCTCTTTTGCTAGATTTTAGTTTCTGCCCAAAAACCCTAATCTGGGACTAAATCGCCCAGACTAGCGTATGAGTCCCAGTAGGCTTTAAAATCAATTTTTTCAACATTTCAAAGCTTTATTCAGTCTTCTTTAGGTTTTCAGATGCACACATTTCATCTTGCAATTCTCTATTCTGTTTTACATGCTTTTCTAGGTCATTTAGTGAAAGATTGCATCGTATGAGGGTTAAGCATTACATCTTGCATTTCATTTGTCTTTCCAAGCCATAGCTTGGTGGTGAACCCCTCATTATTTTACAATCATACCTTAGGAAAAACCTATTACAAGATCTCTTCCTCTTTTGCATATCTTAGGTTGAGATCTTTAGGGTTCTCCTTCAATGAAATAATTGGGAGAGGTGTTTGTTGTATGTCCTAAACCATAAGAAGCAAATAACCCTATTTCCATTATTTCAACACTTTATAAAGTTTCTATAAATACTTTTGAAACATCAAGCTTCTCCAATGCATCCTCCATGTGTCCAAGCATGTAACCACACATCTCATGGCATGCTTTACATATGCACTCAATAAGAGGTCAATACACATGAAAACCATGTCAAACAACCAAATAGAAAACTTTTTCCACTAAACTTGTGTTTTATTTTATATATTTAAGCTCACACAAAATATCTAAGTAATAAAGGTAAAACTATGTGCCTCAAAACCATGAGTGCACAAAGACATTGACCCCAACATTTACTTCTTAGTACTAAGTTTTCTCAATATTAAACTTTCTCCTCTTTGCAACCCTCATAAAATATCTAACCAATATCACATACAACTTTAAAGGTGAAATCAAATAATTATTTAATATGGCTAATACATTTATAGAGATGCACCACAAATAAATATTTATTTTACGTATTTAAAATCATTTTTTCCTTCTTTAATATTATTTATGCTGTCTTAACTCTAATACCATTTGATGGAAAGTCCTCTTTACAACAAGAGAACTTCTTCCTTAAAGTATAGAATACAAATCAAAACTAAACATGTATTCTATAATTAACTTATTGCACATACATTATTTAACATACAAAATACATCAGCACTTCCTATTTCTTACATTCTCTTTTATATTATCAAAATATATAACAATTAATAAAAAACTCAATTTCTTTAAAAAGTAACACTTATTTATTATATACCGCATAAATATATAATTATTAATACACAAATACAAATAAGTATATAAATAAAATAATAAGTATTATTATTACATATGAAATATCTGTTAGAAATGTTAATTAAAAAAATTTAAAATAAGTTGTTGATGACTCTCAATGCTTAATCTTTCAACAAACTTTAGTGAAGCATTTTCACTTTTTATTAAAGAACATCTTACAATATCATATTAATAGTTTATCTATCTTTATATAAAATCTATATAATTAACACCATAAGATATCGTTTATGCACTTTTTAAAGCAAATTTTTCATAATCAAATATGTCCAAATCAACATTATTATTATTTATTTTTCACATTTAAGATAGTTTTCTTGTTTTCAAATATCTTATCATCTAAATTGATTAAAATTTGGTAAATCCTTCTATAAAAAGTTAAAACTAAAAGTTTGTCACTGTGAATCATTGGATGCTAAAGACGATTTCCTAAATATGTAAAGGACAACTAAAATTAGGTTACTGATAAGGTCCCTAAACAAATTTGTTCTACACTTCCACTCATTGCAAAGATTGTTTTCCCATATTTTGGAAATGATAGTCTTGTGATGTCCCCTTCTAATTAAGTTAGCCTACTATTAAAATTAGTGTTAATTATAGAAATAGGGTTAGGGTAGGGTTAGAGTTAGAATTAGAGTTAACCTTATCACCATGAGAGTGAAAAGCCACTAAATTCTCAGTGTTGTCTTGTTGCTACTATAGATGAATGGTCCTGCTGAACAGGGATGGTAGGATCCTCAATCAATGACTTTGTACAATGAATCATTGAAGGTGAAGGTACATCAACTATCCCTGATGGATAAGAATCATCTAAAGAACCCTTGTCAACCTCTTCAAAAGATTCAAAGTATTCCAAATATTCAAAATGTTGCATAGTATCATGATCATTGAGTATCTTGTCTGAAAAATGAAGAGGCACAAAATAATTTGAAACAGGATCATCTGGGAATGGCTGAGTATCAAGATCTCCATGTATCTCCCGAATTTTACTCCAAAGAGTATAAGGACACTCAAAATGATCAATATCATTCAAAGTGGAATCATCAATATGCATTGCAATAACTCCAAGACATGATCCCTTTTGCAATTCCAAGCAAATTTCTTACTATCAATAGGTATAGGAGGGGGAACAAGATCATACAAATATGACAACAAATGAAGCCATTGGAAATGTTTTATAATGCCATCTCTCCATTTTTTATAGTTTCCCCTTTTCAACATAATCAGAGAAGGATGAAATGAAAACCCCATAATGAACTATGATTTGATCTCCACAATTACAAAGACATTAACCTTCAATATGAATTAGAAACTTCCAAATATGATATATACTACAAATGAAGTCTTCCCAAATTGATAGAACCTCTCCAAGATTCAAGACATCTAAGTAATCAGTCACAATGCCAAATATGCAAAATACTGAATAAATAATACCTAGGGCTTAATTTGGAAAAAGTACATGTGCACAATGAAAGAGCTCCTGAATACTTTCCAAATGCAACTTGAATCACCAAAATTGGAGAAACTGGAAAAAATTTATGAGCTCAGAGGTCCAAATGGGAGATCTGACTTCAATTGCCAATAATTTGTACCTACAACAAAAACTAGCAAAAAGACCTACACCACTGTGAAGTACTCAGAAAGAGATTTCTGCTAATATCTCGTTTGTAGAATTTGGAGATTGTGGCAAAAAGTTATGCAAAAATTTAAAAAGTCCTATTTTAGGCACTTGGGGACCAATCAAGCAAACTAAATAAGGGTTAAAAACAACTACTAATTTGGTGCATAACTCTAGCCCTTGGTTCCTCATACGACTGTGGTCTTCGGTGGGGAAAAAAAGAATGCCACCCTCAATGGCACATTGGCAGAGGTTAGGGGTGGATGGCTCCACAAATAACTCGATCTTTTGTGGTGATGAATACACAAAGAACTCAACTATCAAGATAAAATGAATGCTGATGGTGATGTGACTATTGGTGCAATTGATAGTTGATCAGTTTGACCGAAAAATCTCTACAGAAGGCCAAAAAATGTGTCAACAAACCCGTACAAAGCCCTGTGATTTGACCTTGGCACTGACGGGTGCTTGAATGTAGTCAGTGGTGTACTAGACAATCTATGGAGACTAGTTAGCCTTAAAAGGATATCAAAACACCCTACAAAGAACTATAAAATCCGACAAAAAACTCTAATGGTCTTGACATAATAAATGCGAGTTGGTACAAGAATCGCAGCAGGTGAAAAATATTTGCAAGCCGACGGTGAGGGAGGGGTGTCAGTGGTGGTAATATAAGACCCGAAGGTCAGTACAGTCAGAAAAAAACCAACAAGATCTGCAATAGGTCGGCAAAGGTATCGACTGAGAATATACAGGCCTGGAGAAAATTTTAATGCCTCTGCAAAATGTGTCCGCAAACTATAATTTTTAACCCACCAAATAATATTTGTCCCAATACAAATAGAAAGTGCCTAAAATTTTTAAATAGTTTGATAAAAAATTAAATTATGCAAAATATTTTAAAATATTTATTTTTTAATTTTGCAAAATCGTACCCTGTACCCGAGTGGGCCGTACAGTCGCCCAAGTTAATTTTTTTTCCTCACGAACAAATGAAGCCAAAATAGGGCATGTTATATATCAATTTTCGTCTCTCAAGCCTCCTGAGGATGATGGAAATGTCTAATTGGGGTGAAAGTGTACTAGGCTGCTCTGCAACCTCCAGATCTTACAAATCTTCAAACCCTCATAACTTTGGCCAAAAAGTTGGATTTAGGTGAAACAAAAGTCGATATTGACTTTCTCAGTTGCCCTAAACTTGAATATGAGCTTAGATTACCTCCAACACGAACCAAATATGGCTTTCCATGAAATCCCACACATAGAGACAACCTCAAATCTGGTATTTTTTTCAAGTTTTTTTGATTCTCCAAGTCATCATATGATGCAAGAGAAGAGCATACTCAAATTTACTAAAAATAACCTAATCTCTCACTAGCAATAGATCAACCCTCATATCTGAGAAGGATTTTTCAAGGCGTGGCTCTGATACCATGTAAGAGCTGAAGATTAGCTCAATACCCAAGACCACCTACAAAAAATATGAAAACCTTCTACAAGAGAGTATGCAAGAATATGAGCTTGCTTGATATTAAGACCTATCAAAATGATGAGGTATGAAGTATGATAAAAATGTGTACAATGAACTTCCTTATATAGAAAAGGTGAGGAGTAAAATGTAACAAGATTGTGACAAGTGTCTTAATCCTATGACATGTGACAACTAACTACCTAGGAAATGATGCATAGATAAGATAAGTTCTAGATAAGATTTCTAGAAGAATCTTATATCCTAAGTAAACTTAACATGTGAATGTGTCCCCTAATTACCTAGTGAGTGAATTAACTAGGTACAAGAAATTTATTAACACCATAAAAAGCATATATATCATTTATCTTTCAGCATTTATCATTATCATTGCATCATATCATCATTGTTATTTCATAGTTTGTTACCTTGAAAAGAAACAATGAAGAAAATTAAGATCTTAGTATTGATGAATTTTCTTGTTATCTAAATTTTAAATTTTGAGCCAAAATTTTGAACTTCATTGAAGTTATTGTTGAAGTGTGAATTTTTTACTTTCATTGCATTGTTACTATTTGTAAATTCATATTTTCACCATCCATATTTTGGCATGCCTGGTTAGACCCACATCCCTATTAGATCTTTGTTTTTGAATTTTTTATTACCCCAATCTTGCTTTTTTTAGTTCTTTTATGAATAAAAAATTTAGAGCTAACTTTTGTAAATTGAAGGCAAAACCCCAAGGTTTCAAAGATTTCATTATATATTTCAAATGGATGTGAATTTTTCTACAAATTTTTTACTAAAAGTTGTGGATGATCTCAGGATGCTCTAGTAAAAAAATTAGGTTTAGATCATCAATATTTGGTGAATTATTTGCATTTTAGAGTTTATGTCTAATGTAAATGTCAACATAGGTGGCTCGAAGAACCTTTATGATGAAAATGTTGCTAACACTACAACTAGACATATCACAAATCAACATCCACGCATCATCCCATCCACAAATTCAGACAAACACGGAAAGAAAGATGTTAATCAAAGGAAGGAGAAAATCATCAAAGTGAAAGAAGCAACAAAGAAACATGGATAAATCAAATACAAATGGGTACCAAAGAATGCAAAAGAAAATCATCCCAATCAAACTCCATTAGTCAATGAAACTATGGTGGGAAAAAAGAAGGGGAAATGTATCTATCAAAAGAATCCGCAAATACAAAAGAAAGCTTCTCAAGAGATGTACAAAATATATCAAATAGTTGGTCTCGATTTCATGAAAACATTTGTCTCCACCCATCATTGCTCATCTTCCCAAGTTTGGAGAGTCAAAGGTTCCAAACTGTCAACCAATCCATCTCATGTCCCTTCACGCACATCATTATCCACTCCCTCATTCATGATATCCAATTCCCGCATTGACCGTGTGTTAGAAACTACTCTTTAGATCATAATAATTCTAAAGGCACTCTATCGTGATGTGTGCACCTAGACAAAGTTAAATACAGTATCAATAAGGCATATCAAAATTCTCAAAAGTTGCATTCAAGTACCCGTATCTTAGCAAAGTAGCTTCTTCAAGTAGGATATTGTTGGCACGTAAAATTCTCTTTACAAACATCAACGTTAACGTTGTGGTGTAAGCTCCACCAAGTTTTCGTTCCACACTCCGATGTCTTATTTTTTTCCCAAGGATTTGGATAAAATAGTTACTTTTGATTCAAACAAAAACATTGAAATCCAAGAACCATATCCATTGTAAATATTTGAACAAATTTACAAATTTTTTTAACCAATCCTTAATATTTTTATAAAATTATAAATATCTTAATATATAAATTATAGTTGAACACTCTACTTTGTGGATAAATTTGATGTCTTTAAATCATAGTTGTTATGAAGATATTTTTTATTTGGATATTTATTTTTTATACTTTTTTATATATATTCTAATTAAAATAAATCGCATTATTTATTTCAATATTCATTAGTTTATGAATCATATATTTTCCATATAAAATATTCAACTACTTTTTAATCAAATATTGCTTTCAACTATTACTTTTAAAAAATGTGAACTCGTAATGCCTACTTTTAAAGATCAAGAGAAACACCCATACAAGGTATACAAAGATAGATAGATATTTACTATATATGAATAGATATACATTTTAGTCCCTCCCAGAATAAATCTTGCTTGATTCTATAGTAAGTTTTCCCAAACCTAGTATGTCTTAAACCCAAATTTGAGTAGTTTGATATTGAAGAATAAGATTTCTATCATGTAGGCATGACGGATAGCCTCCATGAGCATGAAAATATGAAAATATAGCAAGATGTTACTACTATTTATACAAGTATGGCCGATATAGTTCTTCAAATGAAATAAAATGATGAAAGGCAACTTTTGGATCCAATGGAATCAACTATGGAGGATTTCGTAGATGAGGATGATATAGATAATCTTTTGGTTGCAATAGAGAATGATCTAGTATACTTGAAAAAAGGGATCTCCCATTTTCTAAAGATGAAGATAAAAAATGGTGGAATATCATTCACAACTAAACAAATAATAAAAATACCAGCTCTTTTGGTGAATTGCCAAATTTTACAGAAGAAAATAAATATGATTTGAAAAAAGGATGTTTACAAATTAAGGATGAGGAATCACTGTACTTACAAAAAGTAGGGAAACTTTAGTGAAGTTAAAGCATTTTATCTCAATATGGACCTTATGTTTATAGATGACGATTATTATTCAACTCTCAAATTATTCGCTATAAGGTATGGCTTTGAACATATATTATGTGATGTGTATTATAAAGCAATAAATTCTAATCCATCATATTGATACAATAATTAAGGTTCTCTAGCCACGTACATATAGAAATTTCCAACCATACTGTAAGGAACGGCCAAGATAGCCCGATCTTGACATTCTCACAAGCTTTGAAGATTATACGAGGCAAGAGATAGTTAAGAGAAACATCACAAAGGAATCCATATTTATTTGTAGACATGGGCATCCATAGTCCAAAATGCCACACTTCCTTCATTTCGGATGAATGAGGAAGGGAAATCATATCAAAGCAGATGGGAAAATAAATCAAAGACACATATGGTGGAGCAACATGAGGCAAGGATATACCATCTATTTCAAATTTTCCTTTTGTGGTCCATTTCACTTATCATTGCTTTTAGTTCAATAAAATATATTAAAATTATTAAGTGAGGAAACTATTTTTTGGTATTAGTAAATAAGCTTGTTCCCAAGTTATTACCTCATTTTAGCTAGTTTATTTTTAATAATTATTTAATAAATTATAGTAGAAAATTAGTTTTAGTTTCTAGTATGCTTTCAATAAGTTGACCATGCATTTTAGGGAGATGATATTCTAACTAGGAGAACACTATGAAGATCAAGCTATATTACAACTCATGTTGATGAATCAAAAACACTTATACCCCTAATTTAATATAGTGGATATCTCAAAAAAATTCCCAACTTGCTTGTTATGGGAATTAAATTTAGATTCATTATTAAACAAGGGTAATTATGCTTAAAAAAAAATTACAACCCAAAAACATTCCAAAAAATTTCTTCATGTATCTTTAAATGCATCAAATTTTATGGAAATCTAACAAAAGGACCATGCAATTGTGTGAAATAATGTGTGTGTAGCCTCATTCACCAAAATTTATGGCTTTGGCTATAAGTATGTGTTGGAAAAACAAAGATAAACAACTGAGAGGGGGGGTGAATCAGTTGTCACAGAAACTTAAACTTTTCTAACTTAATCTCAAATCTGATGAATAAACAATCAACCATAAACAGTTAACACATCAGAGAGACAGAGAACACCAATATTTTTTATGTGGAAACCCTGTTAGGGGAAAAACCATGGTGGATGTTAGTCCACAAGATTATACCCTATTAAAAGTATAATGAGAAATAATAAGGGGAATGCACATGCATTCAAGCACACTACCTAGAGCTCATTACTCAAATACAAAAGGGGCTCACTGCCCAATAATACATAATAGGATTAAAATCCGGAGGGTATGAATTGAGAAAATAGCTTCTACACAAGCCTAGTTACAGTTCCAATTAAGCATAGAAAAACCTTCTTCACTCTTCACTCAACCTTCTTCGCACTATGCTCTACAATAGAATGATAGGAACATTATTCACACATCTACACTTTCTCTGCCATACATTTTCTCTTATGCATGCACTAACTTCTCTCAAACAATCGCTCTTATCTATCTGCAACATGAGATTTCATCACAACTTAGTCGGCCAGGAAAATAAAACATATTTGCAATGTCAACCCAAATTTACAAATAAGTTTTTAATGTGAATCCACCAAGGTCGGCCACAACATAGTGGAGACCCAAATTAACATCTCTATCACAAAAATGCTTTAATTAATTTCACCACGAAGATCCACAACACACTACCACCAACATGTCGGCCAAGAACATGAAAAACTGAACATGGGTAAGAAAAGATCTTCAACCACAAGCTCTTTGATTAATGTGGACGTATCAAAAAGATAGAGAATGATATAGAGACATCCAAGGACATCAAGAAACAATAGAGAAACATCTGCATCAACTAAGATTACCAGAATCACACAATCTTCACTCAGGAACACTAACAGAGACCACAAAAACACTGTCAGACCATAATACAATCAAAACTTCATGCGGACCTCTGAAACTTCTGGTAGATGATCTAGATACACTAAAAAATAAACCCTTTAATCCACACCAACTAATCTTCAACGTAAAGAACAAGACGCCTTCATGACCTGCACAATTCCACTGGGAACCTAGAATACTTTCTTTTACAATTTTCTCAATATCCTTGACATATACAGCAACTGATACAAAAAATACTAATAGTGTTGAAATCAATGACAACCACATATCAAAAACACATCCGCAACATCCAACAATCTCCCCCTTTGGCATTGATGGCAACACATGATGTGAAAAATACCATCAACCCAACATACTGATTCTTCTTCTTAACTACTCTTCTCCCCATAAGGATCTTCTCCTTAGAAATATTTTTCACAATGCACTTCTCCCCCTTTGAAACCAATGGAAAAGGTAACCATGAACTTTCCAAATACATGCTCTAAATCACATATCTGCACATCTGACTACTCCCCTTGAGTAACAGCCACAGAAACATCAATCCAGATCAGAATATAGCAATGTAGCTCACTGATTGATGCAAATAAATGCATATTTTAGTTCTTATCAGGAGGGGTGATTACCCCTAGCATTCCTCTGAGATACTCAAAAGTATCCTTTGGCAATGGCTTAGTAAAATATATCTGCAATTTTTTCCTTGGTAGGCACATATTCCAATCTAACTTCTTTCTCATTTACTTTCTCCCTCAAGAAATGAAACTTGATTGATATATGTTTAGTCTTAGAATGCAACAACCGATTCTTTGAAATATTTATTGCACTTGAATTATCACAATATATGGCAATAGGCTCTTCATATCCCGCATTGATATCTGCCAACATCTGTTTCATCCATATCACTTGAGTATAGTTATTTGCAACAACAACGTATTCTACTTCAGCAGTAGATAGAGAAATGGAATTCTGCTTTTTGCTCAACCAAGACACCAACTTCTTCCCTAGGAAGAAAGCACCACCACTATTAATTTTCCTATCATCTACATCTACATCCCAATCCACATCAGTATATGCACTCAGAGTGAGATCATCATCCTTTGGATACCAAAGTCCAAAGTCAACATTCCTTTCAGATATCTAAAGATTCTCTTAACAGTAGTCACATGTGATTCTTTTGGATCAACCTGAAATATAGCAACCATACATATTGCATTCATAATGTTTGGTCTAGTCTAGGTTAAATAGATCAATTCACCAATCATTGACCTGTATATAGTTTGATTTTCCTTAAGAGAATCATCATTTTGTGTCAACTTACATCCAGTCACCATGGGATTACCAATAGGTTTTGAGTCATCCATTCCAAACTTCTTTAGTAGTTCTCTCACATATTTAGACTGAGATATGAAGATCCCCTTGTCTAACTGAGTAACTTGCAATCCCAGAAAGAACTCCATCTCTCCAGTCATACTCATCTCAAATTCATCCTTCATCTCATCAGCAAACTTCATACATAGATTGTCATCTCCTCCAAAAATGATCTCATCAACAAAGACTTCTATAATTAATTTTTTATCATGATCCAATTTGAAATATAGGTTGCTATCAGCAGTAACTTTAGTGAATCCAAGCTTCAATAAATATTTGTCCAATATATCATACCAAGCTCTAGGAGCTTGCTTGAGTCCATATAGAGCTTTCTTTAATTTGCAGACCATATATTCCTTGTCAGTTAGCTGAAATCCATCTGCCTATTCAATGTATACTTCTTCTTCTAGTTCTCCATTCAGAAATGTTGACTTTACATCCATCTGATAGACTTTGTAGTCCTTGTATGAAGCATAAGCAAGAAATAACCTTACAGCCTCAATTTTGGAAACATGGGAAAAAATTTCTTCAAAATCAATACCTTCCATTTGAGAATACCCTTTACATACCAGTATTGCTTTATTCCAGACCACTTCACCTTGTTCATTCAACTTGTTCCTAAACACCCATTTAGTACCAATCACATTTTTTTTTTAGGCCTAGGAACCAGTATCCATGTGTCATTCTTTTCAATTTGTGACAGCTCTTCCTTCATAGCTTCTAGCTAGTGCTCATCTTGGCAAGCTTCAGTGACATTTTTAGGTTCAATCTTGGAAATCAGACAATATTATTTTGCAATCTTTCTTCTAGTTTGCACTCCTTTATTCTTGTCTCCTATGATTTGACCTTCAAAATGATTTACCTTTACATACCTTGGAGTTTTGGGACATTCTTGAACTTCTGATTCTTCTGATCTTTCTTCTACACTTGCACTTATCTATGTTTCCTAACTGACTTGATTTATCAGAACAAATTGAGGTTGATTTATCGGAACATATGGAACAATCTGAAGTAGATTCTATGCTTGAGAATTCTTCCCTTTGCTAGTATTGTCTTCATCAGAATCATAACCACAACATCTGGATGATTTGATAGAGTCCTCATCAACTCTGACATTTTCACTTTCAACCATCTTTTTCAGTCTTTTTTTATAGCACCGGTAGGCCTTGCTTTTAGTGGAGTAACCTAGGAAAATCCCTTCATCACTTCTTGCATCAAATTTTCCTATATCATCATCTCTCTTGATATAACACTTACTTCCAAAGGTCTTGAAATATTTAATAGTAGGCTTGTAACCAAACCATAACTCAAAAGGGGTCTTACCAAAATTACCATTAATATTTACCTGGTTCAAGGTATACACAATAGTGTTTACCACTTCACTCCAATAAATCTGAGACACATTTCCTTCCATCATCATTATTTTGGCAGCATCAAGAATGGTTCTATTCTTTCTCTCTGCAACTCCATTTTGTTGAGGGGTTCGGGGAGCAAATAACTATCTTTTAATTCCATTATCTTCACAAAAATATTTGAACTCCCTGGAGGTGAACTCACCACCTCTGTCAGATCTCAGACACTTGATTTTTAGACCTTTCTCATTTTCTGCCATAGCCTTAAAACTTTTGAACTTTTCCAATGCTTCACATTTTTCTCTCAAGAAAGAAACTCATATCATTCTAGAGTAATCATCAATAATCAACATAAAGTACCTTTCTCCATTAATACTTTTGAATTTGGAGGGACCACAGAGGTTAGTATGTATTAGCTCCAGCAAATCATTGGAATGAAACTGTTTGCTCTGGAAAGAGACTCTGGTTTTTTTACCCATCTGACATTCCTTGCAGATTGTGTTAGCAGGCTTCACTAACTTAGGTAGATCTATTACTACTTGAGAGGAACTTATCTTGATAATGTTATCAAAATTTACATGACACAACCTCTTATGCCATAACCAGCTTTCATCTACTTGAGCAATTAAACAACTCCCACTAGCAGTAGTTAGGTGAAAGATATTACCTTTTGTTTGCTTACCTGTAGCAATCATATTCCCATAAATTCCATGTATCTTGCATCTTCCATTTTTGAACTAAAGGTCATAGCCCTTGTCCACCATCTATCCAACACTCAACAAGTTATGCTTCAAGCCTTCAACATAAAGAACATCATCAGTGTTATCCTTACCACCAAGACAAATAGATCCTCTACCACAAATCACACTAGCATTGTTATCTCCAAATATTACAACCCCACTGTCATACTTCTCTAGACTTGCAAATTTTCTTTTATCACTAGTGATATGATGTGATCATCCACTATCAATGACCCACTCATATTTTTCTTCAACTCGGGCTGCAAGAGCCTTTTCATCTTTAGCAGATTTAGTAGCCACAGGATTATCTTCAATGGTAGCAATGAAAACCCATTCATCTTCATTTCCATTATCTTTATCAGACTCATCATCAGTCACCGCTTCTTCAGCAAAGTAACATTTCTTTTGGAATCTAGAATTTTTAGGCTTAGATCTACGAACTCTTTCAGGACACCTTGATGCAAAATGACCTATTTTACTGAAAGAGAAACATTTAATAGGCAATACATCTTCATACTTACCTTTTCCTCTGCCTTCTTGTTTTGCAATCAGTGCTTCCAATTCTTCTACTTCTCTTTCCTTATCTTCAAGTTGTTTCAGTTCTTCATCATACTTGGATATCTTTCTGGAACACTCTCCCAAACTATATTTGTTTGTTACTTCTAGATATAGTAGCCTTGAATGCAAATTCATTCTTTAGTGTAGATTCACTAAATTCACTTATTTCAAAAGCAGCAAGTTTTCCAACCAACATGTCTCTTGTTATCTTTGTTACTAATCTAATCTCTTAAAAAGCATGATCTTTGACTTTGTAGGAGGGAGGAAAGGATCTGAGTATCTTAGCCACAATTTCATCCTCATCCATAGAACCACTAGCACATCTAATACCCATCACTATCTCAAATACTCTCTGCATAAAAGAAGTGATATTTCCATCTTCACCCATCTTCAAATTCTCATACTTTCCTTTCAAGATCTGTCGCTTAGCCATCTTCACCTGAGCATCTCCTTCATAAAATTTTTCTAGCTTCATCCAAATCTCATGAGTTGTCTACAATCATATCACATTAGCCATCTTTGAATCTGTCAGAGCACTCACCAAGGCTTCAATAGCCCTAATATTATTTTCAACATCTTTGATCTCATCAGCAGTGGAGGGAGCATTCTAAGGAGTAACATATGGATCTTTTGTAATCTTCCAGAAAGCTTCACCAATACATCTTAGATGACATTGCATCCCAACTTTCCACAGTGAGTAGTTAGTTCCATCAAATCTCAGACTGTCCTTCTTGAATGTTTCCATCTCGGATCACCTCAAGCTTTTAGACTTCTTCAGAGGAACCTGCTCTGATACCAATTGTTGGGAAAACAAGGACAGACAACTAAGAGGGGGGGTGAATCAATTGTCACAAAAAACTTAAACTTTTCTAACTTAACTTAACTTAATCTCATATTTGATGAATAAGCAATCAACCATAAACAATTAACACATCAGAGAGATAGAAAACACCAATATTTTTTACATGGAAACCCTGTTAGGGGAAAAACCACGGTGGATGTTAGTCCACAAGATTATACCCTGTTAAAAGTATAATGAGAAATAATAAGGGGAATGCACATGCATTCAAACACACTACCTAGAGCTCACTGCTTACATACAAAAGGGGCTCACTTCCCAAAAATACAAAATACGATTAAAATCCGGAGGGTATGAACTGAGAAAATAGCTTCTGCACAAGCTTGGTTACAGTTCCAATTAAGCATAGAAAAACCTTCTTCACTCTTCGCTCAACCTTCTTTGCACTATGCTCTGCAATCAAATGATAGGAACACTATTCACACATCTGCACTTTCTCTGGCATAAATTCGCTCTTATGCACACACTAACTTCGCTCAAACAATCGCTCTTATATATCCGCAACATGAGATTTCATCATAGCTTAGTCGACCAGGAAAATAAAACATATTTGCAATGTCGGCCCAAATTTACAAATAAGTTTTTAATGTGAATCCACCAAGGTCGGCCACAACATAGTGGAGACCCAAATTAACATCTCCATCACAAAAATACTTTAATTAATTTCACCATGAAGATCCACAACACGCTACCACCAACATGTCGGCTAAGAACATGAAAAATCGAACATGCGCAAGAAAAGATCTTCAACCATGAGCTCTCCAATTAATGTGGACATACCACAAATATATAGAATGATCTAGAGACATCCAAGAACACCAAGAAACAACGGAGAAACATCCGCAACAACTAAGATTAACATAATCACACAGTCTTCATTCAAGAACACTGACTGAGACCACATAAACACTGTCAGACCATAATACAATTAAAACTTCACATGGACCTCTGAAACTTCTAGTAAATGATATAGATACACTATAAAATAAACCCTTTAATCCACACTAGCTAATCTTCAACGTAAAGAACAAGTTGCCATCATGACATGCACAGTTCCATTGGGAACCTAGAATACTTTCTTTTACAATTTTCTCAATATCCTCGACATATACAACAACTGATACAACAAATGCTAATAGTGTTGATATCAATGACAACCACATATCAGCAACACATCCACAACATCCAACAAGATAAGCCCAAGTTTTGTGCAATGTCTTTTAAATTGGTAAAATTCAAGGAAATATTTACTTATAACATTTTGAATTTTGTGTTTCCTTCAATGTTTTTTTAGCGCTCAAGTAGCTATAGTGCTTCCTGCTATGTTAAGATGAGTTTGATAAAAACCTATGGAAAATCAACGTCATTAAAACCTCTTATTATTAACAATATATACTATATCATCATGAAGGAAATAGGTGCAAGCCACATTCAAGCTCGTAGAGAAGTGCAAGAAAAGGATCGAGCAACATCGAAGCCACTCCCTCTTCCTCTCGTGTACTATGGGTAAAGAAAAATAATCTCCATACTAGAGAAAATCCTCATGCTTACATACCCATATACATCCTTTACTAATTCACATATCAAGTAATAACCTAGAGTTGGAGATATACATGTCCTCAATTTCCTTGTTGATAGTTCTATAAAATTTGAAACTATTTCTTCTCTAGAAACTCTATTTTTTCACTATTCCAAAGAATTCACTTTCCTTTTCTCCATTCCCTCATACTTCCCACTCTTCATGCTAGCCCAACATTATGACCCCTCTACTGAATGTGTAACGTTTTAGGCTTCTAGAGGTTACCTAGTTGTTTGGTAAACCTCATGTAAATACCTTCTGAGGTTGGAAGACTTTCTATCTCACCTCAAAGGTCACTTTTGTAGTTCTTCAAAAAAAATTACCAAGGTTTATGAAATGGTCATTTATAGGTTGTTAGTTTGCACATTCCAAGTGATCCAAAGGTTGACACCTATTAGATACTTTTCTACTTATTTGTGCCACATCATGAGGCACTTGAAAATCCACATGAGAGGTGGATTACCTCTTCCTTGCTTGTATATGCAAGGCTTTGTACTCATTGTAATTTGGGTCAACTTAATACAACATTTGGATTGTTCATTATACTTGGATATTTTATCTTCATGATCTCCTATTTATTATTTGGTATCATTGCATAGGGTAGATAGTTTCAGGCCTTTAGGTAAACGAATTCATTTGTATTTTGTTAGATTCCTTTGTTGTGAGTTAACAATTGTAGGAAGATGGATAAGCGTTTCTAGAGCAATTTTGAGGCATTGTTGGGAATCAATCTATACATCTAATTTCAATCTTCATTAGTTTATGAATCATATTTTTTCCATATAAAACATTCAACTACTTTTTAATCAAATATTGCTTTCAACTATTACTTTTAAAACATATGAACTCATAATGTCTACATTTAAAGATCAAGAGAAACACCCATACAAGCTATACAAAGACATCAAATGACATCTTAACCCCCCTTAATTTTAAACCTAGTCCCAACAATTAAATGAGGTTAGTACTATGGTATGCTCATCTTTTTAGAAATTGATTTCTCCAAGAATGAAACTAATATCATAAGCAAGGTTTGGAGTTGTTAAATATTATGCTTTTATTATAAATGAACATCCTTAGTGAAGCAATAACATGGTACCCTTGAGTCTTTAGTATAAAGTTGATAACTTGGAAGGGTTATATATACTAATGAGGACTATGAAACTCAATGAAGATGTGAAAGTTACCATATCTATTAAGGTTATTGTATCACCCTTTTTTGTTTAATTTTTATATCTCTAAGGCTTAGGGAATGCCTTACTTATGAACATCATTTCCAAACTTTTGGAAATCGAATATAAATCATGAAATTTACAAACATTTACTTGTACTTAAAATTTTCAAAGGTCCTAGAAAGTTTAGGATTGCTAATAAAGTTTCTTAATTGATGAAATTTTATAGATTGATCATTCAATCGACTAATCATGTTTATTCATACCTTAGAAGTTATGAAAAAGTTCTTACTTTCCAAAATTAATGTATGATTTGAATGAATTTTAAACAATGATTGGAACTATACATTGAATTGGAATACAATGTTGTTACAACATATATATGATCATCTATAAGGATTGATATTTGATTTGTAATATTTTATTATATTATGATTACCAAATTCACATGATTTTTCATTTCCTCTTGTATCTGTAGCAACATTAACCACTTGATACATCCTTCCTATAATAAAAATATGAACCAAAATGTCACAAATATCTTAAAAATTAGCGAAGTAGTTATTAGAACTTGTTTTCCTTGATATATTTGTGTTATGACTATATAGGTCAAATAGAGATCAACATATTTTAGTAAATCCCTTTCAACCCCAATAATAGATCTATTTGTATGTCAATGGTTATATGATATTTCAATTTTTGAATATCACCATTTAAACATGGGAAATGTACCATAAATAATCATTTGATGTATTGTCTAGTCTTCCATCAAAGGAACGTGGGTACATCCCCATACCATTCTTGCTGTAATAGGTTTGAACATCATATAAACATGTATCTATACCTTCAAATCCAAGTGTATCAATAACAATCATTAATATTGTCTTTACAACTCATGTATGATAGTAGTTATAAGTACATGCACTAGTCATCACTACCAAGCTCAAGGTAATGAAATTATTTATAAATATCTTGTGGTAAAGTTAAACACTTGCAGTGATCAAGATCAATAAAGGTACATAGACAAAAATTCCTCATTTCTACAATTCAAGTATGAAGTTCAATAAAGGTTACTTTTCCATCTCACAAGGCAATACCTTTTCTTGTCTCAGAAGGTGTCAACTAAAGTTATTAGAAGAGAGTGTGTACCTAGTCTTAGCAAGCTAGAACATAGGTATATAAGTAGATATTTTATATTTAATAAGGATTCTATCATGTTTAAAAATATCAACATATATTAATGCTAGGTTCTATCTTTCACTATTTGATGCATTCTTAGTGTTTCCTAATATTCATTAGAATAAGTTATCAAAGTTGTATGTATTGAATAAGACCAAATCACATCAATGCATTAAGAGGAGTGTCAAGGAAAAACGCGAGCATTGTGTTCTAATGAGTCATGATGGTACCATCCCTTATGAGTTTAGTTGTGACTATAATGATATTGATAACCATTTCAATTTACTTGCATTAAAGGAATTGTGCTAATCAAAGGAGTTTAACTAATAAAGAAACCACTCACATATCTTAATTATCCTACAATAATAGCAACCTTTAGGTGTTTTATCTATCATCATAAATTTAGGAGTTTTCATATGAGAATAAGGTTAAAAGAATATTTCCTACATAGTAAGAAGTGTCTACCAAGTAAGAGGACTAATAAATCATCATTCACTATGATATTTAACAAATAATTCATCCTTATAATCTAAGGCCTATTTGTGTCATACCTCTTGCCTTGTCCTGATGATCATCATGCTAGACTAAAAGGTTTATATTGATTTTGATTAGGATATGATATAATTGCAAGATGGATATATGATTTATTTGAGAACATGTTTCTATTGTTTATTATATATTGTTTTGTCTATGATCTTTTGATGTACTCATGGATGAAGGATTCAATTATGGACTATCAAACCATGCCACAAAATTTAACAACTCTAATTACATAGTTGAAAACTCAAAGACACAATAAACTAATAATTGATTTTTATTGATTCACAATTAAGAATGAAATACAACCTACCATAATGGGCATGTTAGGTCCCACAATTGTAGGTCCAAAATCCTAGAAATTTTCTTCACCTTCAAGGCCAAGGGTTTTCTTCAAGATGGTAACAATGGATTTCATCAATAGATTAAGGATGGTTGAAAGCCTACAACAAGAGTGGGTAATCTCTACTAAACATTCAAGCTCAAATTAAACCCAAAAGGGTGTTCCTATAGGCATGCCTTAGAAGGCATTGAGATCAAACAAAATGGATAACAAAAATAACAAACATCTCTACCCAAACTACATAATTGACCCTATTCCTATCACGAGGTCAAGGATTACTAGTTGCAATGACCTCTTTTACAACTAATTAAATACTTTGCACATTTATCTATAGATAATGATGATTTTATAATCTCTTGAGATACTTTCATTTGATATTTCATAGACATTTGCAAAGTAGTTGGGAATGATACACAAAAAATACAATAGTTTCACCCCACATAAAATATATCCCTAGTTTATAGCTTTGAATCATAAACGACACATGTGTACACCTATTTCCATTTTTAAAACTACTAGTGAATGATTTTTAAAAAATTGGTAAATATGGAAAGTTAGGGTTTTTATTGACTAGTGCCTTATATGGATAATAAATTCATATCCAGTTGGTACAAGAATAAATAAATAAGGAACAAAAGAAGTCTTACGCAAATTAATAGTTCTACTTAATAACCCTTCTTATAGTTTGTTATGAGATTCAATTCCACTCACATGGCTCATTACGCATCCGCTTGATACATTGGATTCTAGATGTTTGGGTTTTCGAGATTCATTGTCTTTAGATTCAATTTCGGGTACATAATTTACTACACTTTAGATATGCCCATTTGGAAAATTGGATTTTAGGATGCACTATGCACTGGATATGCCCACTTGAAATACAGTATGGTAGGAGTTTGGCTACAACATTTTGGAATTTGTTTGCTCTCTTGGATGGATTCAACTACAGATACATGATTCAATTTGCACGGACTCGGCTAATTTGAAACATTGGGTTGCTGAAGTATTCATTTAAGATTTGAATGCTCACCTGTCATTATTAATTTTTTGATAAAACGATTTAGGAAAGTTACATTCCTGTGAACTCTGATCCACATGTTTTAATTGTCCCTCTATATGTCAGGTGTCTTTTGCCCCATGGAGAAGGGGTTTGATTCGTGACCATGGATTTATGAGTATTTGATAATCAACTATAGTTTTAGTAGTATCTTAAAATATGCTTATTTCGACTTAACTTGTTTTGCTTCGGCTTTTGGGGGTGAAAATGAAGGAACAGTGTTTTAGGAATATATTTTTAGGTTTATTAATGCATTGATGGGTGTTTTACTGTTGGATTAGAGTTGGGTTTTAACAGGGGCTGTGCATAAGATAGTTGGAGATTGGACAGAGTATTGCATTTGGGTGTTTTTCTGGTCTTGAAGATGTGTACAAGGTGAAAATAGAGTTAAAATGTCTTAGGAATAGATTTTTGGCGTAGGTCTTGTGTTTAATGAATTAGAGATGATTGCACGTGTACGAATCTGCTGCAGTGAGATGAGCATTTATTGATTGGATTGGAGTTGGTTAGACAATGAAATCCATAAGTAGGTTGGGGGATTGGACTGTGTGGTGGTTCTTTCTGGCCTAAAGATGGTGCAAAGTGGGGCTTTGGGCAGTTTAAATGGAACTAAAATCTGTGGTGTTTAAGATCAAGATTAGTTTTTAATGGAGCCGGAGAGGTTGGTATGTATGATGCATTTATAGTTGTTTGTGAGTGGATTTGAGTTAGTTGAAATGGGTTGGTTAGACAATATGTTGCATAAGCCGGATGGTTCTATCCCATGTTTCTCTCGTTGTGTTCAAAATACTTCTAAATAATTGTTTGTTTTGATGACTGTTTATAATCTCATATAGATTATATGATGAAATTTTGTGATCAAGTTTGAAATACTTATGAATAATTATTTATTATTAGTATATAGTGGAACAGATGTTAAAAGGTGCACAGGTTACTGAAATTTCCTATATTTTCTGGAGAACACTGGTTGGGGATAATGTCAGCTTGGAGTGTATTAGTGAAAAAATGATGCTTGTCAGATATTGTTGAATCTACAAAATGAGTTGCAATATGACAACTATTTGGCTTTGTTTTTACTGAGGATGGTCAAGTATGAATGCCACAATAGATAGGCATGATGCTGAAGATATCGGAATGCATTGGAGCCATTTCACTTAATTGGTTTTTTTGCTAGACTAAGTTTAATTTTTCCTATGTCAAATAGTATTCACAATACTTTTTTGATGGATTAAATGAATGTATATGTGGCATGTAAACTGAGAAGTAGTAAAGTTAATTTGGAAGATGGCTTTAAATGTCTTAACTCTATTTCCTAATCTGTGCATCTACGTTATTCTTTTGGCCTTTATTTGTGAAAGAAATACGCCTGACATGCTAAAGGCAAATACTGTTGCACAGTGCATTGAAGCCCTTAAGTTTTTGCCAGTTTAGTGGCTTTTCACTCTCATGGTGATAAGGTTGAGATAATTGTTGAACATATGGGCTATGTGAGGAAATATATATATATATAAATAAACAAAACCAACAAAATAAGGGACAAAAAGAAGAAAAAAATTTGAGACCAAGGAGTTAAAAAAAATGAACCAACAAAAAGGCGCAAAGTAAAGAATTAGAGAATACAAAACAAAGTAAGGAAAAGGGCTAAATAAAAGATAGGAACAATGAAACACAACGAAAATAAAAAGACAAAAATGTCATAAATGAAAAGAATCAAAGCAAATAAATAAATATAAGAACCAAATTGAGAACAAAAAATTAAAGCCACTCAAAAGAGCAAAAAAACAAACCACAAAGTAAACACTAATGAAACCAACTAAAAGGAAAAAAGAAGAAAAAGTGAAAGTGCAACAAAGCAAGGAAAAAGGGGGGAATAAAAAATGATAGGAAAACAAACCACAAAAAGGAGAAAACCAACCTAAAATAAAGAAAAACCAATGATCAACATATCTAATTAAAAATTTGAAAGAGCTAAAGAATAAAATTAAAAATAAATTAATTAAAAAGAAGAAATTAAGCATCAAAAATTAAGAAAATAAAAAGAAGAACAATTTTTTTTATAAAAAAAACAACAAAGTTAAAAGGAAAAGAGAATAACAAGAACAAACAAGACAAGGAGAAAGGCTCAACAATCAAACACACACACACACACATAAAAAACAAAAATATGAAAATAAGCTAATATATGAATTCAAATACGGAAGATAAACAAAAATATAAAAACTCAAATACAAGCCAACAAACAATTAAACATTAAAATTATAAAAATGCAACGAAAGGGAAAAGACAATCTAAAGATCAAATCGGAAGGGGAAAGGTTTACATAAAAGAACAAATGCATGTACATAAGCGAACAAAAAAAAATACATAAAAATATATTTGTAAATACATATAAAAAAAGATGAAAAAACAACAAGAAAATAACTAAATAAAAGTTTTTACAATTGAACAAATATCACTAAATGAATGTAAGCTAATTTGTTTACAAATAAGAACGAGAAACAGAAAGAAAAAAATAAAAAAGCAATAACACACAAATTGAAGAAAACAAAAGAAGAAAAGAGAAAACAACCAATGAGACGAAAGAAAAAACACACCAACACCAACCCAAAAGAGGAAACAACAACGAATCGAAATTCAAAAGAACACCCACGAGCTTGGGAGACCGGAGGCCGATAAGGCAAGCAAGATCTCAAACCAAAAGAGAGGAAGGCAAAGAGAAGAGAAGGGAAGGAATTACTGGGAGGAAGGGGGAAGAAGGTTTCTAAGGTTGGTTAACAAGGGATGTCAAGCTTGACTCAACTTCCACCCCTCATCGTGGTTAAGGTTCAAGGGGTGGTGTTGATTTCAATGGCTTCTTTGAGTTTTCTTTTGAAGAAATTGTCTTCTTTGGACAAGATTTGGGTAACAAAACTAGAGGCCTCATTCTCAATGTGGACAACCTTGATAATATTCTAAGAGGAGAAAATAATTTGTACCAAAAACCAACTAAACCATCCCCTAAATCAGTTTGTCTTTATACATTTTTAAGAGTTGCACACGTATAAAAATATATTTTAGACCAAGATCCAACTTGAGGAGACCAAACAACAAAATGTTTGCTTGTTATTCAATGTTGATCATTATAACATTTGAAGTTCTCTTTGACAATCTTGGGCTAGGATTTTTGTAATATGATTGTTGGTAAGTTTTATCAAAAGATGTTACAGATAAGTCAAGTTGATCTCTCCCCCTCTCTCTCTAGAAATGCCCCCTCTCTAAATTCTCCTCTCTCTCTCTCTCTACCTAGACCCCTATACCTATATCTCTTCTCCTCTCTATCTGTATCTCTCCATATTTCTTCTTCCATCTCTCCCTCTATCTCTACCTTTTTATCTCTCCATCTCTCTCTACTTCTATATCTCTTCCTCTCTACCTCTCTCTATATATCACTTCCTATCTTTATCTCTATCTTTATCTTTCAATTTGTTCCTCTCTTATTCTCTCCTCTCTCCCCCTCTATTTATTTACTCTTTCTCCTCTGTAAATCCTTCTCCTAGATCTCCATCTCCATCTCTATTTCTATCTTCCTCTCTATCTCTATCCTCTATGTGTATCTCCTTGTCCCCTCCCTCTCTCTTCCCCACTCTATATATCCCTCTTTTTATCCCTCTCTCTCCCTCTCTCTCCCTCTATCCCTCTATTTGAGAGTGTCCAGCAAATTTTACGCTGAACGGTTGAAAATCCCAGAGAGACCTTGCAAGGGGGTTAAATGTATCTCAGTTGTTCATCATTTTTCCATCTGTTTTTCATCATTTTTTCCTGCTTTCCCCACCACTATTGGTTCCCACTCCTCCAAACTATTTCTCGTTGGTAATTTTTGCGAGCTGCAGCCTAAAAATAAGGTTTCAAAAAGGGTTTTAGAGTATGTTTATTATATTATTTCGAAGGTCAATGTGAGAGTCTTTGGAAAAAGAGAAGGCACAATGTCAAATCTATTAATTCATCAAGGAATAAAGTTTAATCAGATGGGCCCACATCATGGGCTTGACCATCTACAGTATACAAAACAAAATAATTGCTATACTAGTCATAATTATACATCATTCAAATGAGGTAATTGTATAACAAAGTTTATCCATGTAAGTAAATGTCTTTTTTTCATCGATATCCACACCAATTAAAGAATAAAATATAGCTTTTTAACAATAAAAAAAGGGTATATGTGACCTAATAGTTTTAAATGGTTACGAATATTGTTACTAGTAACAACAGATAACAAATAGTTTATAGGTTTTAACATTACGCCATCCTTTCCCTTAGGTTTTAATTATTATATTTATATATATAGAGAGAGAGAATTTAGTTTTAAATATATAATAAATAATTTGGTTTATAATATATAATGATATATTATATAATAATATAATAGTTAATAGAATAGTTAATATATAAATAATAAATATGATATAATAATACAATATGACATAACTATAAAAATATAATAATATAATAATAAATATATAAATAATGACATAAATAATAAATATTTATATAAAAAATATAATAGTTAATACATTATTCTATAATAAAAGAATAAAATAAAATTAATAACAATATTAAATTCATTTTCTAAATGATCTATCAATTAATCTCATTTACTACACAAAGAAAATAGTGTGATCCGAAATATGGGCTATCTGTATTCGAAATATGGGCTATCTGTATTGGGACTAAATCACCCAAAGGGGCATATGAGTCCTAGTCTAGGGCTTTTGCTTTAATTTCAAAAAAAATTGAATGATTTCTATGCTTTCTGGTTTGGATGATGTCTAGGTTAAGTAAACATGCAAGATTTTCAATAATTTTCAATCATGCAAGATGCAAAAATGCAACCTATATACACTTTCACTAATGCAAGATTTAGAAACCCTATAATTCTAATTAACTAATGCAAACCTTAATGCAATGTTAATGCAAGCTAGATCTAGTATGATGATGAACTCCAAATCAGAATTAAGATGATTTAAATGTAGGTTCACCAAAATGAAAGGTCGAAAATCATCATTGCTTATGGTTTAGGACATAGAACAACAATCTTCTTCACTCTCATTCAAGTAAACCCTTGAGATCTCAATCCAATGTAGAATGAGGAAAGAGATCTTGTAATAGGGTGTCCTAGAGTCTGATTAGAAACTAATGAAGGGTTCACCACCAAGCTAGGGCTTGGAAAGACTAATGAAATGTAAGACCTAATGTTTCATCTTAGTGCAATGCAAAACTTCACTAAATGACCTAAAAATGCATGTAAATCAAAATAGAGAGCTGGGAGATCAGAGGTGTACAGTTGGAAATCTATAGAGGCCTGGATGAAGACTTAAAATGCTAAAAACATTGAAATTAATGCCTGCTAGGACTCATATGCCAGTCTATGCAATTTAGTCCCAGATTAGGGTTTCTAGGCAGGAACAAAAATCTGGCAAAGATATGTCTAGAACTTCTAAAATGTGTAAATTTCACTGTACTAGGACTCATACACCAGAAGTGGCGTATCAGTCCAATTTGACTTTTTTGGAAGATCTAAATATGAATTTGCTCTTCAATCTTTGCTTTGCCTTCTTGACTTAGTTTCTAGATCTAAATGTGAAGTTTCTACTTTGTAGATGTTCTCCAATTATCTTGTAAGTAAGGTGACAACTTGAATTACTTTGCAACTTCAACTTCTTTCCAATCTTGCTCCTTAGAAGGTCTTCCTAGATATGCAAATCACACATTAGAGAGAGGGGAAAATGTAGTTTTCTTAGTGGAAAGGGGTTTGCCTTGGTAAAAACCCATTTTGGTAATCAAACCTTGTAATGAAATCAAATGAGATAAAGGAATGGTGAATAAAAAAAATGCAATGTTGCAACTCACCAAATCCTAGCAATAAAAGGATACAAACAAGTATGAAATGACTCCAATGGATGTAGATCTTGACTCTTGCTTGAATGTGATAGATCTTGACTTGAATGCTAGCTTGAATCATGAAACCCTACATCACAATTGTTAGCTAAAAAACAAACGTGATGCATGATGACTTTGACATGATGCTTGATACTTGAATAATGCTCCAAACAATTGATAATCAACCCTTGGATGATGTTGAATGCTCTTGTAAACACTTGAATTCTCTTGTGAACTTATGAATGCTCAAATTTACTATAAGGCAAGAATAGTCAAGTTGCTAGGTGTAAAATGAGTGAAATAACCTTGTATTTATACTGTTTTATGCCAAAATTTCCCAAAATTACAACACTACAAGTTGACATTAGATCTAGGAGGATAAAATCACGCCAAGAATTTGAATTAAATTTAATTTTGGGCCACACGAGACTCGTACGCCAAAAGTGGCGTATTAGTCCCATTAGGCCTAACTATGGGACAGATTTTTCAAAAATGCTTAGATTCATGTGAAATCGGGATTGGGACCTCAAAACTTAGGTGGTTACCATATGCCCAAGGTGGCATATGAGTCCTATATCACTAAATCTGAGCCACACAACCTAAAAAGACATGAATTATGATTGGACGTTGGTTTATGTCAAGATTATCCTCAAAGAGATGCATTAATTAAGGCTTGTAGATGCAATGGTAAACAGCAATGGTAAACAAATATTCCGCCTTGGCAATCTTCTCTATACTGTTGCCACTCCAGGAGGAGAATATCAAGTGCAAATATGATTTTATTTTCTTTGTTTTTTTTTAATGGTATAGATTGAGTGTAAAAAGGTTTACAATAAAAAAATGGTTGGCTGGAATTCATGGCTCCAGAAAACAGTCACAAAGTTTAGGCAATATTTTTTTGTGGCTCGTCATTTAACAGGGAGTTGGAGTTTTTTGACTGTGCTACATGTGTGTTGTATTGCAGCCATTTTATGTGGCAGGAGTGAGAAGCAGAGGTTGGAAGAGGCCAAGAGGGCCATTTATAATTTCAAGGCGAAGGGATTTCTTGCAGTACGAGTCCAAGAAGCAATTTTGACCTAAGGCATGGCATGTGTATTAATGTTTTCCTTGCCTTTCTCATTCACTTCTCAGAGAGAACCATGACATTTTTGAATCTACTGTTATCAAGTAAGTGCTTTCTCTTAATCCTTTATAAGTTCTCTTACATTCTACGGTTTTTTTGAAACAAAATAAAACAAGAATCAAAGAGGTACAGAAATAGAATCCATACAACAAATGTAACGGTCAATTGAATCGGCATTATGGCCAAAACAAGGAAATGGGGCAATTGGGTGAATGTGAGGAAGGAAAGCAAATGATGCTTGTCTGGCCGCCCAGTTGTGCACACGATTTAATGAGTCTCTAAGTTTGAAAGTTCTTCAACCGGAAGAAGTTGCCGAAAGCCAAGCAAAAGTTGGAAGAAGACAGTAAAAAAAGTGATACATCTGCAAAAGCTTGTGCATATCCTACAACAAGATGATTACCCTAAAGCAGAACACCCGTCAACTAACATGGGCATGATATACGTTGGGAGTGAATGTAGAATGAACAAACATGTTATACATCTATGAATTACAGACAGCACTAGAAATATTGAAATGAAATAGAGCAATTTAAGAAACCGGTTAGATGAGGCTAGGACTTCGAACAGGTAGTGAAAGAACAATCATATAAACAAAGAGGAATTATTAGAAATGCAGGTAACGAGACATGATAAAAATAATGAAATAACTAACATGGGCATGATATACGTTGGGAGGGAATGCAGAATGAACAAACATGTTATACATCTATTAATTACAGACAGCACTAGAAAATATTGAAATGAAATAGAGCAATTTAAGAAACCTGTTAGATGAGGCTAGGACTTCGAACAGGTAGTGAAAGAACAATCATATAAACATAGAGGAATTATTAGAAATACAGGTAACGAGACATAATAAAAATAATGATATGATAAGTTAGTAGATATAATCATCAGAGGGGTGGAAGATTATGGGTGAGGTGAAGACACAAGCAACAAATTTACTGAAGGACAAGCTACAAACAGTGAGAAGGGCTAATTCAATTAAAAAACACAATTAAAAAAATAAGGGAAGGAAGAAGAGAGAATATATTCGATGTGCAATTGCCCATTTGTACCGAGCCCGATTGTTCCACTCCCTAGTTTCCCAAGAAATCTGCTAATTTATTTGATTCCCTATAGACATGGGAGAGGGTGTAGTCATTTAATCTTGACAACATTTCTCCGATCTTTCCTATCTTGGGTTGAATCACTTGAAACCTCCAATTGTCTATTTTGTTAATAACTTAATACCATTGAGTCACCTTCAATGTGAAGGTAATCGATATCCTTTTCAATGCACATATTAGGGTTTCTCCATCTGGTTGTCTTCTTGTTTTCCTTTGAACCCATAGCGTAGGAGAACCCAATCGATATTTTGAAACCCTACCATCTTTTTATTAGTAAATTATCCAAGAAAGTGAAACCAAGTTTTCTTTGGTGCTTCATGTGAGAATTCATCCATTTGTTTATATTTTTCTCGATTAATGATCTCCTCCAGTCTCATCTCCGAATCCTTGGTTTGTGGGGGATGCAGACAATTCAGTACTGGAAGTGAGTGATGGCTGATAAAGTACACTAAAGAAATTCAGTAAAGTTTGTTCCATCCATATACATGGAATGCTCATAATAGTATAGACTACCCACTTTAATAACAAAATGCAATTTATCACTTACAGATAATTTAGCAGGATTATCATTATGAGAAAGAAAGAATTATTATGATGATATAAAGAAAAGCATATTTGTTTTATAACTAGACAAACAGGTCATAAGGTAACCAAAACAGACCCAACCTGACTTGAAAAAACATATTTGTTCAAAGAATATTTAAAATAAAACCAATTTTAGTCTCCTCCTTAGATTGTTCAAAGAATATTTAAAATAAAACCAATTTCAGCCTCCTCCTGAGAGTAATTATGTTCAACAATTGAGAATATAAACTCCACATAAATATTTTTTTCTTCAAAATAGGAAGAATTCTAAATACATGCAACCTGCAAGAGAAATTTTCATTTCTTTGATAACTGACTCTTATCAGCCTTACTCCATTAATCCATTTAGCATTTCTTCAAAGAAAGACTTGCATCTATCTGGCTTGCAAGAACATATAAATGATCAAGGCAATGGCTATTTTCAATGTCATCTTTTTCCCCTTCTAGAGGAGGGGGTGTCTCCTTCCTTCTCTCATTGGAATATGATTTTTTTCTCCCACAGGTACGCCCCATAAAAGTGAAAGACTTCTTACAGGTATGGCAGTAATACCTAGGTTGGAGAGTTTTGCCTCTACGCCTATGGTGAATGTATCTGAAAGCAGTAACATGATCATCATCACTAGCTTCTGCTGCTGGACAAGGTGGCTTATAATACCGACATAAGTTTGAAATTATTTTCTGGTCATCCACATGAAGCTGTGCAAATGGGCATGGAAGTTTTTTCACAGATCTAAGGAAATCAGCAGGACCCAATTGCCCTATTTGCTCTGTACAAACCCTCATACCCATTTTTTTTCTCACAGTGCAGCAACCCACTCTGTTTACACCACAAACAAAACTCTAATCAAACTCACTATCTTTAACAGCTAGGAAAACTATTGAATTGAATTGGTTTGCTTAGCCAGCCATTTGTATGTATATATATATATAACTTTTAAAGCAATTTATATACCAAATCTTTCATATAAACTATAAAAACAGTAAATCTTTATCAAATCAGATGCTGAAAATCACTATACAACTATAGGCAACAATTTATATACCAAATCTTTCATATAAACTATAAAAACAGTAAATCTTTATCAAATCAGAAGCTGAAAATCACTATACAACTACAGGCAACAGCACTTTCCATCAGGGACTGTAGAAATATTATGTTCTTTATCTTTCATATATCTGAACAAAACAAAATTTGCATAACTTACTTCAGAAATTGGATTGAGACTAAACTGGGTTGTTTCTTCTCCTGAGATAAGTCACATATAATCCTGCAGACAAACTCCAGAGAAAGCCTTCAATACAAGATTTCTCAAATTCTTACATATATGGTTGCACCCAAATTCTCTTACTCCAGAGACCGTTCTTAAAACAATGTTTATTATTTTAGACATTTAAAAATAGAATTAAGAAATCGGGATAATTTTAGATATTTTAGTAAAGTGAGAGGGAAAATAAGATTAACAGTCACAAATTTATATTTTAAGAGACTTTAGATACTATTATTAATACATATTAATATAAAATTTAAATTATTTAATTGTTCATACAATTTTAATGTCTTGACATTCTTTAAAATTATCTATAACTAGCATATATATATTAAATATTAATATATATAAAATACGCTGAGAGTTATCATTCTCTAATTTTCTTTTTCATTGATTTATCTTTGTGATCAAATCTTTGATTTATATAAAATAAATCAAATTAATTAAAATGTTACCTGCTTCTCCGCAGACAAAAAAAAATTACAGATTCATTTTTGTCATCAAAAGCCTTAAAAATAAATTAATTAAGAAAATAGAGTTAATACAAACTTGGAATTAATTTCTAGTGAGTTCATCTTTTTGCAACATAAATTATTATTTTTATTTGTTTGCCCTTTCCTACAGCATCTGTTGGAAACTAAAATCTAGAATATTACTTTTAAAATGTTGTCTAATATCAATTTCAATTTCATGGGACTCTCGTGAGCTTTTATTTAAGGAGTGTCAATTTAATTATAAAAAGAAAATCTTTCACAAAATTGTTTGATCTTAATATAAAGTAAAAAAATTAATCAGAAAGCGACAATTAAACCACACGAAACTAACAATTCAAAGTTTTCTAAAATAACATCAAAACATTATTTCAAATTTCAAAAATAAACAAATTATCTTCAATAATTACTTTGATGTAACTAAGTGCTACATTTGAAAACAGATCTTTTGATTAGAATATCTATAAATACAGACAAGGTAAACTATTCAAACAAATGCAGAAAATTTCTAAAATAACATCAAAATATTATTTCAAATATCAAAAATAAACAAATTATCTTCAATAATTGCTTTCATGTAACTAAGTGCTACATTTAAAAATAGATCTTTTGGTTAGAATATCTATAAATACAGACAGGGGTAAACTATTCAAACAAATGCAGAAAATAATCGCCTACCGAGAAAAGAGATGTTCCCTTCCCCATCTTGTCTCCGTCAATCTCAGATTGCTTACAACGGTACAAAACAAAAGTTAAATAAAAGCATTTACCAATAAGCAAAGATAATGTGGCTCTACTCTTGCAATAAAACTCCAGCTCAAATTTTTAAGAAATACTCTGCATATTACTTAACTCGATTGGATATTGTGAGACATGTTTGCAAGACTGGCATTGCAACCTCAACACAATTTTATTTGTTCTTTCCACCAATGAAAGAATGCCTAGAAAAGAGATGTTCCCTTCCCCATCTTGTCTCCGTCAATCTCAGATTGCTTGCAACGGTGCAAAACAAAAGTTAAATAAAAGCATTTACCAAAAAGCAAAGATAATGTGGTTAACATTTGCTAACATCAGTCTGATAGCAATTTTTCCATGCACTAATAGCTGCTGCTCGTATTTCTTAGAAGATGAATACACAAGTTCGAAACTTCATTACATGAATTAGATATTCGATATGGACCACAACACAAAATACCTCACAACAGAGTTGCATCCTTTGGAGCAGGTCTGATCTTGGATCTAAATGTGCTGCTACAAGTAACATAGCATGAATATTTCACTCAGCACTCTTCCTAACATCCGATCAGCACTCACTATGGGTCTGAACTGTGGTTGCAGCTCGAAATAACACCTCCAAAACCTTGTAAACTGACTAATAATAATCTGGCAGGTCTGCAAATATGATTCTGGGCATGTAGCAGGTCTGTGACAGATATTTTAACGAGGATGGTGCTTAAGTTCCAAGGTTATCTTGATGGAATAGAAATGATACTGAGCATCCTGGCAAGTGGCGTGTAAGTTTGTTATTTTGATGGAATGGATACCTATGATAATCCAAGTGATATTATAAGCTTGCAAATGTATTTTCCAGTACAAAGTAGATGTGAGTACCATTTTAAAGAGTAAAAGCAAAAAGAAATAAACAAGCTTTCACCAATTGTACTACCGGTAACACCTAGAACATAACACAGAAACCTAAACAACCTATAATAGATAACTTATAAGCTAAACATTATTCTAATCTTGCGAGTGCATTTTCAAGTACATAATAGATGCGAATATTCTCAATTTACAAAGAAAATGCAGGACAAAATGAGCAAGCATTGACTAATAGTCTAATTGTGATATTCAAGGTATATTCATAGAGACCTAAACAACATCATATGCAGTAATTATGCCATGCACCTCATCAACAGTGAGTTTATCAATTTATCTTCCTTCTTCGACAGCATAAACCTTGGAATCATTTTTCGTTGTCATAGACCTAAGAACTTTCAACGCATATTCTTCTTTCAAATCTACACCATATACTTTAATTGCATTTACTACATCTTCAACTCTTTGAAGATAGTTTGCAATATTCTCTTCTTCAGTCATCTTCAAGCCTTCAAACTTTTCTCTCAACACTTGTAACTTTTCCAACTTTACTTTGGTGTTGCCTTCATAGATCTTCTTCAATTTTTCCTAGACATCATAGGCAGTTTTACAATGCATAACTTTGCTATGCACTGGATCAGACAAATTGTTCATGATGATAAACCAAGCTTTTTTATTGTCCTCATGAATCTTCTTTCCTACAAGATCACTAGGAATAGTAGCAGGAATAGTATATTGGGTCTCGACCGACATCCAAACTTTAGTTCCAAGAGAAACTAAATATCCTTCCATTAATGAGATCCACTTAGCATAATTTGTTCTATCAAATCTAGGTGGATTGTTTGAACCTTCCTAAAATTATATTGTGTTCACCTATCCAAGATCTACCCGAGCTGATTAAGCTTATCCTAGGGAACCTAGGGCTCTGATACCAATCATTAGAAAACAATGATCTACTAAGAGGGGGGTGAATCAGTAGATATAAAAAAAATTAGACTTGACAACCTATTTGCAGATTCAACCTTATAACTCAAATGTGTAGATAAAAATATAAACCAATATAACAATCACATGCACATGAAACAACTCATAACACCAGATATACATGGAAAACCAAAGATGGGAAAAACCATAGTGACAAAAGCTACTTGAATCTACTGCTCAAATCTAGCATCACAAATGCAATCTCTGTTACAAATTTTAGGGTTGCAACCCAAGGAAGCTTCAAATCCCCAATTTAGAAGCTACAACTTCAAGGATGCTACTACACCCTATTTTAGGAGCTACAACTCCAAGGAGTCTACAATCACCTAATCTGAGCTACAACTCAGTGCAATGAGGCTACAACCTCAACAAGAATACAAGTTCATAAGTGCATACAATTAAGTTCTACTCAACCTGAAAATGCACCATTAACTACAATGAATTATTGCACACCCTGCAACTTACACTACTACTATTGAAGATGCACTCTCAGCAACACACCCTTGCTATGCACTCTCTTTTGCTTTGCACTCTCTTTTGCTCTGCACTCTCTTCTACTTTGCACTCTCTTGTCTACTACATTCTTAACTATACATCACTTTGTTAAGCACTTTGTGCATTAACAAACTTTTTCACACTTCTCCTTACTTTCAGATTCAACAAATCACACACTGCTACTACTTCCCTTGGAGAAATTCCCAAATTGTCTTTTCTCATTGACCTACATTCAATGCCTCGAGATTCTCACACATGATCAGATCTTCTCTAATCTTCTGCTAGGGTTTCCTTAGCTTGCAAACCTCACCAGCAAGCTGCCTATACCTTGAGCTCCACACCACTTTATAGCTCATCATTAAGACATCTGATAGTATTTACTAGATATCACCATACCTTGCATCGAGCCACACAACATTAAGTTCTATTTTAGAGAATTTTCCTTTGTTCTCTCTATCAAATCCTAAAATCTGATTATGCATTTAACTCTCTCTTCTAATCCTTCTATCTGATTTTGATCTCAATCACTTATGCAATCTATGATGTCGTTATGTGCATCAAATCTTATTTACATTGATCATTGGGTGCAGTTGGACCAATTAATTCTTTTCTCTGTGTTAGTTACCAATTGAAACCCTGTTCTCACAAACTCAGCCATTTCATATCTCTTCTTTTGAATTCTGGTCATCGATCTACTCCTTTCACACCTTGATCCATTGGCTCTTGTTCATCATCATATCTTCAAATCTTGACTATCGGATAAACAGTCACTCAAATCTCCATTGACAATCTTGTGAGAATTCACCTCTCACCATGTCATTTTACTCCTTTTCATTATCTAGGGTTACACAGTAAAGCACCACCAACAAATAATTCATATAACCAAATGTTGATTTTGCAACAAGGATGCAAAATCAATAAATAAGTAATCGGCATGTGTCATCATTTTGTTTTCCTTCCATGTGCTAGTTTTTTTAACGCAGTACCATTGACACCAACATGAGCAGTTGCAATGTTGCACTTAACCACCATACCACTTGATACCACTCTATTGTAGTCTATCCAAATGACCATTGCGGTGTTTGTGAGTTACATACCGCCAGACCACCAACACAAAATTAAGCCTCTGTGATGTTGCAGTGTACCACCATACTGCCAACACAAATGTAAGCCTATGCAGTGTTGCAGTGTATCACCATACCAACGACCCCTTTTCAAGCATTTGTGGGGTTGCGGGTTACAACCTATCCACCTTTGATGTCTTATCCACGCGCCAGCACCATATTCGATCATCCTTCACCATCTATCTACTCGTCATCCTTACCTTATCATATCCTGCCAACAATATCCTTTGCATGATTTGCTCTTTTGACATCAATGACAACTATATGCCAACATTCTCAAGATCAGATACACAGTTATCATGGAGATCCAAGAAAAGTAAAAAACATCTAATCATCATGAGAAGCTTTGGGCTTCTTATTTTTCTTAACTTATTTGTTGACCATGCAGGTACATGTATAATCTTATCATATAAATCAACAGGGAAGTCATAGCATGGGAACCTTATGAAGATAGTCTTGAATGTATAAAAAAGAAAGTGGTAGTCCTTAATACCATATAAGCATGTTGTAGATAACTTTGAAACTTCAAAAGAGTGAAAAGAGTGAAAGTCATGAAGGACATAGAGGGAAATCATTTTAAGTGCTAATTCAACATGGCTACAAATAAGAAAACACAGTCAACATAGAATTTTTAATAATTTAAATGAAATGTATGACTTACATAAGAGCATATAGGGATAATCTAAGTTACATTATCAAGAATAGTAAAGTGGTAATTAGACAGTCATATGACCCTACCCCTATGTACACTAGAGAAGGGAAAACTTTACACTAGAAAAGATAGTAGGCATTGGTCACAACAATGCAAAAGATGGAGGACAGTCTTAGACTTTCAAAGAGGGATAGTCCTTAATTAGCACCCTGGAAACCTATGACAAATAGTAGAAGTTAGAATCAAAATTTTGCAAGGTTTCCAAAGCACAGTTCAGTATGGAAGAGCCACCATGATAAAAGATATATCCAAGAGCAGTTTTGAAAGAAAATGCATGAGGACTACTTTGGTTAAAGAAAGGAGCTTCATTAAGTGAGTGACAGTTCATGGAATGACAAAAGAGTACAGTCAAAGTATGCCCATGGTAAAGGACAGAGAAAAGAGGCAACATAGTCATTTCTAGTTCAAAGATTATAACCTCAAAATGGCACAGTAAGAAACAATCATTATCATTTTTTACAATATTAAAGGCATGATAGTTTTGGAGTTGATATACAAGGGGGTAGTGAAATCCAATGTGCAACCTGAGTTCATTAAAGCAAGGGTATGATATGAGGATATCATAACACGGGGCATTTAATGACTAATCATGCACAACAATAAACAATGATAGTCCTTTTAATTCAAATGCACAGTCATCACATTGATAAAGAAAAAGTACAATGAAGAAGATAATCCACCTATTATGCATTAGGGGTAGTTTTAGATCGTAGTACTTGAAGTTAGTAAGGTAGAAAGAACAAAGGATAGTCCCTGTCAAGGCAAGGCATAGTCATGCTAGTTCAGGTGCAGAGTTTCAAGTCTTGAGATGAGCAATGGATAGTCACCTTCATATGCACAATCAAATGAATAAAGACTAGAGGTCAGTCATAGTGTCATGACCAAGAATCTCATTGAATGCACAAGAAGGTTTTCCAATCAGGAAGATAATATACTTGTAGATTATAATCAACATTGTGTCAAGAGGTATGTATAGTATTTGAAGGTGATAAACCTTTTTTCACAAACAAATGGATAAGTAGGTTGAAATTATTATCTATAGGTACAAGTAACATTACAGTCTTTAGCATAGGAAAATGTAAAAAAAGTCTTAGGGACAACAAAGGTACAACAATATCAATGGATTATTATGGTGTGAGACATATAGATGAAGTTGCTTATGTGTGAATGACTTAAAGGAAACATTGTTACACTCAGACATGATGCCCAAATATAGTGAGATTTTTTTAACAAGAATGAGGTTGAAAGGAATTTTCTTCCAAATTTGCTTGTTTCCTACATAAGACAAAGCTTTCCATACTAAAACGTGAGCAGCTCATGAGAGGGACACCTAGTTTCATTTGTAGAATGGGAAAAGAAGAGCTTTAACCTTTCCATTCTTCTTCGTCCATTGATAGTGGGAAGAGTGGAAAATTATGAAGAACTTGTTAAGGACATCATTGTTTGAGGACATTGCTCCAAGTGTTAACTATCACAATTCAACAATGTTATGAGATTTCCTACAAGTGTTTTGATGAATCAGGAGAAAATCTACAAAGCAAAGAACAATAAATTGTACGCATATGATAGTCATAGAAAATGATAGCAATAGCAAGCCCTCATACATGTGGCTTTGATGATAGGAATATAGAGTTGCATGTAGTCTAATGTAAACATTTATTTGATGCCACCAAAGTTCATAGAGAAGCATCAGAATGTTAAGAGGAGCAGAAGGACTAAGAAAAATAGAAAATATAGGGTTTTTCATCATTTCTTTCCAGGAAAATGAAAAACTCAGCATTTTGTTCAAGGGAATGACTTACCAGCACGTGGTCCCAGTTCAACCACACAGAGAATACCCAAAAACTTGAAATGGTTCTTCAAAACCCTATCCAGACTCCATGGTGGTGACGCAACATGAAAACATAGGTAGATGAAATGAATGCAAATGAGCTCATGAGCACAATTAGGGATTCTTTTGACTTTCACAAAGAAAACCCTAATCCTAGCCGACCCAAGTATTGGGTTATTTTTCACCTTTATTTCATAATATTGTATTATGATTAATACCTAAGCCATGCTCAATATTTTCTTTCCAAATACCTAGTGAGAGGTGAGTCCATGGGAGTCATAGATTATTCTTTTCCCAAAAATCATTCAAAAATAGGAGTGGAACTGAGGTGTTATACATGCAGTGAGAGATATTTTGAGTTCTATCTTTGACTTCAAGTCAAACTGAGGCATTTTAAGAGTTTTGTTTGGTCAAATAGCTTGAGAGGGGGAGTTTGGAGCTAAATTAGCTCAAATTGGAGCAGTTATGATCCCTCTTTTCTAGGATTTTCTATTTTTCTCATGTGATAGATATTTTGGAGTGTAGTTTACTTCTCTTGGCATTTTGAGATTGATTTTGTATTATAGGAGGGAAAGCTTATGTTTTTTCCTCAGTTCCTTCTTTTTGTTGTCTCTTGCACATTTCCAAGAGACTTAGAGTTTTGTAGCTCAGTTTATTTTCATGTAGCAACAACTTTTTCTTTGAAATAAACAAAGAAAAGAGTTATTGGTCTTATTTGGAGCTTTCATTTTGGATTGTGGATGTATGTTCTTATAGATTTTCATCGTGGTTCATTTGAATCCTTTTTTTTCTTCCTCATCTAAGAAATGTATTTTGAATTTTTTTCATATTAAATTAGGTCATATGCTATGTCAAACCAATTTTGAGAAAAAATTGATGTGTAAACTTATTTTACCTTCAATACAAAACTGAAAATTGAAACCATCATATGAAATACTTATGATTTTATGCAAAATTTGAACTATGAACATCATAACTATCAAATTTTGATTCAAAGTTATAAGTTTGGCTTTAGTTTTTTTAATTCTAAATCATTGGTGTATCACCTCCTAGAATTAGCTTTTCCCATTTATCAGTTATCCTTCTTCCTTTTTCCCACAAAAATCATTAGTTTCTTGGAGATCTAAAGGGGAACCAACCCATAATCTGGAGATTCATCTTCATCATGAGAAACACATAGGCTCAAAGATGTTTCCATGTTTCACGAGATTGCTAAGCCTCCAAGCTTAGCATCTAGGTGCAATTATTTGTGACAACAAGTACAAAGTCCTTGAATTCTTTGTACTTGACAAAGTCATCATCAAAGATGAATTGGGAACATGCTAGTTCCCTCATGTCATCGACCTCATCTCTCCCATTCCCTACATTTATGCCCATTCAACCCTATGGCATACCAACAAGATTCACCCTTGGTGGTGAAGGTGTTACCTAGTTCACTTCTTTTTTGACCTCTGCCTCCTCTTCCTCATCAACACCCAAAGGATAATCAAACAAAGATGGTTGATCAAGATTTATCTTCTTTTTTGGATGCTCTTAGGAAGTAGTAGCTGCAATAGGATGCTCTTGACAAGAGGTAATTGTTACAAGTGGTTTTCCTTAATGAGGAGGATCTACCACTGTTGGCTCCTTATCCCTTCTAGCATAAGAATATACAAATGGATCTACTGGTGGGTGATAT
This sequence comes from Sequoia sempervirens, assembly GCA_007258455.2. Lineage (NCBI taxonomy): Eukaryota > Viridiplantae > Streptophyta > Pinopsida > Cupressales > Cupressaceae > Sequoia > Sequoia sempervirens. The sequence goes on from VDFB02256132.1 coordinate 109,356,180, forward strand.
GTGGGTCTTTCTTCTACTATAGGAGGTTTTGTAGCTAGCTTATCAACAATGTCCAATATCTTCTAAATTTTTTCAGTGGGGTATTTTATTTTTATAAATTCCCTAGGGTAGTTTTCCATCCTTTTTGGTGCAGATCAAATTCATGAGTCTTATCAAAAATGAAAATTCACAACCAATTCTAATTTAAGTTGACAATTTCATTTGTCAATTTAAAATTAATTCAGATTTATACATGATCAGAGGAAAATAAATTCAATTCAACCCAATGAATTACCATAAGAATACTACTTTTATATGCATTCAAATTTGAATGACTCTACAAGTCAATTTCAATTTAAATTTATTTATGTTTCAATCTACAGGCTAAATACATCAACAAGTTTCAATTCTATTGCAAACTTCTTAACTCCTTTATTTTCTTCTCCATTGATCTACCTGTAATCATATGTTTTGTAGATATGAACTTTTATTCTTTGTTTCCTACATTTCTCAATTGCGTCTTTCCCTATGTTGGCTAATCCATTTATCTCTCCTTTCAATCTCTCCCAACTCCATTTCTATTCATTTTACATCATTCTTATGTATATTTTTTGTTCTATAAAGGTATCTTTCTTTGGTCTTTATTTTTTTGTTTCTTATTTACTCTTATGACCCCATAATTATCTTCTCCCATTGTGAATATTATTCCTTATTCAAATGTGTAGCCTATATGTTCTTTTATCAACTTATTTTGAAATTATTTTGTTTAAATTTCTTTTTATATCCATTATCTTCCCCTACCTTAGTCATGGCCTGCACTGTGCATTCTAGAAAAATTTCTTCTAATTTTCCTCTCCACTTCCTCCTACACTACCTCATTTACTCACTCTTCTTGTCATTCCCCATCTAATCGACCCCCCCACCCCTTTTCTTACTTAGCATTCATAATCTTCTATCATGCATTCCTCTCCCTCTTAGTTGTGTGCCTATCTACCCATTCACATATCATGACTTATTATTTTTTAGAAATGTTTTTTTTTCATTAACTATCAATCTCCTCCTATTTTTTTATTTTACCTCTCATTCATTCCAACTCCTTATATATGCACCTATTTTTATTTTTCTTTTAAAATTCCCATTCTCTCCTCTTGAGTGGCTTTTTTGCTTTCTCATTATTTTGTCTCTAAAAATTAAATATTTGATTCTTATTTCTATTTGGTTTTTACTTCCTCCCAAGGCCATGAATCTCCATATTCATGGAGTCATAAATTTCATTCTTGCTATATAGCATGAATCCTCTAGTTTATTATTCTTCCCATGCCAAAGTAAAATATAAATGAACTCTTTTTTCATCTAAAAATTAATCACAAAATGAACATGGTTTATTTTTATTAATTCAACAATTTCTTGTACCCATTCACCTCATATGGAAAGATTGACATTGAATATAATAGAGCATGGCATTCTTCAGATGAAAGGGAAACAATGTCACTTTGCTATGCTTCCACTAACTATAGACCAAATAAGTTGCACCCCATAAGAAAACCAAAATTGAAACCGTAAATAAAATGTATTTTTATTGATGTGGTTCACCATACACCCAAGATGCTCCTACATCACTTTTTGACCTTTTCTCTTCTCCCTTTTTGAAATAAACCTACTTTACTCTTCTCTCATTTACATCTTTATTAGTTAAGCAATTTATGATTACATCTTCTTCAAAAAGTACCTGATGAACAAATGCAGATATTCTTATGCTTACTCTTACTTGATTAATAAATCCTTCAGGGTCAAAAGTTCTTGGGACTTTTTGGGCCATCCTATATGTTTTGAGTATAGGTTATATCAGTTCTAGGCCCTCCCTAGTTATTGTGAAGTCAAAAAAAAATGTAGTAAAATAAAAGAAGCCTTTATTTTTTCCTTTCAAGTGGCTTTTTATCATGTTAGTTAATTTCCACATTATTTCTAAATATTCCATTATTTTTGGAACATATGTTGGAAGAATATGAGGTCCCACAAGGCATCCATATATCCTGATTATAGTTGAATCATAATGGAGATACCATTCTCCCCAATTATGTTGTATGCCTATCTCAAAGACTCTTTCCTTAAGCCTTAGGAAATCCAAGATTTACTTATGCAATCTCCCCTCTTCTATACCCATGAATCCCATAAATTTTCTAATGAAATGGTCTTTGAAGACCATATAGTTTGAGATCTCATTGTGCATATCCCAAATGTGTGTCTAAAATTGGATAGAAAGAGGCTTTCCATTGTCATATGCCATTCTAACTTGCATATATTTTTCCCACTTTGTTCTACCCTCATATAGGAACATGTGGCATAACAAAAATACCACCTAAAATTGACCATCTTATTATTTTCCTTAATTTCCACCAATTATTTGTGAATTCCATTGGCTTTGTAGGTGGAAAAATCAAAATCATTGTTTATCAAAGGAATTTAAATGTATGTTGTCATATACATCAATGACACAATCATCTTTAATTTTGCATCTCCCCAAGGACTTGGAAAAAATAATAGTAGGTCTTCATGAAGTAGTCCTCAAATAGGTCAATGTTGAAAGGCTCAACTTCATTTGATGGAATTCTAATGAAATGTCAAATCCATTCAATTTGTGTTTGGGAAATCAAAGGACTCTATAGCTATGCTTATCTTGTTGATATTTCTACTTGAACAAGTCAAAGTCCACAAGTTTGTTTGTAGCTAACTTGAGGCGAAAGACCTCAGAGATGGAGGCTTTATCAATTTGCACCAAAACCACACCATTTGCATCTCTAATTACTCTAACATTTTCATCATAATTCCTAGCCACATATTTGATGATTTCTACATTCATGAAGACATTAGGAACTATCAATTTTAAGTCATATGTCCATACATTAGAGATAGGGACTTGTGAAGCTCTTTTATTATACCAATGACTAAATAAGCTCCACCTAGTGATAGGGAGTTCAACATCCATACATTCTTTTCCATTATCAATCAAAATATTTGAATCATCAGCCCCATGGGCACATATGAATTTTCTAAATGATCTAGGGAATTGAAAAATTAGGTCATCATCAAAGGGCCTTTTTATGAGGACAATTAGCCTTTTGATCAACTCAGTTTGAAAATTTAGTTTGACCTAGGGTTTGTGGAGTAAACTAGGGTTTGGTACCTTTGATGTTCTAAAAAAATTCCTTGATTTGAAATCCTAATTATGAACCCTAACTATTGGAAAATTAAATTTGATCAAACCAGAACTTTGAAAATATGAACTTACTTGCTTATCATTCTAGAAACCCTTCTTCACATTTGAAGGTGCAAAATTGCCAAGAAATCAGTCTAATATTTGTGAAATGCATAACTATTTACTTCATCAATCAAATTGTAGTACTTATGGAGAAAATATTCAAAAGATCAAGTAGTAATCTATCATTTCATCCATTACTATTCGTTCATGTGAGCCAGACACATTTAACTACCCATTTCTTAAATTTGAATGTGAGCTATTGATTTTCAAAAATAAAACCAGATTGACGATTCAAAATCATCTTGACGAATTTTTAATATTTTAATGGGAGTTTGATATGCTTTGAAAATATTTGAACAATAGGAGCATCCCATGTTATCCTACATTTCCATTTCATCCATGTAGTCCCATTGAAAAGAGTGCCTTTGAAAATGAAAGAGACATCAACCTTAAGTCCACATGTTGCTCTTCCAAAATTCTATAGCTTGTAATGGGACCTATCTCAATAGATCAACGAACTCACAAAACTAATGAAAACATGCAATGTCTCACCTTTTCGCTAATCTACAACCAAATACTAGGCCCTCCTTATTAAACTTTTGGACTTGTAGAATCAAGTAAAATGTTGCCTATTTCTCTTAGCAACAATTAAGTTATATGATAAAGAGCTTGTGGAAATGCAGAAATGCAGAAACCAATAGAAGGAAGATAGATGTTTCTCTTCCACTAGTCCACAAACCTCACTTTAGTTATATGATAAAGAGCTTGTGGAAACTAATAAAAACATGAAACTTGATGGAAAATGGGCCTGTGAAAAGGCATAAACATGCAACAATTAAGTTATTTTATTTTGCATATGCAAAACTAGGAATAAGAGGTCACTAGGAACAGAAGGGGCTAGTAATATAATGAGATAAAAGGCTTGAGTGATAACTTAAAGTACAAGCAATCAAATAAATAATTCAACACAAAAATAGACATAAAGTGTAAGGCTTGATTGGGTTTTAATGTTTTTTGACAACCCTAATACAATTTTTCTGCAACTTTAACAAGTATGAGAATAATTTATAATTTTTTGAGGCATATAATGGGTAAAGAGCTAGAAAAATTGAAAATACACTATAACATCCCACCTCACATAAATAATTAATAATTACAAATTCTACATATTTTCCATCTTACACATGACTAAAATAATTAAATATTACTAATATTTAAGTATTCCTACATTCCCTCAACACATTCTAAGAATAAGGGCATCTAAGAACACTTGTCCTTATGGCTACATTATTTTATCCACCAAACCTAAGAATATATCCCTACTAGATGTACATGTCCCTTATTTCCCTCATGGTCACAACCACTTACTAAATTTAGCAAGAACATATTAGCCATTCACAATCCAACAACATCCATCTTGACACTCCATCCTCTCCTTGATCCTAGGGAAACCCTCTCAAGCATCATCCACTATTGATCTTGTTAGAATAGGTGACATTATAATTGCTATCCTAAGTTGATTTATGTGTCTCCACATTCTTTATAAAGTGTTCTAGGGGACACGAGGGACAAAATATTTATTATTTATTTTCATATGACAAATTGTAATTGCATTCAAAGAGGTGGACCCATTACGGTGGTGGTTATAGAGCATCCTAAAAGAATATTCCTCTTGGGTGTCCAACTTTGTGAGTGGGGACCAATTTGGTGTGCATGTCCTTTCATGTTATTTGCATGTTATTTGCATTTTTTGCTTGCTCTTGCATGGTTGGGCACCTAGGTTTTCATGTTGGTGCATGTTCTTGCATGAAACCATCAAAGTCGTCAAAGAGTTATGGAGCACTTGAGATCGACCAATTTTGATTGGGTGTGGGTTAGGTGCCCATGTGAAGGCCATGCGAGTTTTTCCAAGTGGTTTTTATTGTTGTTTTTGGATGCCATTTGTTGTATTCTCTCCCACAAATTTCTATTTATTGGAGCCTTGAGATGGTGGTTTTTAAGAATTTATTTGTAGGTTGTCAGAGCGTTGAAGTGCTGTCGGAATATAGAGAGGAGTGTTTTATTGTTGTATCTCATTTGAAGATTAATACAAACATTGGATCTCTTTGGGTGTGAAGTTTTTTCCCGCAAGTGTTTCTCCACGTATATCTTATGTCACTTATGTTTGACAGCTTGTGCTATTGCCAATTTCTCTTTCATTGTTGAATTGTTAGTCACATAATCTCTTTATGGTAATCTTGGATTAATAATTTCAGATTTAAAAACACATTATTAAGTTCTATTGCTGCAAGTTTTACCTTGGATTTTCCAACATTTGGTATCAGAGATAATGGTTCTGTTAAGAGAGGGACACCTTTATTTTGAGTGTTGAAGGTTTTTTGGTTGTAGTGGTAGCTTGTACAATATGGTTTTTTCATATTTGTGAAGAATATTGTAAACAATGGCTTATACCTCTTGTTTAGATATTGACAAGTTTAATGGCACTAGCTACGAGATGTGGAAGTTGAAGATGGAGGATCTCCTTGAAGAGAGAATAACTGGTTGGTAGTTTCAAGTGAAAAGAAACCAGAATCAATTTCTGATGAAGATTGGAAGAAAATGGATTTAAGAAGGCATGAGGAACCATTTGGTTGTGTCTTGCATATTCCATCCTCCTAAATGTTTCAAAAGAATCTACCACATTCAAGTTGATGAGGATAGGTGAAATATAATAAACTAAAAATCTAACCAATAAGTTGTATCTCAAAAGACATTTTTATTCTTTGAAAATGAAGGATGGTGATTCTATTGTAGAACACTTAAAATTATTTTAATATGATTATAAGTCAGCTTGCATCTCTAGATGTTAAGATAGAATAAGAAGATAAATGTATTTTGTTTCTTTTTTCTTTACCCAAATCTTGGGAAAATCTAATTGTTTCCATAAGTGGTGGTGGTATAGAATTGAAGATGGATAGTATTATTGTAATACTTCTTTCAGAAGAGATGAGGAGAAAGTCCATGAATGTGGGATCCCAAGATACCTTGCATGTGCGAGGAAGGTCCAAAGAAAAAGGAGGGCCTAAAGGGGACAAAAAGAGAGATAAATCTAAAGGACGTTCTAAAACCCCTAGGAAGAGCATAGTAAAGTGTTGGAATTATGGTAAGAGAGGACATGTGAAGGAGCGTAGAAACAAGAAAAAGAGTTCAAATAATTCTACGACAAAAGTCCTCAGAAGATGGTGATTTTGATGCTTTGTTTATTTCTGCTAACACTATTAGTGACGATGCTTGGCTTATTGATTTAGGTTGCTCCTACCATATGTCTCCTCACAAGGAGTATTTTACTTCATATTCATCTTATGATGGGGGAGAAGTTTTCCGTGGTGATAACAACATGAAGAAGACTGTTGGTAAGGGAAATTTAAATTTGTGTTTTAGTGAGGGAAGGGTTAAAACCCTTGATCATGTTTTACGTATTCTAGGACTTGCGAGAAATTTACTTTCAATATCCAAGTTGAATGATTTTGGAATGCATGTGACATGTGACAAGCCTGGTTGTAGGTTGGTAAGAGGGAGTTTAGTGATAGCTAAAGGATCTCGGATTAGAACTTTGTTAAGGCTTAATGCTTCCACTTTTTTTAACTTTTCCATTGTAACTGGCACTAAAAATGCATGTATGTTGTGGCACCATAGATGGGGTCACATAAGTGAAAAGGGTCTTAAGAGTTGGTTGACAACATTTCTGATTATTTTGTAAGTAAAAGTGATTTTTATGAGCATTGTGTGTTTGGTAAACAAAATATATCATCATTTCCTAATGGGACTAATAAAGCTAAGAGATTATTAGAGATCATTCATTTAGATGTGTTTGGACGAGTGGATGTTGACTCTTTTTGGAAAATCTCGTTATTATGTTACTTTCATTGATGATGTGTCAAGATACACTTGGATTTATTTTATGCATGCAAAATCTAAGGTTTTCACTAAGTTTAAGGAATTTAAAATCCTTAGTTGAGAAGCAAACAGATTATAAGATAAGGGTGTTGAGATCTGACAATGGGATTAAATATTATTCTAGGTCATTTGATGAGTTCTATAGGCATGTAGGTATTTTTCAGAAAAATACTACTCCTTATACACCTCAACAAAATGGGGTAGCAGAAAGAATGAATCCAACCTTGATGGAAAGAGCTAGGAGCATGTTGAGTGGTGCTAAGCTTGATAGATGCTTTTGGACAGAAGCTGTAAGAATTACATGTTATTTTTAGTAGACATCCTTGTTCATCTCTTGTTGATAAAAATCCTTATGAAGTTTGGATAGGTAGAAAGCATTTTGTTTCACATTTAAGGGTATTTGGTTGTGATTATTTTGTTCATGTGCCTCAAGAGAAGTGTTCTAAATTTGATCCAAAAGAATATAAATGCATCTTAGTTGGTTACTGTGAGAATGTAAAAGGTTATAAGCTTTGGAATCCACTAACCTGTAAAATTATTTTCTCTAGAGATGTGATTTTCAATGAGTTTAGAACTTACTCAGGTGAATAATAACCAAAGGAGAAAGATAAGAAAAAAAATGGACTTTGAAAAAAAGATTGACAAGAAAGAAGATGCACATGTGGAAGAACAACTAGATGGATTAGAGGATGAAGAAGAACAAGAGGGTTCAAAGAGTTAAGATGATGTGCAGGATGAGCATGTAGAAGAAGTAGAGAAGCAAGAGCCCCTTACTCCTACCTTGAGAAGATCCACAAGACAATGAAACATAGTTGATAGGTATAGCCCATCCAATTTACATTGTGTGTTTTCTCTTTTGAGTATCGACGATGAACCTAGATCCTATAGGGAGGCTCTTTCTTTAGAAGAAAGTGAGTCTTGGATGTAGACCATGTAGGAGGAGATGATGGATTTGGATAGTTGTGATACCTAGGATCTTGTGAGTTTTCACAAAGGAAGGAAGCCCATTGGTTGTAAGTGGGTATTTAAAAATAAATTTGGAGTAGATGGTTGGTTAGAGTGGTACAAGGCCAGATTGATGGCCAAGGGCTACTCCTAGAGAGAGGGAGTTGATTTTGTTGAAATTTTCTCTCTTGTTGCTAAGTTAACTTATATTAGATTCCTATTATCTATTGCTATTGCTTATAATTTTGAAATAAAGAAAATGGATGTTAATACTTCTTTCTTGCATGTGGATCTTAAGGAATAAATTTATATGTGATAGCGTGATGGTTTTGTTGTGAAAGGAAAAGAACACTTATTTTGCAGGTTAAAGAGATATCTATATGGTTTGAAATAATCACCTAGAATGTGTTACAAGAAGTTTGATTCCTTTTCATTGAATTTGGGTTTTATTAGGAGTGAGGAGGATCATTGTCTTTATATTAAGGTTATTGATGACCAAATTCTAATCATTATCTTGTATGTTGATGACATATTGTTTATGGGTAACAACAAGGTGATGATCAAGAACAAAGAACAGTTACATTTGGATGAGAGGTTTGATTCAAAATATTAGGATGGATCGATGGGGTTGGTTAAAAGATTGAACAGTCCAAAGTAGTACATTTGCGGTTTAATATATATAAATATTCCATTTCTGGTGCTCAATTCAGTTTAGTATGATAATTATGATGATTATTGGAAAGTTCTAGCATTCATAGTTGATATAATCATTCCTCAGAATATATAAGCTAGTTTTGACGATTTATGTCTAGCTAGTGAGAGGTTGGATTTTATTAGAGGGTGAATATTTTGATTGGTTTATTGTTTAATTGTGTGGATAATTCATTGGACTCTGGTTTTATTGATTGATTGGAAGTGACTTGGATAGTAGAGGTCATTAGTGACTGTTTTCGCTGTTGGGTGGTGATTGGATGGTGGAAATCTCTGTTCCACCATCAAAGTCTTCAGTATATATAGGATGTGGTTTCTTGAGACATGATTTTGATTTGGATGATGAGGATTGAGATGTGACATTGGGTGCCATTTTAATAAAATCCTATGTATCATGCTCATACTAAGCATGTTCAGTATCAATTTGTGAAAGAAATGTTTGAGAATGGTAAGCTTTTGATTGATAATGTTGATACTTTGGATAATGTTGTAGATTCTCACATGTAGGTAGTGACCACAGATAAGTTCTCTTGGTGCAGGAAGGCTATGGGCCTTGATCACTATACTTGATTATATATTTTATTTGTATCTCATGGATGTAATTGCAATGTATAATTTCAAGTGGGAGAATGTTAGGATAGGTGACATTATAATTTCTATCCTAAGTTGATTTATGTGTCTCCAAGTTCTTTGGAAAGTGCTCTAGGAGACATGAGGGAAAAATATTTATTATTTATTTTCCTATAACAAATTGTAATTTCATTTAAAGAGGTGGACCCATTACAGTGGCGGTTATAGAGCATCTTGAGAGAATATTCCTCTTGGGTGTCCAACTTTGTGAGTGGGGACTACTTTGGTGTACATGTCCTTGCATGTTATTTGCATGTTTTGCATGCTCTTGCGTGGTTGGGCACCTAGGTTTGCATGTTGGTGCATGTTCTTGCATGAATCCACCAGAGCTGTCGGAGAGTTATGGAGCACTCTGGATTGAACAATTCTAATTGGTTGTGGGTTAGGCGCCCATGTGAAGGCCATGTAATTATTTAATATTTTATGCCATGTTTATGGGTTGTCCACTAAGGGGGGCATGGGTTTTTCTAGGTGGTTTTTCTTGTTGTTTTGGGATACCATTTGTGGTATTCTCTCCCACAAAATTCTATATATTGGATCCTTGAGATAGTAGTTTGTAAGATTTTTTTTCTAGGTTGTTAGAGTGTTGAAGTGCTACTGAAATACATAAATGAGTGTTGTATTTTTGCATCTCATTTGAAGATTAATAGAAAAATTGGATCTCTTTGGGTGTGGAGTTCTTTCCTGCAAGGGTTTCTCCACGTATATCTTGTATCACTTGCATTTGGAAACTTATGGTATGTTGATTTTGCTTTCATTGTTGAATTGTTAATCACATAATCTCTTTATGGTAATCTTGGATTCATAATTTCATATTTGCAAACACATTATTAAGTTCTATTGCTGAAGTTTCACCTTGGATTTTCTAATAGATCTCACCATCAAATATTAACCATATAGTCTCCTCCAAGATTTTATAAATTTAGATTATCCTTCACTCATTTTCATATCCATCAACTTTATGCTAGGTACATGCTATCAAAACATGTAACTTTCAAGAAAAGGAGCATCAAAATATCAAGACATTGGAGAAAATAATTCAATAGTGGAGGCTTTGGTAACATTTTAATTAATATTTTGATGTTATTTCTTTGTTTGCACTCTTTTATTTAGCTCTATCTAGAGGTTTTGTAGTGGTTTGAAATGTAAATCTAGTGATTTTATATTTGTTTCTATTTGAATTTCATATTATTGCAATACAAGATATAAAGAGTGGATATAATAAAATAAAAAGTAGAGGAGAGGAGTGTAATAATAAATTTAAGACAAGTATAATAATATTACAACAAGAATTTCAGGAGAGATTTGGAGCACTCCAAGAAATAGGCTGGTATGAACCAATGGTAACAATTCAAATTTTTTAGGCAGCCATTATCGTTCCTAAGGTCATTTTCAAGGGTACAATGGAGATCCATGTTGAAATGGCTATATTGATGCAAAGCCTATTTCTTCCCGCTACTAGAAATCCCAATTTCCAAGGAAACAACTATCTAAAGTAATGTAGGAAGCTTTTGATATTTGTGGATCTTATTTGGAAGGCTCTTTCAGTGCACATCCTCTAACATTTCATAACAATGTTCCTCTAAGGATTTATTTTCCTAATAATATTCCTCTTGGAAAGGTCCTCTATCATAGTAACATTTAGAATCAGTGGAAATATGGTCAGGAGGTGTGTGAAAGCTAGATCTCATTGTCAAACGACTCTCCTTTGACATATCCAAACAATATTCTTCAGGATGAGATTTTGGTTGAAAGGAATTTTAAGAACCAAGCATTAAAGGTTGTAGAAGTTAAGGGTTTTAATGAAGATCATTTAAGGCATCGACATCAATATGTACAATAGTAGCAAAGGAGTGTGTGGGTTCCAAAAGAGAAAGGGAGAAGATTGTCATTTACCCATTACCAAAATCAAAGGTGCTCGAGACGTGTTGTTGTAACACTTTTGGAGGATCTGCTCTGCTTGCAGTCTCAAGATCTATGAGACAAAGCACTCATTTGTAAGTTTTGTCATTTTTTACCCCCGATTGCTCTTTTAAAAAAATTGATTTTTCAAGATTGGGATGGGGCCAATCAAGTTTTTTATGTAGATCAGGGAAATGGGTTTTTCATTGTCATGTTTTCATATAAAAAGGAAAGAGATGCAGTTTTTAGGGTCAAGTCATAAGTATTTGAGGGATTGGGTCTATTCACTCAGCTCTAGTATCCAAATTTTAACCCTAAAACAATGAAAATTAAGTTTGTACCATTCTAGTTACAAATGCACTCCCTGCCTCTGGAATATAGAGAGCCTGAAATTGTTGAGATTTTGGCTAATCAGTTAAGAATCTTCTTGAAACATGATTATGATTTTTTCAAATTTTAGTTAAACTTGTTAGGGTTTGTGTCCTCCTAAATACATTCGGGGATTTTCCTAAAACTTTATGTATAAATTCAAAATCAGGAGTTTGGAATCAAGATAGTTTCCTTAAAACTCCTAATACTTGTAATGAATGTCACATTCAGGGTCATAAGGCTACAAATTGTAAAAGAAAGGATCAAAAACATGAAAGTTTGCAGATTTCAATAATATGGGAAGTGTGAGGGATATGAATGGTTATTTGAAGTGTAGTCTTGATAAGGGTAAGGCTTCTTGTTCTATGACTAGTATACATGATTTAGTAGCTAACAATACTAAGACTTATGAAAAAACATCATAGAAACAACCTATTGGATTTTTGAAGGGTAAGAATTCTAGGAAGGAGATTACTGATTTTAGTAAAATTGGAAGTGTGACGAGTAATAATGTTTTGTGAATTGTAATCTTGATAAGGATTAGGCTTCTTGTTCTAAATCGATTGTTAATGATCTAGTAGCTAACAAAAATGTGGATTTTATAGAAGGCCATATTTTGGGGAACAACACTCAATTTTGCATGAATAATCTAATACAAAAAGGAGAATCTATTCAGATTATTAGACAACTATCTCCAGATTGTGTAGTTTAGGGATTGGATGTCCCTAGGTCTACATTAGTAAGGATGCAAGGTTCTACTCAAAAAAATCCTAATTATGCATCAGTAGTTTCTTATAAGGGGATTGTTCAAGGAAAAATAATGAATGTGATAGTTCATATGGAAAAAGGCTAGAGCAAAGGGTGGGTATCTTTTTCTATGGTAAATTCTAAATCGTTGCATTTGTATCTTCCTAATCTTCCCCTATTCACAAAGTAGCAAGTGCATTCCATAACACCATACTTAATCTGTGGTGTTCATAATTAGTTTGAGCCTGAAGAGTGGGCTAGTACAACTTCACCTGGATTATATCATGATAAGCATAGTTCTATTGTATCGGATTTCTCATATTCTTTTGATTCAAAAAGTAGAAGCAAGCAATTTGATTTCATGGATTTTCAGTCCATGTTAGAAGAAGGAAACTTAGAAAGTATAGCAAACCAAATAACTACAATGGTTGGTCCATCATTAATTGATGAAATTGCAAATCAGTTGAGGAGTGTGAGGTAAATGAATTTGCAAATTATTCCTACACTTTATTACAGTTACCTTCTAATCTTGATTTAAAGG
>VDFB02256132.1:109369298-109430708 GCA_007258455.2 Sequoia sempervirens
AAAACATGGTGATAAGGTGGATAACTTTTGAAAATGACAAGTCAACAATTGAGAAGGGGAATCCTAAAGAACTTATGATGTTTGCTTTGCACAACTTGAAATTCATTGTTTGGTGTGCATATAAATGTAATATTAGTCATGGCATTTTCCATTAAGGTGGGTTGTGTCGGTTAACGATTGTAAGGGTGCTTACAATGATGAGTGGGAAGTCTCCATGCTCTAACTCCAAATAGCGCTTGGAATGAGGACAAACAAAGGGTTAAGATGGTTGAGGATTTCATTGAGAAAAGTGTTTGTCTTATTGTTTTGAGACCTAAAAGTACAAGAGATCTGAAAGCAAACAAAGTTGAAAGCAAATCATTAACTTAACAAGAAGAGAAAATTTAGTGCCTTCGAACACTTTAGACCTTGTGGAGTTATTACTTATTAGATGACCCATAAAGAATTGGTATGTAATGGCACCTATGAAATTTCAAACTTGTTGTATGATGCTTGATTATAGAGTGATAATCCATTGAGTTGTTTGTCTCGATTGATGAGTAGTAATTGGTTGCTGTGATTTTGCTACCTCAAGAGTCATTAATGAGAACAAGACAAATGGCCAAGATTATAGAGAAGCAATTGGTAAGAACTTGTGTCATATCCCCAAATAGGGATAATAGAAAAATAACAATGTTTCCAATACTAGGGCACAAAAAAAATCTGAAACTTAATTTGCATATAAGAATTTCAACAACAAACTCAGATTTACAATCAGATTAACAATCTGATTTTTCTGCCAAAAGAAATAAATTTTTGAGTGTTATCGAACCTAGGAAAAGTATAGAGAATCCTCTTATTTCTGCCCAGAAATTCCAAAAATGAAACACAATGGTTTTTCTTTAATTTTTCTGAGATAAAGAAGAATAAAGTATGCATATTTTAGATACAAAAAACCTTAGTCTTTGTTCAAACCCTAGCCGCTCTCAAATATGGCATCAAACTCTCAAGACAAGGTAGTGCTAGGTCTGATTTACTTGCACTTTGTTGCCGTTCTCAAGAATGCTCAGAAATGTGAAGATATCATGCCATAGTTGAACCAAATCTGAACCTTCAACTTTGAATTTCACCTCTAAGTTGGCCTCCAAACCTGATAAACAGTGGTACATGGGGACGTGCCCCTGCCCTTTTGCCCCCCGTACCCATACCGGAGATGTTTTGGGGATAGGGGATGCCTTGGGGACATTTCCCAGGCGTCCCTAAAAATTTTCCTTTTTTTTGTAACGTCCCCATTCAGCAGGGATGGCAAGGGGATGACCCGCTGTCCCCTTTTTTCCAACAAGTTTTTACAAAAAAAAACACTTTGAAATTAAAAATGGTTTTTTTTATTGTTTCTAAGTGGACCCCACACCCTCCCAAGCCTAAAATGAAACATAAAAATTGCTTTCAAAGCCATTTGAGTTAATTTTTTTCATTGCAAAAAATAAAAATTGTAGCTAAGAGGAAAGTGAGTAAGAGAAAAATTGGTAGTGACTTAGACTGAGAGTCTGATTTTGATGCAATGTTGGTAGATGTCGAGTAGAGGCAGCCATCATACTTTCTATTACTATGGTTTGGACATTTGTGACTTTGTCATTTTGACATTTGTAATGCAAACTTGTAGCCTTTGGGCATTTTATTTTTAAAATTTTATATCATATGCACATTGATTGCTTGTCATGAATTATGGAGGCAATTAAGTAGTTGTAGTATTAATTTGTTCGACTCTATAATGTATATGTCAATATGATTGGTGATTACATTTGCAACTTTATCAATGTTCATTGTTATGATTATCATTACTCATATGAATATTTGAAATTTCCCTATATTTTAATATATATATATATATATATATATATAGAGAGAGAGAGAGAGAGAGAGAGAGAGAGAGAGAGAGAGAGAGAGAGAGCCGTCCCCCCGTCCCCAAAAATCTCCTAAAAAAATGTCATACCCGAAACACGTCTCATCGTTTCGCCGTCCCCTCGTACCGGAAACTTGGTGGAACATAGTTGATAAACAATTGCAGTTTAGAAATATGATGTGCTAGGGTTTCACAAACCAAAGCTCTTCCATCGAAACACACCCTTTTGACTAGGGGGAGCCCATGTCTCTCTGAAACCGGGGATACTCAAGGCTTTTAAACCTTAAGCCAAGTTGCAGTAGCAACAAACAGAAAACTCACAATATAATGAGCCCTAAAAGACCCTTGGAGAGTTATATAGTATCTCCCAAAGAGATGCATTAATCTCAACCCTTGATTCACCACCTCTTAATCCGATGCTACACATTGAAACCTTAAAAATTGAACCAATAAGCTCCTAGAAAACCCACACCCCCTTTGCCTTTTTATTACATGCTTTTTAAAATCACTTAAAGTACATAAAGAGGGACAACTTAAGTCTTTTGGCTAGGAGTTACTTAAGTTGCCTAAAATGGCGTTCCCACAATTTAAAATGACTTAAGTTTACGTAAGTTGCATAAAAAGACGTGCACACAACTTAATAATAGAATATAATACAAGCCAAATACTCCATACTTAACCAATAATGCTCTACATCCTTTTCCTCTTGGGTAATCCAAGGAAAGGACAGCCAATGTGTTGCTAATCCTCATGATTTGAGTTGGGGACATTACAACTTGTGAGAATCAATGCAAGAAAGTAGGTGATTGATCACAGGTAGTAGCATAGGCATGTGCAAGATCATGACAATTGGTGGGGTCCACACCCAATTGATATGGTAGTGAAAAGCATAGGTGGTGTAGCAGCTGAATGCGGGTCAAATGAACAACCATTGAATGGGCATGTAGAGCACACATGAAAACAAAGAAGGAAGAACAATAGAGATCAGACACGAAAAACAATAGATTCACTGTAGAAAATGAAAGAATCATAATGGGCCACCAATATATGTGAAAGCCGACAACACTACTTGCAAAGACTCTCTCCAACATTAACCCTTCACCTTAAGCTCTATGCAAAACCCAAATTGCTTGCCCAATCTCACACTCTATGATACCGACCTTTTAGAATGACCAAGCACCTAGAATAAATAGTGCCTACATCAAATCTGATCTATATTGACATGGAGGACTGTTACAAGTCATTATTTTAAATGTGCACTTAGGAGGAAAAACAATCTGTGAGATGAAAGACAAGTAGTTTGCAAACAGGACATTCTTGCCATATCTTTAATAAATTCAAATTGACGATTCCTTGACATTCTAGAATTGGCAAACCATCAAAAAATCTGATCCTTGGCATTTGATAGAAGTTACCCTAACACTAAAACTATGTTTTGACATTTTGACATCTATTGACTTTTTCATGGCACGTGTGTGGTTGTGTTGCATGGTGAGAGATCTTTGTAGGTTACATGAGGATGCACAAGGGCAAGATCAAGCTTGGTGCCAAGGTCAATACAAGGAAAAGATTTTGCGTGGTTGGAATTATGCTCAAACATATATGTGCCAAACCAACAAGGTTTGCGCAAGGCCAAATAGTGTTGAGCAAACAAGCATAGGGTGCGTAGGAGACCAAAATTGCCCAAACAAAACACAACAACAGACTTTCACAAGTTAAAATTACGTGCGACAAACTACTACATAGAATAAAGCACGTGTACAAGATAGGATTTCATGAGAGACTACCAAAGAGAACAAGTAGTTTTTTAGGTGATGCAAGATTGTGGCAATGCAAGGATGCTCTTGCAAAGGATACCATTTGTAGAAAGATTGTGAGCGAGAAGCTCACAATTTAGGATTGTGTAGACAATTGATTTGGCCACCCATGCTGGTTACTTCAGCTTCAAAAATCCACGAGTCTTCTTCAAGTCATGTACCCTCCCCATGAATAATATCTTTCTTGAACCGACTCAGTTGTGTCTTCTTAACAATGTGAGTGTTTCTATGCAATTCCTTCTCGCTGCTTTCTTAGTATTTCCTTTCTCCAATTAGGTGCATCCATTTGTTGCATAACCTTTGAATCCTTAGGCACACAGTTGGAATATTGATTAGATACATTGAATATCAATGAGATATCTAACCCTTACGACAACCCAACTCATATTTGTTCTTTGAAAATTTGTGTATGATGTAGCATAAATTGTGTTGGAACTATGGTGTGCTTACTTGTAGAGAGTTCCTTGCTTGTAGAATTTTGATTGTAGACAATAAGATGGTGTTGGTAGCCTTCGTAGTAAAGGGTGGTTTTAGTCAAACTTTGTAGTTTGGCTCGGAGGCGTATTAGACCTTGTTGAAGTCATGGTAGAAACCGCAAAAGGTTTGGCTATAAGATGGTTATTACATTTTGTGCAAAGTGCAATGCTCGAGTATGTGCATCATTGTGGGGCCATGCACAATGTTTGCGAAAGATAGGTAGATGATTTGGAAGGTGTTCAAATGTACCACAAACCATGGGAGTATTACCCTTGTTATTGCAAATCATGAGATTGGTCTTGATTGTACCATAAGAGGCTTTGTTTCACTATTCCTTCGTAATCTTCAATATAGTGAATGTATGGTCAATTATTGATGACTTGGACCAATCACATGAATTTCTAGATTGATAAGTATTTTCTTAGTTGGGAAATCTTTGTAGGAGTGACACTTGGTAGAGATGACATCACAATAAGGTCCTTGTTTGGTTGTTCAATGGTTGATATCAAAAAGGCAGTTTGAATGTGGAGTAGGTTGGTATTTCATGAAACAACTTCAATTGCATCTAAACCTAGACATGGGATGGGGATGGCGATGTTGATGTGAATACTTAGATTGAAATGTATGCATGTGTAAAGGTTGTGCAATGGATTTTTGTAGATTGAGAAGGGCGACATAAGGAGATAATTGTTTGTATTTGGATTTTGTATTTTATAGATTAATCAATTGTCGGCTCTCTTTTGATGTTGAATTTTTTCCTAAAAGTGTTTCCTAGGTTGAACCTTGTGTCTCATGTACTTTGTGGATATTGTTTGAATCCTTTTTCTTTTGCAATTTTATTGCTCTATGAATTGATACAGTAAAGTAAATCTTTAATTTGAGAACATAATTTAAGGTTCTATTCAACTCAAAACAATATAGATGTGGAGTAGAATTGCTTAGAAGGGGAAGATCCTTGTAAATAAAAACTAACCTAATTTGCACATTATGTATTAATAGTTTGTACAATGTTTTTTGGGGTGATTCAAGTCTGTGTAGAATAAAATTAAAGATGTCTTATTGGATTCACCTAGGGCAAAAGGTTGATACATTCTTCAACTCGAGGCAATTTTTTTTAATGCTTTTTGACTAAAAGAAATGAAAGCAAGCTAAGGTATGTAAATGCTTCCTACACTAATCTAAAAGGAGAGATGAACAAAAAGTATGATCTGAAATAATTTGTAAGAAAGAAGCACACGATAAAATCATTCACCATAACACAATAATGTATCTTGGGAAAACCCTTTTGGGATAAAACCTAGCCTCCAAACATTGAACCAATATATTAATCAACAACAATATCAGTCGACGGTTACAATACAATTAAAGAAAGAAGCCTTCATAGAATACATCAACACTCAAATTTAGAGTAATATTGACAACATAATAATATGTACACAATACATTATGCAAAATCACTCCAAAGCACTCAATAAATTGAGAAATGAATACATGAAACCACCAAAGGGGAACCACAAAACCACGAGGTAATACCACCCAAAAGTTGCATCCAAATTTGTCTTATTCAAACCCTTAAAAAATGCTTTCTGATAGTCATAATGACATATCATAGTTTGGTGAATGTTCTTGGTCAACTTGTGTAATACCCTCTTACAACTATCTTATATGTCATACTCTTACAACTATCTTATATGTCATACATGCTTTTACACTTTTTTATGTAGGGTGCCTAATGTTTGGAAGCCATAACCTTTGATTGAGAAGTTGATTTAAGTTTGTTTCAATAATTTTCAAAGCCAAAACCATCTCTAAGCCTAGAAATTGTATTTTAGTGTTCTAAACATTAAGATGCAAGGTTGAGACATCTTTCCTAGCATTCTCCCACTTGTTAAACACCTTGTAAGAGCAAAGAGAATAACAAAACTGTCAACTAACTACTAGGGGTTGAGAGGCCCATAGTCTTGAAACACCACTTGAACTTCTTTGTAATCATTGGCTTTGTCATTGCATCTACACTATTCTTCGAAGTGTCAACTTTCTCCAACATCACCCTTCCATCCTCTACCATGTCTCAAACAAAATAGTATTGGACATCAACATGCTTTGACCGCGTGTGAAAAGTTGGGTTCTTTGCCAAATAGATGGCAATGTATAGTCGTAAAATTGCATCCCTTCCAATTTCACTTACATTCTCGCATCCACTTTATTGTCCACTCCCTTAGCATCTTGTGTAGGCTCATTTTAGCCCCTGCATCAACCCTTTTCCCTTCTTAGGATGCTCAACACCCCTTTTTAGTAGCTACCCTTGCGTTTTAGCTTTGCATCGGACTTTGCGCCTTTCCCGTTTGTGTTGTTTTGTAGCGTGATGTGTCCGGACACTAGCTCCCCGCGCGGACGTTTGTGCGTTGCGCTAGCATCCTGCGACGTTTCAATGCTCAAACAATTGTCTCTGTGCATGTTTGCCACTTGTCACCTCCGTTGGTTGGTGGTAATGGTTCGAGATGCCCTGAAACGGCTTGGGAAGCTTCTTTTCCCTCCTTAAAAGCAATCTTTTCTATCCTATTGCTTCTTCCAAGTTCTTCTAACTTCTCTAGCTTCGTTCTAGCCTCTAGCTTCTTCTTCTCCCCTCTTGCTCTTGCTTGCACAACTCTCTTGCTTGTTACAAAGCCTTCTACAACACTCTCAAGCTCTCATTGCACCTCTTTGCAACACACTTTTGGCTTTTATAACTCCCTTTGTCTCCCTCTTTGCAGCTCCTTTGGCTCTTGCAACCTCATCTCCCTTGTCTCATGCTTGTGAGCATCTTGGGATTCCATATCTCCTTTCTATTGCATTTTTACTTTGTGATACAGGTTCTCCTCCTTGAGCGGGGATTGCTTTTATCACCTCTTTTGTGATACGGGTTCTCCTCCTTGAGCGGGGTTTGCTTTTATCACTCATACTTGGTGGTGCGGGTTTAAGCGGGTTTTGCTTTCACCATGCACTTTTTTCTATTTCGGTTCATCTCTCTCCTTCTATCTGGCTGTCCGTGGAGGTGGGAACACCAAAACGAGGGTTTGACTAAGGCAAACCCCTATACAGCCCCAACACTTTCTCCAGATATCTTACAAACGCAGGTTTTGAAGACATTCACTTGTTGGAGGATTCATCACTCGTGTGGTTGTAAGCATTTCCTTTCTTCTTCTTATCTTTATTAGTTCTACTTCATTTTATTGTAGTTCTATTGCATTTTGTTGCTTTATCGCATTCTGTAAGTTCTCAGCAATCGGAGTAGTAGTCATTTAGCTATTTTCTAAGACATTCTCGTTCTCTGGTCCGTACGAGACACCAGCGTGCTTATGAGGCGCCAACGCGCTGCACTGTTGTCCGTATTCTGTGCTACCGTCCTTTGGCCAAGAGTCGTTAGTCAGTCCAGAAAATCTCTGTGACCTGCTCTTTCGGATTTTGAAACTCTCGATGCTGTTCCTGTGGTAGTTTAGGGAAGTTCGCCCCGTGAGGCTTTCTGAACGAAGAGAACTCGTGAGTAGTGAATCCCCCTTCTCTACAGGCACTTTGACTATTCCAATAAACTTTAACAACTCTCTAACTTTAACCCACATTCGAACACAATCTCAAAAGTCAAATGGCCTCCTTACAAGTATGAGTAGCTGCCATGTACTTTACCTCTATTGTGGATAAAGCAACCATAGCCTACTGCTTACTCAACCAACTCATTGCACCCCTAAATGAGTTAAAAATGTTGCCACTAGTAGACCTTTTGTTGTCAACATCCTCTACCTAATGTGAATCCACATACATTGGAATATCCTTTGAGTGTTGGTCCTTTAAAATATCACCATGATAGTATATGGAGTACTTGGAAATGCCACTTACCCTCTTACTTGCAACTTGATATTCTTGTCTATGATTAGCCATGTAATAGCTCAAGACTCCTATTGCTTGACAAATGTTTGGTCTGTTGTAAACCATGGCATACATAAGGTTCCCAACAACACTAACATAGGGCATTGAACTCATTTCCTTCATCTTTGCAGGTGTTGCTGGTCACTACTCAATTGGATGCTTAGTTCCCATAGAAATAGGATCATTAATAGGTTTGTTGTTGCAAAATAGACTCAACATACTTTCCCCATCCAACCCAAAGTTTTTTGTCAGCCGTATCATATCTAGTTTCCATCCCAAGGATGGGACTTAGTAGCCCCTAAGTCTTTTATTTTCAAATTGTAAAGGATGTTGAGATTTCATGTACCAAATCATTTTTTTTATCATTATCAAATAACAACATATCATCAACATACAAAGTGATAATGATAAATTGGCCACCACTTTGTATATAATAAACACAATGATTTGACTTAGACTTAATAAAACCCAACCCCAAAACATATGAATCAAAATTTTAATACCACATTCAACGAGTCTATTTTAAGTATAGAAAGATTTTTTTAATTGACAAATCAAAATTTCCTTAACCTTCTCAATGCAGTGCTTTGGTTGTGACACGTAGATCTCCTCCTCCAGATCATTGTGCATGAAAGTTGTCTTTACATCCATTTGCTCAACCTTTAGATCAAAAGCAACAACACAAGCTAATAACATTTTAATAGATGTCAACTTTGCAATAGGGGGAAAATTTCAATGGAATTTGTTCAACTTGGGAATAACCTTTGGCAACCAATTGCGTTTCATACTTCATAATGTTATCATTAGAGCCTAACTTCTTTTTGAACATCCATTTGCATCCAATGAGTTTCTATCCATTAGGCAACTCTACCAAGCCCCATGCATCATTCTTCCTTAGTGTAGCGATCTCCTCATCTAGGGCTGTTTTCCAAGACTCACAATCATTCATTTCCATTGCCTCGTTAACTATTTTGATCTCATCAATGTTAGTCAACAAAGAAAATATACATCTAAAATTAGGTGAGCTTATACCTTTTTGGTTGTCTCCTTTGTCTAGTTGACCTCTTTAAACATTGAGGTGGAGGTTCTACTTCTTCCTTTGCACTCTCTGAGCTCTTCATACTATCCTCATTTGGTCCAACCTGAACCTCTAGTTAATCATTTGGTGCAACATTCTTGGTCTTAGGTTGTAGCTGCACAACTAACTTCCCATCCTCCTTTGGCTACTCAATTGTAGAAGAAGGTTTGATCTCTCGAAAGATCACATTTTTATTGTATCGAACTTTCTTGGCCATAGGATTCAAAACCTTTACTCTTTCACATTGATGCCATAGCCAACAATGATACATTTCATGGCCTTATTATCCAACTTTGATTGCTTGTCCCTAGGCATGAGTATATGCCTCCCAATCAAATACATGATGTTAAAGGGTTTTTTCCCCATCCATACCCCCATGGGGGTTTTATCTACAAGTGCTGATGTAGGAGACTTGTTGATCGGGTAACATGCAACAACAATTTCTTTTGCCTTTAAGGTAAGAGCATGCATTAGGTGCTCATAATGCATGACTATCAAACCTAAGAGATACAATAGATCTCTTTGCTATAGGTTTCGATGTCTAAGGTGTAGACTCTACAAATCTCTTCACTTTATGTATTGAACTATTTGCATTGTATGTAAGTGCATGTAAAGCCGAAAGAGATTACCAACTTGAACTCCCTTTGTCAGCACCATAGCTCTTGAAACCGTCTCACAATCTCCATTGTTGAGAATACTATTTGCACACTTGCATCATTCATTTTACTTATAGATAACATGCTTCGTACCAAACTAGGGATGTGTAGAACTCCAATAATTCCTTTGATCCTCCTATTAGAGAAGTGAATCTTGACTCTCCCATGGTTGACTATGTTTAGATATGAGTTGTTGTTGAGGTATACCTTCCCACTATCATATTTCTCATAATCTGAAACCACTCCATTGTCGAGAATACTACTTGCACACTTGCATCATTCATTTTACTTATAGATAACATGCTTCGTGCCAAACTAGGGATGTGTAGAACTCCAATAATTCCTTTGATCCTCCTATTAGAGAAGTGAATCTCGACTCTCCCATGGTCAACTAGGTTTAGATATGAGTTGTTGTTGAGGTATACCTTCCCACTATCATATTTCTTATACTCTGAAACCACTCCTAATGGGGAGTCATTTGGAAAGAAGCTTTAGAATCTATCATCCATGCATCCTCACATGATGTGTTGCCAAGGCTGTAACAAAGGCATCTCTTACATCCTCCTAAGAAGATTTATTAGAATCATCATTAGGTTTGGGCTCATTCTTTTATTTCTCTTCCTTGTAGGCTCTTTTGAAGTGGCTTGTCTTGTCGCAATTCCAATAATTTGCCTTGCACTTTTTAGGAGACTTAGATCTTCCCTTGTCCTTCTTGCCTTTTTCTTTAGATCGCCTATGAATAGCCAAGGCAAGGCTTCCTCAGTGGATTTTGTAGCCTTCTATATCATCTCCTTCGAGAGAAGGCAGTCATGCTTTTGTCAAGCTCCAATTTTGAGACAATGCTTCCAATTGACATTACAAGGTTGTGCCATGAGTTTGGCAAAGAATGTAGAAGGGTCATGCATCAATCTTTTTCTTCCACCTTCACACCTACTAATTGTAATTGGGTTATAATCATGTTGAACACATTTAAGTACCCAACAACATAATCATCGTTACCCATCGTCAAAGTGTAAAACTTCTTTCATTATTAACCAGGAACTTAGCCTGGTATAGGTTCCCTAACTTTTTCCAAAGGGTTTTTGCATTGGATTCTGCACAAACATTCAATAACACAACTTCTGCCAAACAAAGCATGTTAAGGCTTCTTGCCTTTTTTGTTCAACACTAGCCAATCATTTGTTGACATTGCAGCTGGTTTGGATCTAGATATTGCAACCCATAGATCTCAATCTATGAGAAAATCCTCCATCTTGAGTTTCTACAATTCAAATTTAGTACCACTAATTATACCCACTCCAATCTAGACATGCTCACCATCTTCCCTAAAACAAAGATCTTCTTTACACATGTTTCCACTCAAACCAATATTAGTTCAAAAAACATTGTTCCTGCCACGTACTATTTGAGTTGATTGGGCTTTAATTCTAAATGAAAGGAAGTTAAGGTGTGGAAATGCTTGCTACACAAATCTAAGAGGAAAGATGAACAAAAAATACGATCTAAAATAATTTGCAAGGAAGAAACACCACAATAAAATCATTCACCATAACATGATGATGTATTATGGGAAACCCCTTCTGCGAAAAAACCTAGCCTCCAAACTTTGGACCAATCTATTAATTAGGAACAATATTGGTTACAACACAATCTAAGCAAGGAGCGTTCAAAGGAGACAACACCAACACTCGGACTTGGAGTAATACTGACAACATAACAATACCTAAAAAATACACTATGCAAACTCCATCCCAGCCATTGAATAAAATGAGAACCAATAGATGAATTCACCAAAGAGGAATTACAAAACCATAGGCAATACCACCAAGAAGTGGTGCCAAAATTTGCCAAAAGATTCTTAATGACAGTCATAGTGATATGTCATAGGTTGGTGAATGTTCTTGGTCAACATGTGTAACTCCCTCTTATAGCGCTCTTATGCACCATAGATGCTCTTACATTTTTCATGTAGGGGGCCTAATTTCTAGAGGCCATAACTTTTGATTTGGGAAGTTGATTGAACCCATTTTTTTAAAATTGAAGATATCAACATCATCATAGCTTGCTTTAGCCGGTTAAAGTCCATTTCGATAAGTTTTGGATCTATAGCACAAAAATTGTAGTTTGGTGTTCTAAACATTAAGAGGCAAGGTTGAGATACCTTTCCTAACAAGAAGACCCTACAATTACTACATGCTTACATTGTTAAGCTAAAAGTAGACATCGAGTTGTGCAAGTGCACCAAGATTGAATAGGTTTAAATAATAAACATATGCTTTGTTAAATTAAATTAAGGGATCGATACAAAGCTACAATCTCCAACTTTGTGCAAACTTGCAAACTCGCTAAAAGTAATTAAATCTACCTCAGCATACATAAAATATAAAATCCATAATATCACAACAACAGTTTAGACTAGTGTTCCACAGGGACGCCCCCAACACACACACAAACCAAAACCCGCCTCCTGACGGGGACGTCCCCCCACCAGCTCACCACCTAGTGTCGCTGTCTCCAAGATGCCACTAGGACTTCAAGAGGATTGGGGTGTCCTCAAGACGTCTAGGGGACTCCTAGTTGTCTCCAAGATGTATAATTCTTATACCTGTACATCTTTTTACAACTATTTTTTCAAGTACTATATGTATTTCAGCACCCTGCCGCCCCTCGCTGCCGTCCCCCCACCGCCCCCAAACTTAGACCCCTTGTCTTCGCGTCCCCGAAACGCATCCCCTGTTGTCCCTGAAACCCCATGGAACACTGGTTTAGACACAAGATATGCATTACCAAATTGTATTGAAGGAGTAATAGAATTCTGGATTAACAATATTTAGTGAACAACAATTTTTCCTCTAGGCGTAACAATAGGTTGTTCCTCAATTGTTACTTGCTTCAGTGTTCTTTCATCAGTTTGTATGCAAATCTGGGGTTGTTTTTGCATGTCAATTCTTTTTGGTATTTTCATTTTGGTTCTTGCCAATGGTTTGCGGTGACTCTAGTCAAATTGTCTTCTTAAACTGCATTGATTGGTTGGAATTCCTCTGTTACATCAATTGCATTTGGTGAATTTTCCCTTATTGGAGGGACTGAGAATACTGTTTTTGGAATGCTCCCACATTCATTTGCTTGCAATTTCCTAGTCTCTTTTAATGTAATTGTAACTTGTTTCAGTATTCTTTCATCAGTTTCTATGCAAAACTGGGCTTGTGTTTGTGCTGCTTCAGTTCTCTGTGCTATTTTCTTTTTGGTTCTTATCAACGTCTTGCTGGGACTCTCAATCAAATTGTCTTTTCGAACAGCATTGATTAGTTGGAATGCCTATGTTATACAGTTGCTTATGGCAAATGTTTACTTCCTGGCTTGCATCTTCCTTCGTTTCTTGGAATCCCCTTACCTCTTTTAATGGATCTGGGGCTTTCAACCTCTCTATTGGAATTCTAGTCCAATCTCAATGTGATTCAACTCATATAGTTCCTTCCATATGAAATAATATTTCTCTTCCATTTTCAAGTCTCTGTGTCTAATTTTGTGTGGATCAGCTTTCTTTATCTACTACAATGAAATTTGTAAAATATAGTGTCAATAGTTTTATATCTTTCTTCTACAACAATCAGAAACATACACGTCCAATGTAGATTCAGCTCAGCAACGTACAGTTTTTATCTATTCCTTCTCCAACTATTTTAACTACTTCACCCTCTTTTTGGTCTACTTGATTGCTTCATCTTCCCTTGATTGGAAATAATAGTGTTCTAATTGTCTCAATCACTCGATTAATTTATTTGAAAACTCATGCTAGATGATATCATAGACATCTCTATGGATGTGATTTTGGATGAACCTTTTATTTTCTAATTGCAATTTTGGTGGCTCGTATGCTGCAAGCTTACCCAAGCCTCTCTTTGAACTATTTTTTGTACCGTCTTCTAACGAGGTAACCATTTCTATTTGTTCAGCTAGACTTAATTTTCAAATCTGGCAATGGAATCATACTTAGCGACTCCACTTTGTGCCAACAGCCTGAACATTGTAGCTTCTGCGCAAATTGGTGATTGCTTTAAAGGAAAGTAGCATTGTTTATTCCATAGTAACCAAAATCATGATAAATAGTGAATCAGCAGAAATGCCCATTTTTTGTTTAAAAAACCACAAATTTTGAATAAAATCAGTCAACTGATCTGTGACCTAGAAAATGGTGATTAAATTGCATATTTTCGTGACCCTGTTTAAATTGTTTTTTCCACAATGTTTTTTTTCTTTTCAAATTTTTACATTTTTTGGTTTAAACAATTAGGGTTTCTGGGTTTTAAAAAAATCTATTTTCTGATTTCTGTGGTGATTTATTCTGATTTTCCCTAACCTTAACCCAATTTTTTCCCTGACCCTAAGTGTAACCTGAATTTTTAACCCATTTTTTTCTGATTAATTGAAAAATTCTGTATCTTTCTTGTTTGCCAATTTACTGCCTAGAAAGATTTTTGCTACAATCTAGAAGCTTCATGGAAGTATAACAGAAATGAATTATATGCATTTACTAGAGCAGAATATTAATGCTGCATCATAGGCTTGAGCACTACGGCACCACATAAGTTAGTGTGCTGTTCGAAACTAAATCGACTTTTTAGTTCAGGTCTATATAATGTTCAAGAAAGAATGAATAGGGGTTTTTTTATAACTTAAAATAAAATATCCACAGTTTGCATTTGTTTGCCATGCATATTGCTTTTGAAAAGATCATTTCTAAATGATCCTACAAATATAACTGTATTTGTTCCTTTAGTGATAACACCATATTATTATAGGTTGCAGTCAGAAACGTAGTATACTATTGAACAGACCTGCCTAGATTCTATTAGTCCATAATGCAGCATTTATGTGATGTTTATCATGATTCAACTGCATAGTTTACAGTCAAATTCACTGACCCATATTTCATGAGTAGTGGTTCACAAGAACCCATTTCTCATGAGCATGAATGGTCCACTTAGCACTCATTGCATCTAGGTGATTCTTATAGGGGTGAAGCATAGGAATTTCTTGGGAAGTCACCCTTTCAAGTACTACTTCAACTCAAGCCCCCTTAGCCATGTAGTTTCTTGAAGATCAAGCCCACTTAGCTTGCTATTCTATTTGTGATGCTTATAGGGGTGAAGCATTGGGATTCTTGGGAGGCCACCCATCCTAGTTCTATTCCAACTCAAGTATGTTTAACCATGGAGTTTCCCTAAGATCAAGCCTACTTAGCTTGCTACCCCTTTTGTGACTCATAGGGGTGAAGAATTAGGACTTCCCGAGATTCCATCCATCCCAGTACAACTTTAACTTAAGCATGCTTTAACCATGGAGTTTCCCCAAGATCATGCTTGAGTTGGAGTAGTATTGGGATGGGTGAACTCTTGAGAAGTCCTAATGTTGCATCACAAATGGGGTAGCAATGATTGCCAAATGGACCATCCATTCTCATAAGAGATGGGTTCTTGTTAAGTCTCACTCATGAAATATGGTTCAATGAGTTGTCAATGAGTTTGACTTAAAACTATGTAGTTGAATTTTGATAAACATCACTTGATTTGACTTTGTGAAAAACATTGCCTACTTGATAATGCAACTTTTTTTGGTTGGTATTTTCCTGTATCATATATTTACAACATAGAATCAATTCTAATTCTTTACCACGAAAAGCAAATGTGAGAAAACAAACATATCATAATGCAGCTTTTAGGTTGGAATGCATGTACAAAAATTTGAGAAAACAAACATACCTTGGTAAAACTAAAAGGGAGGAATATGCGTCGATGCCCACAATCTTGTAGGGTTGAAAACATTAACAATGATGAATTATTCCTATATGCTGTGCCCAATCAAGAATTTTGCTTCATTAAGGAATTTTGTAGAGAGTCGTCAAAGTCTTGTAAAAATTTTCGTCAAAAGTTGAAGTTTCTAAAAATAGACTTGATTCAAGGTTTTTTGGGTTTGTTATCAAATAAATGTTGGCAAAACTTTCTAAAAATAGAATCTTTGTTTGGAGGGCTCTAACTGATTCTAATTGGTCGAAAATACTTTCCAATCGGGTGGTCTGTTTAGAATTGTCAAAAGGTTAGGATTTCTCTGATGGGTTAATTCTGCTTTTTCAGAAGGCGAAGCACGAGCTCCATGGTCATCAATGGAGGATTATCTTCTACTAGGTATTAGATTCAAAGTCTCAAATGTTGTGCAAACAACATCAAATTGTCAATGATCGAGAAAAGTTGGAGTTCACGCGAAATGGAGGCGAATCCGAAAATAGTGAAATTTATAAAAAAATTCTTACTCTGGGATGTCTAGGTGCCCCTGTCCAGTCAAGGCGCCTAGCATTTGGTGCCTTAGTCATTCTTCGGCTTCTTTTGTTCGTTGTTCAAAAACAGTGAATCTTGCCCATCAGTAACCTTTAGTCGCCCAAAAAATAGGATAAAAGCAACATTAGAGGCTAAGAAAAGCTAGAAAACATATCACTGAGGTTTAGACAGGTTAGTATGCTCAACATCTGGATGCAAGTGTCTGTCGTTTTGCCGAAATTAGTGATCAAAAGATGCAATTGGCAAAGGCGGAGATCAGGGATGAAAGAAAGATGAAAATCATTGAAATTTGGCTAAGGCATGGGATGCTAGGCGCCCTTGTTAGTTAGGGGCGCTTGGGTTTTCAACATTTAGAATATTTTCGACCCCAACATGCCTTCTTTCTAGTTCAACATTCGTTGGTCACTTCTGGGGTCTGCAATCATAATCAGACGATGTCGAATGCTGATATGAAGTTGGGGATCACTTCAACAATGGTCAAACATGAGATTGCCATGGTCAAACAGATTTTATCAGTTGGCAATACCAGATTGTTGGCTCGTCGAAGTCGGAGGCAGGCCTCGCTGGAAGCAGAAGCAAGCAAAAGTTGAAAAATGAAGAAAATGGCTAACACTGGAGAGGTTTTATGTGTTTGATAATTTCATCGAATGCATATGTTTTTGCCAAAAATGTGTCTTCACGCGTGTGTTTTTTCGTAGCTACAAAGAAGGAATTCACCGTTGCACGTGTAAACGGAGTTAGATTTTTGCATACAAAGTTTCTATCTTGATGGATAGACTTCAAAATTTTAGGGCTTTTGCGAAGAAAGCGTTTTTCTGTCCTCAAACTCTATTCAAGAAGGCTTTTAGCATTCATTCTTCATATTTTGTAGGTTGGCATCCAGAGGAAGAAAAATATTGTTTTCTTCTCATCAAGATTTGGAAGCTCAAATGGAGTGCTTTTTCAGTGTTCTTCGTGGATTCAGGATTGGGAAACACAGAGGCACACTTTTTCATGGTCCAATCTTCTAGGGCATTGCATTTCAGAAACAGGTGGTCAACTTTTTCAATTTTCATCAATTTGGGTCCATTTGCTTTTTGCTCCTCTTGAAGATTGGGAAATTTTATATTCCCAAAAAGTCCTCTTTTTCAGTACTTTTTTGGGAAGCCCTCAAAATCTGATGAACTAGGTCTCTTCAGAACGTGATTGTCTACAAAACCTAGACCTTAGCTTTTTTTTTTTCGGGAATTCACTTTTTGGAGAGAAATGAGTCACCTTTTTGGGGCAGCAAAGATTTCCAAGAATAGAACTAAAAGCAATAGTTAACTCGATGCCTTTTCCAAATTTAACTTGCTATTCTTGTTTCATGTTTATCTATTCTTTGTAAAATAGAAAAATGAAATGTATAGTTGGAACTTTCCCTGCTTTTAAATCAGTTAACTGATTTTAGCAGGTGGTTAGTTTGTGTTAGTTTTAGAAATAAATCTTGCGAGTTGGCAAGACAAGTCAGCTTAAAGCAAGGAGATTTTAGGGTTACCTACTCTTTGTTTGTGTATAAATAAGGGCAGCCTTGCCCATTATTTTGGAACTGTTATTGTAAGAGCTAATTTGTAAGCTTGTATTGCTGCAAATTGTTGTTCAGTTACCGTTCAACTTGTGTCAAGTGTAATCTGGTGTTTGATCGCACATTGTAAGCCAGTCTTTGCTACAATCTGCTGTCCCAGAAGTGTAACTGCTGTTAGAAATTGAGAAAAGTGAAAACTTATGCCTTCTTTGCTCTGATTTACTTGCTCGATCTCTTTCAGTTTCTTGTCTTATGTGTTTTGCTTAAGCTCTTGTGTTAATCAAATCATTCCTCGTTTACTTCTGACTCTCAAGCTTTGAGTTTACTTGAGTTGTCAGAAGCGTTTGTAGTTTAGGCCTAGTTGTAGTTTGAAGTTTTGGAAAAGAGAAAACCTCAGCTATGACGCAAAGAGTTTTATAACCTTGTGCTCTTAGCTGAGAATAAAAAGATTGGCAGTAGTTTAGTATTCTTTTTAAGCATCATCAGCGAAGAGGGAACTTCCCCTCCTAATTTGAAGAGCAGTTTAACTGTGCATAGCTGTCCGTTTCTAATCTGCATTCCAGAGGTGCGAATTGAAATGCCAACACTGTAAGAGGAGTGCAATTAAGGGCTGATCTCAAAGAAGGGAGCTGAACAAGCATGCTAATATCCCTGTAGAGTAGATGTGAATACAAAGAGAAAAAGGAAAGATCATTGATCCCCATATCGTTAACTTGGTTCATGCCAATGACTTGCCAAACCCTATAACAGCCTTAATGAAAAAAAGATTTGGATAGATGGAATGCATAGTAGCTCCAGCATGGCAGTCGGAAGGCATAAGGAACTCAAGAAATATAATATTCGATAATGTAGATAATGATTTTGGGAATTATATAGGGTTCCTAGGTGAGAAGAGTTAGGAGAAGGTTCTATAATTGAAATGAATAAAACATAAAATATCCTTCAATAAGGAACAGTATAAAAATCGAGAAGGCTATAATACCTTGTATGCTCTTGCATAATGTCTATCATTCATCAAGCTGAGATGATTCCAACTGAGGGCATGTCCCTGTTTTAGTAGAATGTTTTAGTGGCTGCTGTATTATGGGTTCATTCTATGCTGGTAATATTTTAATTGGATGGAAATATTAAGTGTACATTACTATTTACTAACATTTAAAATGATTATGAAAATACCTGTGGGATCAAGACTTTAGAAATCCTGTAGTAAATCAAACTAAAAAGAATTTGTTTTGGCATTAGTTACCCCTTACATTCAATCAAGGAGACTACCACTTCATTGGGGAAAATGGAGATACCTTATTCTGTGAATTTTTGTGACTGATCGTAAAATTATCTATTTTAAAGCTATGTTACCTGTCCGTCACATTTTCCCCCCAGATTGGGGTCTGGTCCATACTGTATTTGGAATCTGGATTAGTGTGCTTGTCTGTATTGTGGTTTGTCCCAGACGAACTCGGGCAAACCCATGTTGAATCGGACAACATTTGATGAATTCTGCAGCAAACCTGTGACAGTTTGGGCTTTTTTTTTTTTGTATTATGTGAGGGTTGTTTGTGCATAGTGTTCTGTTCTGTGACGATTTAGTCTACTATTGTGGCGCAGTGGCAATCTATTAATATAAAATGGTGATCTAGTAACATAAGATTGTGGAGGCTTCTTTTGGAGAGCACAGGAGGCTTCATACTGTGGCAAACCTCCTTGCTATGGTGTTACCTCTGCATTGATCCTTATCGGGTTGTTAGATGCCCCTCAATCATCGTATTGCGTTTCAGCCAGCATCTATTCGAGTTGGACAAACTCCCTTTACCAGTATGCAGAGGTGATGGCATGGACTTCTCTACAGTTCACAGGTGGGAAGGGTAATGTTAGCAGTGTACCCTCCTATTCTTGTTATGGTATGTTAATCCTGTGTTAAATTAGCAACAATGGTACCATAATGGTATCAAAAACTTACTTAAACTGTAATATATTTAAAACGTAACACAGTTATTATGTTATAATGACAAACCTGAACTCATTTTTTTTTTGGCTGGATCCACAAACCTAACCCCCGAACCAAACCAGGATCCAAATCAGAACTAGCAACTTGGCTTTAAAGTCAATTATTGGAAAAGTATCCAGTCTTTAGTGCAGAACTAGACAAATAGCTATTAATGAAAGGAAGATGAATGTTCTGTTTATTTCTCGCATAAAGCTAATGACAGATGGACAAACATGTCTTTTATTTAAGAAGAAAATTCAAAATTGTCATGAAATTTGGAATGGTCAATTATATTTTGCTTAGTGGATGATTACTTTCTTTTAATCTCTATGGACTTGAAGTTGTGTTGCACCAATTTGTGTAGTTTGTATATCATTTTCATTTTAAAATCAATTTCTAAGAGCTTTGGCCTATGTGCAGGTGCGGACTCTTCATTCTTTGGATCATTCTAACGTTCTGAAGTTTTATGCATGGTGAGTTTGTGGTGATAGGCTGCATTTCTTATTTCTAGTCCTTTGATGGCGTAGTAATTTCTCTTGCTTTTCATTGCCATACATGTTTCGTATGTGAGGTCTTCTATCATGTTGTAAATCAATACTGAACCTTGTAATGGATTGAGATGTTCTATCCCACATTATTTAAAGTGAAGGAAATATGGATTGGTCATACAGAAAAATGAAAGATTTTGAAACTTTATTTGAGCATAAGTGTTGCACAGACACTGTACAAGCAGTGCACAAATATACTCTAAATTTCCATCTGATAGGTTTACCTTTTTAGGTATGAGACTTCCGCACATCTATGGCTTGTGCTTGAATATTGTGTTGGGGGGGATCTTCTTACGTTATTACGGCAGGTAAGAATTTCTGTAGATCCTATTCCTTAGTAATCTATTTTTTCTTAACATAGAAAATCATGTACAAAATTATTACAGGTAAGAAATTTCTGTAGATCTTATTTGTTAATAACCAACTCTTTCTTAACACACAAAAACACAAAATCATGATGTTGTGTTAGAGACTAGGGCAGCTTGATATTAAATGGTTTCCAAGAAACTGAACGTATTTTAATTTTAATGCATTCACTACTTTTGGTTGACTGAGGTTAATATAAGGCATATAAATATTTTAGAAACTGGATATGTTGTAGTGTTCTGCTCTCTCTCTCTCTCTCTCTCATGTGGAGGCTGCAAGAGTCTCATTTGAAATTCATATAAGTTTTAGTTTCAATGTGTATGTTGCTATAAGCATACACTGCTATGCGATGACTGATGTTCCTTTAAGGAAGATAAAATTTTCTAGAAGCTTGTGTATATTTGGAGTGGCTTTTCTTGCTGATTCTCTTTCTCTCTCTCTCTCTCACACACACACGCGCACGCGCACACACACACAAGTGGGGTCCGGAGTCTGCAAGAATGGCATTTCAAATCCATTCTTTTTCTCTTAAATGCTTTCCCACAAACTGAATATGTTCTAATTTAATCTCATATGCTGCTATAAGCTTACAGTGCTATATATTTTGACTGACTTTAATGAAGATAAGTTTTTTCTCTCTTTGATGTGGAAGCTGCAAGAATGTCATTAAAACCCCATTTTCTATCTCTTGAATGCTTTCCCACAAATTGATGTGTTTGAATTTAAATGCATATCCCACTATAAGTATGCACTGCTTTGTTATTTGAATGGTTTTTTTAAAGGAAGATAAGATTTTATAGAAACTCATGTACGATTGGAGTGGCTTTGCTTGTTCTCTCTCTGTCTCTCTCTATGGCTCTTAAGTAGAGTCAGCAAGAGTGGCATGTCAAATCTGTTTTGAGTTGCTTTCCCAAAAACTGAATCTTTTTTAATCTCGATGCACATGGTGCTATATGCATACACTGCTATGAATTTGACTTACGAGCTGTTAAGGAAGATCAAATTCTCAGGTACTCTCTCTCTCTCTCTCTCTCTCTCCCCTCGCCCGCCCTACCCCAACCCCCAACCCCCATGTAGATGCTGCAAGAATGTCATTTCACAAATTAATGCAATCAAAATTCAATGAATATGCCACTATGAGCAAACGCTGTGATGTGATTTGATTGACATTCCTTTAGGGAAGTTCAATTTCCTAGAAACTTGTGTATGTTTGAACGCATAGTTCCACGAAGTTTCCTAATGGGGAAGTGAGGGGATCGGTTTTGGGGATAGGGGGAACCAAGGGCCTAAGTTAGGAGACAACGAGGGGACGGTGGTGAGGCGGTGGGGGAGGGGTGGTGCAAATACATATAGTATTTGAAAAACTAGTTATAAAAAGATATGTAAGGAATAATGATTACACCTTCTATTGGCCGTCCTTCTCTCTCTCTCTCTCTCTCTCTCTCTCTCTCTCTCCCTCCCTCCCTCCCAAACCCCCATGTAGATGCTGCAAGAATGTCATTTCATAAATTAATGCAATCAAAATTCAATAAATATGCCACTATGAGCAAACACTGTTATGTGATTTGATTGACATTCCTTTAGGGAAGTTCAATTTCCTAGAAACTTGTGTATGTTTGAATGCATAGTTCCACAAAGTTTCCTAATGGGGAAGTGAGGGGATGGGTTTTGGGGACAGGGGGAACCAAGGGCCTAAGTTAGGAGATAGTGAGGGGACGGTGGTGTAGGGGTGGTGAGGCGGTGGGGGAGGGGTGGTGCAAATACATATAGTATTTGAAAAACTAGTTATAAAAAGATATGTAAGGAATAATGATTACACCTTCTATTAGCCGTCCTTCATTGATACCAGATTAATCATGATTTTATACCTCTAACTCCAGCTCATCAACCCTATTAATAGCCATGTTGGTTAGGTGATCGGCTTCCCCATTTTCTTCTTTGTATACATGATTGGAAATATAATTGTCTAGTTTGTCTAACTTGTCTTGTATAGCAGAGACAAAATAGTTTAGCTTCCATCCATGTAGTCTTTTGGATCTGACAACATTAATAGACAATGATGAGTCGCCCTCTATCTCAACTTTAGTCAATTTGAGATGAGCACACAAGTGCAAACCTAGGAAGAATGCCTGTAGCTCCGCTTTGTTGTTGGTGCCATCCATGAGGCGTTTTGATACTTTGCATACCATGGCACTTTTCCAATCATGAATGATGCATTCCGCCCCTGAAGGGCCAGGGTTGCCTTTTGAGGCCCCATCAAAATTGAGCTTTACCGAACTGAATTGTGGTGGATTCCATTTTGCCTCGGCACAATTTTATATTCTATAACTTTGTAGTAGCTCTTGTGGTAAGATTAAATGGGATTGAGATCATCACGTTCTTCTGTTTTCTATCTTTTGAATGTTTTCTCACAAAGTAAGAATGTCATTTAAAAACCATTGTCTTGAGTTTGTTTTATTTGGTATGTATTTGTATTGTATATATGGTCTTCTAGTAGGAAAGTAGGATGTGTGGTTTATCTCTGGAAATCAGTATAGCCACAGTTTTAAAATTTGGTGAGGACTTGTCTTATTCATGAGCCAAAACTGCTCAGTGAGTTACTCAGGAGGCAAGTTCCCAGAGAGTACTTGCTCATTTTTTGCTGTGTGTGCGATCAGTACCTGCCAGAAACTAGCCAACTAGCAGATGTTTTTTCTCAATATCTTTTCACTTGCAGTGGATTTGAACAAATTTTCAACAATTTTTCTTGTTGTGTGTTCTAAATTCATTTCTTATACTTATAGCAGCATTTTGCATGAGATTTAAATTTATTTTATGATTTCACATATATTTTTAATCTGTTAAGATTTTTGCCTAGTCCCATTTTAGAGTCAATTTTGGGTTGCTGAGTTTTTTCTGAGTTCGAGTTTCAGAACTTAGTTATTTGTATTGTATGTCTGCATTTTGTCCTCTTAGTTCTCAGTGGTTAAAACCTGGTGAATGAGATGGTTCATACTTTTGATCTCATGTTGTCATTTTCTTATGATGATATTCACATCTTTTGTTCACAACAAATAAAAACATTTGCAATGAAGGTGTGCATGTCAGTGCCTTTTAGAGTTAGAATTTTTTATTTTCAAGTACATTGGAAACTGGAAACATAGCTTTACTTCCAACTTTTCTTGTGAACAGTTTTCTAGTTGACACAGAATTTGATGCCTAGATTAGGTTTGACTCCATTATTTGACATATCAAACAGAGGTTAATTTGTGGTGTTTGGTGTTAGGATATTCTTTGTTTTGAATTAACAAATTATGCAACATTTTTTCTTGATATTATCACAATAAGCTTATCTGAACATCTGTCTTTGGAGCTAAATGAGGTTTTTTGTTGTTTGACTTCTTTGCTTCATTGTGGTTAGTGAATTAACTAGATTTGTTAAACCATCAAACAAGAGGATCATAGGTTGGTATATGATGTGTAACGTGGAAGCATCATGGTTTTTTGTTTAAGTGGGACTACTTAAACATCATTTGGACTAGACTTGATCTTGCATATGTTGATATTCCTATATGGTACGGAACAGCTAGAGCCTGAGATACTGGTGACATTTGGTTCTCATAAACACAATGTGAATATTGATGATAGGAACATAAGGCATTTTCATTTTGACTTCTAATCACTGTTATGGACTAATAATTTTCTGTAGCAGAGATATTTAAAAAATAAAATTGCACATCAACAATGTAACCTTTTTCATTCTGTTTCCACTCAAAATAACAGCATGTTACAACTTGTTCCATGCAGGACAGCCAGCTTCCAGAGGAATCTATACATGACTTTGCACGTGACTTGGTCCAAGCTTTACAGTAATGCACACTGACCTTGCATCATGTACACCAATTTGGGTCTATTCCAAATGAGTTTGCTAATGTTGTTTATCAATCGTATTCAGGTTTTTGCATTCAAAGGGTGTAATATATTGTGATCTAAAGCCGTCAAATATATTACTGGATGAAAATGGACGCCTGAAGGTAATTTCTTGATTGTCTTTGTATTTTGGTTGTTGCATATGCATTAGTTATGTCTTCAGTTTAATGCAAATTATATGACTTGCATGTGTGGTAATATCACAATGATGACTTGTAATGCTTTTTAACATGCTTCAGCTTTGTGATTTTGGCCTGGCAAGGCGGCTCAGTGATATTTCAAAAAATTCTGTTTCTCAGGTCATTTTCTAAATTTTCTCTATTTTCAAGTTGTTTTGTAACATCCCAAGAGAGGGGAAAAAAATACAGAAACACATATTATTTGTTTTCTGTTGTTGTTCATCATGGATTAACCTGAACATCCATATTTACATATTTTTGTGGTTTATGCAGTTGCCACAAGCAAAACGAGGTACACCTTGCTACATGGCCCCGGAACTGTTTCTGGAAGGAGGTGTGCACTCATTTGCTTCAGACCTTTGGGCACTAGGTTGTGTCTTGTATGAGTGCTATGCTGGAAGGCCACCGTTTGTTGCTAATGAATTTACTCAATTGGTTAAATCTATAATATCCGATTCGACACCACCACTACCAAATAATCCAAGCAAAGAGTTGCTCGATCTGATTAACCGTTTATTAGTTAAGGATCCAGCTGAGAGAATGCAGTGGTCTGAGCTTCGAGAGCATGCTTTCTGGAGAATGACACTCAAAGTATTATCTTTACCTTCTGAGCCTGCCTTTAGCAATTTACTTCAGTTGAGTTCAAAGTCAGCTGCACCTCAAACTTGTGACAAAAATGCAGAAAATTCTTTATCAGAAAGAGATCAGTTTGTGAAAGGAACTAAGCAAGGTGTACTTGGAGCTCATAAGCAAAATGAAAGTGAAGTACTACGGACAAAAGGACTGTTAACTCCTACTAAAGACAACCCCAATACGGAGAATACTCAAAATCATCGCATAAAAAGTTCAAGTGGAGTTTCTGATGGATCAGCCATGAAAGAGTTGTCTGGCAAAAAAAATACAGGAATAAATTTACTTAGGTTATCCAAGATAGTGAAGACTAACCTACAGAGGGAGAGCGAGGGTCAAAATTACAGGAAGCCTGTACCTAAAAACTCTGGAAACGATAGTGATGTTAAAATAGAAAACCATGACCTGGAATTGGATTTTGCAGAAAATGCTGAAAGTGAAACACAAGAAGAGAATGAAGTTGCTGATTCTTCAGTTTCTGGAGCTTCTATTCCTGAAGTTGAGCGTCAAATGCAAACTCACTCAGCTGCTGAGATGCAAGATGACCAGGAACAACAAGAAAACCATGCCTGTGAGGTGTCAACTGATAACTCACAGGCTACTAAGGCTATTGAATCTCATTCCTCGAAAGATGTGGAATATTGCTCACGTAAAGAACATCAAGATGTTGCTGCAACTCCTCCTGGTGTTGGTCTTCAAAGACGAGGTCAGAGGCCTGCAGGGTTTGCTGCTGAGATGGTTAAAGGGGTCTCTGTGTCTCCAGCTGATGTGGATCCTTCGAAAGTCTCTATTAATCTGTCACAAGCACTTTGGCATCCATCTGATTTATCTGTGAAGCCGATCATGGTCAGCAGGAAAAGCGATAAGGTTACTGAGCCTGTGCTTGATGCACGCATGCTTCCATTTGATGCCCTCCCTGCTTCTGAGTTCTTGAAACTCTCACAAGATAAACTTGAAGGTTTCTTTGGTCGTATAATTTCTAGTATCAGTAGCAGCACAACTCTTGGCGAAAAACAGAATGCCTTAAGATACTTGGAAACCCTAAGTAGCAATGTGGATGCAGCCAACATCTTAACCAATGGCCCAGTATTGTCCATGCTCGTTAAGATGCTGAGAATATCAAAACCAACTGCTCTGCGTGTTCAGCTTGTTTCTGTTATGGGTTTGTTGATTCGGCATGCAACTATTATTGAAGATGAAGTGGCAAGTTCAGGTATAGTTTCAGTACTAACTGATGCTCTTCGAGATAAACAGGAAAAGGTGAGAAGATTTGCTATGGCAGCCTTAGGTGAGCTTCTGTTCTATATCTCCACTCAGAGTGAAAACTCTCCAAAGGCTGTTGTTGGTCTGGAAAGTCCAGCAAAAGATAGCCGGTCATCATCATCTACATGGCAGGTTAGCCCCTAAATTTTGTACTATTTGTCTGATAGACCTGTCCATGCAATTTTTGCATGGAGTGTTTGGCCAGGATTGAATTTTTCTGCTTAATTTTAAGCATGGGGGTATGGTGGGGGTGGCCTGAGGGCACTGGGGAGGGCATGAGGGTGTATTTTACAATGGGTAGATTTTTCATTTTGGATTTTTGTTATATAGGTGTGTTTTTAGTACCAAGTCATCAATGTGATTACCATTTTCCATGAATAGGCATTGCTCTATGACCTATTAACTTGTACATTGGTGAATAATAAAAAGGCAAGGAGATCCACAAAGCACACATGCACCTCTGTGCATTTGTTAGTATGAGGTATGAATGGTGACTTTTAGTTGATCTACCACTTTTGGGATTTTTATCCTCAATCCTCTTTCCCAATTGCAAAGCTTTTTGTGTGTATGCCTTATAAGTTTTTCTTGTCTCACAAGTGTCTTCATTGTGAGGTATTCACTACGCACATATTTTTAATCATAAGCAATGGAGACTTCCCTGGTGTGGTATTGTCTGGATGCTTTACTCTTGTGGTATTTTTCAGTATGTAGGATTATTTTTGTTAAATAACTATCACTAGTTTAAAATTTTATTCAAATTTTGGTACTTGTGGCAGGTTCCAAGTGCATTGATTGGGCTTATATCATCTATTTTACGTAAAGGGGAGGATGATTCTACACAGCTATATGCCTTGAAAACTATTGAAAACATTGCTAGCCAGGGAGGTGAGTGGGCTGCACGCTTTACAAGTAATGAAGTAATTGGGAACTTATGTTATATATTCAAAGCCCCAGGGAAGCAAGAAAGTTTACGTATAACAGCTGGTTCTTGTCTTGCACGCTTGGTTCGTTTCAGCCCACCAAACATTCAGTTAGTTTTAGAAAAGTTGACTTTCAAGGACCTTGTTGCTGGCTTGGGGAGGGGAAGTCAAAGGGAGCAACAAATTAATATAAATCTGATCAATATGGCCCTTCTTGGAAGTAATATGATCACCAACATGGGTAAGCATATGCTTTCTCTATTAGAGGACAAAACTCTTGTTCCCAGTCTCGTGTCACTATTGGAGCAGGCTGAGGTGCTTCGTGGCAAGGCATTTGTTTGTGCAGCGCTTCTTTGTAAGGCTAATCGCAGATGGTTACCCTCATTGTGCAATGCAAAAGTGTTGCCAGCAATAGAAAGAATGACAAAAGAAAAAGATTTGTATGTGCAACAAGGCATGGAGTGTCTTGTACAGATAGTAGCTAGTACTGTGCCAGGTATACTGGAAAGCATTACCACAGATATTCAACAGCTGTCTAATAATAAGCGGGCAGGGGCTGCCTCTCCATATGCAGGTCGGACTCAACCTAGAAGTAGTATCCATCTTTTTCCTGTTGTATTCCATCTTTTCAACAGCCCTGTGTTCAAGCAAAGGATTGTCAGTGGCCATGTCTTGCAACAGCTTGCATTTTTTATGAAACATCTTGAGATTGCATCCTTTCAGGTAGATGAGAAAATCATATGCGTTATCCAAATTTTTTGGCATTTAAATGTAAAATTATTTTTTAACAATTGTTTTTTTCATTTTTCAATGGTACAGGGTAGAGAGGATTTTCAGTCAACTTTGCTGCGCATACTTGAATTGGTTGTGCAGGAGTCGTCTATTCTTATTGAATACTCAGAGATTTTTATAAGACAAGTCATTCCTAGCCTTGCTATCTTATACAAAAACAATACAGATGCAGATGCCCGCTTCTTATGCTTGAAAATTTTGTTTGATGCACTTGTACTGTTCCTGGATGAAATATCAGACTCACAAAAAGATGATGCAAGAGTGAAGGATCTGAAATCCATAGCAGAAAAATATTTTTTGCCTCTATATACAACATTCATTGAGGATGAAGATCCTATTCCTATGTATGCTCAAAAACTACTTGCTATGCTTTTGGATCTGAAATACATAGGAGTTACTGAAATTCTTCAACTTAAATTGGTGTCACAGTTCTTTGAATTTCTCTGTGAAGATCTTTCAAATGCAAATGTCAATAATGTTAGACTGTGTCTTCTTTTGGCATCTGCTCCTGAAGTGGGGACTGAAATTCTTTCACAGCTGAAAGTAGTGAGGAGGGTTGGAGACTTACTTGAGTTTGTCAATGCAAAGGAGATGGAAGATTTTTTGGAGCCAACTTTATCTTTATGCCAGTCTTTTCTGAGTCGTAGTTGTGAAAGAGGAAAACCTGGAGGCATTCTGGGAATGCCTGGTAATGATATAACTACAAAATTTGGCAATATGAACATTCAGGAGGGTACAATTAGTGACATCACTGACTTTGGAAGTTATATTGGTGTCTTTTTGGAGCTATGTGGAAATCATGAATCTCAAATTTCAGAGTTGGCTGCAGACTGTTTATTTCTTTTTTCTAAGGCAGCTCCAAAAGAAGCAGCCTTAAGTCTGCTTTCCCATCTTCCATGCCTTGGAAAGGTTCTGGAGACAATTTCTGGCCGACAGAATCAGTCCATTTCCTCACGGCTGCAATGGCGTCTACTTTATGCCCTTTGTGCTGCATGCAAGGAGCAACACTATATTGAAAAAAATGCTGCTGTGTTTTCGGTTCATACATCAGACATAATGAGAATTAAATCTGTTGTTTCTAATCTTACAAACTCAAGCAACCGGCAAGTTGCAGAGGTTGCATTAGAGGCTATCTCAGGATTACAGCTACTTCCTCACGGGAAATGAGATCCAGCAGATGTAAAATATGAAACTTACTTTTAAAGAACATGAGATCCATTTTATGTTTTTCTGAGGATCATTGATAGCTTATGCTTGCCTTTCTTCTGTACAATTGTACAATTTTTTTACTAAATTTGAGAGATTGTGGAATCAGAAAGGATTCTGCATGCATTGTTAGGGCATTTGTTTGAGGCATTCATATCATGTGAAAAGTTATGCCTTTGCTTAATGGTCAGTTTAACACATTTGGGTTTGTACTGACCTTAAGTTTTTCAGTTGAGATTACAATGTTTTGCACGTGTTGTATCTCAACATATCGTTTAATTATCATCACTATCTAAAGGCAATATTATGTTTTTTGTAATCTACTTATGAGATTATCAAGTAAGTATACTTTATTATTTAGCTTTTGTGGCAGATTATGATATAGTTTATATGGCTGCATAAAAGACATTTATTTGTTTAGTATGTGTAAGCCATGACTGGTATAAATGGAGCTGGCTGGGGAAATTGGCTATTACAAAATATGCTGTCTCATAACAGGAGGTCGGTGGACTGACACTTGACAGAGCAAAACAGCTTATAGACTAAGCAACAGGATTTACAACACATAGCTAACTTACCGATTGTGAACTTATAGCCTACAAAGCCTACAGGAGGGCCACGAGGTCTGTATGTAAAATGGGCAGGTATAGTGACTTTCACATCTTTATTGTACAGGGAGGAGATGAGGAAGTTCATGGCTGTAGCTTGTTTCATCAAATCTAATCACCTTGTGGTCTGATTTGCTAAACAGGAGTATGCTATATTTTCCTAATTCCAGTGCTTAGGCTAACACTATCAGTAGCCAGCCTCTGCCTCCTTATTGTGCTTTCTTCTGATATGTTGAAATT
The DNA here is from genome assembly GCA_007258455.2 of Sequoia sempervirens. Taxonomy (NCBI): domain Eukaryota; kingdom Viridiplantae; phylum Streptophyta; class Pinopsida; order Cupressales; family Cupressaceae; genus Sequoia; species Sequoia sempervirens. The sequence goes on from VDFB02256132.1 coordinate 109,399,635, forward strand.
CTGTCTATTCAAACTGGTTGAGAAGGATCTGGATGACCTTAAATATGTACACAACATAAATTGGCTTCTGTTGACCCTTGCATACTGCATTTACTATCAATTGGGAGTCTCTTAAATCTTGTAAGGAGTCAAATTCTTTTTACTTTTGATAAGGCCCGATTTCAGAGCTTAAGCTTCTGCAAAATTATTTGTTGAATTGTGCAGTTAAGGTAGATTCTTCCATTGTAATAAATAACTGCCTCATCCCCTGCTAATCCTCAGTTCCCCTTTGAGGTCCTGTCATAAAAGGTAGAGTAACCTGTAGAGAGGATTGGATCAGCATCTTGCTAGTTGTGCTTCTTCCCACTTTGAGGTCTAAGATTAGAATTCATTGTCTCTTGGAGGAGAGATTGAATCTTCATTGTAGTAGCCCAAGGAGAAATTCTATGTTTCTTAAATAGAAAAGCATTCCGTACTTTACAAAATTTCCAGGGAAGTTATCCCGGTATGAGGTGTTTAATAGCTAAAGACCACGGCATTGCTTTATGCACTCCGTGGATCAAGATAGGCCTGCAATAGCTTCCTGAAAAAAATAGGGGTTGAAACAACTGGAATGGCATTAAAGAGATCAAGCATCCAAACTTCTTTGGCATATCCACACAAAGCAAAATGATGATCCCTGTTTTCTTTATCATGTTGACACAAGCCACAACAGTTCAGGCCCTCAGTGCCTTGCTTTTGAGGATTATCCAGGGAAAGCTGTTGGTTCTGTGATTAAAAACCACAGAAAATATTCAATATTTTAGGTTGTATAATGAGTCGACTTGCACAAAAAGGAACAAAATAGAAAATATACTTGATAATGGCAAACCTCCAAATATCTCCAAATAGAACACAATTCACTAATATGATGATAAACTTACCATTTGATGTATATATAAAATCATGCCATGGCTGCCACCCAAGTTGACTTAGATATTTAATTATAATCCTTAGGATGGCCTAACAATTTATAAAAGATTATAATAATGATTATTTAACTTAATTAGGAGTTAAGGTAGCCATAAGTTGGGTACTTATAACCCCAAGCGTATATAAGATTAAGGGTGTAACATGGCCCCCCTTTTTAGAGAAGCGTTGTCCTTAATGTTGATTGAATGTGGATGCTTTTGCACAAAATTCTCACTTTCCCATATAGCTTTTGGGACTGGAGAATTCAACTTTATTGTACGCTTTGTGATTGCCCTTGTTCGTAGCCTCTTGGTGCATGTCTAAAGAATTCACTAAGGATCCAAAACTATTCTTCCCTCATCATCAAGCTTTGGTAACTCAATCTATGCTATAACTTATTTCTCAATAATCCTCTTCAAACATGAAATATGGAAAACTAGATGAATTTTTGAAATAGGTAATTGCAATTTATATGCGACATTGGCAATCTTTTGTATCACCTTATGTGGAAAATTGGACAAATTTTTGTTTTTGATAAGATAAGCAGCATTTACAGGGTGCTGTACCCTTTACACAAGAAGCCCAAAGGGCAAAAATAGAAGCTAGTTCAAAATAAGAATGAACTAGGAAAAGAGGACAAACCACACACAAAAATAGTTGACAGATAATTGTCGAAACATAGACTAGGACTAGACAACCCCAAAATTTGAGGGGACCAATTTGACTCCCTTAACCCTAGGTCGCGAAGCTGCGACAGATTGAGGGAGTCCCTTCTTCTTCCTTAGCACAACAGACTAGGAAGACTTAGAACCCAAGTCCATCGAGCGAGGCGAGAGAGGCAGATCAACTGAAGCCACCAAGGGCAAAGAGCCACCACAGCGGGGGAGACAACATCGCAAGGGAGGAAACAAGAACGAACGAAGGACCATCAGAAGCAATCAATGATGTTTGGGCAGGCTCAGACGAAACAACGTCAGCAGATCGAGCCAAACAGTGGCTCCACAGGAGGAGTCGGAAGAGGAGCAACAGGTTCCCGAGAAGAAATAATAGGGTTATCCTCCTCAGAAGAAACTTCCGAATGAGAACACACCGTGAGGTGATCCGAGAGAACATCCTTCCACCAAGTAGCAGCGCCCTTGTGGGCAAGTAGAGGCCAATTGGACAAATTTTTGTTGACATAGGTGATTGTAATTTATTTGCTACATTGCCAATCTTCTTTAACAACTTATGTGGAAAATTGGTTTATTTTTTGTTGATGTAGGTGATTGCAATTTATATGCTACATTGCCAATCTTTTGCAACACCTTATAAGGACCATGGTACTTGGGTGTAAGCTTTTTATCTTTTTGTTGATGTTTTAGAGACATTTGCTTATGTGGTTCTAATCACGAAGACCCAATCTTCCACTTCAAAAGTCCTTTCACTACGATGTTAGTTAGCTTGTTGCTTCATTTTGTTTTGTGCTATTGCTAGGTTCTCTCCAAGACTAGCAAGTACCTATTGTTGATGTTGAATGTGTTCTTCCATTGTTCGAACCATTGGTTGTGCCCTCAATGAAGAGGTAATTGATGGTGACTGGTACTCATATAGTGCCAAAAAAGGAGTCATCTTGGAAGAAGTATGGAAGGAAGTGTTATACCATCAATTTGCTAGTGGTAGCCATTGCACTTATCTCTCTTGTTTATCTGAAGCAAAACATATGAGATACCCTTCCAAGCATTTATTGACCACCTTCGTTTGTCCATTAGATTGGAGATGATATGATGAACTATGAGCTAGTTGAGTTCCCAAACATGAAAATAAGTTAGTCCAAAAATTATTGGTGAATATAGGATCATGATCACTTACTATACTTTTGGAGTCTTGTGTAATTTATGAGAAGTATTCATGAAGGTTGTTATTATAGTGGTTGCTACTAATGGATGTGCCAAAGCACGAAAGTGTGAATATTTGGTGAGACGATCCACAACCATGATGACATTTTTTCCTTTAGATTTGGGAAAAATTGTGATGAAATCCATAGATACCTTGTCCCACCGTTGCTTGGGATAGATAAGTGCTGTAGAAGACCTAAAGTCTTAATTGTCTCCCCTATATTTTGTTGAGACACTATGCATTTTGCTACAAATTTTTGAACATCTCTTTTTAGACCCTCCCAAAAGAAATCGTGCTTGATTCTATGATAAGTTTTCAATCATCTAGAGTGCCTACGTACTAGAGATGCATGCAGTTCTTGTTAGTTTTATGATCAGATTTAATGCACAGAAAATTAATTCAAAATCAGGCACAATAACACAACAAATACCCTGGGAAAACCCTCCTCTTGAGGGAGAAAAACCCAACAACAATATATCACTTCTATATTGAATCAATCACAATAATGATCTCCTTACAAGAGGCCGATATGTAGGCCCAAATACATGCACCAAGGAGTGATGCAACACAACAATACAAAGAGACAAATTGCTGATGAAATCTCAACCACCAATAATGTCGATTTGCCTTGAGAAGAACTCACACTTGTGATGAAGGATGAACTATGAATGAATGAATACCAAGAGAGATACAATGAAGGAGTATAAATACAATATGGAATGGAGGGACGTGACCCTTCAATAAACACAAGTCGGCCTTGAGCAAATAATCGTGCCTCTACACAAGAGGTCGACTCCTTTAGAAAATCGTGCCACTTCATAATGTGCCTCATAAATAAATATTAATTAACATTAGCAAATGACGTGTCTCTTGAGCAATCACAATCTTCCATAAATTAAATAGCCTTAGCTACATTTAATTTATTATTCTTGTAACAAGGAGATCGGCTGGAAGGATAAGATCGACGTTGTCATAACATCAACACTCCCTCTCAGCTAAGGAGGATTCTTCCAGCTGCACAAGACATATCACCTCATGGTGATGTCCATCACAATGGCTACAATCATATGTGAAAAGAAAGATATCACCTCATCGTGATATTAGATATAACCTCAACGTGATATTAGATATCACCTCAACGTGATATCAACCATAATGGCTACAACCATATATGGTATGTACAAGTGTTCATCACTTGCGTGATGTTGTCACCTCAACATGACTTTCGCCATGGCTCTCCCAGAGGGTGAAACACAAGTACAAGAAAATCATCGCAGACTCTCTCACGTGATGTTGTCATGGAGTCACACATATGACATCCACCATGGCTCTCCTAGAGGGTGGAAACAAGGGCTTTCACCTCAAACTTCTCTTGTAGAGAAGAATGCATTAACAAGGGATTTCACCTCGAACTTCTTTCATAGAGAAGAACTCATAAAGGAGGATCACTGATACTGAGACTCCTCAGTTAGGGCTGTATTCTCCACAATACCAAGCTTATCTGGAAACTAGTACACAAACTTTATCCTGGAGAGAGGCTTGGTGAGAATGTCTGTCATCTGCTCATCAGTGCTGATATACCTCAACTGTATAGCTTTCCTCAATACCATATCTCTGATATAATGGTATTTGATCTCCACATGCTTAGTTCTGTCATGAAACATAGGGTTGACAAAAAGCTTCACACAACTCTGGTTATCACAATGAATGATAGTAGGCTCCATTGATTGTCCAAACAATCTTGCAAGGAGCTTACAAAGCCACACTGCTTCTTGAGCTGCCACACAAGCTGCAATGTACTCTTCCTCTGCTATACTTAATGCTACAGATGACTGCTTCCTGCTGCACCAGGATATCATAGCAGATCCCAAACTGAAGCAACATCCAGAGGTGCTCTTCCGATCAGTGACACTCCCTGCCCAATCAGAATTAGTATAACCATGCAGCTCCAAGTCCACATCTGAAGAATATCTCAACCCATATCCAACTGTGCCACACAAGTATCTCAGGATATGTTTCGCTACAACAAGATGTACCGGCCTCGGTTCACACATGAACTGACTAAGTGGACTCACTGTATAGCAGATATTAGGTCTAGTGTTAACTAGATACATCAAAGATCCAATCAACTGCCTGTACATCGTGGGAACCACCAGGTCTGAACTAGCTGTAGCCTCCTTCAACTTATGTAGGTTGGTCTCCATAGGCGTAGACATGGATTTGCAATCCATCATGCCAAATCTCTTAAGTATGTCAATGGTGTACTTCCCTTGACTTATAATCATCTCATCTGGCTTCTGCCAAAATTCTAAGCCAAGGAAGTAATTCATGAGCCCAAGATCCTTCATTTCAAACTCAGAAGCCAACTCCTTGCATTTGAGAATGAGGTGATCTTCTCCAGTAAGAATCAAATCATCAACATACAAGACCAAAATCAATGCTTCACCATCAATTACCTTAAAATACAGATTTGAGTCCGCATCATTCTTAGAGAAGCCCAAGCTTGACACGTAACGATCAATCCTTTTGTACCATGCACGAGGACCCTGCTTAAGACCATACAAGGCCTTCTTCAGCTTGCAAACATGAGACTCCTTCCCATGTACCTCAAATCCATTAGGTTGCTCAATATAAACTTCTTCCTCAATCACACCATTTAGAAAAGTTGTCTTCACATCCATCTGATGAATCTTCCATCCTCTAGATGCAACAATGGCAACAATGGTTATGACAAAAGTATAGCGAGCAACTGAAGCAAATGTTTCTTCATAGTCAACTCCCTCTTTTTGTGAGAACCCTCTAGCCACGAGTCTTTCCATGTACAGTTTCTCAATGCTCCCATTAGCCGCATGCTTGATCTTGAAGAGCCATTTTGAAGATATCACAAATTTGCCTTTGGGTCTAGGAATGATGTCCCAAACATCATTTTTGAGAATTAACTGATACTCCTCTGTCCTAACATCTTTCCAAACTTGTTGACTAGAAGCTTCCTCAACACTGGAAGGCTCAGACTCAATAATTTGATTCATCAAAGCAACATAACTAGAAAACTTGTGAAGTATCTTGCTTTCTCTGAAGGTTCCTCTTGGAGCTGCAAACCTTTCTACCTCCTGCATTGTTTTCCTAGCCTATAGAGGTCTCTTTTTCCCAATCACAATATCAGTAGGCCCATCAGTAGGTTCCAAGGGCTCAATTGGATCATCATCTTCTTTTGGTTATGATGTCTCCCTCTGAATCTCAGGAGCATGGTCAACTTCCATATCTTGAGGAGACTCTTCATTATCAATCTCCATGTGAGTGCCCTTGGATCTTTTGAATGCAACATCTTCCTCAAATGTGACATCTCTACTGATCTCGATCAACTTCTGACCTGGGATGTAGATCATGTAGGCTTTTGATGTTTCACTGTAACCTACAAATATCCCCTTCTTTCCAGAAGGCTCCAACTTGGTCCTCTTTTCCTTCAGTACATGAATATACATTGGAAATCCAAAGATCCTTAAATGACTCACTTCTGGCTTCTTCCGAGTAAAGGCTTCTTCAGGAGTCATGTTCTCCAGGATCTGGTGAGGACTTCTATTCTGAACATAGATTGCTGTCCTTGATGCTTCTGCCCAAAGGAAGGTCTGCAGATCTTGGTCATGAATCATGGCTTTAGCTGCTTCCACGATCGATCTGTTCTTCCTTTCAGCAACACCATTATGTTGAGGATTCTAAGGGACACATAAATCCCTCTTAATTCTAGCTTCAATGCAGTAGTTCCGAAAGTTGCCGGAAGTGTACTCTCCTCCATTATCGGACCTCAAGACTTTGATCTTCTTCCCAGACAAATTATCCACTTGAGCTTTGAATTCCTTGAACCTTTCCAATACTTCCTCAGATTCTTTAGATTTCAAGAAATAAATCCAAGTCTTTCTAGAGTAGTCATCAATAAAAAGAATGTAATACAAGAACCCACTCAAAGAAGCAACAAACATTGGACTACATAAATAAGAATGGATGAGATCTAGAATACATTTGGATCTATTTTCTCTGCTATGAAATGAACCTTTAGTATTCTTACCCATAGCGCAACCTCTGCAAATGCCTTCATGCTCCTGGTTGAACTTCGGAAGAACCGAGACCATCTTCTCCATGATAGGTAGAGCCCGAAAGTGAAGGTGAGCCAATCTTCGATGCCAAAGATCACACAAGCTTGAAGAATCATGAACTAGAGCTTGAAGTGGACGAGTGCATAGCCTGTAGAGACTCTCATGTCTAACTCCAATCACTTGAGTAGTCTTGAAATTGGAGTTCTTAGTCTACACAAGAACTTTGCCTTTAGAGAATGCAACTTGGTAACCCTTGTCTTCCAAGGCTGAAATGGAAACAAGGTTTCGCTTGATGCCTGGAACATATAGAACATCGCACAACTAAAGGGTAATGCTGGAATCCAAGTGGAGAGTGGAGGTCCAAATTCCTTTCACCGAGTAACTAGCATCATCTCCAATAATGACTTGTTCACTAGAATCTTTCTCCACCAAATTAAACAGATGCTCCCTGAATCCAGTAATGTGATGAGAGGCACCACTATCAATCAACCAAGTGTTGGTGTCAGTAGATACATTGCTTGACAATGCCGAATAGAATAAATACTCACATGAATCCTTCTGCGGGGAGGCATCATCAACATCTGCAATGGTGGCCTACTGCTTAGGATTGGATGGACAATGCTTAGCAAAGTGACCATACTTGTCACACCTAAAGCATTGGACTTTGGAGGGGTCCCTCTTCTTCTTGAATGTGGGAGCACCATCAACTCCATTATCTCTATTCCTCTTGAAGAATCCTTTCTTTTGATTCTTTCCTTTCTTCTTCGATGATTGAGAGGCGAGGACATGAATGTCTTCATTAGTAGAGCTTTGGTCAATTCCTCTAGCGGCCAATCTATACTCCTCTTGAATGCAATTCTCCCTCAATCGATCAAACATGGGAAGTTTCGATCTTGCACTGATTCCTTGAATGTAGGACTCCCATGATGAAGGAAGACCATTGAGAGCAAGCATGGTCAAGTCCTTGTCATCTATCACATGAACAATTGTAGAGAGATGATCTCTCAACTCTGAAATCTTCATGAAGTAAGCAATAACCGTTTCTCCTTTCACCATCTTCACATGATGCAGTTGTTGCTTCAGTGCAAGAGCCCGATTGGTGTTGTTGATTTCGTACATCTCTTCCAAGGTTTTGAACATGTCTCTTGCTGTCTTCAACTTGGAGACAATAGGAACGATATGATCCTTCACGGAATCAACTAACATCTTCTTTTACTTGATATCTTTCTTCCTCCATTGAACTTTCTCTTCCTCATTCATAGGTTCGGGAACTTTGGTCTCCACAAACTCAACCAATTTGTTTTCCTCCAAAGTGAACATAATTTTGAATCTCCATGAAGTGAAGTTTGATGCTCCTTCGAGTCTATCCTCAATCTTAAGACCATTCACCATCTTGACGAAGAGATAGAGATAGACAATAATGAGAAAGAGAAAAGAGTATCGCTATAATGAAAAAAATCTGATCACAATCTTCTTCAAACACGCTCTGATACCATGTTAGTTTTATGATCAGATTTAATGCACACAAAATTAATTCAAAATCAGACACAATAACACAACAGATACCCTGGGAAAACCCTCCTCTTGAGGGAGAAAAACCCAACAAAAATATATCACTTATATATTCAATCAATCGCAATAATGATCTCCTTACAAGAGGCCAATATGCAGGCCCAAATACATGCACCAAAGAGTGATGCAACACAACAATACAAAGAGACAAATTGCTGATGAAATCTTTGCCACCACTAATGTTGATCTGCCTTGAGAAGAACTCGCACTTGTGATGAAGGATGAACTATGAATGAATGAATACCAAGAGAGATGCAATGAAGGAGTATAAATACAATATGGAATGGAGGGACTTGACCCTTCAATAAACACAAGTCGGCCTTGAGCAAATAGTCACGCCTCTACACAAGAGGTCGACTCCTTTAGAAAATCGTGCCACTTCATAATGTGCCTCATAAATAAATATTAATTAACATTAGCAAATGACGTGTCTCTTGAGCAATCACAATCTTCCATAAATTAAATAGCCTTAGCTACATTTAATTTATTATTCTTGTAACAAGGAGATCGGCTGGAAGGATAAGACCGACGCTGTCATAACATCAATAGTTCTACCAACAACTTAAACTTAAGGGTTGAATTCTTGGAAATGTATAGATTGTCCTTGTATCACAAAACAATTCCTTTCCACACAAATTTTTCTTACACACTTGAATCTTGCTAGAGTTTCTCAATGAGAGTTTGAGTATTTGAGTCCTTACTTTTCTCTTGCCTCATTTACCCAATTTGCTTATACTATGAAAATTACATACAATAGTGACCCTGTGGGTTCATCTCGCCTTGATAGAGCATCAACCACAACATTCTCCTTGTCCTTATTATATATGATCTCAAAATCATATCCCAACATTTTTGTGACCCAGTTTTGTTGTTTCTCATATGACAAACTTTGTTCCAAGAAATATTTGAGACTATCATGATATGCCTTTACCTTAAAGTTTCTTTCCATTAAATAGTCTCCACTGTTTGATTGCATGCATGATAACCAAAATTTCCTTCTCATAAATTGGTATCAACAATTTTTTACCTTTGAGTTGGCGGCTCTCAAATGCTATGGGTCTTCCTTCTTGCATGAGTACTACTCCTATGCCATGACCCAAAGCATCACATTCCACAATGAATGTTTTTAAAAAATATGAGGTAGTGAGGACTAGAGTCATGCAAATGGCTTCTTTTAGCTGCTCAATTGACCTTGTAGTTGCCTCATCCCACTAGAAGGAATATTTCTTCAACAAAATGGTAAGAGGTGATGCTCTGCTACCATAATTCTTTGCAAATAGGCAATAATAACCTGTGAGCCCTAAGAAACCTCGTAGGTTCTTGAGGGTACTAGGTATTTTCCACTCTAGAATAGCCCTAGTCTTATGAGGGTCCACCTTGACTCCCTCATGAGACACAATATGACCTTGATATTCTACTTTGACTCCAAACACACACTTGGATGGTTTAGTGTACAATTGATGCTGCTCCACAATGTCCAATTTTTTTTTTACATGCTACACATGTTTCTCCAAGTTTTACTATATATGAGGATGCAATAAAAAAAATCAAAACAAAATTTTGTCGAAATGGCATCAAGATAGAATTCATCAAACTTTGAAATGTTGATGGTGTATTTGTGAGACCAAAGGGCATTACCAAAAAATCATAGTGATCCTTATGGGTTTGAAAAATTGTTTTATGTACATCCTCAACTCTTTTAGGAGTCAATTCTTTTGGAATCTCCCCAAAAACTATTGAGTGCTTATCTATAATCACTTGTAGATCCTATGGTGTAGAAGCCTTTGTAGATCCTATGGTGTAGAAGCCTTTGAGTGATATGCTTCTAATGAAAACAATTGGGCCACAAACTCATCTGCCCCTTTCTTAAACAACTTTTGCATTTGGTGAGAGCTTACCATCTATGGAGACTTTGCATAAAACCCTCTTGGTGAAAGTGCATGAATAGTACTTGAAAGTTCATCTTAATTATTTATGAAGTAGTAAGCCATTGTACTCCTAAAATAATATTTGTTGCACCCATGGAGAAACATTGGGAAGTCAAGATAATTATCTCCCACAATAATTCAATGCTATGGCATTTCCTAGAACAACTAAGGATTACCCCCATCTACATTTAGGACGTAAAATTCTAGAGCTGGATATATAAAACAATTTAGATGAGCCATCAACCGAAGTTATGAGTGCTTCTTGTGTCTATCAACATTGTTATTCTCTCCTTAAGAAACCCACTACCTTGAGAGTTTTTGGTGTACTAAAAATTAAGAATGCAGGATAATAAATGATTGGTTGGGGATCTCATGATTCCTCATTTGACTCATTCTCACCCTCTAATGTTGGTTCCTCCTCTTCTTCCTCACTCGACCCTTCAATGTAGAACAAATTTTCACTGCATTTATGTCCTTGATTATATTTTATATCATAGTTGAAACATAACTTTTGCTCTCTTCTCAATTTGTTGTAGTGTCGATCTAGTAGGTTGAGGAATTGATTGCGCTGACAAGCCTTTCTCTCTTATTCCATTAACCCCTTTCCTTCTAGGAATTAATTACTTTTACTCTACCTTGAACCCTAAGATAAAAGCCCAGATATAGAGTTATGACTAAACATGCATACCTCATGTTGGATGTGATCCTTGAGACCAACCAAAAATAAGTGATTCAAGTTCTCTTCTAGAAATGTATCTACCCTCAAGGATATGTTTTAGAATTGCTGGATGTAATCCTTGATTGATTTTGTTTGTTGAATTTTAGCTAGCTGACTGAAGTAGTTGTCGGCCAGACTATTACTATACTATAATTGTATCTCTTCTATAAAAATTGACCATGAGATAGAGAAACCTTTTTTCTTCCATTGAGTACGTATCCATTGATACCAAATGCTTTTCTCTAGTTCTAGATACAAGGAAGCCATTATCACCTTTTTTCCACTTGGGATTTGATGCACATCAAAATAATTCTTCATTTGGTTTATCTAAGTTAGTGGAACCTTACCCAAACTTACACATATCCACCTTTGGTATCAGGTTCTTAGATACCATATGAGCATTAGCATTTGGATCTAGATTAGCTGACTTGGATGATCCGCCTTGGTTGCTTGAAACATCCACTTGTGAGCCTGATTTATTTTGTATATAAGCACTTATATTATCCAATATGCTTTGTATGCTTGATATATATCTTGTTAGGCCATGCATATCTCTTTTTAGGCATTGTATATGTTAAGTGGGAAAGTGATCCAAGATCTAATAAGTGAATTAGCCTAGATCAATCTTTCTCCTTTGGATTAACATTAGAACACAAACCAACTATGGTTTGATAATTGGATAACTACCTCAAAGGAGAGCCAATCTGCAAGGTTTTGGTTTTTTTGTTGCAAAGAGAGTAGATTTGATGTTTGATTTGAGTAACCTAATTGACATAAAACCATAGATCCAAAAATACAAATGATTGCATGGATGAAAATGAATTTTTTTAGAAACAAACATATATATGGAAAAGGAAGACTAAGGGGTACTTATGTATGAAATTCAAGCCTAAATTGATAGGGGTGAGGGCGCCCTAGTTTGGGTGCTTTGAGATGATCAAAAGTCTAGACACCTTGCCATATTTTTCTCTATGCTTTTCTACAACCTGTTATTGATGAAAGTTCAAAATATGACCTACACACATGAAAAAGGGGAAAGGTTGTGTTGTATAGGAGTTTGGCCTAGTCAAACCTCAGTGTTGGTGTTCCCAAATCCACAAAAAAAAATGATGATGGTAACAAACATGTGCCCTAGGTCAGGCATACACAAAGTACACAAAAAATGATTACAATAAATGAATGACATAAGACAATGTTACCTTAGGCATGAAACCCTTTATTAAGTGATGTCACACCATAAATTTCCACAAGGAGTTGATGTGTAATGCATTAATTTCCTTGAAGACTTGCAAGAGGTTAGTCACATAACATAGTAGATTGTTGTAGCAAGCATGTACAAAATAAGTCACATGTTTCTTCACAATTTGCACATAATAACTACTCATATTTCATAATAGAGTAGATATTTAAATGAGAGGAAAATATTTCTTTTATATGCATCTCAATTGATATTTTTGGATATAGGCTGTTTTGGGATAATTTTTAAATTACCAAAGGCCAACACCAAAGTGATAAATATTTAAAAAGCACCTCTTTAGGACTAGGGTGCCCTCACCCTAGTTCAAGTGTTTTTAGTCCAAAATTGTAGGGATGTCAAGGATTTTAATGTATTTTCCCAATCTAGTCTCAAAATGAATAAATTATTAATATAATTAATTGTATTGAAAATAGGGTTTCAACATAGTGTGAAATTGTCAAGGGTGAAAATTTACGATGCTCTTTAAATGTGTTATGGATGCCAGATATATCATTGAAAAGTAATGTGTATCATCTTTAATATCATTGGTTTCTTCCTTATTTGTTCTATGGAACCAATCTTCTCACTTGCTATATCATCATTTTTGAAGATTTTCTAAGTGTGACAAAGTTCTTTTTGCCCGTTGTTGTAGGCCTCGTCATGGTGGAGAAAAATGATTCTAACTAATTCAAAATTTTTATTGTAACTTACTAGGGCCAAGATCTTACTTTCCAATTTTCTTTTTCTAATAAAATAGCTGATTTGCAGCCTTGATAGTGAGTTTGTTGGAAACCTTAATTTCACAATAATTTCTGTAGATCCACTCCAAGTTCCTTCAAATTGGAATAAAATATATATAAATATTTCCTTGTTTAACCCTCCAAAAATTAGGGAAAAATTCATTAAATTATAGCCCTAGGAGTGAAAATAGTGGAAACCCTAATTCTACAATAACTTTCTCAATTCTACTTCAATTTATTTGAAATTTGGATTGTAGCGACTTCATTATGTCCTTGAAAAACTCTCCATCTGTTTTTAAATATTAACAAAAATGAGAGAGATATGTGCTTCCCAAAATGATCTCCAAAATTTTAAAATCACCTTGGTTCTTGCCTCTATGGTGCCGTGATCATGCTTTGATACTACTTGTAATGATCAACTTGCACAATAAAGGAATATAATGGGAAATATGTAAATAATTGATAATTATTGAGAATAACAAGCAACTTTAAGGGGTTAAACCACCAAATATCTCCACATAGAACACAATTCACTAATATGATAATAAAAACTTACCACTAGCTCCTATATACCTAATTATGCCATGACTACTACCCAGGCTAACTTAGATATTTAATTGTAACCCCTTGGATGAGCTAAATACCTATATATGACTATAGTAATGATTACATAATTTACTTAAGGAATTAAGGTAGCTACAAGTTGACTACTCATAACCCTTAAAAACACATATAAGATTAAGGTCCATCTAATAGAGTAGAGCAACATCTTATCATTGTATACCATTTGGTAATTAAATAGGAGCACAAGTATTTGATGCTTCCCCAAAATAATTTATCCTCTACTTTAGGATCTAGAGGCATCCTTCTCATCATAGAGGCAATAAAGATGTGTCAATCCTCTTTCAGTTCCATGGGAATCCTGAAGTATTGGTCTATCTTTATGCTTCGAGTTCTCAAAATTCATCATTTGATTAAGTATAGTTATGTTATGAGAGTTTTACCACGCACTTAAATTTTTTGATATTGTGGGCCTAAATCTTCCATGAAAAGGATTTGTTTGCCATTCCTAGGCGTCCAAGAATCATGGTTGTATATTATGCCCATATCCCTTTCAATATTTTTCTAGATTTAAGATTTCTTCCTTTGAGGATTGTAGGTGATGCTTCCCTTTTGTATTGAAAAATTGATTTTATTTAGAAGGAGTTTGGCCTATCATTTACTCCATAAAACTTAGGCAGAAAAAGTTTTCCAACAGTTAAGAATAGTTCTCAATCAAAACTGTCTTCCTTTCTTGCTTTTAATTTGTTACTCACACTTGACAAAGTGGTATTTTATTTTAATGGCTTGTCTATCTCCTTTCCTAAATGAATTTTCTAAGAATTTTTTTCACCTTGCTCATGGTTCTTGTAGGGGCACATGGGATACTTATTCAATAAATAGTTTGTGTTGCAAGAACTGTATTTATGAGCAAGACCCTTGCTAGTGGTGTCAACCAAAAATTTGATCCGTTGTTAAGCCTAGCTTTCACTTTATTAGGGGTCTTCTCCCAAAGTTTAGATTTGAGTTTAATGAAAGAGATAGGAACCCCAAGACAGGTGAATGTTTGTTCATTACTATTCTTAAAGCCAATGATCTTAGACATTTTTGTAGCTTCCCTCTAAAGAGAGTGGGAGAAATAGATAAAAAATTATATGTTGTTGATCTTATTGCTTGTAGTTTCAAAGAATTCCTTGAGGCTATTAGAAAATTATCCTAGAAATATGAGGTGATGCTCTACATAATAAGAGAGTGTCATAAAAAAATTGAAAGTTTTTGATCTCCTTTCTACCATGATAAATGGGGATGCTCATTGGTGACCTCTATAACCTTTGTTGCTCAAGTTTCCTTATAAGACGTTCAATTGAGAAAAATTACAAAAGGGGAGAGAGGGAACCCCTGCTTCAAGCCTTCTGAAAGTCTAGTTAATGAAGTTGGGTAGCTATTTACCAAAGAAACAATCCATAGATTTTTTGATTACTTATTCTATCAAGGGAGTTGATTGTTTCAAGTTTAATGGCCATACTTTTCTTCATTGTCTTTCTTACTGGAATAGATGGCTTCTTGAGTGAGGGTGATCCATCTATAAATGTGTTTATGTGGGAAAAAACCAGTTTGTTCTTTTGATATTAGATTTGGGGTGATCTTATCAAGTCTCTTAGAGATTATTTTTGTTATTATTTTATACAAGGTATTGCAGAGTGAAATCAAGCTCTAACTCTCTATGCTTGCTACTTTTGCTTCCTTTGGCACCAATGTTATGAATGAATAACTGATCTATCCATGTAACTATGTTGTTGCCTATAATCCTTTACCATATATAGGAGATCCTTTGATTATAGCCTGTATATCTTGATAAAAAGTTGCATTGAAACCATCTAGTCTAGGAGCTTTATCATGCTTCATATTGGAAATTATTTTCTTCAATTCCTCCACCGCCACAACTAAGACATAATCATCATTTTATTCTACTTCAATTTTTTCAAATGAGAGTTTTGTCTATCATTTTTCTTAGTATATTTGTTGGAAAAAGTTAAACATCTGGATTTTAATTACAAGCACTGATTCAATAAAATGACTAGTTGAAGATTGTAGTCTAGTTATTGTGTTGTAATTTCTTCTTTATATTATTTTGAGCTATCATATTATATCCATCTTGTTATTACATGTTATGTTTATTATTTGAAGAACAATCCACATCCATTATTGCAACATTATGATCAAGTACAATGGAGTAAAAGATAGGCATGTTGTGGGGGTAAACTAGTTGGTTTATTTGATTTGATTTGCTTTTTATGTGCACACACTTTCATTGAAGTAGTTATTTGATTATTGAATTGGGTTATACTTTAATTCTCATTTTTCAAGTTTAGTAATTTAGTAAACTCACATTTTGGCACGCTAGGTGGGACCCATACCATTGACTTCAACTTTTTTTAAGATTTTGTGATTCTTAGGGTTACAAGTGTAGAGTAGCGCTTTTATCTCTAGAATGAAACTTTTGCTTTGCAGGTCAACACTTTTGATCAACAAAGTGACACTTATGATTAGGACTTCTATGCTTCTGGTTTGTAGATTGATTTATATTAAGAAATTGATGCATTTTATCTCTAGTTTGTGTTGCAAGTATGAAGGTGTTGTCATTGATGTCAACAAGCTTGTGTTGTCATTGGTGACAATTGTGCAGTGGTTGAGAGAATTTGTTGCTTTGATTAGTTGCATTATGTTGTCATCAGTTAAGTTGCTGGTGTTAACCTTTGATGTTGCTTTGATAAGCTTCTATTTATAGTTGTGGTAGTGATAAAGATGCCAAGGATATTGAGAAAATTGATAAGAGGAAATAGGGTGTTGCAGAGGTGTTTTGGTTGTGCTCCACATTTCTTCTGGGTTGAAGATTTTCTTGTGTGGTTTAGATATACTGGTAAGAGGTGTTCAACATTTTTATATCCAAAATTTAGGCTTCTGGATCATTATGCAGAAGAATTCTTTGTTCACCAATGTGTGAACTAGATTTGCAGTAACTAGTAGAGGTGTTTGGGAGAAATGTTTTTTCTCTATGTTTCTTTGCAGTTGTTCTTCAGGTCTTGCAATACTGAAGATATGTTGATGGTGTTGATATTTTTCTCTATGTCAAGAGAATTCATGGTTTGACACTCTGGAAGATGGATTTGAGAGTTACAAATTTTGATAGTGTAGTTTGAGTGTACTGGGTGTGTACATTATGAAGGTACGAGCTGTTGCAAATGAGTTTGATGGATTTTAGGATGTTAGAGGAATATTCTAGATTGCAATGAAGTGTGGTGTGTGGTTTGCAAGTCATCCTTGGATTTGAGAAAGCATGTAATTCAAAGTTTAATTGTGTTTGCAAAAGTAATGACCGACCTGGTGTTTACACTACATTTGAAGATGTTTAAGTATTAATGAAGGTGTAGCGTGGTGTGTGAGTGTTGATTTGGGTCCCAATTAAGTTTTGTATTAGTCCATTTTCATTCCTATCCACCGTGGGAATGCTTAGTGCTAGCCTATTTTGAATTTGTAAAGTGTAAGGAATATGTAACTGACTTGAAGATGTTTTTCAAGTTGTGAATGGTATAAATGCAAGGAGAGTTGCTGTGAGATGGTGTGTGGAATAGATTTGAGTGTTGTGATGCAAAATTAAGTGCAAAGTTGCGAAATGCAGTGCAAGCTATAATGCAAGATTGCTGAATGCAGTGAGCTGAGGTATCTTGATCTCTTGAATGTTGCGAGTGTTGTTGAAGCTATTGTGGTGGATTCTATGTTGCATTGAGATCATGTTCTCTATGTAACATTCTATCTTCTTTCTTCTTTCTATTCTAAAAGTGAGCTTGGGTTGTGAGCCTTTTTGGATAGTGCATCCTATTTTGGAAGTGAACCTCTTTGTACCAGTTTTGCAATTACTTATATTGTGAGCTAATCCTCACCATGGTTTTTCCCTTCTAGGGTTTTCCACATAAATTTGGTGTTCTCTTGTGTATGGTGTTGTTTAAGTTTCTATTATCTGCAATTCATGTTTAAACATTATTACAAATCAAGGGTGTAATGAATGCTTGTGGATTTGATTACTATTGAGGGTTTTTGATGATTTATTTGATATAATTGATTCCCCCCCTCACTTGTCTTGCTTATTCAACTATTTTCCACATTTGATCTTCATAGTGGCACATTTGACTTAAGTCTACAGGGTTTTGAATTACTAATTGGAATTGAATTATTGCTTATAGATTTATCATTTTTTTGACATCTGAACAACTACTATTTTTCAATAACTCTTATAGGACTCTTTGAAATGAATAAATCACTATTTTTTGCAAGTTTTTACAATATGTTTGTAGAATATTTTTGGTTCTAAGTATAGGGTAACCAAGTGAAACATCTGACAAAATTTTAGTGCATTTGACAAGCACATTGACACACTTGATAAGTAGATTGGTGCATCTGAAGAGAAAAGTGGCTCTTTTGAAAGGTAAATTGATTATTTTGATAGGTATAACTATGCATTTGACTGTTATTTTAATGAATTTGATTCTCATTTCTATACTTTTGATTTTATCAATTAGATTTATTTTTGCCTAATGTTTGCCTAATTTTGGGAACTGATCAAGTGGTGTAGATTGACAATCATTAGGAGAAGGATTTGAATATGAAACAACTAACGTAATTTGATGTAGGGAAAAGTTACTACATTTTATTTTCTTAGTTGTGAACTTTGTTTGGGTTTAAAAGGAACATTTTTTTCCATTATTGTGTACAATTTTATGTGTGTTTTCTCTCCTTGCGCTATGTGTGATCCTAGAGATCAAAAACACCTTTTAGTTTATCTATTTATTTTCATGTTTACCCAAGGTTGAGCTAAATTGTGTGTATTCTATCCTCTTGCACACCATGTGAGCTCGAGGACCAAAATAAATAGTTCCAATATTTCTCATTAGGGGTCCTTCTTGGGGATTTTATCACCCCAAGGTTTACCTCAACCATATTTTTTGGTGAGGCATATAAAGTGAGGAGAGTGAAAGCTATATCTCAAGAGTAATCCATCACTGTGTCTGGCTAAGCCTCAAGAACCTTGATCTGTTGATACTTGCATAGGTGAATAGGATAGGAGAGACCCTCCTAGACTCAAGCATTTGTAGATGGGCCATAAATTCAAAGATACCACTACGAACCTTGTTTTTAGCATACCTAAGACCATTGGCCGTCAATCTAGTGTGGTGCAAGGTACATTATCATGCTTGAAGTTAGTCACCATGTACCTTCCTGAGTAAGGTGGAAATTCTTGGGTTAAAGGTGTAAAAATACTCTAAGGAAAAAGGTGAGCCCTTGAGCCATTGGATTCCTAGCCATTGAATCTTCAGAAAAGAGACGCTACTTGTAGTAATCTCAAGATATTTTATTATATGGGCCTACACTAGTACACCACTCCTTACTTGAATAATTAGGGTTGTTAATGTACTTAGCGTGTCTTCTTGTCAACACCAGTATACACTATTCAACCTTATTACCTTGGAAGTAACCATTATGTCTATAGTTTATTTCTCTTTCCAAAGAAAAAATTCCCCAAAAAATATTACACTTGCAAGAAAAACACAACTTTTACATAGTCCTACATTTTTGAGTCACATAATGACACGTTTGACCTATCTTGTAGCGCTTCTAATTTTATTTCATTGCTTGAGTATCTCCCAAGTAGAGTCGTGCTTTTGAGAATTATAGTTGCACATTTGATCCACATAATTATGCTTTTGATGCTTATTAATGTGTTATTGATCTATCCTTTGGGACTTTTGACATCTTATTGTGCTTCTTTCTAACATAAAGATGCTTTTGAATGGAATACCTATGATTTTGATTCATACTTTGACACTTTTGACCTACTATCCTATGAATCTCTCTAGTAGAGTTGTGCTTTTGGGCCCTTTGATCAGTAAAGTGATACATCTGATAAATTTATGAGTTTCCAAAATCAAACTTTGGGAATTTTGACCAAAAAAACCTGAAACAAAACTTGAGACATATCCTAGCTGAGATTGACACTTTCATTCACCAGCATAATTTTGGGACAAAAAAAATCTACCATTCCATTTCATCTTTTTGGATCTATAGAGCTGTCATCCCAGATTTGGATAAAAAAAGCCTTTTTCTTCATATCCATAATCATCTATATTATCTTATGCCCAACAACCTAGCTATAGTCTGGTCTAGATCTTCCATCAGTTGTCATTATCTTAGCTCTTTGATTTAAATGTTGTCATCTTCAAGTAAATAGTTGAGTTAACCCCTATCATTTTTAGAAAAAAATTCTTGGGAGTGTTGGCTACTCTTGAGTTGGTGAAACCCACTCCTTATTTTTTTCTTGGACTCATCAGTCTTGTTAGAGTGAAGAAAACATCCATATAACTTATCATCACTTGAAGATCTAGATTAATCTTGACCTATTGAGGTTTTATCTTACATTATCATTTTTATCAATTAGAAAACACCAAATAATCATCCTTAACCATCACATCTTTTGTCCAAATCCAAGTCATATCTTTATATTTTTTTCCATCATCCATATCAAATCATCCACCTTTTCATCTCACACTGTCTTAACATTTGTATGCCTATCATAAGGTATTTACATACAAAACTCATGGATTCCAATAAAAGTGAATCAAACATTATAATCATGGGCGAATCACAACATGAGTTTGACATGCCTTCTCATTTGTTCAACCCAAATGATTATCAAACACCATGAACTTCATCAATAGAGGTTATGCCTATTATAGAGGACAACACACATGATGATTTTAAATAATCACAAACTAAATTATTAGAGATGCAATAAGACCCATATGCAATGAAGGGAATTAATTTTCTTCTTTCTATGGACCAAAACATATATTTTGTTACATTAGCACAAAAGGTGCCAAGCTACCTTCAAATTTTGATATTTTCACACTTAAGGAGCAAGACCTTACAAAAATCACTTCATCACACATCACACCTAACACAAAAATTACCATATCTCAATCAATTAATGTATCCATGCCATTTACATCTAGTCAATCATCCATACCTTTTATTGACACCAAATCAACAATATTTGCTAAACAATACGTCAATTCCCTTTTTCAAGGACCATCTCATCTAATCATCTCACTACATCCATTCCCATACCTAATCCACACATCTCATCAGCCATACCATATAACACTCTATCCACCATACCTACTATACCTACAAATTTACACATCCCATACCACTCTCAATATTCCACACCCAAGTAAGCACAAACATCCCACATAATTCAAAATTTTCTACAAAAACAAACATACCATAAAATTCCCAATCTTCTGTGAACACTACACCTATAAATACATACATCACACACAATCAATCATCCATTCCTTTATCTAACATACCACAACATCAATCATGTATCCTACAAAATAAATCATCTATTCCTTCATATAACATACCGCAACCTCAATAATACATCACACAAAACTAGTCATCCATTCCATCATCTAGTATTCAACAAAATCAATCATATATCCCACAAAATCAATCATCCATCCATTTGAATTTCAACATTCCATAACAAAAATCATACATTTCTCAATATAATAATCACTCATTCAATTCATCGACTATTCGACAACCTCAATCATATATTCCCTCAAATTCAACCAATCAGCCACCTATCAACATGTCCACCATTATAGTAAAAAATGACTTGGAATGAAAAATCCAACTATTGCACAAGAAAATAACTTACATGGAACTAGGACATACAAAGAAAGCTACACACTTGAAGACATATGTCCTTATCCATTTGATTGATTTATTCAATTGACACCTTTCCATCACAACATTGAAATGCCTAAATTTGACAAGTCCAAGGGAAGAGGTGATCCGTGCGAGTACATACATGATGTTATATAGCTTTCCTAGAGGTTTCTTATAATGACACATACTTAATGCACCTCTTTCCCCAAAGTTTAGGAGGACAAGGAATATAATGGTTCTCCCATTTACCACATGGTATCAAGACCTTTCATGAACTAGCAAAAAAATCATTATTCACTTGTCTTATAACATTGAACATGAAATATCTATGATTGATTTATGTAATACACAACAATGTAATGGAGAAGCATTCATTTTCTTCCTACAATGGTGGAGGAATATGACAAGTAAATTCCCATGGTTCATACTTGAAAAAAACTTGTAAGCATATTTTCACAAAACCTCAATCAAGAAATGGGTTTTCACATACAAGTACAATGTGCTAACACATTTGATGAAATTATAGAAAAATGCATTACCATAAAAAAATCTCTCATCACAAAATGTTTTGTTAAAATTTATGAGGAAAAGAAATATTATTCTTCACACTCCAATGACAAATGTCGCCTATGGGCTAATTTTTTTTTTACCAATGATGTTGTAGATGCTAAGCTTGCATAAAACATACAAACACCATCCAACACACAATCAATTAACCAAAACATGACTCTCCCAAGGGGATCACTTAGACAAAACAATAATCCTAGACAAAAATATAGTCCCCTAGGGGAGACAATTGAGTTTGCATTGAATAAATTAATCCAAGCTAATCTCTTTAAGCTGCCATAATTAAAACAATATTGTGAACCATAGTTCAAACCCTAATGGTACAATGGAAATGAGTATTGTCAGTAACATAAATTAAAAAGTCATAAGACACCAAACTACATGAGATTGAAAAATATTATCTAGGATCTTATTGATCAAGGAGACATCAATATTGAGGAATGCCCTAACAACTCTACTAAGAATTATCTTGAAATATACAAGGATCCAAACCTTGACCATGGAAAGAAAAATGACTTTAGTAAAGGAAAGAGCTATAACAATGTTAACTACTCATATGATTCCATTGTGGGACATATCGAGGAAACTAATAACCTAATTTCTACCATAGCCATTCCAAATAAAACTTCTAAATGTGTAGTTTTTGATTATGGGTATTTTTTTTTATGGGCCCCTGAAACCCAATACAAACAGGTTTTACAAGGACCTGAAACCCAAACAAAGAGAGAGATACATAAAGTAAAAGACATAGACCAACAAAAACCTACACAACAACAACCATAAAGAGAATAATGAGACTAAACGAGCTACACTAAATAGGATAAGAAGGGGCCTTAAACCCAAATACAAACAGGTTTTGATAGGGACCTAAAACCATTAGATAAACTTGAGCATCACCTTAATTAGCTAGGTGACAACGAATCAACCACTCAAAACATTCAAATATGAGCCCAAAAAAATAAAGAACAAAATGGTGTGACCCACCAACAAGACCTTGTTTCTCAACAAAACCAATAAGTCCAAACACCCCACCTCAATAGGGGCTTTGGGATACACAAAAGAAAATTGCAAGAAATCAACTTCCCTATAGCACAATCTCACCCGGTAATAGGAAACCAACTCCATATCCACCTCTAAAGGAGTGAGCTTCCCTCTATTGGAGACGATGATACAACCAACTAATCCACCACAACTTGAAATCTGCAACACCCTCAACCTCCACCTTCACAGGAAAACCACCCATCTCAATAAGAAAAAAAATTGAGGGAGCTAAAAACCTTCACCACCCATCTCCACCTCAAAAGGAGAGAAATCCACCTCCATAGGATCTGAGGGGAAAGCCAACACAACAAAAAAACTAGCGACTGTAGAATTATTCGATAAACTCTGCACCAGGAACAAACTGTGGACCAAGACAAGAATCCTAAATAACCACCATAGATCCCCCTTAACAACTTTTAAATTAAAACTTATCTAGGTTTTCAAAGAAATCTTGAAAAATAACCCAGCCAATATCCAGTAAACAACACGAAGCAAAGAGACCATCAACATCTAGGATCTAGGTTTAAATCTTGAGAACCACCCAGCTAAAAGAACAAGGTCAAAACTAATCTGAATAGAGTCCAAAACAACAGGATCCTTCAACCAATAAACCAACATCATAAAAGAACCCAAAGCAAACACCACATCTAATTAAAGCTTTAGTAGTGACCTTGAACTCGAACCACCTAACTCCATCTCCACCTCTATAGGAATGTGAGTAGATAACACTTCTGAAGAAGGCGTGACATAAGCAACCATAATCAAAGAAAACAATTGGGGAAACATAATAATATTTACACTCATCCCAACCAAAAACACCCCACCAAAAATAGGGGTTATAAACACGTCCTTAAGCTCCATAAAAATAGGGTCTTAAGAGAAAGACACAAATAATGACAGACCAGAGACCAAAAAGAACACATTCTAGGCATTAGCCCATCCCAAAAAATGAGACAAAACCCCAGGAGAGTACTTAAATAACAAACCCTCGAGACACAACTGCCAATGCAGACCAAGAAAAGGAGCAGTAGCCTCCAAAGAGAAACACCCATTACAGGAAACAAGATAGCCAGAGGTCGACAACCACACCAAACCAAGAACATGAAATAAGAACCTACAACTAGCATAACAACCACAAGGGGAAGACACACACAAACTAACCACAAAAGATAAAATATGGGAACATAAATCCCATTGAGCCTCCAAAGATACCACAATAATCCAAACAAAGCATGAGAGGCTCAAAGCAATGAACGTCCCACACAACCAAGTAAAAATAGAGTTAAGGGAACCAAACCGCCCCTGACGATCACAAATAGGGAACAACCAAACATAGGGAAAGACAAAGAAAAATATAAATCCTGGGTGCAACACCTCAAAAAAATAAGAGCACAAGCAGGTCTCCATCATAGCCACATGCAACACAAAATAACCAACTCCACCAGAAATAAAATTCCACCAAAGTAGGACAATAAGAACAGCCACCAAGAAGACTTCAACAATGAACAAAGAAGCCTCCTCCCTCAAAATATCATGCGCATTTGGATCATACTCATCTCCATCATTAGCCTCATAGGATTTCAAAAATCCTCCCCTACTCTTCTTCCTGCCTGAACCGCTCATCTCCACCGGAACCTTGGTGAGATAGTTACTACCTATTATGAAAAATTTACTCTTCAAGGAGAACATCCAACCAACTATCCTATATTCATTTATACAATATCTTAGAACATATAAGAAAAAAACCATCTCATATCTCCATCTTATAACTCTTTTGTATATTTCTTGCACATAAGGAGATACTATAAAAAACACTACATGCATCTTCGTACCCACTAACATAGATATTGAACAATTTTAGGCCATGGTGGGACACCTCACCCCAACCCATCACCTCATACTGACTAAAAAAGACCTTCCAACCACCACATACCATAACCAAACATTATACCTAGAAGGTTTCATCCATAAGATAAAAAGGGTCTTGATAGATGGTGGGGCATGCTTAAACAAATACACCCTCAAATTGGTAAAATTGTTGGCATACTCCAAAGAGGTCATAGAAAAATAGAAAATTATAACAATAAAATCATATAATGATGTTGAACATGAATCTAAAGGGATAATCAACCTTCTTATTCAAGTTGGTCCTACCATTACAAAAGCTACATGTCACGTTTTAGACCTTGATCTCCCCTACAACATCCTCTTAGGCCACCCATAGATAGATGCCATGCAGGCTGTCCCATTCATTTACCATCAATACCTAAAATTTCCCTATGATGATGCCAAGGTAACTATTTATTTATATCCTCATGCTTTCTAGTATTGCAAAACTATAGAGGAAAAGTACCACAAAATGCACTAAGTACCCAAAAATGACACCCCCTCAACATCCGATATTGATCCATCCACATTATCTTCATCATCCACTACACTCATTCCCATTCATGAGATCAAGGTCCAAATAAATGATGAAGGTTGTGGAGATTATTACATGAAAGGTTCCTTCTATGTGGGACAACTTCCATATTCACCTAGAACACATGGAAAGCCAAATCCTATCCAAAGTACATATGCAATTAGTCAAGTATGATCATACAATATTCTCACATTGGGGAGAACTAAACAAAGAGGTCATAGAAGAGGACACCCCCAAATGGTCATACAATAATGATAAAGAACAAGCTACCCTACCAGTTGAACAATATACTAGAGGCTTTCAAATTATCAAGAAAGTGGATTATACAAGTCAAGGTGGCCTTGAGCTTGATAACAAGGAATAAAAGAATCTATAGTTTTGAAAAAAAAGACAAAAATATCAAGGGCTTAGTTATGGGACATTGGACACTATATCTCTAGACCTCATGTGTGTCCCTAGTAAGGTATTTAAATTTTTTCCTATAGTTGGAACTAATAGTGATGGTACCATCGAGGACTCTTTCATGTATATCACCAACTGATTAAAAAAAAAATCCATTTACAATTTAGCATCCATATCATTTACATCCACCATGCAAACGTAGTTACCTACCACTCATTTACCCTCAACTCATTGATTGGGATGAACAAGGACCGCCAGTTCTATACATATTCAAAATGATGAGGCTATTACAAAGCTTATGGGACAGAGAAAGCATAACATTTGAAGATCATAGAGTTGGGATTTTTATAGAGCTTGATATACAAGCATACTTTGGAGGGAGAATAAAATCCTTTAGTTTTAAAAATTGATAAAATAAGAAATCCTCAAGTGAAAACCACAACATGATGCTATCAAATCAAGGAAAACTAAAAATAAAAGATGTATCCAAAGGTAAAAACCTCTTTGGTGCACCTAAAGTGAAGGATTTGACCTCCCTACCATTGTAAGAATTAAGAGAGATCCCCAATGCTAGTTGGAGAATCACAAGTGATAAATATTGGAACAACAAATAGTACTAAGATCACTTTACTTGATGCATCATTGACACTTGAAGAAAAGGAAGACTTCACAACGTTCCTCAAGAAATGAAAGGTCAAATTTTCCTGGTCATACATAGATTCTAGGACTAGATACCTAATTAGTGGTCCATCATTTGAATTGTTTTTGGATGATAAACCAATGAAATAAAAACTTCGTAAGATGAATCCTCAAATTGTACTAATAGTCAAGGTTGAGCTTAAAAATCTATTAGATGTTAGTTTCATCTGACTTATCAACTATCCAGAGTGGGTATCCAATCTTGTACTTGTTACAAAAATCACTGGGGGAATCCACATATGCACATGTTTTAGAGATTTAGAAAATGATTGTTTTGAAAGATGATTTTCCATTACCTAGCATTGACTTCATAGTAGATTTGAGATATGGTCATGAGATGCTTTCCCTAATGGATGGTTTCTTGGGATTTAATAAAATTCATATAGCACCCAAATATCAAAACAAGACAACTTTCACATGTCCATGAGGTACACATTATTGGAATGTAATTCCATTTGGTCTAAAGAATGATAGAGCAACTTATTAGATTGCAATGACAGTAATATTCCATGACTTATTCCACAACATAATGAAAAAATATGTAGATGACCTATTGGAAAGCATCCATCACACAAGTAGGTCCTTGGATGTCCTTGAGATTTTTTTTGACAAATTGGAAAAGTGACAAGTGAGACTAAATCCTAAGAAATGCGTCTTTAGTGTAACTTCAAGAAAACTATTGAGATATACAATTTATCATAGAGGTATTGAAGTTGACCCAACAAAAGTGAAAACAATAATTCAGATGCCACCACTGTCTACTCTAAAATACTTACGTAGTCTTCAAGGAAAGCTCCAATCAATTTGATGCTTCATCGCCCAAATTGCAAACACATGCCATCCTTTTTCTCATCTACTACACAAAAATATCACATTCAAATGGGATGAGAAATGTCAACAAGAATTATAATAATTGAAATATTACCTTGCTTCAACACCAATATTGATGCCACCAATTCAAGATAAACCTTTGATATTATACATCTCTGCCACCACAACATTAGGATCTCTTCTTGCACAACATGATGATTCCTAAAAAAGAGAGCAATACATTACATTAATAGAACATTAGTTAGATATGAGATTAACTACACTCCTATAGAATGAGAATGTCTAGCTGTCATATTTGCGTTATAGAAGATTTGGCACTAAATGCTTAACCATTAAACAAAACTCATCTCAAAGGTCGATCCAATAAAACATATCCTCTCTAAATCAACACTCATAGGATGAATGGATAAATGGGCCATGATAGTGATTTTACCATTGAATACGTGGATCAAAAATCCATTAAAGGATAAGTCATTGCAAAAAAACTAGCATAAGCACCCATATATGAAATTTTTTCACTCATATCAGATTTCCTAGATGAAGCATTTTTAATATTACTCCTATGACATAGTGAAAATTATTCTTTGATGGATCCTACATGTAGCATGGTTTAGGAGCCAAAGTCCTCTTTATCACTCCTCAAGGAGATTGTATCTCAAAAAAAACATTGGATATCATTTCCATGCACCAACAATATTTTTGAGAATGAAACATTGATTATAAAACTTAGAATGATAGTTGAGTGGCATATCAAAGAACTTCAAGTTTATGAAGATTCACAAATGGTTATAAGGTAGGTTAATTATGAATACCATACAAAAGATGACAAATTGTTTCCATACAAAAGAATGAATGAAAAATTCAAGAAATACTTTTCTAACATTTATTTTGAACAGATACCAAGATTAAATAATAAAGAAACATATGCTATGGCTACAATTGGATCTCTTTTAGACATGCCCCATAACAATCAATGATGTGAATTTCTAGTTGAGAAAATTTTGGTTTGAACTTTTAATGTTCTAGAGTTAGAACTCATGTGCAAAATTGTTGGTCCCAAGTCCACTTGGTATCACAACATTTACACTTACCTACATGACAATATGCTTCCACCAAATCTAACTATAAACCAAAAGAAATCCTTCATATGTTGTTCATTTCGTTTCACTATCCTTGGTGACAAATTATATAGAAAAAGTATTGATGGTACCCTCCTTAGGTGTCTTAACTTAGAAGAAACTATAAATTCCTTACATTAGGTTCACAAGGGTGTCTATGGAGTACATTATAGTGGTCCTATCCTTTCTAATAATTTGTTGAGAATAATATAATATTGGTTGACTATGGATTGGGATGCACAACAGTTTGCTAAGAATACCTTCAATGTCAAAAACATGGAGATATGATTCATGCACCCACACATGAACTACATCCAATCACTACTCCTTAGCCCTTCTCACAATTGGACTCAACCTCATATGAAAAATCCATCCCACCTCATCTAATGTTCATAAATTTATTATCACAACCACTGAATACTTCACAAATTAGATAAAAGCCACTCTATTAACTTACAACACCAACAAATAAATAGCTATGTTTATCCTCAACTACATTATTTTTTGATATGGTGCACCCTTGATAATTATCATAGAAAATGGTAAAAAATTCAAAAAATAAGACATTTGTAGCATTTGCAATCAATTTTATATCCAACACAATTTTTCCACCCCATCCTATCTGTAAAGTAATGGTCAAGCCAAGGATTCTAATGAAACCATATTGAAAATCCTTAAGAAGACAAAAAATGAAGCTGGCTATGACTAGCATCTTCAACTCAACCTTACCTTGTGGGCCTATTATACTAGCGTTCATACACCCACATGTGCCACCCCATATTCACTAGTCTTTGGCATTGAAGTCATTTTGCCTATTGAGGTTGAAATTTCATCCTTAAGGGTCTCTTTGCAACATATTGTTGACAATGAGGAGTATCAAGTATCTAGGATACATGAACTAGATTTTTTAGAAGAAATGCATCTCACTACACTAAATCATTTAAATTCCTACCAAAATCACCTTTATTGTAGTTACAACAAAAATATCAAGACCCAAAAAATTGAAGTGGGTGAATTAGTCCTAAAAGAAAATCAGAAGAATCAACAAGACTGTGAGAAGAAAGGAAAGTTTGAACCTAATTGGTTACGATCTTTTGTCATCACAACAAGATATGGATCAAGAGCTTATCATCTTACAACACCTAAAGGTGAGCCTCTAGAAGATCCCACCAACAAAAATCATTTCAAGAAGTTTAATGCCTGACCCTTGAGGTATCCCAATAAGAGAAAAAGAAAAATTAAAGAGAAATAATCCATCCTATGGTGAAAAAAATTTCGGTGGCACCTTGGATAAGTACCATAGTGAAAACTTGTTAACAAGAACCACGTGTAGCAAAAAATAAAAAATCAAAAAAAAGTAAAGAGAAATAATCCATCCTATGGTGAAAACCACTTTGATGGTGCCTTGAATAAGTACCATGGTGAAAAATTGTTTACAAGAACCATGTGTAGTAAGCACTATCTACCATCTATCAAATTCTTATCCATTCCATCTCTATCCATCCATCAATAATAGAACTAATCATTCCATCTACCATATTGTTGAACACACTGAATATTGAGAGGGGGGTGAATCAGTATGTACAAAAACCTAAACCTCTTTGAAACTTGAAATTTTTAGCACAATACTTCTTAAACAAATATAAACATTTAAATAGATTAGCAATAGAGAAAGATATTGCAGTTTAAAGCTTGAGCACTTTTAGAAATGAAAAGATTTAGCAATTCTATCCTTAATTAGATTAGTAGAAAAGATAAAACAAAAACACACATCCACAAGATGATACTAGATTTACATGGAAAACCTAATGAGGGAAAACCACGATGAGAGTTAACTCACAAAAAAAGGATCACTACAAAAAAGGACTTGCAAACTAAGGAACACTATCTCAGAGCAAGATACAAGTGACTTGTAGAATTGAATCACACACAAATCTAGGGGAAAGATACAAGGACCTGATGAGATTCACTATCTTAGAGCAGGATACAAAAAGGATTTAGGAAATTTATAATATTTTTCAATAATTCACTCTGCTAAGGCATTAAGGCACATCTGATATTTCTTCTTTGCACTTTAGAACTATTTCTGCTGGATATTCAATACATTCCATACTCACTTTCTTTCATACTGATCCACACATCTCTTTTATTTACATATGAAAAGATCTTGCATTTATATCCACCACAACTCTTCAAAACTTCAATTAGGTCAACCATAAAAGAATACAAACAATGATTTCAACAAGTCAGACACAACAACATACTGCGGTACTATCTCAAGGATAAAGAGGACTAAAAACAATATTAGTACATCTTCCAATGTGATCCAAAGTACTTCACACATTGGTGTACATCAACCCAAGTTGGCAATAGGGAAACATGTAGATGAAATGTGAAGCACATAACCAGTTGAACCAAAAATATAATTCTAATGGAATTTACTCAATGCAGTTCTAACCAAGATAGGTTAGGACCCAAATCCATCATATCACAACTTCATATGTTGGATCAAACCCTTAAGCACAAGCAAGAAAATAATCCTTATCATCCAGATATCCATAAATAACCTAGA
>VDFB02256132.1:109430808-109446583 GCA_007258455.2 Sequoia sempervirens
TAGGGTAAGGTTCCTTAACAGGCTTAGGGATTGGCAAAGTTATGACCTTATCCTTCAACAAATTTTTCAAGATGGAAGTATAAGATTCAGACAACTTCATGAATTTCTAGTTGCATTTGAGGCCGTTGTCATCAACAACAGCTACTACATTCGCAATGGCTTTACCTTTCCCAAAGATTGATACGATGGATTTTCTCTCAGAATAGGAATGCAAAGAGGGTCCCCCGAACTGAGCAACTATTTGCTAGTACTATCATAAATTTTCACACAGATGCGAAAAAGAAGGGTATTTCATCAAGGAAAACTTCTCTTGCCAAGGCCTTTGTAAGTTTCCTATGAACACCTTCTACACATCGTAATCGAAGTCGGTATGAGATTTGTAAAAGAAGCCTCTTGATAACATGCTGGTAAAATTAGCAATCTTCACATTCTCAATTACATCGGATAAGATCCGAAAAGGTCATCTTCGGCCCAATTTTTTCTTGGATCTATCTAAGGAATTGATTTATGAGATGATCAAATGAGAAGATAGAATTGTCAGGAAAGAAATAGTACCACTTGAGTGCTATGTCCTTGAGAGATCGGGGAATAGTTTAGCCATCAATGCATCATGATGGAAGAAGTTAGTGCAAAGGGCGTTAAAGGTGGACACATGCATCCAGGGATCTCCTTTGCCACCAAACTTCTCAAATTTAGGTATCTCCATTCCCTGAGGGAAGGGAGTGTTCAAGATAGAAACTGACAATGGGCTATGTCAGAAGAAAGGCTGGAAGATAGGTTGGGACGAGGCTTGGGAAAGGCTCACCAACTGGCTCTGGATCTTACCCATGTTCTAAAGTAGAGTGTTCAAAATAGGGTAGTTAGAATATAGAGGGCCAAAGGAACCTCCTCCAGAACCGCCACCAAGTCCACCTTCAGAACTGCCACCGATGTGACTTCCACCAGAGCCACTACCAAAGCCACTGCTACTAGTAGGGCCTCCATCAAACCACTACCATGACCTTCGCCGGAACCGCCTCTACCAACACCACCTCCGCTACCGAATCCACTGCCACTACCAAAGCCTCCACCACCTATTCTGCCAAAACCTCCACCACTAGAGGTGACAAAAGGGTAAAGTTAAAGCCCAACGGGACCTTGTTCACCTTGATGGTTTTCGATTGATTAGGGATGGAAGGGATACTAATGGAAGGGACCACATCGACCATGTAGACAGAAGTGGGAGGCATTGATACCCCTAACTATCCCTCATGCTCTTTGAAGGTGACTCCTTGTGCAAAGCTAGGGTTGCTCAAAGGAGCACATGCTTTGGCAAGACCGAGGAGACTACTTAGAAGCTCAATGCCTATTCCATCTTTACCCATCATATGTCTTAATTCACTAACAATCTGAGTGGCTCTAGCCATCTTCAAATTCCTTTCCAAGTGGTTTTTAAGGTCGCCCAACCCTTTTGCAAGGGAAGACACATATTTAAAAAGGATTTGAACGACCTCATGCTCATCCACCGATGATGGCATGGGAGACGTAGGAGGAGTGGGAATGTGATCAGTTTCACCAGTGAATCCCATCTCATTCCTCAGTAATTGGTCCTGCACAACCAAGCTAATGGCAGGACCAAAGAATAGGCCTGTAGAGAGACCAAGCGAGACCTTCATCCTATCCATCGGGAGGAGCCATACAATTCTCCTCACGATATGCCCAAAAGTTATGGATTGGTTTGTGATGCTCATAAAATTTCACAACACCCAAGGACACAACAATCACGAAATACCTGAGGGAAGCCCCCAACACCAATAGATGAACAAACGTTGGTTCACGTCGGGTTCACCAAAAATGTAAGAGAGGGGGGATCACCGCATGCAAGACCCCAGATCACAAAGGGTCAAGATGCGAGAGGCTGCCCTAACTTACCTCAGCTAAGTGCAATGTTTAGGGTAATAGAGATGAGAACGACAAGGACTATGATGTCCTACAAACCACTCGGGCAATCCCAAGTTTCAATGTGGGGCTAGGCGAAGCTGGTTTTAAGGTTCAACTCCCTCAAGGCCTCTCGTGGGAGCTCTCTGCCTAAAGATAGAAGCACACTTTGGATGACAACATGGCATGCTAGCGTATCTAAAGTGCATTGTAGTCCATACGGCCAGACAATAGCAGAGACAAGGTCAAACTTGCTAAAATGACTAACAGCCCAGCTGACTAACTAAAGAGCCAGAATGACACTAACAAATAAACAAAGTATTCTCTAATGTTGTAAAGTAGAAATGCAAGAGTGACAAGGGCAAGGAGGATCTCACTGAGAAATTTTTTTGCCAGCTGATCCTTCGAAGAGCACCTACTCCTACACATAGAAAGAGGGAAAATGTTGGGTGGTTGTATAGGGCCTGCCTCAGTTGGACCTCCATTTAGGTGTTTCACCTCCATGGACAACCAAGGAAATGAGATAAATAAGCAATAAAGTAAAGAGAATACAAACACTACAAAGCAGTACTATGCTACTCAACCAAGTGATAGAGGAGAGGAGATGGAAACTTACCACCTCCACCAAGAGCACTCAAGGTTGCTTGGGGGAGAAATGAGAGGAACTCAAGCCTCTATTGTAATGGTGTGGTCCCAAATTTTCTTTACCAAAGTGATGGAGTGTTGCTTTGGCTGCAATGGAATTCTTGGATGTTGCTAGAAGTGTTGGATTGAATGCTTGAAGTGGTGAAGAGTGAGCTCGATGCTTGGAAGAAGATGAAATGCTTGTTGAAGGGGTGAATTTGAAGGAGGAATGAATAGAAATGACCATATTCAGGTCAATCAGTTGAAGGAGACATTACAACTTCACTTCCAATGAGAAGAGTAATGCTTCTGCTGCCTCAGTCGCAGGAATCTTCCAGGGATGTAAGCATGCCATACAGATGTTTGTGCACCATACGAGCGTCCCTAACATAAACGCCTCCACTGACGCTCAAAACAGGCACCAAGTGTGATGCCAATAGTGGGTTTAGGTGGAATTAAGCCTCCAAACCTAGTTTTCTAAGGTGGACAAAGGCAAAAAGGGGAATTACACATAGGGTGCAAATTCACTCTTATACAATAGTCAATCCAATTTGGATTCCTAGGAGATTGTTGAATGATAATTGGAGAAAAGTGGTGTTCTATGACCCAGCCATAAAGCAAACCATTTTCTATTATTCAAAAGATCACTCTCAAGTGCTTTGTCACCTAAAAATTCAAAAGCCTAAATGGGGGGATAGACGAGCCGCCTCTAGAATCAATGGCACCTTAGATAGCTCTCACCGAACAACAACATGACATGTCGCATCTCGCGCACCGTGTCCATACAACCGTAAAGTGAAAAGTGTAGTGTAGAACACTAGAAAGCCTACTAACAGTCTAGCTAACTAAGTTTAACGAAATGAACAGAACGATAAAGTACGAAAAGTAACTATATAAATGGTAAAGAAGATAGATGAAAGTTAGGGTGATGGAGATCAACTCACGGAGGCTCCAATTCGCCAGCGAGCTCCGCACGCACGTTCACCTACACACAGCCAAGAGAGGGAAAAATGTTGGGCTGTATAGGGGTTTGCCTCAATCAAACCCCCATTTTGGTGTTTCCACCTCCACGGACAACCAAGAAAGCTATGAAGTAGAAAATGCGATAAAGAGAACAAAGGAAAGAAACCGAACAATAACAAAGGCACTATGCTATGTTAATCAATTGGCAATATCACCTTCCAAATCAAGGTGCTCTCAAGCACGTAGAAGAGGCTGCAAGCTTGGTAAGGTCTACGTTGCCGCAACAATGAAGAAGCAGTCCCTCGGGACACCAAGTCACAACTCCAATGGTGGCAAGAGTGCAGCAAGATGGATGGAATTGCTCAATGAAGAATGCTGTGAAAATGCTAAGAGAGTGAAGTTGAATGCTCAAGAGATCAAGAATTGCTAAAGAGATGGATTGAATGAGCAAGATAGGCATTTCAAGATCAAAATGGGAGGGAAAGAGCTGTTTTTCAGGCCGGCTGGTCGACACAGAGGCGTTACGCTTTATGCCCAATGGAGAATGTAACATCCTTGTGGACACCAGAGGCATGAATTTGTTAGGGACGACAACGTGCCGTGTAGACATCTGTGCGCGGTGCTTGCATCCCTGACAAATATTCCCCCACAGATACAAAAAACAGGGGCCAAGTGGATGCGTTTCGGAAGATGGGTGATGGAATTTCACATTTGGGTTTGATTTTCTACAGGAATAGCAAAGAGGAATTTACACAAGGGGTGAAAATTCACTCCATACAAGTAGTCTTTAAAGTTATTTACCATTGAGCTAATTAATATAATTTGTGATTCAAATTGTTTTTGTGTAGACAACTTCTCATCCATCAAGTGAGGAGGCTACGTTTTGATGATCCACCACAAGATTAGGATTTTCTTGACATGACAGCCATTAGAGATATATATTGTATATATAAACTGTGAGATGATATATGCCACATTTTGTAAATATTATTTTGAGTTGGCATATATGCCAAATTTTTATATGTACATACACAATTACTCTACAATTTTCTATATAAAAATCTATATTCGACATTTTTTGTTCGTTGTGTCATGGTTTCCTAATTTGAAACTTAAAATTTGAATGTATAATCACTTTATAACAGGTTGAGATATGATGGATAACATGTTATATAGATATTGATTTTTTGCAATCTTGAACTTTAATATTTCATGAATTGCATATCATTTTCACTCATGTTGTACTATTGCTAAATTTGGTTTCCTTAGGCAACTTCACCAAATTTGATCGCTTTATCGTTAGTCTCTATAGTTGCAACATCCCTTAACCTTTGATTCCTTGATCCACTAACATAATTAGTCCATATAGTTTCATTTTGGTATTTATCCTTTCAATAAAGTTAGATTTCCCCTTTAGCATTGATGGATATTTTAATTTTAATTTTCCTTTTGAAAATAGTGCATCAAAACAAATGACATGGAATGCAAATTTTGGCATAATTTTTCCATAATGCAACAAGAATAAATTAGCAATAGATCATACCATACTTCATTTATAATTCATTATCAAATAATATATTTTCATCAAGAAAGATTCAAAATAATGTTATAAAAGTAGTTCACAATAACCTTACTCCATATCTCCCTATCCCAATTAATCCAACCAAAACCTTAATCCATTCTTAAACTATTAAATCAAGTATCCCATTCATACCAAATTAAATCAATCTAAACCTTTAACCAAGACACCAAAAATATAATCCCTATGATGATGGTTATGGTTTTGACAAAGAAACCATTTATGAGAATTGTTGAGCTTTTGGTTATGGTTATTTGATGACTAACTTGATTTTTTTGAGCTTTTATTTGTGGGATTAAGCTTTATCACTTTGCATCCAAGATCTACCTTACTATAGTCTAAAAATACACTTGATTTTATATCCAAAGTCAAAAATTAGGTAAGATGTTAGATTCACCATTAGTTGTTGCTACTATATATTCATATATTATTGACAACCTCAATTATTTGATTCACTCCAGGCTTGGAATTTCATGTGGCATTGGCATGCTCTCTAGTTATGTAGGAACCTCATGAACTAAAGTAGAAGAAAACCTACTAGTTCCTCCATTATACTCAAGGAACTTGTTAAAAGAAACATTTGCATTCTATAATTAGAAAGACACTCCTAAAGCTGATCAAAAAGTGGATACAAAGCTACATAAAAGTATTCAATACATTGAAAACTCTATCCAAGAAATGGATGTTGTTGTCCTAAGGGCTGGAGAGAGAGAAAATTCTCCAAAGCTTAAAGTAAAGATATGAAAAAAAAGTTAGAAGATCATGAAAATGAATAAAATATTTTTGTTGTCCTAAGGGCTGATGAGAGAGAGCTGCAATCTAAAAGACAAGTCCAAAATATTCATCATTTCTTGACTATCAAGTAGGTACCAACATGAATGAATGTAGGAATGTGTGAGTGATTTTTATGTTAAAATATATACATGTGACATTTGTGAACATACATAAGTAGGTGCATACCCATAATATTTGTTAGTCTATGTATCTTTTCATCATAATCATCATTAATTGCATACGCTCAACACACTTGATGATGATTACACATACATGTAACATTTTTCAACATACACATGACATTCATAATCATCATAACACACCATACTTTATACCATCAATATAACCAATAATGCTTGTATATAATATTTTTCATGTCCTCATGTATAAATACACCTTATATCATCTTTTAACCATCATAATCATCAATACAACTAATAATTCCCATATAATTTTATGGATGTCCTCATGTAGAAATACATCAATACAACTTGATATCAAGCTATTGTAGATACACAACTAATATGTGCCCTCGATATCCTTGCTACGTAACACACATCTCAAATCATTGCTAGTCTCAAAGACACCTACATTACAATATTACAAAAATTGTTAAAAATAAAAAAAACATTGAGTAACAACAATTGAATAATGAAAGCAACATGAACTCCAATGTTGGATGCATTGCCATCGAACCTCATGTTCTAATCAAAGCTTGTGTTGAGAAATTCTTGCATATAAACATTAAAAAAGTAAAGATTATAAACAACATGAACAATAAAGTCAACTGATCATTCTTTGAAATCAAATGCAATATTATAAATCAAGAGATTAAAGTATATGAAGAAGATACCTCCTTATGAATTACATTGAATGTGTCCTCAATGTTGAAGCAAAATGTTATAACTTTTTTTCCAAATCGCAATTGATGCTATAGTATTATTCACCAAAATGACCTACATTTGTTAAGAAAGATAAACTCAGACCTACTTTTGACTCAACAATGGTTAAAATTAAACATGAATATTGAAAATTACAAAAAATGTAATTTTTTAGTATTTTTGATAAATGGGTAGTGTGGAAATATCGAGGTAGGTAGGTTAATACTATGGAAGGTCTATTTTTGTTGCCCAAGTCACCTAATCATTTTGGGGTGCTTTTCTGGGGTCATCTCTAAAGAGCCCTAAAAATAATTTTTTTTATCAAACTTTGATGAAGTAATTCTCGGAGCTTGTGGTGCGTAGGAATGCTTTGTCTAGACCTATAGGTGGATATCGAATCCCTTCAAACCAACCTCTCTTAGTTTTGGTCAACTCAACATCATTTGTGTGTTCCAGTGTCAAATGCATTCTTACAAAAATTATCAGTGGAAAGTAGTGCAAAAATAGAAAGAAGCCTTTTCTTTTTTGTGCATCATGGAGAAAAAATAACAATACCAACACATCAAGATGGATAGGTAAATGTTACAAAAGGCCTCCTTTTTCTACCCAAGTCCCCCCATGATTCTAGAGTGCACTAATTTGAGGTAGTCTTGAAAGTGTTGTAAGAGAAAAATATGAAAAATTGTTAAAGTTTTTGTATTTTTGACAAATGGGAAATGTGGAAACATAGAGGTAGGAAGGTAAATATTAGGGAATTTATCTTTTCATCCCAAGTCACCTGATCGTTCTAGGGTTCTCTTTTCGAGGTAGTCTCTAAAGAGCCTTAAGAGCAAAAAATACAAAAAAAATGTAAATTTTTTAGTATTTTTGACAAATGGGTAGCGTGGACATGTTAAGGTAGGTATATAAATACTAGGGAATGTATCTTTTCATTTCCCAATTCACCCAATTATTCAAGGGTGCTCTTTCCGAGGTCATCTCTAAAGAGCCCTAAAAGCAAAAAATTGTCAAACTTTAACGAAATCATCCTAGGAGCTCGTGGCATGTAAGAATTCTTTGTCTAGACCTACAGGTGGATATCGGATCCCTTCAAACCAAAATATCTCAATTTCAATCAACTTAACACCGTTTTTGTGTTCTAGCATAAAATCCATTCTTGCAAAAGTTGTTAGTGGAAAGCAGTGCAAAAATGGAAAGAAGCATTTTTTTAATTTTTTGCACCATGGAGTGAAACCAACAATACCAAAACATAAAGGTGGGTAGGTAAATTATATGGAAGGCCTCCTTTTTTTTTTTTTCCCAAGTCCCCCCGTGATTTCAGAGTGCACTAATTTGGGGTAGTCTTAAAAGTGTTGTAAGAGCAAAAAATGCAATTATTAAATTTTTAGTATTTTTATAACGGGCAACATGGACATGTCAAGATAGGTAGGTAAATACTAGAAGGTCCAAGTCACCTAATCATTTTGGGGTGCTCTTTCAGGTAGTCCCTAAAGAGTCTTAAGATAAAAAAAGTGTAAAAATGTAAAAATTTAGTAATTTTTGACAAATGGGTAGTAATGTGACATGTCGAGTAGGTAGGTAAATACTAGTGAAGGTCTATTTTCATTGCTAGAGTCACCCAATCATTCCATGGTTCTCTTTTCGAGGTAGTCTCTAAATAGCCATAAAAGCCAAAAATTGTCAAACTTTGATGAAGTCGTTCTGGGAGCTCATGGCATGTACGAATGCTTTGTATGGACCTACATGTGGATATCAAATTCATTCAAACCAAAATCTCTCGGTTTGGGTCAACTCGACACCATTTGTGTGTTCCAGTATCAAATGTATTCTTGCAAAAATTGTTAGTGGAAAGTAGTACAAAAATGGAAAGAAGCATTTTTTTATTTTGTGCATCATTGAGCAAAACCATGTATACCAACACATCAAGGTCAGTAGATAAACACTATGGAAGGCATCCTTTTTCTACCAAAGGCTCCCCATGATTCCAAAGTGCACTAATTCGGGCTAGTCTTGAAAGTGTCGTAAAAGCAAAAAATGCAAAATTGTTAAATTTTCAATATTTTTGACATTTGGGAAGCGTGGAAACATTAAGGTAGGTAGGTAAATGCTAGGGTATGTCTCTTTTCCTTGCCTTCTATTTTGTTGAGAATTTTTTTAGTTAAGACACATAAACTCCAACCTACTATTTAATCAGTACCATCATTACCTCATTGTACTCATAACACAACTGTGGATGTATTGAACTAAATCACTTAAAAATATACCTTTGTTCTCCAAAAAACATACACATATAAACAAGTGAATTGTTAAGAAAATCAATCTTCAAGACCTATTAGAAATTCAAAAATGGTGCATTTATTTTCATAAGCAACATGAACAACAAAGTTTGAACTAGACATTCTCTCAAATCAAATATGTACCTTGAAAATATATTGATCTACATGAACTACCTTGGGTGTTTTGATTTGAATCATTTGAAAATATACCTTTGTTCTCCAAAAAACCTACATTTTTATATACCAGTTAAATTTTATGCAAACTTTTAATGTACTTTTAATCCAACCCATAGAAATAACATGAATCTAAATAATATGAACAATATCATACCTGTCCCATACAAAAAATGATCTGCATCTCAATTGTGCCTGAAGGGTTATCTCTTACCTTTAGAGTATCCAGTATTGCATCATGATCGACACTACTAACTATCCATAGTTCCCTTGTTCTTTGTTTGGTATGATGTCTTGATAAATTAACATTTGTTGCTATAACAAGGTGCGAATACATGAGAATGGTTTTGTGTTTCTCGTAGTCTTCAAATGCGGGTATGCCATCCTTTCTATTCATATATGTTTGCAACCAAGTTTTGGAAACAACAACTTAACCTATAGGATACATGAACCCGTCATCATTTGTCATCGGTTGTGTTAGCTTCTTCTTTCCCTGTACACATCATGCCAATCAATAGTCTAATCCCTCTTCTTTCCCCTATGATGCAACAACTACATGGACATGTCATAACTGTAAAAGATTTGAAAGATGGTCATAGTCAAGTGAAATTTCCATTTCATCTTCTAAAGGGGATTGTGCTATAGATAAAAGGGTTAGATACTATAGAATCCATGTATCTACCCACTCACTTGACCTGTATTGATCCCAATCACATTGAATACAATTCTAACAAAAATAAGCCAACTCTCGTGTCCATATGGTCTATGGACCTATATCTGAGATTCAAAATAAATGAATCTTTGAAGATTATCTAATTGTTTGACATTCCAATTTCTCTCCCATTGTGCCCTCATCAACCAACAAAAAGAACTTGCACATTTTCAAATCAAGCGTCCCTCCTCATGACAATGCATAACTACACCAATCAATAATAGAACATGCATCACTGAATATTGCACCACCTCTAATCTTGATTTGTTCCTTAACCAAAGATCTCTTCACACATGCACCTATACCATCATCCTCAGCTTTTCCATGCCTAGCTTTTAAAAAATCCAAATATGTGGTACAAACCTCTGTACATGCATCCTACTCAACCAATAAAATATACGAGCATTCTTGAATTTCCCCATGCAATTATCTAACCAAATGAGATGTCAAACCATTGCAATACCTTTTTCTTGCAAGAACTCAAAAAAGTTTTTAAAACAATGTTGCACAAACTCAGACAAATGAGATCTATCATCACTCATATAAAAATGGTACTCCCTAATTATCATCCTATCCTCTCTTGTACTATCACGGGCATGTCTATATGTGATGTGGAAAAAAATAGTAATTTGAATAGAATTGTAATATTGAGATTGTACCTCATTTTGTGGTTGCAATGTGTAATTTTCAGCAAAATCAACCACAAATATAATAGTTCCAATTGGGAAAGAGTCCTTACACATCCTAGATTACTAATCCAACCATTGGGACCTGTGGCTATGCCTTGCATACTTGTAGAAATGGTTTTTCTTAAAATTTGAAATAAAATTAGTAATAATTACCTATCTTGTAACCATTTTGCATCTAGAACCTTCACTTCCACTCTTCAAATTATATTTCACTATCTTGAAAATCTCTTTTTCTCAATAATTTTTTTAGCAAAGTCATGTTCATTTCCCTCATGAAAACATGTTACAAACTAAGTTGACAAACAACCATATTGCAAACACTTCTCATTTAAACAATCATTTCTATAGAAAAAGCAACCATCACCTCTAATACATAAAAATAAATCTAACAAGTCCCCGCATGACTTTGGATGTTGCATTGCACCACACTCCTGCAACATTTCATTAGTATGCATAGTAGAAAAAATATAGCATAATATTTCATGATACATTGAAAACTCTACATGGTATTTACAACATGTATTACTAATATTAAGTGGGACACAATAAAATGTCTTATGAGATTCAAAATCACTTTGTGATATTTACAAATTTGGATGTGTATCACAAAATTGTTTGGATATATCCCAAGAAATGTTTAGGATGTGGTGTGCAATCTCAATTTCCAATTCTTAAATTTAAAAAACATCCTTCTACTTAGTGACAATTGGATTGAGAAAGCAACAAGAATGTTCAAAAAAAAACTTTTCATGTACCCAAAGCATAACTTGAAATGTCTTAATCTCCTTTTGTCATCTTAGCTCTTAAATCACTTGAAAATTTGCACCTAGCTTGCCTTCACTTTTGTATCACCTTCTTCATAGATGTTGCTGTGTTTTTCCCAAACATCCTTAGCAGAAAAAAATTCATTACCTTCAAGAGTTATGAATCAACAAACCCACACAAGAGAGCATTCTTAGCCTTGACATTTCACTCATATAGCCTGATTACAACTAGATCTATTAGAGGAGTAGTAGGATCAACATAACCATCCTTGATTGATTTCCAAACACCGAACCCTAGAGAGTTTATGTGGCCT
The DNA here is from genome assembly GCA_007258455.2 of Sequoia sempervirens. Lineage (NCBI taxonomy): Eukaryota > Viridiplantae > Streptophyta > Pinopsida > Cupressales > Cupressaceae > Sequoia > Sequoia sempervirens. The sequence goes on from VDFB02256132.1 coordinate 109,442,476, forward strand.
TCCATTCTCAATTTCCAAAGAGCATAATTAGTCCCATCAAACCTAGGAACCTTGTATGAACCATCAAAGACACACATTCTTTAGGAGGAACTTGGCTCTATACTACCTGAACACATCGAGAGACTAAGAGGGGGTGAATAGTCTAGCCAAGAACCTAAACCCATCCGAACTTGAATTCTTCAGCACAATACAAACTTCAAACCCTTAAGAAGATTAGCAACAAAGAAAGATATAACAGTTTAAACCTTTAACCAATTCAAAAATCTTCAACAATGAATGATATAACAATCCTAATCTTAACCAAATCAACAATTATGAAGATGAAACAAGAAACACACATCCATAAGATGACACCAGATTTACATGGAAAACCCAATGAGGGAAAACCATGATGAGAGTTAACTCACAATATAAAGGCTCACTTCCAAAAAAGGGACTTGAAAACTAAGACGTAATACCTTAGAGAAAGATACAAAGGACTTGCAGAATTGAAGCTAACACAAATTCAAGGGAAGGATACAAGGACTTGATGAAATTCACTATCTTAGAGCAAGATACAAAATTATTTAGAGAAAAATTACAATATTTATCAATAATTCACCGTGTTGATTGAGGCATTAAAGAACATCTGATTCTCACACTCTTTTAACACTAACTTTGTTGGATATTCAATACATTCCACATTCACACTTACTTTCTCTTGTTCACACATTTATTCTTGTTGAATCTAAAATGATCTTGAATTTATATCCACTACAACTCTTCAAAACTTTAATTAGGTCAACCAAGAAAGAATGCAATTGGCTAGTTTTGATGTTAGCCATTAAAATATAATAAGGTCCTATCCAAAAAATATAGAGAGACCAAAAAAATGTCTTATTGCCATCTTCCAATGTGATCCAAAGAAATTCACATGCTGGAACACATTAACCTAAGTCGACATCAATGAAACATGTAGATGATACGTGAAGCACATAACCAGTCAGTCCAAAAACATACTTCCAATTGAATTTACTTGATGTGATCCCAAATAGTAGGTCAATACCTAAATCCATCATAACAAAACTTCAATTGTTGGTGTGAACCTTCAAGCACATGGTGCAAGAAAAGGAACAAGCCCTGTCAGATAAATATCCACAAATAATCTAAAAAGACAACTTATGACACAATGTAACACTGAAGAGACCAATCAAATAAATATGCAACATCGCTATGATTTTCCATGAACATCCAACAACACTTTCAAAAACTTCTTTCATACCAGCATGCCACAAACAACCACTATAAACCAAATAGAAGAATAATACTTCATTCAGGAAGCACATAACACATAACTAAGAGATATAACATTAACATATCAACTTATAGACCATTTCACCACATGAAACTGGAACTGAGAAACCACACAAATATTCAGAACACATTCACCAAGCTGCAGGAGTAGAGACATCAATGTAGAAAAATGTGGAGCATTTCTTGAACCAAACCAAACACCAACAACACTACCAATATTCTATAATTCATAAAAACCTCCTCGACAACACTGGTGACCTGAAAAGATAGGAATACAACATACACATAACACAAACATTGAATCCCAAACCATAAGACCATATCTTCAACAATAGAGGAATGCAAAGCATTCTCCCAAGTAGTCTTCAAAATAACTTCCTAAAACAAAAACATCCAAAAAACTTACAGAGGCTAGAACTTTCTTTCAGCAACACATGCTTCAACACTTGAATACTAGGAGAGAGCATAAGACATACTGTACACCTTCAACAACATCTCTCTACATCTAGCCGGTACTTATAATATCCATATTAATGCTTCTAATCCTCATCTTAATATATCATTATGAAATCAACTCAGTTCATAAGAACAAATTTTATTGATATAGAATAAGGCATGACATCCAACCATGACCTTTAGTAGCACCACCATACATCAATGTTGACCCAAATAGAGTGTTTTCAACAATGAAAACTAATGCCAAACAAAAGGTACTATAGCAATGGCATCAGTATCAACCAATGCCAACAATCTCCCCTACTTTTCAAATGCTGACATCAATGACAACCATAAAAAATTCACCAAGTCTTGACACCAACCATTTCCAACAATCTTACTAAGTGTTGACGTTAATGACAACCATTTCCAACACTCCCTTCACCCACATCTGCCTATCCTCTAGTGGATCTACCCTTCAGGTGCATCTAATTATCCTCTAGTAGATCTATCTTTTTACAATGCATCCACCCTTTCTCCATGGATCCGCCTATGGGGTGAAGTTTCCTTTCCTATGCATTTGCCTCTTCTTCATGAATTAGAACCTTGGGAAGATTCTCCTATACTTTGGTGGATCTTCCCATTTGGGGCACATCAACCCATTCTTTGTGGATTCACCTTAGGGCACATCTGCCTCTTCTCTGGTGGATTTTATCATTTAGGGTACATCCACCTTTTTATGGTGCATCTTCTTGCTTACACATGTTGGAGTTATGGACAGACACTGAGAGGGGGGGTGAATCAGTGTCTAAAATTTTTCAACTTCGACCAATATTTTTCATTATGATTTCCTTTTCTTTCAACAATTGAGTAGAGTAATTACTTTTGAAAGCACAAAGATATGACAACATCAACTCAGTCTATTAGACATCTTATGAAAATATGATTTGAGTGAGATATATCTTGCATTTGCCAAAAATAGCTCATATTTGATCTCAATATTACTTTGATTAATGCATTCATGAGTTGAATGTAATCATTCATAAACAAAATTGAGAATAGTAATAATCCCAACAGTGAACTGAAACAACAACAACATAGAAAAGCAGTGAGCACGCAGAAGAACAAATAGACAAAATATTTGCCAAGTGGAAAACCCTCCTGGGGTAGAAAAACCACTCCTAAATTGCCTTACTGGCTTAATCTTCAAAATCCACTATTAACAATGCCTTATAGGCTAATTTCTGAGCACCAACTCAAGGAGCACCAACCCCTCATTTTGAAACACCAATTTCAAGGAGCACCAACCCCCATTTTGAAACACCAGTTTCAAGAAGCACCAACCCCTCAAAATTATTTTCAGAACAATAATAATATATCAGAGGATCTCTCTATTTTCAGTTAAGCTCATAACACTCTGCTTCTAATACCCTAGGAACAATATTCCAGAATTACATCCAGTTCCCTAATTTTGTATTATAGAGTTTTCCAATACATCTCTTAATACAGCCACAATAACTATCTCTCAAAATTTCTAGCTAGCTACCTTTCAGTATTCACAACACTGCATTTTATACATCTTCAAGTATGTCTATTATGAAGAAATCTTCAAAAAGCATTTTTCACAAGATTCTCAAATTCTCTTACTGATTTTTGAATATGAAGCTGAATCATGACAATTTGTAGATGATGGTAAAAATCAGAGTAACAGCACATCGAGGAGAGCTTTAAATTACATTGCTAAATCGGAGGAGATTTCAATTGTAGCGAAGATTTTCATCAAAATGACAACCCTGCTGAGAAAATCATATCCTCTAAATTCTTGTTGTGCAGTTTTTCGCACACATGCCCCGTTGTAAGCAGGGACCCTCTTTCGCTTCGGTTTTGCTGTTTTGGCCCTTTCTTTTGAGGTTTTTTCTTACTTGGGCACGGTGCTCGAATGACTATTTTTATTTCCTAAGTGTCTTCCCCAGGATATTCGTTGAAAATTCTAAGTTCTGGATGAATTTCGAGCTTTTTCCTTGATTCAGGATTTTCCACCCTGGCCAGATTTCCCCAGATCCTGCTTGGACTCTGGTTTTGTCGTCGTGACTCAGGAATTTTGGGTCTTCACGGATTTCTGCATGATCTAGATTTTCCAGGTTTTTGCCCTACCATCGGTTTCCCGGCTTCCCTTCTTTGGCTGTCTTGTCTGTGGCATTAATGGCATCGTACGCGCTTTGAAGGCTAGATCCTACTTGATTTCTAAGATCTTTTGCACCATTATGTTCACTATTTTCCATCATTTGAGCTAAGGGGCACTTTTCTGTGATTGATTGATTTCATTCTGAGATATTTGGCTTTGGCTTGATTGATTTGGTGGTGGTTTCTAGTGCGCCCT
>VDFB02256132.1:109446683-109598875 GCA_007258455.2 Sequoia sempervirens
CTTTCTTGAGCCTACAAACCATGACTGTATCTTCTAATAGCTGGAAACCATCCAGTTGTTCAATATATACCTCTTCCTCTAGATCACCATTTAGAAAGGTTGAATTTACATCCATTTGATAGAATTTGAAGTTCTTATGAGCAACAAGAGCAAGAAACATCCCAATTGCCTCTATTATGGCTAGCAGAGAAAAAGTTTCCTCAAAATCAATACCTTCAACTTGTGAATAACCTTTGCAAACCAATTTGGCCTTATTCCTCACAATTTCACCATTTACATTTAGTTTGTTCTAGAACACTCACTTTTTTCCTATCACATTCTTATCAACAGGTTTGGGAACCAATTGCCAAGTCTAATTTGTAACATACACCAACTAAGCACCAATAAAGTATGTAAAATTAGAGAATAACCACTCAGATAATCACTAATTAAGAATGAAGATCAATGTAATGTATGGAGTTACTATAAATTTGATCTAAGGATTCAAACATTTGGATTTTATTTTCCAACATTATAGAATGATTTTACAACCTTTCCCTATATTACAAGTTCATAGCAACACCTTAGCATAACAAGTGTGAAATTTTTGCAGCTATGGGATAACAGACACATGCAACCTATTAATGCGTCAAGCAAAAATCTAAGCATATTCCCTACCCACAATGTGACACAAATTAATTCAAACACTCCTCTCCTATTTGAATTAACTCCCATGACCAAGCATTTGTTTATTATTTGAACCCTTGGGTTTGTCCTGGTAGACATTTGCACCTTTACACATGCTCAAATATTTATCACCTTTATGTGTTATTTAGTCAAGTATTAGGGCTTATGCCTTGGCTACAATTTCAAACATATCCCCCTCTAACACAATGGATTATTCCCTTAAGATTTTTGATGTAAAAACTAAAATTAGCATGGCTTCCCTTTCATTTCGGTTTAATCAATCACTAGGTTTCTTGTTAAGATTTGAATTCAGCTGACCTATCTTACATGAGAAACTAGTACTATGTGTAGACTCACTCTCATATTAGAAAAAGTAGAAAGATTGTAATTCAACAAGGTACTTTGTAGTGAGCATATGAACTTCAAATTTAGAGTTAGGGCCATTATACTAAACAACCCATAACTGGAATTCACCAGCATAAAATGTAGCACTTTACTCTTGATATTAAATCAATTTATCTACTACAAAGTTCAATCTAGGAAAGAGAAGAAACTATTGAACAAATGGTTAACTCAACCATAACATAGAACCTCAAAAAATATGATTTATACAACTCAACATTTAAATGGTTATGTATAGTCTCTGGGTCATAGGGCTGTAAATGAACATCAAGGATGATGAAGTACTTCCCCACGACTGTTGTATACTACTACAATAGTCACATGGAAGTACCTTCATAATTAATTAAAAATATAAGTAAGAATTATGTTATTTGCATTTTATGCCCAATTCACGGTTCAACAATAGTAGTATCCTTCTATCAAATATATATTTATTGGCCCTTAAATTCATAAGCAATTGTAAACCCAGGGTTTAGTTCAACCCAGTTTTGTTCGTAAGAGAAATAACTCTATTCTTGCTCCCTTGTCAATCAAATATGCAATCCCCAAAACAACAAATACAACCCTCAAGCTAATATGGATCTTGGATAAACTACCAAATGCCAAATTAATGGTAAATAATAGCAGCCTCAAATATTACATGCCAAAATATTTGAGCAAGACAACTAATCTACAACTAATAATTACATGAACAAATTATAGGAATTAGTTAACTATTAAGAACCACCCACAAATTATTGTTTAGTGATTAAACTACCCACACATTATGGTTTAGTGATTATTGAATTGCACTTGTTTTATTCTCACTTGTATGATGGTCCCCACAAACCCATTTGATGAACTGTGGCTAACTTTCAAAGGCTGCAATCCAATTTTTGTAAGGCTGAGGTAGCCTATGAGGCACTCTTATGTGTTATCCCACATTGTATGAAAACTTATAAATATTTGATTTGATTCATATAGGGCCTCCATAAATAATTTTCTGTCTGACAACAAGAAAAAATAAAATAATAGCAATAATTCTTCTATAAAAAATATTGGAAATTCTTCACAATAACAACTGAATTACAAGGGATGTTGATTCAATGAAGTTGCACAATTTACTTACAAATATGAATTGAACAATTCATAATCAAGAGAAGATTAAACATCTCATACCTATGTAATTACTATTTGTAGAGATCATTACTCTATTTAACTGAATGCAACCCCTTCCATTTCCTTCTGTACTCTCCTCCAAAAATGAATGAATAATAATCCTCCTTTACTTTGTTTTATTACCTCTCATACTGCCTTCCATGCTATGTGGAGATAGGGGTAGTTTTTCATGTGCAAGGTGTTACTTTATTTGTTTTAAACCCTTTACCTCTGTTGACAGCTGGCTGCAACTATATGTGCTATCTCCTTTTTTGTTTTTACTTTATTTCTTTTGGAAGATGTGGGGTTGGCGTACCTTTTTAAGGTACTTTTTTTGTTTTAAAAAGGCATGGGTCCCATCACTTTTTATCATACCTTTTAATTAAAAGGAAATGGATATTTTTAAATTAGTATATTTAATTTTGGTTATATTTTTTTTCCCTTTTTTTAATATATATATTTTCTATTTACTTGCTCACATAAATATGAATATAAAATTATTAATGGTTAATAGCTTTAACTTCTTATTGAGTTAATAATTAAATAATTAAGATATTTCAATGTATCCTTTCTAATGCAGTATGCAACGTAGGAAAAATGCTATATGCTCGTGTGAGCTACTCTCACACATAGTGCCCTTAGATGGCTAGACTCCCCTTCCTGATGATACTCTCTCTTTGGTGAGAGTGCGTAACTGCCCTGTGACACTCCAAAATCAGGAATAACATTAGTCCATTACAATAATGAGATCCAAGCTTAACAACTTATCCATAATATTAACATTTCCATATAAAACTCAATCATATATCTATATATGAAATTATAGAAACTCATTAATTACACCATAATAACCTCATTCAATGTATTATTAAAATGATTAGTTTTTAACAACTAATTGAAGCAACTATTTTTATATCCAAATAAACAATAGACAAGTCAACAATATAGAATTTTAGTGCCAACCGTTATGATAGTTAGGTTTCACATTCAGTTGAACATCCATATCAACATGACAATACAAAATTTAGGGCCGAGTTTCATATTCAGCTAAACATCTATACAAAATTTAGGGCCGGGTCACAATTAGGGTTGTGACATTCTATTTGGTCCAACTCTTCTTCCATTTCTTTTATACAACCATCATCTTTGCTAGCATCAACAAATGTTTTGGGCTCAAAGTTTGATAGTAAACACAAATTTACTTGTTGAATTGCTCTTGCAAAATTTCTCTTGGTCAACACACCTTCATTCTTGTATCCAATAATTTGATCTATAGAATCATTCTTCTAAAAATATTTTGCTGGAGTCTTAGGGATGTTCACTAGTTTTGGTTCTTTCTCTTCTATTTATTGTTCTTCTTCAATTTGTGGAGGTATATTAGATCCACAAGCCTTAGGTTCTTGTGAGATCTAACACAAGTCTTCATCAAATTTAACATTTTTTCTTTCAATCATCCTTCCCAATCTCTTATTGTAGCATTTGTAAGCGTTTCTCTTGGTTGAGTAACCAAGAAAAATCCCTTCATCACACCTTAAATCAAACTTACCAAGGTTTTCTTCATCTCTTTTGATATAACATTTGTTGCCAAATTTTGAAGTATTTAATAGTGGTAGGTCTTCCATACCACAACCTATAAGGGGTCTTATTGTTGTTGACCCTCAACTATACCCTATTAAGCAAATAGACAATAGTGTGCACTGCTTCCTTCCATTACATATCAAGTATATCAACATCTTTCATCATTGCCCTAGCCATCTCTTGCACTATTCTATTCTTCCTTTCCACTACCCCATTTTGCTGAGGGGTCCTAGAAGTAGACAAATGTCTCTTGATGCCATGATATTCATAAAAAAATTCAAATTCATATGAAGTAAATTCACCTCTTCTATTTGACCTTAAACATTTGATCTTAGCATCCATTTCATTCTTAAATTTTTCTTTAAAAACTTTAAACTTATCAAAAGCTTATGATTTCTCTCTTAAAAATGTAACTCAGTCCATTCTAGTATAATCATCTATAAGCAACATGAAATACCTTTCACCTTGTTGACTCCTTTTCCTTGTAGGTCCGCATAGATCAATGTGGATAAGCTCCAATGGCATTGAAACAAAGCACTCTTTTCTTTTGAAACTACTCATCGTTTGCTTTCCCATTTGACATTATTTGCATAATGTGTTTGTAGGCTTGATTATCTTAGGAATATCTCTCACTACATGTGTGGAAATTATCTTCCCCATATCATCAAAGTTGATATGAACCATCCTCTTGTACCACAACCAACACTCACTGGATTGAGCTAGTAAACAATTTTTTTCATTTGCCTCCTTTAGATGATATAAATTTCCATTTGTTCTTGTTCCTTCATCAACCAATCTTTTAGACCTTACCTTTCTGATCTCACAACCATTAGCATGAAAAGTAAGATTGTATCCTTTAATTCACATCTAACTAACACTAAGAAGATTATGCTTTAGACCTTTGACATAGAGGACATTGTTAGTTATGTTCATTTCATCAATTAATATGACACCATTTCCAAAAATTTGTGCAAAGTCATCACCACCAAACTTGACAGCTCCACCATTCATGTTCTTGAGATTGATGAACCTTATCTTGTCACTAGTCATGTGGTGAGAACAACCACTATCAATCACCCAAGAATTTTCTTCTTCTTTTGCATGAAAGGATGTCCATACAACCATAGATGTTTCATTATTTTTGTCAGTTTGCAAAGTACCAAACCTCTTACTTTCTCCAATAATACCCCTTTTTTTATTTCAAGTCCATGAATAGGGTTTCATCATATGAGTCATTATCCTCATCTTTTGAGGAGAAATTTCTCTCTTTAGAATAGAGGCCTCTTTTAACCTTATCTCTTTTTTCACTATCTTCAAATTCTTTATAAAGATATTTAGATGCAAAATGACTAATCCTTCCATAATTGAAATACTTGAAAGGTAACTTACCTTTGTATTTGCTGGTGTCTTTCTTCAATATTCTTACAAAGTTTTCTTCAACCTCAACAAAGTCATCATTTTGATCAACAACTTCATCTTCAAAATTTTTGTTGGCTTTGAATGCAACTTCCTTAGTTGAGACATATTTATCAAATTCTCTCATTTTAAATGTTGCGAGAGCACCAAAAATTTCATCTATAGAGTACTTATCCAAGTCCTTGGATTCTTAAATAGCAGACACATTATGACTATAATATTTAGGGAGAGATCTCAAAATATTCTTTAAAATTTCATCTTCTTTTACTACATCACCAAGATGAGTGATGCTAGAAACTACTTCATGCACCTAGAGCATATTTTTTGAAATTTATTCATCCTTTGTCATCCTCAATGTTTCAAAGCTAATTTTAAAGATATACATCTTGTCTTGCTTTACTTTGGTGTATCCTTCATAGATGCTGTTGTGTTTTTCCCAAACATCCTTAGCAGAAAAAAATTCATTACCTTCAAGAGTTATGAATCAACCAACCCACACAAGAGAGCATTCTTAGCCTTGGCATTCCATTCATATAGCCTGATTACAACTAGATCTATTAGAGGAGTAGTAGGAGAAACATAACCATCCTTGATTGATTTCCAAACACCAAACCCTAGAGAGTTTATGTGGCCTTCCATTCTTAATTTCCAGAGAGCATAATTTGTCCCATCAAACCTAGGAACCTTGTATGAACCATCATGTGCCATCTCGAATATTTACCTTAAGAGGTTAAGCTACTTTAGAGGAACTTGGATCCAATACCAAATTTTGAACACACTAGATAATGAGAGTGGGGGGGGGGGTGAATTGATATCTAAAAAAATTTAAACCCCTCTGAAAATTGAACTTTTTAGCACAATACTTAACCAAATATAAAGCTTTAAATAGATTAGCAAAAAAAGAAAGATATTGTAGTTTAAACCTTGAGCACTTTCATAAATGAAAAGATATAGCAATTCTATCCTTAATTAGATCAATAGAAAAGATAAAACAAAAACACACATCCACAAGATGACACCAAATTTATGTGGAAAAACCAATGAGGGAAAACCACAGTGAGAGTTAACTCACAATATAAAGGCTCACTGCCAAAAAAGACTTGCAAACTAAGGCACACTACCTCAGAGAAAGATACAAGTGACTTGCATAACTTAAGCAAACATAAGTCTAGGGTCAAGATACAAGGACCTGATGAGATTCACTTTCTCAGAGCAGGATACAAAAAGGATTTAGGAAATTTACAATATTTGTCAACAATTCACTCTACTAAGTAAGGAATTAAGGCACATATGATCTTTCTTCTTCACAATTTAGCACTATTTCTGCTAGATATTCAATACATTCCACACTCACCCTCTTTTGCACTTATCCACACATCTCTTTTCTTTGCATCTAAAAATATCTAGCATTTATGTCCACTGTAACTCTTCAAAACTTCAATTAGGTTGGCCATAAAAGAATACAAATAATAATTTCAACAAGTCGACCACAACAACATACTATAGTCCTATCTCGAGGATAGAGATGACCAAAAAAAATATTACTACATCTTCCAATGTGATCCAAAGCAATTAACATGTTGGCACACATCAACCCAATTTGTTAATATGAAAACGTGAAGCACATAAGAAATCGGCCCAAAAACATACTTCTAACCTTACTCAATATAGTTCTAATCAAGATAGGTTAGGATCCAAATCCATCATATCAAAACTTCATATGCTGTTGCAAACCCTTAAGCACAAGAAATTAAACAATCCCTATTGGATAGATATCTACAAGTAACCCAAAAAATCAACTCAAGACACAATGCAACACCAAGGATCTCAACCAACAATGTGTGAATCTCATGGGGATGTTCTATGAACATCCAAAAAATACCTCCAAACACTTCTTCCATACTGTCATGCCACCAATAATCACCACATAACAATAAAGAACATAATACTTCATTCTAGAGACACAAAATGCATAAATAAAAGATGTAACATAAAAAAATCAACTTCCAAACCACTTCAACACTTGAAAATGAAACTGGGACACTACACATATATTGAAAACATATTCACCAAGCCATAGGAGAAAATACATCAATATAGAGAAATGCAAAGCATTTTTTGGACTAGTCCAGACAACTAACAACACTGCCAACCTTCTTCAATTCACACAAACTTCCTTGATTGCACAAATTACTTGAAAATATAGGAGTGGAACATCCACCAAACATATAATTTAAATCCCAAACTACAAGAACATATCTTAACTAGTGGAGGAATGCAGAGCATTCTCCCAAATAGTTTTCAACACAACTTCCTGAAACAAAAAATATTCAATCAACTTGCAGAGGCCAGAAATTTCTTTCAACAACACATGCTTCAGCAAGAACAATAAGAGAGAATACTATACACTATATACCATCATCAATATCTTTCCACTATCAACAATACATTTAGTCCTTATTTTAATGCTTCTGATCCTCATCTTAATATATCATTATGAAACCAACTTTATTGACAATAACTATACTCAATACTTCTTTGATTAACATTAGACAAGGCATGACACCCAACCATGAACTTCAACAACACCGCCATACATCAATGTTAGCCCAAACAAAATATTGTCAACAATGAGAACCAATGCTAATCAACAACCACTGCAACGATATCACCAAGTATTGACATCAGAGACATCAAATTCCAACAATATCCCTTACTTCTCATGTGTTAAAAACAATGACAACCACAAAAAATTCACCAAGTATGGTCTTCAAATAATACCAACAATCTCATAGACATATGTAATAATATCACCAAGTGCTGACATCAATGACAACCAACAATCAGTGTTGACATCAATGACAACCACTTTCCAACACATATCTCACTTATAAACCTATCATGACTTGATAGTTATAAATATCTATCCTTATCCATCCCACCTGGATAGCATAATAAATTCAGTCCACCCATCCCACAATAAATAATCCTATTCCTAACTAGGGTAGTTTTTATCAACCTAATCATATTATTGAATCCTTGTTACTACCTTTAAAAAATTAAAAAAATCACATATCCCAAGAATAAAAATAAAATCATATATTCCAAAAATCCAAAAAAGACACATATTCCAAAAATCCAAAAAACACATATTCCAAAAATCCAAATCCATCTACCACAATCCATAATAAAATGACCATACACAAAAATGTATGCAAACTCATCCATAATAAACCATTGCTATTTAGACTAGAAATTGAAGCGAAAAATAAACTACACATCACACAAAACATAGAGCTTTCATGAAAACTCACGAGCTAAGACCACAATTGAATCAATTTGTTTCCTACATACCTATTTCCTAGCCCTTCAATTCATCATACCAATATAATATTTAACAAATACATCCTTCCTACAATAGGAACAATCTAAGATAAAATCACACCCTCTTTGGCAGGAGATATGATGGTTCTTGATATGTTTTGTTAGTCAATATTTTCTTTTGATTTGTCTTTTTTGTCTCCTTCCAACACTTGCTTGAAGCCACCTCAAATTTTTAATATCTTGGTGTGTCTAGAGGAGCATAAAATAGGGCATGGTCATTGCTTTTGTATGCCATGTTTTTGGGACGCTCTTGAAATACAACTAAGGAAAATACTTATATTGTGTACATTGAGGTAGCTACTTGCATAAATAAAAATCCTTTGCATATAAAGTTAGTCATACCTTTTGTGCACTAGGACTATCATTCTCTAATTCTTGCTCTCTCACATATTTTCAACAAGGTTTCCATATGTCTAGTATGAATAAGGACAAGCATTTTTATTTGTGGAGTTACACTCCATGCGATGAATATAATGTCACCCTGGTTCCTCATACCTTGGTGCATCTTATCCAATTGCTATATTAAAATAAGGACTACTCTTCACCTTTTTTAAACATAATCAAATCAAAGTCACCTTTTCATCACATATTCACTATCCATCCCATTACCTACTTATAGCTTTCACTATTTTTTATTATTCTACAATTTTATCTCATTTACTCTAGCATACTAACTCATCCCCATACCAATAACCATTCTTCCAATGTATCGTGACACACAAACATATATTTCATTGCATTCATACATATCTTGCATACATAATCATTAGCATAAATCATCATCCAATGTCATTACATAACACATGCATTGTATAGGTCATCATATCATCATTTCATCAATAAAGGTGACCATAACAAAATCGCATTAAAAATCATAACATAATCATCATATAGGTCATCATATGCATCACATATAACATCATATAAATTCCCATCATAAAATAATCAATCACATTAATCATAACATCATAGTGTTAGTATAGACAATGCCAGTATGGAACCTCAAGGCATGTTTCATAGTTGTCCTCACTGTACTGCTATGGCAGGGGAACTTGTTGAACTAAAAAAGAAGGTGTTGGACATTGAGAAAAAGATGGTCATTCTTTCCAAATTCAACTCCAAGTTTATACACAAATCTGCAACTACCCTAAGCTTGTTGCAAGACAAAGATTTGGAGAAGACGGGGGACAATGACAATAGTCACAAGGAACTTTTTAGGTCCCTAACTAAGGATTGGGGTCAACTTTTTGCTGGTTAGGTTATTTGTCTGGTGTTTTAGATTAGTTGTTTTTGTTTGTTTTTGATGAAATATTAAAGCATTGTTTTTTTGTTTTTATGGTCTTTGGACTTGGTTTTCAACCTTTGAGCTTTTTGTAATTGGGCTAGCACCCTTGCTATGCTGCTTTATATATCAAAAACATCATAGTGTTCATAAAATCCATTACATGCATACATCATAATTTACATAACATATAACATCAAAGAATATCCATCACATGCATATATACCATCATCATCATGAACATCATAAGTTGCCACAACAAAATATCATCTAATAGATATATCAAAAATTATATCATGATACATGCAAAAAAAATAGTCCTATACAAGGGTTACATGAGCCATAAATAAATAAATAAATAAATAAATAAATAAATAAATAAATAAAAGAGCCCATAGGAAATACATGTCTAAATTAGATGAATTACAAAATAACCCTCTAGGAAGAACTCCCACCCTTTGAGTGATGAGGTGATGGTGCATGACAAAGAAGACTTGTTGTTGGCTGTACTGCTGGGGCCTATGCTATTGGTATAGGTACTAGTGGTGGCCCCTGAAAGGAAAGTAGAGTTCGAAAACAACTTCCTAATGCAAAAAAATAGGAGAGGGTTGCAAAAATTTGTTTCAAATCTTGTAACTTTTACTATTTTATTCAAGATTGCATATTCATGTAAGTTATTTTCAAATTTAAGCATTAAACCATAAGACACAAAATTTACATGGGAAAACCCTTTCAGGAAAAAACCCACACACCAAAGAACAAATCAATTGTATTATAGTAAAAATATATTACAATACAACTTCCAAAGTCTATGCTCTTGCAGGTGTTGTACTACATTGTGATACAAGATTCTAGAGTGAATCTAACATAATGACATTTCATAAATTACAATCAAAACTCATACAATGCATTAAGGTATTAAAATATTTATTCACGGGTGCCCAATATTTCCATGTGTCATTCCCACAACCTCTACATGCATACAAATTGAATCCGACATGCACAAGCTCCTAGTTACCTAAAAAGCAACCAACTCAACATGCAACAACATGTAACCACTTGCAACAACATGCAAGCACATGCAAGGTGTGTAAATCCCAAAAATCGAGTAACCTAATATGCAAGGGGTCCCCATAGAGAAAATCAAGTCAAATACCAAATTTGAGCTCATCTTTGACTCCTAGTCACTCTCAGTGGCAACTCAATCTTTGTTTAGCAACATTCCTCTTCAAGCATTAGTGAACATGTCAAAACAATGCCACATGGCATCATGGCACATCTCATTGAAAAAATCACAATACAAAATGCTAGAATGAGTGCCTAGGTGACAAGTGTAACTCTCTATGCTTTTGTCCCTCCAAGAAAAGAATGTGCTCACAAGCGGGCCTAACCAAGTGCTAACTTGTAAAATAGAATGCCACATGTCAATATAGCACACAGTTTAGAGGTTTAAACATTTTTCTCTTCCCAAATGAGTGCCCTTGTGACAAGTGTTACATTTTCTCACCTTGTACTTTGCATGTAGGAAGCCAACTATCCGCTGGGTCCCACAAAGTGCCTTAGCAACTTAGAAACTTATATTTTTGCATTTAATAAATTAAATAAAAAGTATAGGAGTAAATAATTAGTTTTCAACATTGGAATCACTAAGGTTGAGACACCTTAATACCAACATTCTCCCACTTGTTGAAGACCTTACAAGAGTTTCTATGTCACACTTAGGCCACAAGAACCATATAACTAACACACCATCTGAACTTCTCTATTCTCACTAGTTTTGTCAATGCATCTGCAACACTCACCAAAGTGTCAACATTTTCCAAGTTCACCTTTCCATCTTCCTCCATATCATGAGCAAAATAAAATTGCACATCAATGTGCTTTGTTTTGACATGGAAAGTAGGAATTTCATAAGACAAATACCACTTTGGCTATCACAAAAGATAATAAGTTGTCCTATGTCAAAACCAATATCTGAACATAGTCTCTTAAGCCAAATGAATTATTTACAAGCATGAGTAGCTTCCATGTACTATGTATCTGTAGTGGACAAAGTGACTACAACCTACTTCTTACTCATCCAACTTATAACACCACCAAACATCGTGAAGAAATATCCATTGGTGGATCTTCTGCTGTCAATGTCACATGCCCCATCAGAATCCACATATCCATGAATGCTTACTGAATTTTGAGATATAGTAGGATAACCTTGAAAGTATAGGGAATACTTGAAAGTACCCTACAAATATCTAAACACTCCCTACCACATCCCAGTGCACCCATCTAGGATTAGCCATAAATTGACTAAGGACTTCCACTCCTTGGGCAATGTCTAGCCTCGTATAAACCATATCATACATTAAGTTGCCAACAACACTCGTGATGCAGGGGCATCCTGTGATGCACCATTATTGCAAATTATTGTCATGTTTCTAAACTTTGTGTTTTGGTTTGCATGGAGTCAATAAGATCATTCACAAAAAAATTGAGTCATTTGGAGTCATTCTATGATGTTCTATGGTGTTTTGGAGTCATGTTGCAAAAAGTTACAAGTGTTGCAAAAAGTTGTCAAGAATGTTGTCAAAAACCTATAAATGGTGTCATTAGAGTTAACAAAAGTGTGGATGGTCGGTTTTTCAGTTGGAAATAATTGGGAAATGATAAATAGACCTTGTAACATCGACCTCAAAGGTTGGAACAAGTTGGAATGAGAAGAAACTTCATTTGCCACATTCTAATTGCAATTTTTTTGTGTAAAACTGCCTAAGAAACTCGTTGTACGACCTAGTATGACCTAGTAGGACCTTTTTGGTGAAGTAGGAAGTTGAAGAAATGTATTAGCCTCCAAATTATTATTTTTTTATTAGATTTCATTGCATTTTGAAAAAGATATTGCATTTGTAGTGACTGTAGCCCAAAACCTTGCCTTGGGTTTCCAGCGAGGGAAATTTGAGCATGGATAGAGTTTCTACCATCCAAAATTCATGAAAATTTTAAAAAAATCTATCCTAGGCCTATGCACACTCTTGTAAAGGGAAAGTCATGAATGACACGTGTGAAGGAGATCTCTTTGATAGAAATTTCATATTTGCAATGAAACAGTCCTAACAACCCTAGGTTCTTGGTGTCTTTGAACGATCCTTGCATTGTCTATCAATGGAGGGTTAAAGAAACATGTTGGAATGATGTTAGAATCTTGCACAAGTCTGGGAACTTGCATGAAAAGCATTATTTCCCTTTTTTTTGAAGATTCCTTGCCTTATTGCACCTTGGGGCAACAATATCCAATTTGCACAAAGCATTGCATTGATCATTTGTTTGGGGCTATGTATGTTGGGGAACCCTTGGGGAATGTTGAAGCAGGTTTGAACACACCATGTTTTCCTTCATTCAATGTTGTCCTCAATGGTTGAGTGAAACAAGGGTGTTTTCCCATGTTTTAGGCTTAGGAACACATTGCCTAGAGTGAATTAATGAGTACATTTGGATTCTTTGCGTTGAAATCTTGTTTGGAAGTGTTTAGGGTGTTGTTTTGAGTACTTCCCCTCTGCATCATTTTTGGTATCAGATCCCAAATATCTAGGAAATGAAGTTTTGGAATTTTTTGTATTGAATTTGACAAGTTGAAGTGAAGAAACTAGATGCCAAAAGACTAGGTAGTGAGGAAAAGGAAAGAAAACCTAGGTGAGGTATCAAAAAGATAAGAAGAAAAGAAGGACAAGATGAAAGACAACATGATAAGCCAGGTTACAAATTTTGATAGAACAATGGATGAGTTTGAAAAATGTATTAATATTGTATTACAATAGTGTTGTGAGGAAGCATATCAAGAATTTTTTTAGCATTGGCCAATGAGAAATAAGGTGAAGTGGCTGATAAAGGAAATTGCAGAAAGAAGAAAGAGGAAAAAATTGAGAAGAAAGATAAAAAAATTATTCAAGATGATGGAAGAGCCAAATCCATCCAAGGAAGAGAAAAAAGATGAAGGAAATGAGTCCATTGAGACTCAAATTTTATTTCTAACAATATTTGTGAGTATGTGTTTACAAGTGCATAAGATGAAGTGGTTGAAGAAATGAACTAGTGGAATGGTATATTGACCGAAGAAATACAAGTGATTGAAAAAGAAGCAAACAAAAGGATTCAAAGAAGATAATAAATGATATTTTGCATAAAACTATAAAGAAGCAACAAAATCATGGTTAGAAGCAATATTTTTTCAACTTTGGTTTATGATTGGAAAAAGCGGAAGAAACATTTGAGCAGGAGCATCAAATTTTTCTCTTTGGGGAGTATGATGCAGGGGCATCCTATGATGCACCATTATTGCAAATTATTGTCATGTTGCTAAATTTTTTGTTTTGGTTTGGATGGAGTCAATAAGGTCATTCATGACCATTTTGAGTCATTTGGAGTCATTCTATGATGTTCTATGGTGTTTTCGAGTCATGTTGCAAAAAGTTGCAAATGTTGCAAAAAGTTGTCAAAAAGTTGTAAATGGTGTCATTAGAGTTAACAAAAGTGTGGATGGTCAGTTTTTTAGCTAGAAATGACTGGGAAATTATAAATAGGCCTTGTAACATTGTCCTCAAAGCTTGGAACAAGTTGGAATGAGAAGAAACTTCATTTGCCACATTCTAATTGCAATTTTTTGTGTAAAACTGCCTGAGAAACTCGTTGTACGACCTAGTATGACCTAGTAGGACCTTTTTGGTGAAGTAGGAAGTTGAAGAAATGTCTTAGCCTCCAAATTATTATTTTTGATCATATTTCATTGCATTTTGAAAAAAGATAATGCACTTTTAGTGACTATAGCCCAAAAGCCTGCCTAGGGTTTCCAACGAGGGAAATTTGAGCATGGATAGAGTTTCTACCATCCAAAATTCATAAAAATTTGTAGAAAACTATGTCCTAGGCCTACACACACTCCTGCAAAAGGGAAAGTCATGAATGACACGTGTGAAGGAGATCTCTTTGACAAAAATTTCAGATTTGCAATGAAATAGTCCTAACAACCCTAGGTTCTTGGTGTCTTTGAATGATCCTTGCATTGTTAGTCAATGGAGGGTTAAAGAAACATGTTGGAATGATGTTAGAAGCCTGCACAGGTCTAGGAACTTGTATGATAAGAATTATTTCCCTTTTATTTGAAGTCCTTGCCTTATTGCACCTTGGGGCAACAATATCCAATTTGTACAAAGCATTGCATTGATCATTTGTTTGCGGCTATGTATGTTGGGGAACCCTTGGAGAATGTTGAGACAGGTTTGAATACACCATGTTTTCCTTTTTTCAATTTTTTCCTCAAGGGTGTTGTCCCATGTTTTAGGCTTAAGAACACATTGCTGAGAGTGAACTAATGAGAACATTTGGATCCTTTGTGTTGAAATCTTGTTTGGAAGTGTTTAAGGTGTTGTTTTGAGTCCTTCCCCTCCACATCAACTCACATAAGACACCCTGGTCATATCCTCCATCTCAATAGGATATTTTTGACAATCTTCCACAAAAATATTTGTCCCTTGCATTACAAGAACACCGAACTGTCTGCAAGCTGTCATGCTAAATCTCTCCAACATAGAGTTCAAATACTTTCTTTGGCTTAACCAAATATTCCTATTAGCTATATCTCTTTTGATATCCATCCCCAGAATATACCTCATTGCACCTAAATCCTTCATCTCAAACTGTGTTGACAACTAAGACTTTTGAAATCATACTCTTACCATTTCCAAATAACATTTCATCCAAATATAGGACAGTAATGAGAGTGCAACTATTATCCATCTTGAATAGACACAATGGTCAGATTTGGATCTCAAAAATCCCAAAGACAACACATAGGTGTTGAAATTTTGGTACCACATCAAAATGAAATACTTTGGATGTCACATATAATTTACTCCTCCAAGTCACCATGAAGGAAAGTTGTCTTCACATCTATTTGCTCGACTTCAAATTCATGAGCTGCTACAAGTGATAACAAGAACCAAATGGATGCCAACTACTTGAGAGAAAATATCCGCATAATCAATTCCCTCCACCTGGGAATATCCCTTCGCAACCAACCTCACCTTATGCTTCTCAACACTGCCATCTAGACTAATTTTCTTCTTGAACACTCATTTGCATCCAATAGGTTTTTTTTCCTTCAAAAAGGTACCAGATCCCATGTAACTTTCTTCTTCAATGAAGCCATCTCTTGATTCATGGATTCCATCCATGAATCTGCATCATGCATGCTAACAACATTTCTAATAGTCCTAGGCTTATCAATGCTAGCAATCAAAGAAAATATGCAACTGGAATCCAATAGAATATCCAAATATTTTTGGTTGTCTCCTAACTTGTGTAGACCTCCTCAACTTCTGAGGTTTAGGTTCTTTCTCTTCTTCATAGCTTTCAAATCTTCTTGATATCTCCTCATCATTAGGTCCACCAGGAGTATGTAGTTCATCTCTCTTAGAAGTAGGTGGAATCTGAAATACCTCCTCTTCCTTCTCTAGTTTTAGATCAACTGTAGAAGGTTTCAACTCATGGAAAATCACACTTCTACTATAGAGCACCTTCTCTACAACCATATCCCAAAGCTTGTACCTTTTCACACCGACACCATAGTTGATGAAGATACACTTCATTTCCTTGTTCTTCAATTTAGATCTCTTCTCACTAGGCACATGAGCATATGCCTCACAACCAAAGACTCTAATATGCATCATCGAGGGATTCTTACTAGACCATGCTTCCATGTGTTTCTTTTTAACAAGCACAAAAGTAGGAGATGTGTTAGTTAGATAGCATGCAGTGGATACAACTTCAACCTATAAATTTTGTTCAAGGTCAACACCACAACACAATCCTAGCCCTCTACATTAGTGTTATGTTCATCCTATATGTAACTCCATTTTGCTGTGGGGTGTATGAAGTTGTCTTGTGTTTCTTAATTTGATGTACCTTACAAAACCTGTCAAATTTTGTAGAACAAAACTCACCATCGTTATCCATCCTTAAGCACTTAATTTTCCTAGCAGTCTAGTTTTAAACCAAGGACTTGAATTCCTTAAACCAACTAAAAAATTCATATTTACTTTTAAGGAAATATAGAAATATCCTAGAATAGTCATCTATGAATGAGAAATTTATATAGATCTACATAATGAAGTATTATCAGGACCAAACACATCAAAATGCACATAATCCAAAACCATAGAAGACTTATAAGAACTTGAATAAAAAGAAACGTGGTATTGTTTTCCATATATAATGTTCACAAAAATTGAACCTGAGATTACATTCATCAAGGCCTTCAACAAGGCTCTTATTTTTTAAGGCTCTAAGACCCTTCTCACCAATATGGCCAAGCCTTCGGTTTCATAACATTGTTTTCTCTACTAGGAGATTCATCTCCAAAGAATTGGAAACCTTAGGTACCCAAAAAGCATGACCATCCGATGTAGAAATCACAGTCTTCTTCTCTAATCGATCTGATGGTGAGTATGAAGAATCCATAGCTCTTTTCTTGGACTTTGTAAAATTACTATTGCATTATATCATGCATGCATCCAACTTATGCAAGGTTCCAATTCGAACACCCTTAGAAAGAACTATAGAACCTCTAGTCATCTTGCATCCACGACTCAAGAAAAAAGCTTGTATATCCACATCATTCGAATTAATGAAAGTAGGTTCGATTCCAAACCATGGATATGTAGGACACCATCAATCCCCTTCACTATATCATTAGGGAATCTTATTTTGACTCTTCCACGACCAACAATATTTAGGTGAAATTCATTACCTAGATACACCTTCCTACCATTATACTCATATTTTGAGAACCAACCTCTATGAGAGGTCATGTGGAAAGAGACACTTGAGTCTACCAACCACACATATTTTGATGCATGCATTGCTAAGCCTGTGACAAATGCATCTACATCATCTTGAGAGAATTAAGAGAGAGTATTTTTTGTTTTTGTTTTTATTCTCCTCTTTGAAATATTTCCAAAAATGATTAGATTTATTGTAGTTCCAAAATTTAGCCTTGGAATTTTTACCAAGAACCTTAGATCTCCCTAGAGACTTGGAATTAGACTTGTATTTTTTCTTACCTTCTTGTTTGATCTTCCTTAAACAACAATGGCATCCTTGGCCATCTCAAAAGACTTCCTTCACATCTCTTCAAACAACAATGAAGCAACCACATCATCCATATTGAAAGTGTTTGTTGTGCTTCCGATAGCCATCACCAAGTCATCCCATGTGTTCAACAAAGAACACAAAAGGAGCATGCAACTATCTTCATCCTCTATCTTCACACCAACAAAACCCAATTGAGCAACAACCATGTTAAAGTCATTCAAATGATCTACAATGGATCCCCCTTCCTCCATCTTCAAATATTACAACTTATTTCTCAAAAAAGACTTATTTACCAAGGGTTTCCCTTGATAAATATCTCCAAGTTTCTTCCAAATACTCACAACAATCTTCTCTTCATGGATATTCAAGAAAACATAATCAACCAAACAAATTCTAATTAGACCCTTGGCTTTTTGGTCTATTAGATTCAAATCCTCTTGTGAGGTTTCTAACGGTTGTGTACTAGATATTGCAACCCATAGATCTCTATCTACGATAATATCCTCCATTTTGAGTTTCCACAACTCAAAATTTCTGCCACTTAACTTCTCCATCTCTCTATCCTTTCAAAAGTGCTTTCCATCTTAAACCTGCAACAAGTTTACAAAATATTTCTCTCCAAAACACCCACTGAAACTAGATTTCCACAAAAAACCCTCCAAACCCAACAAGGACAACAAAGCTGGACAAACTATGGTACCAACTGAAAGGAAAGAAAAGTGTGAAAACAACATTTTTAATGCAAAATAAATAGGTGAGGATTGCAAAATTATGTTTCAAATCTTATAACTTTAACAATTTCATTTAAGATTGCACATTCATGTAAGTTTTTTTGAGATTTATGCATTAAACCATAAGACAAAAAATTTACATGGGAAAACCCTTTCGAGAAAAAAACCACACACCAAAGTATAAGTCAATTTTATTATAGTAAAAAGCTATTAAATACAACTTCTAGAGTCTATGCTCTTGTAGGTGTTACTACACTGTGATACAAGATTCTAGAGTGAATCCAACAACATAATAGTATTTTAGAAATATAATCAAAACTCATACAATGAACTAAGGAATTAACATATTTATGCACTCATACGTGGGCATCTAAGATTTCCACATGTCATTCCCACAGTCTCTGCATGCATGCAAACTGAAACCGAAAACATGCATGAGTTCCTAGTTACCCAGAAAGCAACCAACTTAACATGAAACAATATGCAACCACATACAAAAACATGTAAGCATATGTAAGGATTGAAACTCCCAAAAATTATGTAACCTCACATGCAAGGTGTCCCTATAGATAAAATCAAGTCAACTGCCAAATTTGAACTCATCTTTGACTCCTAGTCACTCCTAGTGACCACTTAGTCTCTATTTAGCAACATTCCTCTTCAAACATCAGTCAACAAGTCAAAACAATACCATATGACATCATGGCTCATCTCCTCAAATAATTCACAATGAAAAATGATAGAATGAGTGCCTAGATGACAAGTGTCACTCTTTGATGCTTCCATTTCTCCAAGAAAAGAATGTGCTCACAAGAGGGGCTTGCCAAGTGCTAACTTGAAAAATAGAATGCCACATGTCAACATGACACACATTTTAGAGGTTTAAACATTTTTCTCTTCCCAAATGAGTACCCATGTGACAAGTGTCATATTCTCTCACCTTCCACCTTGCATGTAGAAAGCCAACTATCTGTTGGGTCCAACAAAGTGCCTTAGGAACTTAGCAACTTATATTTTTACATTTAATAAATTAAATCAGCAATATAGAAGAAAAAAATTAATTATTTTAACATTGCACTCAGTAAGGTTGAGACACCTTAATCCCAATAGTCCCAATAGTGCCCCCATGACCGACCACCCTCCAATCTCATTGATTGAGAAGCCTTTGACTAACTCCAAGTTGAGAAACTCGAAGCACAACGATGTACATATACCTCTCTCTTGTAGAGGATCTTGTAGTAGGTTGCCTACTGGGAAATTGTCATGACCCCTATTTTTATTGTTCGCATTTTACAATGTTTAATTAAATTAATTTGCGGTAAAATAAAAGTTCAAAGGAATAAAATAATTAATTATATTTTAAATAGAGAATTTGTTTTTGCACATCAATGATAATGCATTGTAATTTAGAATAATTATGTTTAATTTCAATTAAATGTTACCTCTTTGCTAACTATTTTGAATAAATATTTAAATTGCAAATAAAAAGATATTCCGTTATTATTTACTAGGAATAGATATTAAATTTTGTAATTAAAAATGGTATATTTTATTAATAGACGAGGATAAATATTGTGCATGGAAAATATTTATTTATTTATTTTATTTTAAAGATTAGGTTTTTTGGAAAACTAAAAGAAAACTTTAAAAGAAGGAAAAAGAATAATGGGAAACACACAATAGCTATCAAAATCTTTCTTTATTGCCCTGCAAAAATATAACTGAAAAATGGATGCTGGGAAGAGGGTTTCTAAAGTACAGTAAATTCAAAATAGTGGAAAGAAGAGGAGAAACTAATACAAGGGAAAAGGGGAAAACCTTTAGCAAGAGATTTCCAACAATTAAGAACAGGAAAAGAGAGGAAACAAGAAGAAGAAAATCAGTCAGAAAGCGATTTCCAGGTTTTAAATCCTTCTTCCATTGTGTTATAATTTCAAACATGGGAACAATTTACTGTATTGTGGAAAAGTAAAATTTGTTCTGTCAAATTCCCAATTGATTGTAATCTTGCATTTAGTGAGTTTCTTTGTGGAATTTTGAACCAAGATTGTACAAATCTATATTCCTCCTATTCTTTTTATATAAATTATATATATATATTTATATAGATACATATAAATAAATAAATATATATATATATATATATAATTTATATATACTTGTTTTTGCACGACTACAGTAGAATTTGGAATTGAATTTCAATAAATTGGATGGAATCTACAAATTTTCCTTTCAAATTGAATTAATGATTTCAAAATGTAATAATAATACATATTTACATATATACCGAGCTGTATATATACATGTAAATATGTATTATTATCACTATAACTATGTTTGGGCGTATTCAAAAAGGATAAAAACCTGAAACAAATTTATTAAGGAAAGCGCTGTTTAATTGTTTGGGAGTTTATTTTTTTAATGCTTTGGGGAAAGGCTTTAAGCCTTCCCCCCCAACCACTCCTCCCCTTTTGGGGAAGGCTTCTTGTGGAGGCAGCCGCCCCTGCATAGGCCGCGGCCTGTGGAGAGGGCACTGCCCTCCACTGGCAGCGTCCCCTCTTAGGGAAAACCAGTAGCCTATACCCAGACCGAGCCTTGAAGAATTCTATGTACCTTGTTTTCCCTGCACGAAGTTTATTATTTCAGCTACATAAATTTAAGTATATATATACATACACACAATATAAGAGTATTTATTATTAAATTGTCACTGTAAATTTTAAAAGAATAAATATTTACCTGGCTGAAAGATGTATATATTATTTCAATGCCATTGTGAATTTTTGAAAGTGTATATACATATTCAATTTCAAATAGACATATCAATCCGATAAAAATGTAAATGTTGTTGCTATAATAATGTTTCTGAGATAAAATTTCATCTAAGAATATGATTTTCAGTATATTCATCTATATATCTATATGCATAAACATAGGAGAGCAAGATTTAAAATACAAAAGAATAGATGATAAAAATCTGACTTGCAATAATAGATATTTCTGTTTTAAATGGATATATATATATTTCTATATTAGTTTGATTAATTTTTGAATATGGTAGAAACATGTAAAATAAATAAATAAATATATATATATGCTTATACGTGAATGAGCAAATTTTACTCTTTAAAATGTATACATTTCAAGTTGGAAGTATTGCTTCAAATTTACACAAACCTATTATTTTTAGACTAAATCACTAAAAATTGGAAATATTGGATACTCTGTAACAAGTAGAAGAAAACAAATGTGCATTTATTTTCTTTTATCCATTGTTTTGTAAAGGAATGAATTAAATGAGTTCATGGTGAAATGTTAGACTTGATGTGGAAAATTGTCTTCTTGTAGTTACTTTCTATGCAATCAAATAGCGAACTTTGGAAATGTAAAGTTCTTTTTTGAAAGAATGCTTGAATTATTGAACTTTGTGCAAGTTGTAAGAACTATGCACTATCTACTCTTTTTATTCATTTAATATAATGGTATGTTAAATTGTATTCCTTGTGTCGCTTTGGAAATCTGAAATATAGTATGATTTAGGGCTTTTTCCTAACATAAACATAGTTTTCTTTTAAACATTATAATCATTACCCTATTATAAAACTCTAATTTTATCTTTGGATAATAATTACCTACTTCTCCTTATGTCTTATTAATAACGTTCCACTAGTCATTTTAATTTTGAAAGTTTATCTATGTCAATGTGACCAACAATATTAGATAATAAAGGTATCCAACAATATTAGCAGCTATACATATAAATTGCATTGTTAAATGGACATATGTTGGTATAAAGTGGATACTTAATTTTTCCTTAGAGATAAAGGTTGACTCATGTAATCACCCTAAGGACCCTTGAATATCTATTAGTAAGAAGGGAGAGTTATATCGCATTTGAGATCAATGGTTTCTTTTCTTTCTTTTCTTTTACTTAATGTAGCCATTTGATGAATTTTATAGCTATAGTCTGGAACGTGATGAAGGTAAGTGTAGAAGAGGGGGATTCACTACTCATGAATTCTCTTCTTTAGAGAGCCTCACGGGGTGAACTTCCCTAATCTACCTCAGGAACGACAACAATGAGAGTTTTAGAATCCGAAAGAGTAGGTTAGAGATTTTCTAGACAAACTGACAAGCTCTCAGCCAAAGGATGACAATGCAGAATATGGACGAAAATGTGGTGCACTGGCATCTCAAAGGCGCGCTGGCATCTCGTACGGACCGAAAAGCGAGAATGTCATAGGAAATACTTAAATCACTACTTCTACTCCAATTGCTGAGAACTTTGAAAGTAATAGAAAGTGATAGAATGCAATAGAACTAAAATAAAGTGAAAAGGAAATAACAAATATAAGGAGAAGAAAGGAAAGAAAATACTTACAACCAGTCAAGTGATGAAGCCTCCATTAAGTGAATTTATTCAATACCTACGTCTATAAGATCTGGAGAAAGTGTTGGGGCTGTATAGGGGTTTGCCTCAGTCAAACCTTCATTTTGGTGTTCCCACCTCCACAGATAGCCAAGAAGCTAGAGAAAGAGAGAAATGAACAAAGCGTGTGGTGAAAGAAAAACTCGCTCAGGAGTAGAACCTGCACCACCAAGTAGGAGTGATAAAAGAAATCCCTACTCGAGGAGGAGAACCCATATCACAAAAGAGGTGATAAAAGAAATCCTCGCTCAAGGAGGAGAACCCGTATCACAAAGTAAAAATGAAATAGCTAGGGGATATGGAGTCCCAAGATGCTCACAAGCATGTGATAGGGGATATGGAGCTACATGAGCCAAGAGTGTTGCAAAAGGAGTTGTGAAAGATTGGAAGTGTTGTTGTTGCAAGCAAAGAGAGCTATGCAAGCAAGAGCAAGATAGTAGAATGCAAAGAAAAGCTAGAAGAGCTTGGGAGAAGTTAGAAGGTCTTAGAAGACAAAATGGATTGAAAAGACTGCTTTTAAGGAGGGAAAGGAAGCTTCTTCAGCCATTACAAGGCATCCCAGACCGTTACCACCAACAAAAGGTGAGGACAAGTGGCAAGCATGCACAAAGACAGTTGTTTGAGCATTGAAATGTTGCTGGACACTAGGAGGACGTGCAGACGTCCACATGGCATGGTAATGTTTGGACAAGTCACACTACAAAACAACAAAGATAGGAAAAGCTCTTGGGTCGACAAAAGTTGACTCACAAAGGTAGCTGCTAAAAGGGGTGCTGGAGCATCCTAAGAGGAAAAAAGGCTGATGCAGGGGCTAAAATGAGCCTACTCAAGATGCTAAGGGAATGGACACTAAAGAGGGTGTAAGAATGTATGCGAAATTGCAAGGGGTGCAATTTTACGACTATACATTTTCCCCCCACTTTAGCGGGCATATGAATCTACATTAATATGCATGCTAAAGGAAGTCTACTAAACATAAATGACATCATATGCCAAAAAGGATACTGTAGAGGAAGAAAATAACTCCTCAAACCAAGGAAGCATGCCCCTAGACTGAAGACCTACAAAACCAATGCATTAACAAGGAAAACTTGCATGAGAAAGCAATGTTAGAAACTAAAGGATTCAGGTCAGCAAAGTAAAGAGACCTCGATGTAAAAGGTTGTCTCAGTACTATGCATCGTCCCCAAATTAAAAACACTAACACATAGAAGAATTCTAAAATGAAGAGAGGAAGGGTATATACTTAGGATGAAGAAAATGCAAGTCTTCGATCCGGTATACACACAATTGAGAAGAGAAGAGAGCATTTTAAGAATGTAAGCATCTCATAGGCCCACAAACCTGCAAAGAAGGTGATGGGCTCAATTAATGGCTCAATTTTGATAAGGATCCATTACAAATTTGTTGTTGCTAGCCTAGAATTTGACATTTGGTTGATATTTTCCTTAAATCCATAGACTTTGAACATAAGCTTTATCTTTGTGACTTTAATGATATTATCATGCTATGAGAATTATCTATGTTGAATTTACTAGTGATTGAATGAATGTTACTGAGGTAATTCTAGATATATATTTTTTTGTGCATGCTAATGCTATTTTGCAGGTTTCCACTAAAATACTGATGTCAACAAAGCTTGCTAGATGGGAGAAATTATTGTTGATTGGTTGGTTGTTAAGAATTCAAAGCGAGAAAACTCTCATGGAGGGAATTCCTAATTCAAACAAAAGAATGTAACCACATTTTTAATGGTCATACTTTTTGTTGAGAAAATATAGGGAGTACGTTGTGCTAGATTCCCATTGAAGTGAGTTGCTTTGACCAATTTAGTGCACACATAACTTCCTCCATCTTTTTCTATTCTTCCAATAAGTGACATCCTCCTATTTTGATGGAGTCAACTGACTAGGTAGTTAGGGATAGTCAGTAGTTTTCTCCCTATAAATAATGGTCAGATACTCCTTTTGAAAAAGGTTGGATATTCTGAGATTTTCCTCACGTTTTTCTAGTTTACAGTTCTATTGTTGAGATGTACTTATGCTTTCAAGTAATAATATGACATTCTACGTTGTTGCATTTGAGTTAGTGTAAGGGAGACTCACCCAAGGGGGCCCACTTAGTGAGAATTCCATATGTTAGTTTATAAGTTACTTTCTATTCAATAGTTAGTTTTAATTTTAGCAATTGTCTATTCTTGCAACCATTGAAATTCCATTCTGTGTCTGTTCCTGTAGCCAACGCAGAAATAGTAGTTTCCTGTCTATTTGTTGAGATTTTTATTTCTATCCTTCATTTCCAGTCTAGTTTCTAATGCTTAGTGTAGATGTTGATTTATGCTTAATGTTTAAATTGATTCATTTCTAGCATTTTACTCTCAACATTATTTCTTTCCTAGTTTATGAATGATTTGAATGAAGTCCTAGTGCACATACAATACTAACCCATTACAAGTTTACGTCCCTGGGTTGACAAGTGAAATGCACCTTCATGATGAGTGAGATAGCTACTTAGTGTAGATGTTCAATCTCTAAGTCACAACCCTAAAGGATTAGTTATTAAACCATTAGAGGAGGCCAACATTTTTGGTGTCATTGCTGGGGATGGTGTCAAAATAGGAAGTTCTTTGGAGTCATTGATAGTTCCTTTCTTATTGTAGCTTTTTTGACAGTTTTCTCTTTGTATACCCCTCATTTAGGAAAGTAATGACCCACTATTATTTTACCAATTCTTTGTGTGAGCTAGCTGATATTGAGTTGATACCGCATGCATAGAGGAAGGAGGAGAGATTCTCATGGGAGATTCCTTCCTAATGACCATGATCCATTCCAGCTAGTTGAGCATTAGAATCTGCCAGAAGACGAAGAAGAAGAATAAGAAGCATCCCCTTTTGCTGATGCAATCCCTAATCTAACCAGTTCTAACACTTCCTCTGAAGACCAAAATTAGGTTGAGAATCCCTTTGCTTTGGAACTTCATCAAGTAGCCATGGGTGATGAGAATAATGAGCATAGAAATAGAATTGGACCAAACCAACCATCTTTCCTATTTCCTATTACTCATCAGAATTAAGTTGAAAACCTCAAGAACATCCCTGCTTCCTTCCTTCCTAAGTTTTATGGACTTGCCACATAAGACCTTGACACTTTCTTGTTTGAGTTTGATATCCTCTGTAAAAGCTACAACTACACCACTGATGCTCATAGGCTTAAGTTGTTCCCTACCACATTGAAAGAAGCTGCATTAAGGTGGTTTATGAGCTTAGGTAGGAATATCGTGGAAACTTGGAATGACATGAAAACAAAGTTTCTTGAGAAGTACAAAGAATATTGTAGGGGCAGTGATATGAGAGGAGATGACATCTTTAGGATGTAGTAGAAGGAAGATGAGAGTCTAGAGGATTACATTTCAAGATTTCTATTTTTTCTGCAGAAATATCCACATCATACAATCAATGAGTCTCAAAAGCTCCTCTTCCTTAGAGGGATCACTAAGAGTTGCAAAAATGCTTTGGACCTGATGGGAGGAGGAGATATAACTCAAGTTCCTTGGGATGATATCAAGAATATATGTCAGAACTATTCTAGGGAAGTTTCAAAAAAGGAAAGAGGTTACCAATCCTCTATGGGTAAATCATCCAACAATGGAGTTTCAAGGATGGAGATTACTCCTTGGTAGAATTCAAGCAAGATATAATAAACAATTTGGCTACTCAGCTGGATACACTTGGAGCAAAGAAGAAGCACGAGGAGGCTGAGGCAATGTTGGTGGAATATTGCCCTCATTGCAGACAAAAGAAGGACTGCAGATGCAAAATGGTAGCTAATATTTATAGCAAGCAGATTCCACCTGAATTCAAGCCAGTCCAGGGTGAGGATGATCAAGTCTACTACATTGCACAAAGGAGGCCATGGGCTC
This sequence comes from Sequoia sempervirens, assembly GCA_007258455.2. Lineage (NCBI taxonomy): Eukaryota > Viridiplantae > Streptophyta > Pinopsida > Cupressales > Cupressaceae > Sequoia > Sequoia sempervirens. The sequence goes on from VDFB02256132.1 coordinate 109,473,769, forward strand.
CAAGACAAGGTATGCCACTAGATCCATTATCTTTTGCTGGGCCATATTTCAATTCTTATTCATCTCGTAACCAATGGAAACTGCCATATCCATCCAACTATGGAGGATATCCACCTCAGCCTTGGAATAGCCCTCCAAATACCTGGCCTAATCACCAAAACTCTCCACCCCAATGGAAAAAACCTTAGGGGAATTGGCAACAGTTTCAGGGAAATTGACAGCCACCCCTAGGAAACTGGCAACAAACATCCCAATGGAGGGGAGGACAACAATGGCCCAGCCAGACAACTAGCTACATGCTGCCACCTTCACAACCCCAATAGCCTACTATAATGCCTCCCTCCCACTAGCTCAAGTTCAAGCACACCTAGACCTACTTAGTTACCAGCTCAACCCACACCTAATCCAAATAAAAAACCACAACAACAACAACAAGTATACTATGAAGATCCTAATCAATTTCTTACAATGCTGTGAGTGTGAGTGGCATCCACTTGTGTTCAGGAACTACTTTTCCAACTCCTTCCATACCTATCATCACTGAGCTTCTTGTAGAAGAAGAGGAGCTTCTGAATGTCCCCATTCAACCTAGTGTGCCTAAATGTCCTGAATCAGTTCCAACTCAGTAGACTATCCAAGATACACCATTTTCTCAAAGGTTAGAAGTTGCTAAACATAAGGAAGAAAAGGAGGAACCAACCTTTGACATCTTGGATCAGTTGAAGCACATATTTTTCAAGATACCTTTGTGCCAAGCCATAAAAGATGTCCCTATTTATGGAAAAGAAATCAAGGAAGCATTCCTCAAAAAGCCAAGGAGGAAAAATAAAGACCCCACCATGGTTATGTGGTAGGACAGTTAGCAAACATCATGCTTGGAAAAGTAACAATTCCTAAGTACACTGACCCAGGTAGTCCTACGGTAGGAGTTGTCATAAATGGAATCCAAATAAGGAATGCTCTGATTGACCTGGGGCCAACAATAAATGTAATGATTAAGGATATCCTGCAACAACTAAATGTTGCAAATATGAGACCTACTCCTACTATCCTACAACTTGCTGATAGTTCCAATGTTAAACATTGATGGTATAGTAGAGGAACTTGTGGTAACTATAGATTCTGGGGAGTACCCAATAGATTTTATAATTCTTTCTCCTAAAGCTACACTAGGTGGGTATCCCATTATCCTAGGAAGGCTATGGTTGGCCACAACAGATGCCTAAATTGTATGCCAATTAGGGGACATGACCATCTTTGATGGGAAGAGTACCAAAAAGCTTTTTCTCTACCCCCTTGCTAAACCATCTCATGACATGGATAACCCCATATGGCCACCTGTTGGAGAAGAAGCCGAGGAATTTAATTCAATGGCACAACTTATGATGCTAGGAAAAATCTCTTTCATGCAACTCTAGGAGGAAGATGAAGTGTTGTCCCACATAATTTAGAAACATTGTGAGGTGCATGAAGAGTCATCTACTCATGAAACTGGTTCTGCCAGTTCAGTAAAGACACTTTTGCCTGCTCTTCCTACAATAGAAATTCCTACAACAACTGATATGCTTCACACATTGCTGCCACATGAGTTAAAAATTCCAAGTGTTAGTGAACTAGCTATGATAGAGTTAACCACACAAGTGCAAGTGTCAGAAGGAAAAAATCTAGATATTAACAAGTTGAGTCAAGAGCAGTAGTTGTCTTTGAAAAATCTATTGAAGACCCACCAACATGCATTTGCATGGGACTACCATGATATGAAGGGATTGGACCCTAAGCTCTGCACTCATAGGATATATATCAGAGATTATTGTACACCAATTAGGCAACCACAAAGAAGAATCAACCTTGCATTGAGAGAAATTGTCAAAGGGGAACTTAAAAAATTATAGGATGTAGCATTTATCTACCCCATCTTAGATAGTCAGTAGGTGTCTCGATTGGTGATTGTGCCAAAAAAAGGAGGCAAGTGGAGAGTATGTGTTGACTACAAGGAACTCAACATTGGCACCAAAAATGACCATTTTCCCCTTCCTTTCATAGACCAAGTGTTGGATTCCCTTGCAGGCAAGCAATATTTTTCTTTCTAGATGGATTCAACAGCTATAACCAGATACAAATTGTACCTGAGGATTAGGAGAAGACCACCTTTACCTATCCATGGGGGACTTATGCCTACTTTGTGCTTCCATTTGGCTTGTGTAATGCACCTACAACTTTCCAAAGGGAAGCCATTAGCATATTTTCAGACATCTCACATGATTGCATGGAAATTTATATGGATGATTTTACTACCTATGGTGCTGATTTTGTAGAAGCTCTAGAGAATTTAAGGAAGGTCTTACAGAGATGTGAAGACCATAACCTATCATTGAACAGTGAGAAGTGTTTCATGATGATGCAGGAAGGAGTAGTCCTTGGGCACTACATCTCTAAAAAGGGAATTCAAGTAAACCCAACAAAGATTGAATTAATTTCCAATATGCCCAGTCTTGAAAAGAAAAAGGATGTTAGAAGTTTCCTGGGTCATGTAGGGTACTATAGGTGTTTTATCAAAGATTTCAGTAAAATGGCAGCACCATTGTACAATCTCCTTACTAAAGATGCTGAATTCTAGTGGGCAGAGGACTGTGATAAGGCATTCTCTGATCTCAAAGTAGCCTTAACCCATGCTCCTGTAATCAAAGGTCCTAATTGGGAGTTTCCCTTTCACATTCATATAGATGCATTAGACTATGTTGTAGGAGCAATATTGGGGTAGAAGGAAGGAACCATAGAGAATGCCATCTATTTTGTCAGTAAAAACCTGCAAGGGGCTGGATTCAATTACACAGTGACAGAAAAAGAAGTGTTGGCAGTCATCTATGCCCTTAACAAATTCAGACACTACATAACAGGGTATTATATTTTTATTCATACGGATCATGCAATAATAAGATACCTCATGAATAAGCCCCTCATTTTAGGCAAGCTTGCAAGATGGTTGTTATTGATGCAGGAGTTTGACATCACCATTGTTGATAAACCAAGAAAAGCAAATGTTGTAGCAGATTTTCTGTCTAGACTAACTACATTAGAAGATAATCAAGTCATTTATGACTTTTTTCTTGATGAGAATTTGTTTTCCATCATTGTGCATACCCCTTGGTATGCTGACATAGCCAATTACCTCATTACAGGGAGAGTTCCTCCTCATTTCTCTCCAAAAGAGAGAAGGGTACTCATTGAGAAAACCTTTCCTTTTCATGGATTGTAGGTTGTTTGTTATACACTGGACCAGGCCATGTCATGAGGAGATGTGTAAGGGAAGATGAGACATATGATATATTGCATGCATGCCACAATGAGCGTTGTGGAGGGAATTTTGCATCCAAAAGGAAAACAATGAAGATTCTTAACATAGGATATTACTGGCCCACACTTCATAGGGATGTAGACAGGTATACAAGAAAGAGTGATAGATGCCAGAGGATGGGCCGACCAACCAAATATGATGAGATGCCTCTTTACCCACAAGTGGTACTCTCTCCATTTGATAAATGAGGACTAGATTTTGTAGGACCCATTGATCCTCCATCAAATGGTAAGTCCTATATCTTGGTTTGCACTAATTATGTGACCAAGTGGGTTGAAGTTAAAGCAATGAAGCATGCAAGAGATAATAAGGTTGCAAAATTTCTTTATGAGGAAATTTTCACTCGTTATGGGGTTCCAAGGGAGATAGTGACTGATCAAGGAGCTCAATTTACATACAACCCTTGTCACAACCCTAGTTAATGAATATAATGTGAGACACCGAAAGTTTACTCCTTATCACCCTTAGGCCAATGGCCAATCTGAGGTGAACAATAAATAAATTGAGGCAATTATTACAAAAACAATGGCTATTCTTAGGAGAAATTGGATAAATAGGCTGCCAAAAGTTGTTTGGGCCTATCGGACCACCTGGAAAACAACCACAGGTTTCATTCCCTTTGAGTTATTGTATGGGAAGACAACTATGATGCCCATTTAATTTGAGCATAAGACTCTTAGGACTACACTAGACTTAGGGATGAATGTCTCTAAGGCACAAAAAGATAGAATCATGCAGCTAAATAATTTGGATGAGATGAGAAAACAACCCTGCATCATATTGAGGTAGTGCAGAATCAAAGGGTAAAATGGCATGATAAGTACATAAAGGACAAGAAGTTTCAGCCTAGTGATTGGGCACTCCTTTATGGCTCTAGGTATCAAGACAATGTAGGTAAATTATAGACTAGATGGTTGGGACCGTACGAAGTTGCCGAAGTCTTTCCCAATAGAGCTGTACAACTCACCACTATTGACCCAGTTAGATTCAAACTTCTAGTCAATGGTCACCGTCTAAGGTTGTATCACAAGCCAACGTCCAGGAAAGAGTTTATGCAACAATTTAATTAGCGTCCAACCCCCAAACTTCCCGCAGCCGAAGGAAGTGGACCTATTGTCCCTCCTTCTGGCTGATCCAAGTACACATGCAACCAATTCATAATAAAACTTCCACTTTTGTGGGAGTCCACTTGTTCATTAATCCACCCATCCACCCATCCATCTCCATCTTCTCTCTCTTCCATAACTCCACCATCACTCTACCTCACCATCACTTCATTCCATTTCATCGCACATGTATTAATTGCTCAACCATACTTCCTAAAGGTAATTAGTAATTTCTCCACAATCTTTGCAAAGATAATCCAAGATTTCGGGTACGTGAAACAAAATTTGTTATATATTTATTATCTTTTGTGCATTTCTTTAATTGTTGTAATTAAATGTAGATGTTTCACATAGCATGAAATTGTACTCCACCTTGTCCAATCATATTTATTAACCAAACTGTGCAGACATATATTGTAAATTAGGTTGGGGGGAAGTGTCAACTTACTGTCAACTCATAATTCCACGTGTCATCCATATGTCATCCATATCAGTGAATTTAAATTGAGCCAATTTGAGTGATAAACTGATGTGACAACTTGCATATGTCAGATGTCATTGAACTTGACGCAACCAAGGTAGGAGGGTCGTCAAGGAGAACTATCCGAACTGTGCAACAAGAGTAACACAATGAAAGCAATACAAAATATGGAGGAAAATGCAGGTTATAACATTCTCATTAACAATTATCTCAGTTACATTCAGTCGGCAACATTCGGGCTTACAGATTCGGCTCACAGGCCTAATCAAATATGCAACATTCTAACATGCTCCCATATGCGAGTTGAGCTCTTACAATTCAGATCAATCTTAATCCCTTAGTCAAATTCTAGCTCTATTGCCTATTCTAATGATTGATTAAAAGCTTTATAATATATCCACAATTCTAGAGACATCCGCGTCGACCAAGGATCATTACATTTTCCAATGAAAGAAAATATAACGGGCGCAGGAACAAGTCAGCCTCAAATTTGAATTACTCCATCAACGGGTGTATAAGATAAAGTGTGGACCAATAAAAAAGGTCAAGCACACTCCAAGGAACTATTACAATCCCACTGTTAAGAATCACAAGTCACAGGAATAATCCACGAACGATCAGATTAGCCACTAGGCTTGAAAATTATTCCGGTTCCAATTCAAGAAACTACCAAGAATTCTGAAAGCATTAACTTGCCGAAAAAGATCCAGTCGCGCTCAAATATTGGAACAAGGAAAATGAACATGTAGACGATGTAAGCCAAGATCCACAAGGTCTGGGGAGCAAATATGAAAAATCTGCCAGCATGAACTGAATAAGAACAAAAAAAGAACAAAACTGAAAGAAAATATTTTTGGTTGATGCAAGATGGCCAAAAACTAAGGATGCTCTTGCATTAGACATCCGAGGTTATTGAAAAGTGAGTCCCTCACTTTGATGGGGCCAAAGGAAAACCAAGACAGTCTACCTCAGTTTGAGGAATCCAAGAAGATTCCTCCATTGGTCTACCTTTCCACTTCTTGTATTGTGTTCCACGAGTCTATCTCCCATCTCTGATATCCAAAATATCTTCAATGTCATCTGATTTTTATTTAGGAAATTGATCCTCCAATTCTGTTGTACTGCCCTTACTAAATTTTGCTTCATAATACTAATGTAGGTTTGCTACATTGAATATAGGTGATACACCCATGCCATCCGGTAAGTCCACTTCATATGCATTTCCTGAATCAAACTTCTTCAAGATCTTACAAGGTCCAAACTTATTCATCTTTAGCTTATTGTATGTGCCAACTAGAAATCTCCTTCCTCAAATATACTATCACTTCATCTCCAACTTTGAATTCCTTATGTCTCCTCTTTTCATCTGTTTTCTCCTTATACTTCCGGTTCATTCCTTCAAATTGCTGTTTCACTCGAGTATGCACTTTCTTCACGTGTTTTGCAAATTCTTCTAATTTTGCACTCCTTTTATCTCCCATACTGATATCTCTCAACTCTGATATACCTCTAGGATGAACTCCAGTAACAATCTCAAAAGGTGTCTTTCTTGTACTCCTGTTCACTGAATTATTGTAAGAAAACTCTGCTTGTGCAAGGACTAAATCCCAACTTTCGGTCTTCTCTCCAATCAAACATCTTAGAAAATTCCCTAAAATCATGTTTACTACCTCTTTCTATCCATCTATCTATGGGTGCAACTGATACAGAGGGTCTGGGACTTTGAAACAAACACAAAGATTTCAAGGAACTTAATGATGCAATCTCAACCCTTCTTCAGGCACCCTGGTGGAGACAAACCTCAATAATGCACCAAATGACTTATTTGCCTTCCTTATGGACCCAAACCCTAGGAATACTCTTAAAAGACACAATTACACTTGTATTAAATGAAATCAAGGCCCCAAACCTCTGTCTTGAACAAAATCCACTTTCCCACCTTAACTAGACTTCTAGCCCTGTTAGGCCTCTAGCGAAGGATTTTTGACTTTTCTCTCAAACTTTCCAAAGGAACATCCAATCTAGTGACTATTTCAGATGTGGTTTTTGATGTCAAAAAACATATCCAAACCATGATATAACTTGTTTCAGACAATCTCTTCCAAAACCTACTGTTTCCCCAAAAACTAGGCCTAATTAGCCCTCTTTTCCAAAGCAACCCCTCTCTAAACTCAACCCCTAACCATGAAACTTTCAACAGTCTCTTAAAACATCCCCAAACCAAGGATTTTCAAGCTTTTAGTCTTCTATGACACCTTTAATATGCTCAAACACAAAACCCTCCAAAACTTGCCTCAAAACTAAGGCTTCTTGAAAACTAACCTTCCAATCACTTCCAAAACTTGTTTATTGACCCTACACCATTAGGAAAACATATTTATATTATCCCAACTAAAAAAATACCCCTCCTTCAGGTAGATCTTCCACTGCTATACCCTAGCCTCCAACTTCAAGCACTTTTCACAGTCAAAGCTTGGTGTACACCATAGTATTCATCTCTCTTGCACATTATATTGTTAGTCCAGTATGGTACATGTTAAATATGATCCATTTCACAAGATATAGTCATAATCTCCCATGAAATGGATGATTCATTCATTAAAAACTCTCAAAACAAGTGCAAAATCTGTCTTTTCCTAAGGACAGTCAATTCAAACGTACAAGAATTGACCTCTTTTTCTTATTAGAACATTAAAGAGGTGTTAAAAAATGTAAATAAAAACCAATAAAGCATCCAACAACATATATCCTTAATAGGAATCAAGCTTTCATCTAAAAAACACAGAAAAATGCAAGAAAACATAAATTTTATTGGGTTTTCTGAGAACAGTCCGTACAGTACTTGCTCAAAATGCCCAACCTCCGTACAAATGATCATTTTTGGGTTATAGAACCATTCCCCAACTGATCCAACCATTTTGCATTGATTTTATTTCATTAAAGTGACTAAATCTCCTAAAACCCATTTACCCGCCTCAAGTGGAATTCAAAAATTTGAATTTACAAACTTGAAATTTATTAAATTCTACCACCTAAAAACTATTGGATCTTCAATATCCAACCTTATTTGACCTACTTAAATCATTAGATTACTAATTAAACCCCTAGAACATGACAATTCCATTTACATAGCATTTTGGTCCTAGGGTCCTTATCAGGACCCTTAGGACAGTTGACTCTCTTAACACATTTATCCTTTCCAAATGCCATTATAGGCTTTAAAAGGTCATAGTTGATGTTTTGATATGATGGATAGGTCCTCCCGACCCTTGCAAACTCCTGGCTCTTGAACTGATCCCTAAGGACCTTGGGTGCTCCTGCACCAGAAACGTAGAACTGAACTTGAAATCTGTCTTTGGCTTCTTCCAAAGTGTCCTCCAAAAGTAACTGACAAACTTTACATCTCTTTCTGAAACAATACTCCTAGGAAATCCATGCAATCTAACCACTTCTCTGAAAAAAAATTCTGCTACATGTACTACATCTATTCTCTTCCTAGAAGGTATGAAATGCACCATTTTAGAAAATTTGTCTACCACCACAAATACAAAATCATTACCTCTTTGTGTCTTTGAAAATACAAGTATGAAATCCATACTGATATCCTCCCAAGGTCTTTCTGGAACTATCAAAGGCTTATACAATCCAACATTCTGACTACTTCCTTTTGAAACTTGACAAACTCTACAACTCTGTACAAATCTCCAACATCCTTATGAATCTACGGCCAAAAGTAATTCTCACTCACCAATGCTACTATCTTATCAACTCTAAAGTGTCCTGACATTCCCCCACTATGCTTCTCCTTCACCAATTTATCCCTCATTGAACTATGGGGTATACACAATTGATTACCTCTGAACAACACCTCCTGAATGAAATAATCCAACCACTGGCTTCTATCCTCCAAGACTGGTTCTTTACAAGCTCTCCAAGGTTCTACAAAATCTGGGTCTTCCTCATACAATTTTTTTAACTCATCAAAGCCTAATACCTCCACTCTCATATCTGTCAGTAAATTCCTTCTCCTACTTAATGCATCAACAAATCTATTTGAATTTCCACTCTTATGCTTCAAAACAAAAGTATAGCTCTGCAAGAATTCTACCCATCTCATGTGTGTTTGATTTAACTTACCTTGACTATTTAGATATTGCAATGCTTGATGATCTGTATACAACACAAATTCCTTAGGCAACAAGTAATGTCTCCACTTCTTCAAGGCTTGAACTAGGGCATAAAATTCCTCATCATACATTGAATACCTTCTCCTAGCATCATTCAACTTCTCACTGAAATAGGCTACAAGTCTCCCTTCTTGACTCAATACTGCTCCAATTGCATTTCCACTTGCATCATAGTCTAATTGAAATACCTTATTGAAGTCTGGTAAAGCCAACACATGATGCTCAGTCACCTTCTACTTCAACAACTCAAAAATTCAATCTACTCCAGATGTCCATTTAAAATCCTTCTTATCTCCTCTCATTGTTTCTGTCATAGGACTGCAAATAGAACTGAAATTCCTAATGAACTTTCGGTAGAAACTGTCCAGTCCATGGAATGATCTTACCTCTCCAATGCTATCTGGTGTAGGCCATTCAACAATTTCTCTTACCTTCTCAGGATCTATCCTCAATCCATCCACGAAGATTACAAATCCTAGGTATACCAACTCCTCCTTCATGAAACTACACTTCTTAATGTTTATCAACAATTGCTCCTCTCTCAACCTCTGCAAAACTTAACTGATATGCAACAAATGTTCTTCTCTACTCTTACTAAAAATAAATGTCATCCAAGTAAACTATCACAAACTTACCCAAAAATTTCTTCAATACTTCGTTCATCAACCTCATGAAAGTACTTGGTGCATTTGTCAATCCAAAAGGCATCACCAACCACTCATACAACCCTCCATTTGTCTTGAATGCTTTTTTCCACTCATCCCCTTCTCCGATTCTGATATGATGATATCCAATCTTCAAGTCTATCTTGGTAAAATATTTAGCTCCACTCAAACAATGCATAATGTCATTCATCTAGGGTAAAGGAAATCTATACTTCACCGTGATCTTGTTTATGGCTCCAGAGTCTGTACACATCCTCCATTCTCTATCCTTCTTAGGTGCTAGTACAAAAAGTACTACACACGGACTTAAAATCTCTCTGATAAAACCCTTCCTCAACAATTCTTGCACTTGTCTATTCAACTCTTCATTTTTAGCTGGTGTCATCCGGTGTGTTGCTTTATTAGGAAAACTAGCTCTAGGAATCAGATCCATACAATGACTAATACTCCTCACAGGTGACAATCCATCAGGTACATTATCTGAAATGATCTCCTCATATTATGTCAGCAATTTCTTTATCTCTTCCGGGTGTTCTTCTACATGCTTCATTTCTTCAGCCTTCTTAGGAACTAAGGCATAACACACATTCTCATGTCTCAATCCATCATGGAATCTTCTTCCATCAACCAGAAAAACCCTAGCATTCGTACAAACCTCAACTATAGGAACGTCTTCTAATATCAACAAAATTTGCTTCATCCCATTAGCAACAATGGTATATATATTCTTCTTTCCATCATGAATAGCTTGTCTATCATACTGCCAAGGCCTTCCCAACAAAACATGGCATATATCCATAGGCATGATATCACACAAAACTTCATCATGGTAATTTCCTATCTTCAATTTCACCAAACATTGTTCACTTACCAGTATCTTATGCTCATCTTGAATCCATGCTATCTGATAGGGCTTCAGGCGTTTCAACCTTTCCAACTTCAACTTAGTCACCATCTCTTCAAAAACTAGGTTCTCAGAACTTCCACTGTCCACAACCACTTTGCAACATTTACCATTCACCTTGCATCTGGTTTGAAACAAATTCTTCCTCTACAATGGTTCCTACTCCAACTCACTTTGACATAATACTCTTCTATTCACCAACACTTCTCCATCTTCCGATTTATTAGATGATCCGACATGGTATTCCTCAACAAAGGTTGTTCTCCTATTGTGCTCTATCTTTCTGCTTGTCTCTCCCTAATTACATTCAAAAGATCTATGTCCACCACATGTAAAGCAAGTTCCTTTGAATACTCTTTTCTCCTTATCATCCTTTCTATAACCTTCATTCCGATAACCACCATATCCTCCTCTTCAATAAGAGTTTCCATCACCTCTATGATACAAATTATCATTCCTATTTACCTCCTTATCCTTATTCTGATATGCAAAAGAGCCTCTTCCTCCTCCAACAAAAGTTCTTCCTCTTTGAAATCTTCCACCTCTTCCTCTCTGTCTCTGCTCATGTCTCTTATTCAACTTCTCTTTTGCCTTTAGGGCACACTGATAGGTCTCTTCCACACTTTGCAACTTGATCAAATTGATTTTGTCCTATATAGATGACCTCAAACCATTCACATATCTAGCTACTTGCTCGATCTCATCCTCTGAATGTCTAGACCTGATATTCAACTTATAGAACTCCTCAGTATACTCTATCACACTTGATTCTTTCTGCTTCAGGTTTTTCAATTTTCAGAACAAACTGATCTGATAGTCTGCAGGCATAAACTTTATCTTCAGCTTATTCACCATCCGATCCCATGACTTTATCTTCTCTTTCCCTCTTCTTTGTCTATTTGTCTGCAAATGTTCCCACCAAAGGGATGCATGTCCTCACAACTTTGTACAAGAAAATTTCACCTTCCTATCTTCAGTGGTACCTTCAAATTCAAAATACTTTTCCATCTTTATAATCCAATCAAGCAATTCTTCTAAATCCAACTTACCATTATAATCCAGTGGATTGAAATGTGGTCTTGTATTTGCTCTGGTTAGGGCTCTTATGAACCTTTCTTCTCCTTGATCTAGACCAGGTTTCTCTTCTCTTCCTCTTTCATCATGTACTTCTACCTCCTCATCACTCACATCATCAACTAGTTGACCTCTTCTCTGGGCCATTTTGACTGCATCTAATTTGGAAACAATTCCTCTCAACATTTCCATCATAGCTTGGTCTGCATTTCCACACACTCCATTTCCCATAACATTTCTTCTTCCAGCCATCTTTACAAAAGTCCTCTACAACTGTAGGTCGGATCCTCAATCCACCACCCCACAATAAATCTTCAACATGACTTCACAAATTCTGTTGACCTCACATGGATCGAATCTCGCTCCGATACCAATCTGACACAACCATGGTAGGAGGGTCCTCAAGGAGAACTATCCAAATTGTGCAACAAGAGTAACACAATGAAAGCAATACAAAATATGGAGGAAAATGTAGGTTATAAGATTCTCATTAACAATTATCTCAGTTACATTCAGCTGACAACATCCGAGCTTACAGATTCGGCTCATAGGCTTGATCAAATATGCAACATTCTAACATCTTCCTATATGCGAGTTGAGCTCTTACAATTTAGATCAATATTAATCCCTTAGTCAACTTCTAGCTCTACTACCTATTCTAATGATTGATTACAAGCTTTATACTATATCTGGGATTCTGGAAACATCCGCGTCGGACAAGGATCATTACATTTTCCAATGAAAGAAAATATAACGGGCGCAGGAACAAGTCGGCCTCAAATTTGAATTAATCCATCAACGGGTGTATAAGACGAAGTGTGGACCAATAAAAAAGGTCAGGGAAACTCCAAGGAACTATTACAATCCCACCGTTAAGATCCACAAGTCACGGGAACGATCCACAAATGATTAGATTAGTTGCTAGGCTTGAAAACTATTCCAGTGCCAGTTCAAGAAACTACCAAGAACTCCGAAAGCTTTAACTTGCCAGAAAAAGATCCAATCGTGCTCAAATCTTGGAACAAGGAAAATGAACATTTAGACGATGTAATCCAAGATCCACAAGGTCTGGGGAGAAAATATGACGAATCCACCAACATGAAATGAATAAGAACAAAACAAGAACAAAACTGAAAGAAAATATTTTTGGTTGATGCAAGATGGCGAAGAACCAAGGATGCTCCTGCATCAAAACTGTTGCCATTTCTTTCAATAATACCCCTCATTAATGAACCTTTAATTGTCTATTCATAATTTCAAATTTTATCCAATGAAAGTAATTTAGTGAGCTATATGACATTGCCATTCAGTATGATCGAAAGAAGAATTACAGAAAAAGAACTTGGGGTTTTTCAAAAAGAAATTGTAGAGAGAAAAAAAATTTAGTAGGAAGCTTGCAGTTGAACGATGGGAGGACAGTTAATTTAGAGTGAACCCATGGTTCATAATGTGGTAATGTAGGATGCACCTTCTTTAGTAGAATTTAGAAATTGTGGGTGGCTGGACTATTTCTTGAAGCTCGACAGTTATGATGAAGACATTGCGTAGGAATTTGCACAAACATTCTCTGAGGGGAAGGCAATATTAAAAGGATTGGAAGTGATTGTTACCAAGCAAAGAATTGTGGAGGTAACATGCTTACCTGCTGATAGTGAGCCATACCCTGCTACAAAAGATGCAAGGTCAGCCAGGGCTGAATTTACCGAACCTAGTGATCCTCCATTGGTGGTGGATAAATAGGGTACAAAAAGAACTTCTCTCCTTGAGCAATGGAGACAAGTAGTTGTCCACATTATTAAGTACATCACTTGTGAGAGCCGCTAGTCATGCCTCCATTCCGTACACTTCAAGCTACTGAACCATATGAGGCATGGATGAAGAATGAACGTGCCCAATGTGCTATATCATCTCCTTGCCATCATGGAAACTAAAACACATAAAGGTAGGGATAATTCTGTCTCTCACCATTGTTTAATCAAATTATTAGTGGAAAAATCTCTACATGAAATATCTGATATGACATGGGAGGAGTTTTTAAACATTGATCAATTTAGACTAGAACATGTTAGAGGTCAGCCTCAACCTCGTAGGGTTAGGAGGGAAGTGAGGGCTGCTAGAATTACTCCTGGAGCATCAACCTCTGGTGCAAACCCTAGTTCAAACCCTCCTGTAGCTGAGCAAGTTGTTGAAATTGGGTCTTATAAGTCAGAACATTTAGAAGAGGAAAGTTCATCCTCAAATTTTGATGATAATGTCCCTGCTAAAACCCCAATTTTAACTAGGGCTGCCCTTAGGAGAGAAGAGGCACAAAAGAAAGAAGCAAAAGTGAGGAAAGGGAAGGCTAAAAAGCAAGTGGCAGAAAAACCAACATCAAGCCCTAGAAAATGAAAGGTTGATAACATTGTTCCTCCTGCAGCCGAAGGAAAAGGTATTTACCCTCCTAAGAGATCAAAACTAGCTAGGCCAACCACTGGTGCACCTCCCAAGAGAAGCCCTAGGCTTAGAAAAACATCCAGGGAGGAGGCGGAAGCCCCAATGGGGTAGGTGAATGTTGAGGAAGAGGATACTTTTGAGGAAAATATTAGTTTGTTAGAACTTGCTGCCATTGCAGGACAAGTTGAGAACCAGGAACAAGATGAAAGCCAAGAAACCCTGCAACAAGAACAAAATGAGATTCCAAAGTTCTTGCAGCCAAAATAGGATGAACAACCTGAATCATTGCAACTGGTGTTGTATGAACAACAAGAGTCAATGCAAAAGAAGACTTTGGTAGGAATACATAAACCTCCTGAATTTTCTTGGAATGACATAGCTATGAAATTGTGGAGTGAGATGCAGAGAAGGGAAGAAGAATGGAAAAAGGAAAAGCGTAAGCTACAAAATGTGATTAAAAAGAAAAATGTAGAGATTGAAGAGAAGAATGCTGAAATTGTTTCTTTGAAGGAAAGAGTCGATAGTGTGGTAGATTTAATACCCAAGATATTAGCATATAGAACTCCTCCTAGAGTGTATGCCTTGCACTTGAAGGAGAAAAATCTTTCTTTCAAGCTATCAAGGATCATTTCAGGTTTGAGTTCTACTTTTGATACTCCACATGAATTTTTCTAGGCTTATCAACTTGCACCTCCTGATGTTAAAAATTTGTTAGGTGAATTATACTTGCACAATTATGTTTTGTCTTAAGATCATGATTGTAATCCCTTGTATATTGGGGACCTTCAATTAAGGGAATTTATGTCCTAGATTCAAAATGAGATTAGTTGGGGACACCAATAAAGAATTTACAGGGAAAGGGAATTGCATACTCCCCTGCCTCTCCGGGCTGAATCTAGCAACCCTGGAGAAATTTTCATGACATGGCATAAAATTCTTTACGGCCCCGGATACAAAGCTAAGATTATGCCCGTCAAAAAAGAAACATACCAAGAGTATGAGAAGGTAGCTGAAACCATAGGGAAATTAGTAGTGGGATATTTAGCACAAAGGTGGAACAGTTTTCCAGAAGAATTGAAATAGGTTGAGCCCCACTCTCTACAAAACTATGCTGCAACATGTAAAAGGGTTGATAGTTACATACAGATTGGTATAAGGAAGCAACATTTTTGGCTTCCCTTGACATTTCAACCACTTACATTATTGTGGCCTGTGCCAGATTATAAGTTCTACCAGTATGATATAGTTGTAGAAATGGTGAGATGGAACCAACTAGAAAAACAACAAGGATTCTATTGGGATCCTGATTTAGCCATCGTAGATATTGATGTGGGACAACTGGCAGAAGCTGACTTCAGGGCATTGACTAGACAAAAGTTTAGTATTCCTTCTGCTAGAGGACCAAAATTTTTTTAGGTTGGGGGGGAATGATGAGCTCAATTAATGGCTCAATTTTGATAAGGATCCATTACATATTTGTTGTTGCTATCCTAGACTTTGACATCTAGTTGATATTTTCCTTAAAGCCATAGACTTTGGACATAAGCTTTATCTTTGTGACTTTAATGATATTATCATGCTATGAGAATTATCTATGTTGAATTTACTAGTGATTGAATGAATGTTACTGAGGTAATTCTAGATATACATTTGTTTGTGCGTGCTAATGCTATTTTGCAGGTTTCCACTAAAATGCTGATGTCAACAAAGCTTGCTGCATGGGAGAAATTCTTGCTGATTGGTCGGTTGTTAAGAAGTCAAGAAGCTGATCATTAAGAAGTCAAAGCGAGAAAAATCTCATGGACGAAAATTCCTAATGTAGACACATAAAAATGACCTAGGCCTGCAAGCTCTATTTTACCACTTTCATCCTAGCATAATTATGACATCTTAATTATGTCCTTGGTCCACATTCAACTATTAATTAAATAATTCATAATTATTTAATTAATTCATGTCCTTTTATTCTTCATGATTATTAAATAAATAAATTTTATTTATTTATTAAATACGTCATTAATTGTCTAAGTCTTCCCTAATTAAATAAATTTTGTAATTTATTTAATTACCTTTATTCATTTATTCTTCCTGATTATTAAATAAATGAATTTCATTTATTTATTTAATGTCACTAATTCTCATAATTAAATGAATTTATTAATTTATTTAATTATTAATCATATCCTCTAAATTAAATAATTATCTTTAATTATTTAATTGTCAAAATTAACATTTCCCTCATTTTAAATAAATGAAATTATTTAAAATGATCTTACATTCTTGACTGTTAGTTCATTTTAGTAAATAATCTGAAAATCGATTATTTATTATCACACAAAATCCATATTTTGAATTTATTTAATTCAAAATGGTAATAATCTTCCAAAAATCGAGCAATCGAGCAGATTCTTGATTTTCCAAATCTGCTTTTTAGTTCAACTCTTATCTTTTTGATTTTTCGAATCTCACAAATCAGGTAGTCTTTATCTTCTTGATTTCGAAAATATTTATTTTTTTGACTAATTATCTCATTTATTCTCGACCGCCAATTCGATCTTCTCGGATGACATCTCGAACAATCATTTAATAATTTTTCCCTAACCCTGATTAGGATTTGTCACAGTAAATCTCATCCTCTGATTTTAGGCTTCTGTCAAAATTCAATCTCGTTCGTCCGTCCAAAATTGCATTTTCTATAAAATGCCAATTTTGCTCACAATTTTGATTACACTTGGACACTTACACATACTCACATACGCATATGCTTGCATTTCATTTTATCATTTTGGCATAATTATCTTAGGCATTAGAGTCATTTTTTCATAGACATTTAGATTTCATTTTGTCATATTCTGAAATCCTTCAAAGCTTGTGTAGGACATAGTATTATTTTCAAATTGCTCGTACTTTGAATATGAGGGAAACACGTCTTTCCAACAAGTTAGAAGGTGTAATGAAGATCAACCATGGAGATTGAAGACACTTGGTGAGCTTGCTCCATTTTGTGTTTTTAGTTTATATTTCCTTTGCACTTCATTACTTTCTTTGGGTGTTTTGTGCTTTAATTTATGATAATCTAACCTTAGGAAAATAACCCTTAGATACACGTAATTCAAACAAAAGAATGTAACCACATTTTTAATGGTCATACTTGTTGTTGAGAAAATATAGGGAGTGCGTTGTGCTAGATTCTCGTTGAAGTGAGTTGCTTTGACCAATTTAGCACACACATAACTTCATCTTTTTCTATGCTTCCAATAAGTGACATCCTCCTATTTTGATGGAGTTGACTACCTAGGTAGTTAAGGATGGTCAGTAGTTTTCTCCCTATAAATAATGGCCAGATACTCCTTTTGAAAAAGGTTGGATATTTTGAGTTTGTACTCACATTTTTCCAATTTACAGTTCTATTGCGAAGATGTTGTAATTATGCTTTCAAGGAATAATATGGCATTCTAAGTTGTTGCATTTGAGTTAGTGTAAGGGAGACTCACCCAAGGGGCCCCACTTGGTGAGAATTCCATATGTTAGTTTAGAAGTTACTTTCTATTCAGTAGTTAGTTTCAATTTCAGCAATTATCTATTCTTGTAGCCACTAAAATTCCATTATGTGTTTGTTCCTGCAGCCAAGGCAGACAAAGTAGTTTCCTGTTTGCTTGTTGAAATTTTCATTTCTATCCTTCATTTCCAATCTAGTTGTTAATGCTTAGTGCAGATGTTGATTTATGCTCAGTGTTTAAATTGATTCATTTCTAGAATTTTATTCTCAACATTGTTTCTTTCCTAGTTTATGAATGATTGCAATGAAGTCCTAGTGCACATACAATGCTGACCCATTTCAAGTTTACGTCCCTAGGTTGACAAGTGAAATGCACCTTCATGATGAGTGGGATAGCTACTTAGTGTAGATGTTCAATCTCTAAGTCACAACCTTAAAGGATTAGTTATTAAACCATTAGAGGAGGCCAACAAAAGGTGTCCCCCAAGATCTCTCACATGAAGGATACCCATAAAGTGCCTTACAGAACTGCAGACCTACAAACCTACAAGGAAGCATCCCCCAAGATATTTCACATGGAGGAAGCCAATAAAAACATCTTACAAGCCCGCAGACTTGCAAGGAGGCAACCCCCAAGATCTCTCACATGAAGGAAGCCCCATGAAGTAAGCACCTTATAGGCCAACAAACCTACAAGGAAGGTGTCCTCCAAGAACTCTCACATGGAGGATACCCAGAAAAGCGCCTTACAAGCCTGTAGAATTGCAAGGAAGCGCCCCCCAAGATCTCTCACATGGAGGAAGTAGGGAAAGTTCCCTAACAGACCCAAAAATCTACAGGGAAGGTTTCCTTTAAGATCTCTTGCATGAAGGAAACCTAGGAAAGCGCCCTACAAACCCGCAAACCTACAGGGAGGTATCCCCCAAGATCTCTCACATGAAGGAAACCCAAAGAAAGCACCCTACAGACCCGTAGACTTGCAGAGGAGCCACCCCCAAGATATTTTTCATTGAGGAAGCTCAAAGGACTTGCCCTACAGGTTCTCAGACCTGATCTCTCACATGGAGGAAACCTAGGAAAGTGGACTCCGCATAGTCAATGAGTGGCCATGTAGGAAAGTAGGCAGACAGTCACACAGACCGTCGAAAAATTGGAAGGATTTCAAAGGGGTCCCTTGGGAACCCTTCAAAAGAAGAGGGGTCCACTCAAGGAACACCTCAATTGAAAGATAGAGAGAAAAGAGGGGGTCCTTAAGAAGGACACACATCTCCAAAACAAGTTATCACTACCCCCAACATATAGGGGAGGAGAACTATGCAAGATACTTAGAACATGCAAGATAGAGGAAGGCCTCGATACTTGTCATGTAAAGAAAATATAGGTGCATCAATCAAATGGGAATTTGATGGCACTTGAATCAAGAAGTTGTATTTTATCCTTCAAGGCTTTACATTCACTTGTAGAATGGCCAAGCACTTGATGGTATGCATAGAAAGAATGTTTTTCTTTATCATGTTCATGAGACTTCTTGCATGTAGGAGAAGGAAGATTGATCAAGCAGGCTTTTAGAAGCCACAACAAGATACACTCTTGATCAGATAAAGGGTGAGGAGCAGGAAGCAAGCCTTTCTCTTGTGAAGAAAGATTTGACTTCTCACAAGAAGAAGAAGAATGCATGAAGATAAAAGACAATGGAGGAATAATTTTTTCAATAGAATGAGGTTGAGAAGAATTATTGTCACTCAACCATGGCTTCCATTTAGATCGTTCGTTCGAGCAACCAAGCCCCAAATTATGCTTATGAGGTGTAAAATCTATAGGGACATGAATGTGTTGTTCGATACGCCCACAACCTTTGTGCTCATAACCATATTTAGAGACAAGCTTAAAGCTAGGGCCATAACGTGTATGTAAATCTTGAAAAGGAGGATCCTCATAAGGAGCATTGTCCTAACAATAGGGATCACACTCCTCTATGGGATCACCATCATCCTCTTTAATAGGACTTTCAACATTATCCTCCTTAGTAGAAGCATAATAATCTTCCTCAGAAGGAGGATCAACACTAAGAACATTACAATTTGCACTCACACTACCCTGCAATACAAAAGAACAACTATCTTTGATAACAAGTGTGGATGATGTTATCGGAAGGTCTGAGTGGATCAGGTTGAATTTATATTCTCCAGTGAAGGATTCTATAAAGTCTAAGGAACCAAAATCATCACCACAACATGCATTTTTTTGAGGAGAAAAAAGAGTATACTTAATATTTCTTGCTCCAAAAGGATCTTCCTTAGGGACATTTATCTCAAGAGTATCCTTTGTAGTAGGTACTGCTGGAGTAAACATCAACACACTGGAAGATACTGAAGGAATAAGAGTAGGCACGACTAAAGCTTGACCAACAACTTCCATCTCACATAGGTGCATGGCATCAGGGTCAACCTTGAATGTGACTACTCGATTATCACAGATGAACTTAATAGATTTATGTAAGGTAGATGGGACTACAACCATAGCATGAATCTACGTTCTACCAAGAAGAAGGTTATATGGTAATTTTTCTGACATAAAATATACAAGGGTGGGCACGGTAACGGGTCCAAGCTACAAAGGTAATACTATTGTACCTAGAGCTTGTCGCCCAACATTATCAAACCCACAAATAATAAGAGAAGAATCATTAAGAGAAGATGAGTCAATATTAATCTTAGGCAATAGGTCAATGCTACATACATTGAGTGCCAAACCAACATCAATGAGAGTACATCTAATACCAATTTTATTAATGTTAACTATGATCATTAAAGGGTCCGCTTGTTTCTGTACTTCCGGAGGCAGGAGCTCTTGCAGATAGAATGTAATATTCAACAAATCCACACGAATATATGCCATCAATGCATTAGCATCCACTGGACTTTGCGGAAGAAGGCAAGATGATATTTTGCAAGGCTTCCTAAAGCATACCTTGATAAACCAGAGCATACTGAAGCAAGTCCCACAATGATATCTTAGCTGGAGTAACTTGGAGTTGCTCGAAAAGATCATAATCACTAGGTACTTTAGTCATAGGTTCAAGAGCTGAAGGAAGACTTGGTTGTTTATTCATTCTATTTTCATAAGTATGGGCTATCGCTTTGTAAGAGGGAGCCTTAGAGAGATTAGGAAAATTACTATCAACATTATCAATAGAACAAATCCTTTTAGGAGGACTAGTTGGAGTCATATAAATGACTGGTCTCTTAGGCCTTTGAGGGGCAACAAAGACACATATTACATTTACAGAATCATCACAACTAGTAGAACAATTATTTGAAGACATTCTCAACATTAATCCAAACATGATCAAATGTGGAATAATTATTCAAAGAAACATTCTCAACATCGCTCCAGGGAGAATCAAATGTGGAAGGAGGTTCATCGTTCACTAATGCATCACCTCTAGAGGCGAGTGCATAAAAAAAAAGATGAGATTCATCATTCACAAATGCAATATCTATAGAAGAGAGTGCATTGGAATAGAGAGGAGATTCATCATTCACAAATGCATCATCTCTTGGAGAGAGTGCATTGGAATGAAGATAAGGTAAAGTAACATTAAGAAAGGTATCAATGATTTCATCTTCTTGTAACAAAATATCCTCTGAAGACAGAGGACTTTTGTGAGAAGGATCAAAGATACCAAGTGACATGGGAAAAGCCAAGTCACCATCACATGCATGAAATGGAATATCATTAAGACTTTGAACAAAATTAGATACTGAACTAATAAAAGAAGATATTAAATCCATTACAATTTTTTTGGTATTTTCTATGTTCTAGTAATTCGTGTTTTTAGAGGTCTTCAGAGTGAAATTTGAGGTTAGAACTTGCATCAGTCCCAAAAATTCAACTACCAAAGGCACTGGTATTTTAGGGACTGAACTAGTTCTCTAGAAGAACTTTCCAATGGTGCGAATGGTTTTGAATTCCGAGCACCGAGTCAAAAGTTATGAACCCACCAAGTAGGGGTAAGTAAATTCCTAGTTTTTTTGAAAAAATACTCTCTTCACGTCGGGTTCACCAAAATGTAGAAGGGGGATTCAATACTCACGAGTTCTATTCATTCAAAGAACCTCACAAGGTGAACTACCCTAATCTACCTCAGGAATGACAACAACATAATTTGAAAGAGTGGGTCACAAAGATTTTCTGGAAAAACTGACAAGCTCTCAGCCAAAGGATGATAACACAAAATACGAATGATAGCGTGACACGTTGGTGTCTTAGAGGTGCACTAGTGTCTCGTATAGAATAGAAAGCAAGAATGTCATAGAAAGTTCTTAAATGACTACTTCTACTTTGATTGTTGAGAACTTTGAAAGTTCTAGAAAGTGATAGAATGCAATAGAACTAAAATAAAGTGAAAAGGAAATAACAAAGATAAGGAGAAGAAAGGAAAGGAAATACTTACAACCACACAAGTGATGAAGCCTCCATTAAGTGAATGTCTTCAATACCTATGTTTGAAAGATTTAGAGAAAGTGTTGGGGCTGTATAGGGGTTTGCCTTAGTCAAACCCCCGTTTTGGTGTTCCCACCTCCATGGACAACCAAGAAGATAGAGAAAGAGAGAAATGAACAAAGTGTGTGGTGAAAGAAAAACCCGCTTAGGACTAGAGCCCACACCACCAAGTAGGAGTGATAAAAGCAATCCTCGCTCGAGGAGGAGAACCCATATCACAAAAGAGGTGATAAAAGCAATCCCCGCTCAAGGAGGAGAACCTGTATCACAAAGTAAAAATGCAACAGCTTTAGGATATGGAGTCCTAAGATGCTCAAAAGCATGAGATAGGGGAGATGGAGCTACACGAGCCAAGAGTGTTGCAAAAGGAGTTGTGAAAGCTTGGAAGTGTTGTTGTTGCAAGCAAGGAGAGCTATGAAAGCAAGAGCAAGATAGTAGAATGCCAAGAAAAGCTAGAATGAAGCTAGAAGATCTTGGGAGAAGTTAGAAGGTCTTATAAGAAAAAATGGATTGAAAAGACTGCTTTTAAGGAGGGAAAGGAAGCTTCTTCAATCATTATAAGGCATCTTAGGCTGTTACCACTGACGAAAGGTGAGGAAAAGTGTCAAGCATGCACAAAGACAACTATTTGAGCATTGAAATATTGTTGGATGCTAGCACAACGTGTGGACGTCTGTGTGGCATGCTAATCTCTAGACATGTCACACTACAAAACAACAAAGATGGGAAAATCCCTTGGGTCGATGAAAGCTGACTCACAAAGATAGCTACTAAAAGCTGTGTTGAAGCATCCTGAGAAGGAAAAGGGCTGATGTAGGGGCTAAAATGAGCCTACTCAAGATGCTAAGGGAATGGACACTAAAGCGGGTGCAATTTTACGACTATATATTAAGATTTCGATAACCTATGATAGTATCGTGTTATCATCTATTTGCAAACTTGTGTCATTTTTGTGTGCTTGTTGATGTGTAATATATATGTATAATTTATTAAGTTCAATCTTTGGAGGTCTTTATTTTTTTTGTTTATTTTACCTTACCTGAAAAGTATGTTTGAGTTTTGGTATTTGACTTGAATAGACAACTATGTGACCAGTTTGGAAGGTACAAATAACAACATTACATCTATCATTAATTATTATATAAGTAATGACTTGTCACTATTTCTAGCTTAGTGCTTACAGAGACATGTCCTTTTGAATTTGTAAATTAGAATTCTAAAATGAATATCTTGTAAACTGTATGCAAAATAGTGGGATTATTATCTGACATGTTTATACCCTAAAAATCTTGTTCTAGATAAATGTTATGTAAAGTACCAGAGTGATCCTCTATAGTTGATGATTTTATTAGTTATAAATGTGTAATGAAGTTGTAAATGGTCATTTCAGTGAGATAGCTTGATCATTGCCAATGAGGCATCTTGTAACTAGTGAGGCATTTCATTAAGCCATTTTGGCACTTTTACGAGTGGTTTTTCATCCCTATGAGGGATTTCCACTAATGAAAATATTTGTGTTATGGTTCGTTGTGGTTGCATTTATGATCTTGCTATTTCCTTGATTTTCATTACAACATTTGAATTTACATGTATTGTTGAGATGATAATTCTTGTGTAATCCTACATGGCTAAATCTAGTGAAGGCACAACCTTGTTTTGATATACTTTGATTCATTGATGTATGTTATTACATTTGAATTTAGTGATGAAAGTAATTTAATTTTTCCTCTTATTCTGCACCTTTTTATAATAATTTTATTCTATTAAATTATTTTGGAAATTAAGGGTTATAATTAGTAAGTGAAAATTTCAGACCTTACATTTTGGTATCAGAGCACTCAGGTTCAACACTTGGGCCTCAAGTCTTCTGTGCTTAGGTTGCATTGTAGTATATGAACTTGTTGTATGGTATAGAGAACCCTATTTATGGGTGATTCTTAGATGGTTAGTTGGAACCGATTATAAGTTTAGATTTAGTTTGATCATTCAAAAATCTAGAGGTGTGAGACCTCTTTGCCTTAGTCGCGTTTTCATAAGAATTGCTAGTCAGAGTGATGGTGACTATTTGAAATAAGCCAAGATGGATAAATTATATTGTTATTTGCAAGGAGCCAAGATGGATAGTAAAGGGTGAAAACCCATGGATGATGATGTGGCAATAAAAGTAAATTATTAAGAGAAATATATTGTGAAGAGAGATCTCTCTGATAACGTAAAGGATGAATGAGTTGATAAGATACATGGGAAGAAGAAAAGAAGAAATTTCTAATGAGAGGAAGAAGGAAATTCACTTGTGAAGTAGATAAAGTGGATAATAACAAATAAATATTGGTTGAAGCTTCTTGAAGCTAGGAGACCTAAGATGGATGCTTTAAAGGTAAAGATTTTTGTAACAGTACTAGGATTTGGGCAAGTTGATTGTTGGGAAACATATTATTCTTTTATGATATGGATCTAGTCGAATTCACGAGATCTTTTAAAAATGCAAAGTTCAAATGTCTTAATAACCTTCATTGGTGATTCATGATAGAAATAGATTGGTGTGATGAATCTTTTATGCTTGCTTGTTTTTAGTGAAATTACTTGTACATATGTACTATATGAGAATGATACTTGTACAATAATGCACTTCTCATGCTCTGTGCAAATGACACATTTGTATGAATGATTGTATTCATATCATAGAAAAAATTGTGGCTTTAATTAAACTTATACTAATGCAAGTGATGCATATTTCATATTATTGTTGTTCTTGTGCGAGTGATGCACTAGAGTAAGTTAATGATTCCTTTGTGTTGATAAAGTACTTGAATGATGATTACATTTCAAATTTGTGTGTGAGATATACTTTTGGTACTAATTGTGGATCACTCTAACTGTACAACTGTAATTTATGCATATTTCACCTTTGGTGCGAGCGATGCACTTGTGCGAGAGATGCACTTACCATATTTATTGTATGAAAACTTGAATGAGTAATGCTCATTGTATGCAAGGTATATTCCATATTTGTGCAAGTAAGGTACTACAAGTAAATTGTATATTCATATCCGGTGTGAGTTAGACACTAGGGTTTCATGTATTCTTGTTTGTTAATTATTCATTCTATGTGTAGTTGAGTGTGTTATGCACTATTATATCATCTGATCCTTATTCTATGAAATGCAATTATTCTTGTTGAATTTACTATGTGTGATAAGCTTTAAGCTTACCTTCCAGGACAGGATGCCGAATGTGGGCTAACAGAGAAGGTGATCTTCTTTTTCAAGATCAACCAAATTTTGTATTCATGCTTTGGCCAAAGTGAGCTGTACCATAGAAATAGATGGATAATGAATGCCTAAAATTTTTATATGTTTCTTTGCCACATCCTGAATGCAAGAAATATGTTAATTCTAGTATAGAGTGCATATAAGGCATCAAGCATGCATCTAGAGTTTCCCTCATGCCCTTGTTATTGGTTTCTAAGCACCCCATGCAGGACCAAGTGTTTTTCGAGTTAGGAAGAATCCCAAGGAAGTGCTGAGCTTCATGGTTGGGTGGAATAAGCACCTTAACCATGCTCTTGAACTTTAGCTTACGAAAGACCACTGGGTTATGGTAGCTGAAGATTGATTAAATATTTTATTTTCTTTATGTAATTCAGAAGATGGATATGTATCATTGTAATGATCATTGTATGGCTGGTTAGTCAATTGATGTAATGCATGTCTCTTGGATGAACTCTTGTTGCATTTGTAAAAAGGTAAAGGATTATACATATCATACATTTACGGATATCTTTGTTAATAAAAAAATATTTTTTCCAATTATAGATTGAGATTTACTTTTGTGGTGAGATTTAGTAAATGGCTAAATCAACATTAAGCTCATGATGCTCTTCTTGA
Source organism: Sequoia sempervirens (assembly GCA_007258455.2). Taxonomy (NCBI): domain Eukaryota; kingdom Viridiplantae; phylum Streptophyta; class Pinopsida; order Cupressales; family Cupressaceae; genus Sequoia; species Sequoia sempervirens. The sequence goes on from VDFB02256132.1 coordinate 109,499,866, forward strand.
CATTTGGTCTTCTGGGTTGCTATTGTAATCAACTTGAACCTTTTGTTTTAGTATTGATGACCTTTTTTGTGAGGATAAACTTCAATAATGAAGTGTTGAAACCTTGTGGATATTTGTATATTTAAAATTGGTCTTTGATGATAACAAGTAGTATGGGATGCTTTTTTTTCATCATAAAGGAAATTGATTCGATGTCTCATGTGAGTAGGCATATTGACAAAATGAACATAATTGTTTCTTTCTATCAGTAACTATCTTAGAATATGAAAAAGATTTCAATACGATATAGAAGATTGTATGAAAGAAATGAATTAGTTTGCATGCTTTTATAAATTAAGGTAAATAGAGTGAATTTGATGAAGCCATGGCATGCTAACAAGGTGTGCAAGTTTATGAATGCTAGCCACAAGAATTCTTATTGTTATAAACAGATGGGGGCTTGAAAAAGATGATATTTTTGTCAGGTGGGTTGATTGTGACATTAAGGGAAAACAAAGTAAAGAGGTATGATATTTTATCTTTAGTTAAGTTGATCATCAAGACAATGATTCTTTAAGGGGGAAAGGATGTCACGACCCTTATTTTTATTGTTTGTATTTTACAATGTTTAATTAAATTAATTTGTGGTAAAATAAAAGTGCAAAGGAATAAAAGAATTAATTATAGTTTAAATAGAGAATTTATTTTTGCACATAAATAATAATGCATTGTAATTTAGAATAATTATTTTTAATTGCAATTAAATGTTACCTCTTTGCTAACTATTTTGAATAAATATTTAAATTTCAAATAAAAGATATTCCATTATTATTTACTCTAAATAGATATTCAATTTTGCAATTAAAAATGGTATTTTTTATTAATAGTTGAGGATAAATATTGTGCACGGAAAAGAAACTTTATTATTTTTATTTTCAAGATTAGGTTTTTGGAAAACTAAAAGAAAAATTTAAAAGAAGGAAAAAGAATAACGGGAAACACACAATAGCTATCAAAATATTTCTTTATTGCTCTACAAAAATATAATTGAAAAATGGATGTCAGGAAGAGGGTTTCTAAAGTATAGTAAATTCAAAACAATGGAAAGAAGAGAATAAAATAATACAAGGGAAAAGGGGAAAACCTTTAGCAAGAGATTTCCAAAATTAAGAATGGGAAAGAGACGAAAAAAGAAGAAAATCAGTTGGAAAGTGATTTCTAGGTTTTAAATCCTTCTTCCATTGTGTTTTAATTTCAAATATGGGAACAATTTACTATATTGTGGAAAACTAAAATTTCTTCTGTCGAATTCCTAATTGATTGTAGTCTTGCATTTAGTGAGTTTCTCTGTGGAAATTTGAACCAATATTGTACAAATATATATTCCTCCTATTCTTTTTATATAATTTTTTTTTTATATATATATATATAAATACATACATATATATTAATCTTGCATTTAGTGAGTTTCTCTGTGGAATTTTGAACCAAGATTGTACAAATATGTATTCCTCCTATTCTTTTTATATAAATTATATATATATATATATATATATATATAATTTATATATACTTGTATTTGCATGGCTACCGTAGAATTTGGAATTGAATTTCAATAAACTGGCCTGGAATCTACAAATTTTTCTTTTAAATTGAATTAATGATTTCAAAATGTAATAATTATACATATTTACATATATACTGAGCTGTATATATACATGTAAATATGTATTATTATCACTATAACTATGCTGGGCGTAATTGAAAAGATTAAAAACCTAAAATGAATTTATTAAGGAAAGCACTGTTTAATTGTTTGGGAGTTTATTTTTTTAATGCTTTGGGGAAAGGCTTTAAGCCTTCCCCTAGCCACGCCTCCCCTTTTGGGGAAGGATTCCTGTGGAGGCAACCACCCCTCCACAGGCCACGACCTGTGGAGAGGGCACTGCCCTCCACCGGCAGCGTACCCTCTTAGGGAAGGACGACAACCTATACCTAGGCCGAGCCTTGAAGATTTCTGTGTACCTTCCGTGTTTTCCCTGCGCGAAGTTTATTATTTCAGCTACATAAATTTAGGTATATATATATACATACATACACATAGTATAAGAGTATTTATTATTAAATTGTCACTATAGATTTTAAAAGAATAAATATTTACTTGGCTGAAAGATGTATATATTATTTCAATGCCATTGTGAATTTTTGAAAGTGTATATACATATTCAATTTCAAATAGACATATCGATCTGATAAAAATGTAAATGCTGTTGCTATAATAATGTTTTTGAGATGAAACTTTTTCAGTTGAGAATATGATTTATAGTATATTTATCTATATATATATATATGCATAAGCGTAGGAGAGCAAGATTTAAAATACAAAAGAATAGATGATAAAAATCTGACTTGCAATAATATATATTTCTGTTTTAAATGGAAATATATATTTTTCTATTAGTTTGATTAATTTCTGAATATGGTAGAAACATGTAAAATGAATGAATATATATATATATATATTATGCATATGCTTATACGTGAATGTGCAAATTTTACTCTTTAAAATGTATACATTTCAAGTTGGAAGTATTACTTCAAATTTACACAAACCTGTTATTTTTAGACTGTCACTAAAAAATGGAATATTGTATACTCTGTAACAAGTAGAAGAAAGAACATGTGCATTTATTTGCTTTTATCCGTTGCTGTGTAAATGAATGACTTAAATGAGTTCATGGTGAAATGTTAGACTTGATGTGGAAAATTGTCTTCTTGTGAGTTACTTTCTATGCAATCAAATAGCAAACTTTGGAAATGTAACTCTTTTCTGAAAGAATGCTTGAATTATTGAACTTTGTGCAAGTTGTAAGAACTATGCATTATCTACTATTTTTATTAATTGAACATAATGGTATGTTAAGTTGTATTCCTTGTGTCACTTTGGAAATTTAAAATATAGTATGATTTAGGGCTTTTTCCTGACATAAACATAGTTTTCTTTTAAATATTATAATCATTGCCCTATTATATAACTCTAATTTTATCTTTAGATAATAATTACCTACTTCTCCTTATGTCTTATTAATAATGTTCCACTCATAATTTGAATCTTGAAAGTTTATTTATGTCAATGTTACCAGCAATATTAGATAATAAAGGTTTCCAACAATATCAGCAGCTATAAATATAAATTGCATTGTTAAATGGACATATGTTGGTATGAAGTGGATACTTAATTTTTCCTTAGAGATAAAGGTTGACTCATGTAATCACCCCAAGGACCCTTGAATATCTATTTGTAAGAAGGGAGAGTTATATCACATTTGAGATCAATAGTTTCTTTTCTTTTACTTAATGTAGCCATTTGATAAATTTCATAGCTATAGTCTGGAACGTGACGAAGGTAAAGATGTCAGTAACCTATGATAGTATCTTGTTATCATCTATTTGAAACTCGTGTCATTTTTGTGTGCTTTTTGATGTGTAGTATATATATTAAGCTCAATCTTTGGAGGTCTTTATTTTTTTAATTTTTTTTACCTTACTTGAAAAGTATGTTTGAGTTGTGGTATTTGACTCGAATAGACAACTATGTGATTAGTTTGAAAGGTACAAATAACAACATTGCATCTATCATTAATTATTATATAAACAATGACTTGTCACTGTTTCTAGCTTAGTGCTTATAGAGACATGTCCTTTTGAAGTTGTAAATTAGAATTCTGAAATGAATATCTTGTAAACTGTATGCAAAATAGTGGGGTTATTATCTGACATGTTTATTCCCTAAAGATCTAGTTATAGATAAATGTTATGTAAAGTAACAAAGTGATCCTCTATACTTGATGACTTTATTAGTTAGAAATGTGTAATGAAGTTGTAAATGGTCATGTCAGTGAGATAGCTTGATCATTGCTAGTGATGCATCTTGTAACTAGTGAGGCATTTCATTAAGCCATTTTGGCACTTTTATGAGTTGTTTTTCACCCCTATGAGGCTTTTACTCTCATGAAAATATTTGTGTTATGGTTCTTTGTGGTTGCATTTATGATCTTGCTATTTCCTTGATTTGCATTACAACATTTGAATTTACAGGTATTGCTGAGATGATAATTCTTATGTAAACCTACATGGCTAAATCTAGTGAAGGCACAACCTTGTTTTGATATACTTTGATTCATTGATGTATGTTATTCCATTTGAATTTAGTGATGAAATTAATTTAATTTTTCCTCTTATTCCACACCTTTTTATAATAATTAAATTATTCTATTAAATCATTTTGGCAATTAAGGGTTATAATTAGTAAGTGAAATTTTTTGGACCTTACAAAAATCTAATGAACCTCTCCCATCACCTACATCATGCGAACCCTTGAAACCTCCTATTGCTTCCACCTTTCCATCTCTATATCTCTCTTTTCTATCCTCTGAGTAAGTAACACCAATAGGTTGCATCGCTTAACTCAAAATCCATCTATCTCCTATCAAGCCTAATCATGCTCATATAGGGTTGTATCCTATTATGTTCGCAAGTCCCCAAATCCAACACCATCTCCCTCATCCTCCTTTTATTGTTCCCCTAAAATCCACCCATAATAGCCTTTTCCCCTATCCATCTCCTCCATTGGCTCCACCTGCATTCCCATCCCCTCATCCCTTTCCCTCATCACAACCATCCCCATTGTCACCACCTCCACCTCTATCTCCTCTACCTACTATAACACCGCCACCATCCCCACCATCACCACCCCCATTCCCATCACCCCCTATAACTGTTCCCATCCTTTTCCTTTACCATCAAGCCCTATCTAGATCTCCCTCTTGTATTTGTTTACCAATCACGCCAAAACCTAGAATGATCAATCTGATAGTCCTATGAGTTTTCCATCATGTGTCAAACTTTGTGGTGGTACTTGAATCATCAATAGAAACTCATCAATCCCATTAAATTGGAGCTAGTGACTCAAACTTTGTGATATCATAGGTCCCCAATTTGCAATCTCCCTTTGGGTATGCAAAAAAAAGGCCTTACCTCCTAATGGATTCTATACCTCATCAAACTATTGTCGAACCTGTTGGCATATAGTTTTCATTGATGTCAAAAGAGAAAATCATGCAAAGGAGATTGTTGACATGATGGAAAGGGATAAATGTGAGAGCAATGCATCTGATGGAAAATTAGGTGGTAGAGTTGATATGGGTTTTTTGAGAGCATTCCAATGATGTTCTCGACAGGTCTAGTAAGTGAAGGATGCATCCAAGAATACATTATTTTTTCTCCCCGGTGATTCTAGGGTTTACAGATAAACCCTAATGCGTTTGCAGTCATGGAATCCTCAAAATGTTCTATTTCAATGATGACTTGTGTTTGGTGGTTGTAAGGAGCTTAAGTAATGTTTTAAGCTCATTATGTTCATCCCGTGATTGGCCCCTCACATCTTGGCAACCGGTTGAAAAAATTTGAGGTTAACTTCGGTGTGATTGACAATTTTTGGTGGGACTTGTCCTTGTGGTCGGTAAATTAGAGGTTTCCAAAAACTCATAACCCATGACTTGTGGTTCTAATGTTCTAGTCTTCCGTCATTGCAAACTATTGTAAGAAGAGCTTTATCGACATGACAAGAGCATATTAGCGGGACTTGCTCTGATGTCTCCTTGACAAACCAATGACCAACCCATTGGTGAGACAATCTGGTATCACTAGGACCTTGAAGAGGGTCTTCAATAGAGTGATGGGAGAGTGTGAGGCTGACAGTGTAATGAACCCTTTCTCAAGGAAACATTTCAACCTGAATCTTGCACTCAAAGGGGTTTCTCAAGGGGACATTAGACGTGTTAGTGAAAAAATGAGTTTCAGTGATAATATCTAATATGATCAAAGATGATATAAATATTTCGTCTTGTCAAAGGGTTACTTGTTCCTTCCCTATCACTCCTATGAATTATTCTTCCATATAATTTCATGAGTTCATTACGTAGATATTAAACGTCTATCAAGATCCTAAAGACTATGTTTGAATACACCAATTATCCTAATAGAGTCATTGTTAATTATAAGTCTTAGTTGCTCCAAGCATCATCATTGGATAATCTGTATTTATACTATATCATATTATTGTATATGTTATATGTATATATTGTATCTGCTCATCATTTATGATGTATCTATGAGTATATATATATATACACATATATAGTTTATAAGTACACATATATGTCATCTACAAACCATAGTTGTGATAAGCTTGTTACAAAAACTAATAAATATAAATCACAAGCGTGATAGAGTAATGATGTAACCATAGATTCAATAACTATGGAATTACATACATCAGTCTCTACATGCCATATTTCTATTTGTAATTCCCTGTTTCTCCTCTTAGAATATATTTAGACATCCTTCCCAAATCGATGACTCACACGTATATATGTCTTACCCTGATCTCCTCCTTATGTTCGCAAGCTAAAACCCATAGATATTTATCCTTTATGCTTTCTTCATACTGGGTAAGTTCTTCTACCGACAGTAGCAACTGTGACAGTGTTATCTAAGGATGATGGTAATAACGGGTACTAGACCCAAGTCTTCCACTATGCTCACGCATCCCTGATGTGATCATGTTATCTACAATGGGAATTGATACCTGAAATCACAACAGTTATTCCACAACTATCTATTCCTTAATGTGCATCGCTCCTATACACTACAGATACCCCAAATCTTTTCACGTGTGGCAATACACTTTATAACTACTGGCCATTGAAGTTGAAATGTTGAGGACCATTCGCTGGTCATATAAATCCACTGCCGTCAAATACAAGTTTCCCTCATAGAGTCTTGTCTAGTTCGAATTGAATACTTATCTCTTGTTGTGATATAGATTTTATTTGTCCTCAAATGTTAGATTTCTCCCTCCAGCTTGTAGGTGTCTAAATACCTGAATGTTCCACAACTGACTCGCAACCAATTGGGGATGTCAATGGTTCTTTGGAATGCCTTTGCTTCATTTAGAGGTCAGTATTCCTCTCCAGTTATGTTCTTCTCTCCACTGTCGCCTCCTATTCCACCTTAAATCCATGTTGGAAGGTCGCGACCTTTGCTTGAGTCACGCCTTTGTGAAGGAGAAGTCACTTGGCTTAATAACATCGGTGGTGATTTATTATTTCGATCTTATATTTGGTTACAATATTTAATTACTCTTCCTTATTAAATTTGACAATTATAATATCATTATGATGTTTATAATTAAACTAATATTATATTTTGGGGATTATATAATTATATTTAATATTGATAATATAATAATTATAATCATGAAATGATATTAATTTTTTAAGATTAAATATATATTTTTTCTATTTTAATGACACAATTTTGGGGACATGACAGACAGTAGGACCCTATAAGGTAAGGATGACGTTTGTTAGTGTTATAGTTAGAAAATGAATGAAAGAAAAACATGTGGTAGGAAGCGACAATGGATGGTGACATGTGGTGACATGATGGCATGGGGACCACTTATCTATAGCAAAAAATGTCATCGATGTGACAATGCCATATCGATGAGAGTGGAGTTGATGTCTCTTCGATAGCTTGATGGATATCTCAATGGAGTGACATTGGTGTACCGATAGGAGTCTGGAAGTTGTCTCTTTGACAGAGCGATAAGCTAAGTGGGACCCAACATGATGGTGATGATGGTGGATCGTGACAAAGGCTGACAGGTGGCAAAGAGAGATTACTCATTATGCTAATTCACATTAGTGTTGCGAATTAGGTGGCGATGACATGGAGGAAAGATGGCATGTGGGCCCATGTACTTGAAGGTAGTTCATTTCAAAGATAACAATAGACATTGGTGAGACTGTGGTATGTCTCTCTTTGATAGAGCGATATGATAGATCAACGAAGGAGATTTGAAGGACTGTTTATCAAACGGTTGTGTTTTAAATTTGTGATGATAAATAATAGACACAGGATTGAGGCACCAAGGGAAAAGATCAACGACCCAAATTTAAACGAGGTATTCATGAACAACTAACTGTGTGTAAATAGGGTTCCGTCTGCAAACCAACATAGAGAAAGAAATTAATTGATCCAACTGAACTAGTGACCGATGTAAATGAAGATTTGATCTTTAAGGAAGTGAAACAAATTGTAGATGTGATCAAGATCAAATCAGATTGAATGAATAAGAGAATGCATATATAATTCTAGGGTTTGACAGAGAATGAATGAAGGAAAATTATCTGTAACATAATTAAATGTTGGGCGACTCGATACAAGATATGGAAATATCTAGTAAACTCTATCAAATATCTTAATTATGAGATGAACAGTGGTGTGTGTGGCTCGAGGTAAAGGAAGCTTGTTGGTGAAGTTAGTATGTGATGAAAACCCTAACAGTAAGCTAGAGATGATCCAGACGGTAGAGAGAATCTTGAGGCAAAGATAGCAGGTCAATGGAGAAAGAAGACAATTAGATATTGTCAAAATTTTGTATCAATTGATGAGAAAGGTGATGTAGTAAGTTTTCAAGAAAGAGAGAGTGATGTGAAACATACATTGAATGCATTTGTAAAGTCCTAGACTGTAATATAGAATATCATCTAGGTTTTCATTCAACAGAGGGTAGATGTATGAGACACTGCAGAAAGGGAAAGGTGTGCAACACAACAAGATAAAATAGTGAGTGTTCTATCTGTAGAGGAGAGTGTAGTGCAAAAGTATATGTTGTTGAGAGTGCAACTTCAACAATAGAGTGTGAGTTGCAAAAAGTGAAACAATGTACTAAATGTAATGATGCATGATCAGGTTTTGTAGAAACAAGTCTTATGCATACTTGTTTTTGTTATCATAGAGGTGGTTGCCTCATTGTATTGAGTTGTAGCTCAAACTAGGGTGTTGTAGCATCCTTGAAGTTGTAGCTTCTAAAGTAGGGAGTTGCTTCCTTGGAGTTGTAGCTCCTAAATCAGGGTGTTGAAGCTTCCTTGGGTTGTAGCCCTAAACATTGTAACATAGATTTCATTTGTGACATTGGATTTGAGTAGTAGCCTCAAGCAACTTTTGTCATCATGGTTTTTATCCATTTTGGGTTTTCCACGTATATCTGGTGTTGTGAGTTGTGGTTTGATATGCATGTGATTGTTATATTGGTTTATATTTTAATCTGCACATTTGGGTTGTAAGATTGAAATTGAAAATAGGTTTTCAAGTCTAAAAGTTTTAATATCTACTAATTCACCCCCCTCTCAGTAGATCATTATGTTCAAACAATTGGTATCAGAGCACTAGGTTCCCTAGGAGAAGCTTAATCAGCTTAGGTAGATCTTGGATAGGTGAACACGATGGCATGTTAGGAAGGTTCAAGCAAGCCACCTAGATTTGATGGAACACATTATGCTAAGTGGAGCTCTTTAATGGAAGGATACTTAGTTTCTCTTGGTACTAAAGTTTGGATATATATCGAGACCAAATATACTATTCCTACTACTATTCCTACTGATCCTGCAGGAAAGAAGGATTACGAGAACAATAAGAAAGCTTGGTTTACCATTATGAACAATTTGTCTAATTCTGTACATGGAAAATTTATACATTGTAAAACTGCTTATGATGTCTGGGAAAAATTGAAGAAGATCTATGAAGGTGATACCAAAGTGAAGTTGGAAAAGTTACAAGTTTTGAGAGAAAAATTTGAAGGCTTGAAGATGAATGAAGAAAAGAAGATTGCAGACTATCTTTAGAGAGTTGATGATGTGGTAAATGCCATTAAAGGATATGGTGTATAATTGAAAGAAGAAAATGTGTTGAAAGTTCTTAGGTCTATGACAACTAAATATGATTCCAATATTTTTGCTATCGAAGAAGGAAGAGAAATTGATAAACGTACTCTTGATGAAGTGCATGGCATAATTACTGCATATGAGATGAGAATGCTAGATGCTGAGTCATCTAGGAGAGAAGTTGCATTTAAGGTTGTCAAGAAAGAAAAAGATGAAGCTGATAAGAAAGACAAAGTTGCTATCATTGCATCTGATCATGAAGAAACCGATGAGGAAGAAGAAAACTCTATAAGAAGATTGAGGAGAGGATTTGACAAGTATAAAGGTAAGCCCCCTTTCGAGTGTTTTAATTGTGGTAGAATAGGTCATTTTGCTTCAAAGTGTCCATATGGTAAAGAGGACAATTCCAAGCAAGAAGAAAATAACACAAAGAAGAAAATAGTTTATCCAAAAAGGAAGAACTTTGGAAAGAAGAAGAAGAGTCTGTACATCAATAAAGAAAGTGAAGCATTTGATGCTAGTGATATTTTAGAAGAGGATCAAGACTGTGCCCTTGTAATGAGAGAAGATAGAAGAGAATTTCTATTTATGGATAAAGAAACTAAGGATAAAAAAGATGAACAAATTGAGGACTCACATGAAGGAGAAGAGGAGGTAGTTGTTGATCTTGAAGGAGAATTAACTAGTGCTCTTGAAGATCTTGATGAACTAAGAGAAATTTGATGATCTTCAAAGAGAAAACAAGAAACTGAAAAAGAATGCTCAAAAGGAGACTGGCATATTAACTCAAGAACTTGAGGAATCCAATAAGGTGATAGTTGGTCTGAAAGTTCATGTAGAAGAGCTCAAAAGAGTTGAAGATGTTATGAAATCTAAATTGAAATCTGAGATGGATAGATGCTCGAAACTCGAGGCAGAAATAGTTTCCTTAAGAAAAGAATTGGAGAAATCTAATGAGTAGATCAATAAAGGTCTGAAGTTAAAAGGTGGTCTTAATATTCTAGATGAATTGCTAAGTACACAAAATCCAGCTAATATAGAAAAATTAGGCTTGGGACTTGAAAAAGGAAAAAGTTCATTTGTTGATACTTTTACAAAGCTCTATGAAAGATTTAGAGTAGAAGAAAAATTAGTCCCCAATGGTGAAAAATATGACAAAGGAGAAGCCTCTGAAGGTGAAAAGAAGTCAGCTGTGGTTAAGAAATCTGATAAAGAGAAGAAACTAGGTGAAGACAAAAAAGTTAACAAGATAGCCCCTAATTGAAAAAAGAAGCAGAGTACTAAGAGAAGAGACAATGATGGTTTCACAAGAGTACACTATCCAAGGAGACCTAGACAAAGAAGATCTCTTCATCTAGTGGAAGGAAACTCCATGACTAGGTACTCATCATACTTCAATGGGTATTTGTATACTTGTAATAATTTTGGTCATAGGGCTAGAAAATGTATAGTCATTCCAAGGAAGAATACAAATTTTGTGAGCAAGAATCCATTTGCTCCCTTGGTTGACATAAATATAGTTTTTTATAATTGTAAAGGTTACTTAATAGAAGTTTAATATATATTGGACCCTGTGTTGGTGGATGTAGCCCAGTTTTGGGTGAACCACATTAAATCTTTGTGTTCTTTTGTTGTCTAGAATTTTTCTGTGTTTTATTTCTCTGTTTTATTGATCAAATCTGAATTTAACTGTTTGAGATATACCTTCTAACCCTAACAAGTGATATCAAAGCTAGTTGTGTTCATTTATCATTTGCAGGAAGGTCTCATTGTTGAGTGGGAGTCTCATGGTTGATTGGGAGTTATGGAAGATAAGGGTAAGTTGAAGGTAGAAAAATTCAATGGGTATAAATTTTAGTTATGGAAGATGTAGATGGAGGAATATCTTTATTAGAAGGATTTATGGCAGCCATTGGAAGGGAAAGCCAAGAAACCCCCGGCTATGTCTGATGAGGACTGGGATTTTCTAGATAGAAAGGCACTTGGAAGTATTCGTTTATGACTGGCATAATTGGTGATGTTTAATATTTCAAAAGAAAAGACAACTGAAGATTTGATGAAGACCTTGGCGAAGTTATATGAAAAGCCTTATGCTTTGAATAAGGTATTTCTTACAAATTTTTTATTTAATATGAAAATGGTAGAAGGTGGGTTAGTTGCTGATCATTTAAATGAGTTTAATACAGTTACCAGTCAATTGACTTCTGTTAATGTAAAATTTGATGAAGAAGTTAGGGCTCTTTTGATTATGTGTTCTTTGCTTGAAAGTTGGAATAGCTTGGTAATGGTGGTTAGTAATTTTGTTTCTAGTTCAAATACACTGAAATTTGATGATGTTGTTGGTGTTATTTTGAGTGAGGAAATTCGTAGGAAAAGCTCAGGTGGTGCATCCACATCAGACAATGTTTTGAATGTAGAAAGTAGGTGAAAAACAAAGGAGAGAGGAAATAATTTTGGAGGTCATGGGAAGTCATGAGGAAAATCAAATGACAAGAGGTCTCGATCTAGAGATAAGAAGGATTGTTGGTATTGTGGTAAGTCGGGTCTTTTAAAGAAAGATTGTTGGTCTCAGAAAAATAGAGACAAAAATGAAGGAAATAAAGAGGCAACTGTGGTAATTAATAAATCTGATGAGGTTGCTTTGATTCTTTCCCTTGATAATGTTGATGATTCTTGGGTGTTAGATTCACGGGCTTCATTTCATGCTACGCCCAATAGAAGTTATTTTCTTGATTATGTCCAAGGGGATTTTGGGTTGGTTTATTTGGGAGATAATGAACCTTTATAGATTTTTGGAAAGGGAAGAATCAAGATTAAGTTGTAGAATGAGAATCATTGACTACTACATGAGGTAAGACATGTTCCAAGGTTAAGCAAATATTTAATTTCAACAGGGCAACTAGATGATGAAGGTTGTGTTGTTACATTTAGTGATAAAAATTGGAAGGTTATAAAAGATGCCTTCGTGGTAGCAAAAGGTGTGAAAGTAGGCACCTTATATATTTTTGTATAGGTCATAGTGTTCCTTCTACTTTAGCTATTGCAGATAAAATCAATGTTTAGAAATAGTTGTTGCAGTTCAGCAGGTAAAAAATAAGACAGTTGTTGTGGATTATGAATCAACACTGTGGCAAAATAGACTTGGGCATATGAGTGCAAAAGGTATGAAAATACTTCATTCAAAGAATGTTTTACCAAGTCTTAAATGTGTTAGTATGAATTTTTGTGAAATTTGTGTGTATGGAAAACAAAAGAGAGTTAGTTTTCTCAAAGATGGAAAGCAAAAGAAAGATGGGAAATTGGAGCTTGTGCATATGGATGTATGTGGACCAACTCAGGGATCTTCTCTCGGTGGCTCTCGATATTATGTTACATTCATAGATGATGCAACAAGGAATGTATGAATTTATTTCCTTAGGTAGAAATATGATGTATTTGAAACTTTTAAAAAATGGAGAAACTTGGTTGAGAATGAGACGGGTAAAAAGTTAAAATGTCTCAAATCTGATAATGGTGGCGAGTATTGCATAAAAGAGTTTAAAGATTATTGTTCCTCTAATGGTATTCGTAGGAAGAAAATGGTTCCAAGGACTCCATAGGAAAATAGAGTGGCTAAGCACATGAATAGAACAATAATGGAGCATGCACGAACTATGACATTGCATGTTGGGTTGCCTTTAAGCATGTGGGTAGACCTGCTGTAAACACTGCTATTTATTTAATTAATAGAGGTCCCTCTAATCTTTTGGGTTGTGGTATTCCAGAGGAAGCATGAACATGTAAGAAGGTGAGTTATTCTTTTCTCAAAACCTTCGGTTGTGAAGCATCTGCACATGTAGATTCAAAAAATAGAACCAAACTTGATGATAAATCAAAAAAATGTATATTTGTTGGATATGACATTGATGAATTTGGTTATAGGATTTGAGATTTTGAAAATAAAAAAATCATAAGTAGGGATGTCATATTCAATGAGAAATTATTGTACAAAGATCAGTTGCAACGGCATGAGAAGAAAGAAAATGATTATGTAGTGTTGGATGACACTTCAAGTAGCGATGTTCCAGTGGTTCTTCATGCTCCCCAACAATAGAAACAACAAATACCACAAACTACAATGAATGTTAGATGATCTTCAAGGATAATTATACCACCAAAAATATTTTCTCCCTCTTTGTATTCTATTTTATTAACTATCACTGGTGAACCAGAATGCTATGACGAAGCTATACAGGTGGATGCCAATATTTAGTGGAAGCATGAAATGGAAGAAGAAATGGACTCCTTGCTGAAAAATCAGACTTGGGAATAATGTAAGTTGCCTGCAAGTAAAAATACTTTACCAAATAAATGGGTTTATAGGCTGAAAGAGGAAGATTGAGGTAAGAAAATATTTAAAGCCAGGTTAGTTGTAAAGGGATTTACACATAAAAGGCATTGATTTTGATGAAATCTTTTTTTCGATTGTTAAAATGACTTCTATTCGTATTGTTTTAAGTGTTGTGGCTACTGAATATTTGTATTTAGAACAACTTGATGTTAAAACTGCCTTTCTCCATGGTGATTTGGAAGAGGAAATATATATGGAACAACCACAAGGATTTGAGGTCAAAGGTAAGGAGAAACTAGTGTATAGATTGAAGAAAAGTTTATATGGTTTGAAGCAAGCACCTCGACAATGATATATTAAATTTGATAGTCTTATGATTGAGCAAGGCTACAACTGGTGTAATTCAAACCATTGTGTTTACTTTAGAGGTTAGATGATGATAGCTATATTATTTTATGTTTATATGTTGATGATATGCTTATAGTGGGGTCTAACATGGATCACATAAAGGAGTTAAAATAAAAATTAGAAAATTCATTTACTATGAAGGATTTGGGGGCAACAAAACAAATCCTTGGTATGAGGATTACAAGAGTTAAGAAAAAAAATATGTTTTTTTTTTCTTAGGCTAATTATATTGATAAGGTGTTGCAGAGATTGCATATGGAGGATGAAAAAACTATCAACACACCTTTGCCCAGTCATGTCAAATTGACTAAGGATATGTTTCCAAATACACAAGAAGGGGAAGAAAAAATGTCCAAGGTATTGTTGATGGTGTTTTCTGCACAACAACAACTCAGAAAGAATGTGATATTCTATCTATCTTAAAAGGTAAATCTCTATCAAAAAGCCTCAAGAGATAACCCCTAGGTCTCTAATGTTAGGTCTTGACAATAGATAAACAACTCAGTGATAAATGTGAAAATGCTGGTAATCACAAAGGGACCTTACTACAAGCAAGTATTGAATCCTTTAGTTTATTAGATCTAGCAATATGGTGATACTTCAATCCTAAAACTAACTTAGGTGATAAATTAAATAACAAAAGATATAAGGTTTCAAAGAGATTCCTAAATGTAACACTAAACCTAAGATTAACAATGCAAATGAAAAACACTTGAAATGGACCAATCCCTCAAAAACTGATTTCTACTTGACCCAGATGGCTCTGCAATCTTATAGATATAGTGCAATCTTCTAAGGCCTTACAGATTTTTAGATCATGAACATTCATTCAAACAACCCTATTGCAAGCAAAATGAATAAACCTTCACAATTGAACTAAGCTTAATGAATATGAAAGTCTAGGCTAACTTTGCAAAGCAACTAACAATCAGTTGGTTGCAAAAAGTATGGACCAGAGATTGCTGCAACACTTCAAGTACTAAATCATAAACACTATCAATTTATCTAACATTAAACCTAACACATCTATCAAATAACTTAAGCAATTCCAAAGATAGAATCACAAGAACCATGCCAGATAAAATTCAACACAAGAAAGGCACCAAATCACAATGTCTTCACTTGCATTAAATTACCCAAAGTAGCAACAATTCCAGTATTTTGTTACAACACTTACTTGCTTGAAAAAAAAACTAACTCCTAACTCTAGCTCTTGCTATACTCCTTAATTCCCTCCAAGAAAAACTATCTAGCCCTTACAAATGAGGAAAAATGCCATATTAATAGAAACCCCCAAGATATGTCGGCTTAGTTAGGGTTTACAATAATAATTGGCCATAAAACAAGTCGGCCCAAGGAGAATTCAAAATAAACAAAGTGGGCATTAAATGCAACCACTCCATCTAGGTTGGCCTGGGGTCTTCAACAAAATTCGGTCCAATGCATGTGAAGAAAGAGGAGAAATAATGGGAAGCAAAAATTCCAATGTAGCCTTGCATTAACTGCTTCCCCTTGTATCTTTATTTCGCTCCACCCTATCATGCACCATCAAAAGTACCCTATCCAAGTTGGCTATAGGTGGCAAAGGTAAAACCTTAAGTCTCTTCTCAATAGATTTAATATTTTCCCTTAACTGTTCCACCGACTTATCCCACTCAACCTTGTTGGATTGATATTTATCAATAACTGCAATATAGGTGGCCGCATCATCCAACTGATGTTCAGTAACTAGATCTTCATTGATTGGAGAATTTACATCCTGCCACCATTTTCTCAACTGTTCTAAGCTCAAATGCTTTGGTGCAAAATTCTTTCTCCCTATCATCACTTCAAAGAAGGAAATGCATCTATTATAGATATCTGTCAGGGTGTCTTCAATTTTCCTCCTCTTCTTATGTACCTTCTTCAAAACCTTTTTCCTTATTTTCAAAGTTTCAAACCATTCCCAAGGTTCTGCTGCTCTGGAGGAAGGGAGAATTCCATCACTTACCAACTTATCCTCAGTATACTCCATGATGGTCTTGGTCTTTTGCAACAGGAGATCTGTATCTCCCTTATCTTGAGCTAATACATCTTTCAACCAATTTATCGACCTCATTGCATCTCCTCTAGTTGAAAGGATGTCTTTGATAGCATTATCCCCCTTAATTTGCACCCCCTATAACCAATTTTCTGTGGCAAGAGTAGTGGTCTTCATCTTCTCCAGCTCTGTTATGGTCTCTTGTGGTAGGAAAATCACAACAAAAGATGAGGAGCTAATAGATTGCAAGGGATTCATCAAGTCTTGCAAGTACTTTAATTTCTCATTCTCCTTTAGTTCTTGCTTAGTCTGCACTTCCTTTCTCAACCTGCCTAGGATCACCGCACTAGAGCCTTCATAATCTTCAATATCCTGCTCCGTAGAAGTAGGCCCAAGGTTGATGGTCTATACATTGTAATCCTCTCCAGTTACATCATCTATGTTCTTATCCGAAGCAGGAGTAGCAATGTGGACTACCTTGTTGTTGGCCTCATCTCTTTCAATCCTGGAAATAACCTTGGATTTCTTCTTACCTTTTCCCTTTCCTATGTTTTCCAATAGCTCATCCCAATTGGGAGGGGTGTCATCCATGGAAATTTGTTTTCTCTTCAATTCCCTATCCAACCAACCTGGAGCAATAGATTCTGACTGTGCTTTACTTTGTCCAACTTCATCTTGTTGGTCCTTAGGCGCATCTTCATTCAAATCCTGCTTCTCAGGAATCTCCTCACTTATCCTCCTTTTCTTTATCACGCTCTTCTTCTTCATGTACTGGTGATGGAGTCTTAACTGGTACTTCCTCTCTTTGAGGAGGTCTAACTTCTTTAGTTCCAATAGGTGAATCCTCATATGTGACCAAGGGAGACTACATCACCCTCTCTATTTTTTCATCAACACTAAAGAGGTCACCCTCTTGAAATTCTTCTCCTTTTGTATCTTGGTGACCTTCTTCTTCCTTGGATCCACCTGGTTCATCGTGAGCTTCATGGGAAGAAGGGATATCATCCTGTTGTTTTGCATCAGGAGTGACTGGAGGGAGATCCTTGCTTGGAACACTGTCCTTAGGAGAATGGGTTCTTGATTTCCTTGTGTACACTTGTGTCCTTTCTCCTGAGCTCTCCACATTTATCATAGGTAGGCCAACTTCCTCCCCTGCCTTGGAGCTTTCCTTTTCCTTCTGTGATAATCTCACCACTCTCCTTCTCTTTAGCACAGGGACACCAACCTCTTTGTCCTCTTTTTCAGTTTCATATTTTTCTGACTTCCTCATTCTTGAAGCATGTTTCCTCTTCTTTGCAATTGGCTTCCTTTGTTTTTCTGCTTCCTATTCTTCCTTAGCCTAAGCATCTTTAATTTTGAACTTGAAAGGAGAACTCACCTTGCCCTTACCCTTAGGATCCTGCTCAGCTGACTCCTTAGAAGTGGAATGAGACTCCAAGTCTTCCATTAAATCATAGGTGCATTTCACACCTTCACTTTCCAGCTCCCACATCTTATTCTTGAGCCACAACTTAGTATACGTAATGACCAGGGTCATAAGTTGTTCCAGTTATGTTTTCTCCTCTTCTAACCAATCTATTTCTCCAACTAGCTTGTCCTTCACTGCCTCATAAGCATGGCCCTGGATCAGATCTCCATCCTCTTCAACTTGGTCTGGGATGGCCTTCACATTGTAAAGTCAGACCAAGTTAACAGGCAACCTGGAAAACTTCTTCTTTCTAATCTCAAATTCATCACTACAATTGGCCCAATAGTCTTCCATATCATCCTCGTGGCTATATTCTCTATTGGCTTTCTTTTGTGCTTCGCCAGTTCTATCAAACCTGGATCTCTTGGAATGAAAGGATAACCCAAGAGTGCTTATTTCTTCCTCAAAAACATTGGCCGAATTAATAGAAGGACATGCCTCACTAGTTCCTATCTTCAAAGGGAAGTCACCACCAAATCCAGTCTTATGCTTATCCTTTTTCATAATGGCATCAAAGTCACAAAATTTCCTTGTGACTTCCAAGAGTATGATATGGTCTGTTGGGTACCTTGGAAGTCGATATGGAGCCCTTTGACGTCCATTTATCCTTATGTATGAGAAGGTGGGAAATTGTATGAACCAAGCCCCATACCTTTTGATTAGTTCCTTGGCCTGGTCAGATATCCTCACATGCTTTGCACCTTGCAATAATCTGGTGATGTACATGGTGAATGCATCATTCACCCTCTTGTAGATTGAGTTGCCCAGATGCAGCTATGGATAAACCTCATAGATGACATCCTGACCAAACACACCTCTTGTACTTAGGCCCTTGTATGGGTGGAATCTTGCAAGCGCATAGACTGAGTAGGAAGTCATTGTGAAGGTCTTTGTTTGCAATACATTGCACATATTCTCACGAATCATAGCAGTTATAACACCTGCCCAATGATAGTTAATATTCTGCTCCATCCTTACGATGACATGGAGCATCCAATTACATTCCAACACTCTTTGACCCTACCACCCTACTAAGAAGAGTGATAGCATCATAGTACTCCTTGAATTTTGCTCTGAATAGCTGTTTGGGAAGCTTGGAGTAGTGAGACTTAGGCCTCTCCAACCATGAGTTGATGACCTGCTGAGATTTGATAGTATGCTCCTCATAGAATTTCCTTGCCATATCCATATCAAAAGCCACCACATGAGATCTGTCTGGCATGTCAAAGGTCTGGGCTATGGACATAGGATTCAAATTTGCTACAATTCTCCCTTGAGGGCTAACTATCCTCTATGTA
The DNA here is from genome assembly GCA_007258455.2 of Sequoia sempervirens. Classification (NCBI taxonomy): domain Eukaryota; kingdom Viridiplantae; phylum Streptophyta; class Pinopsida; order Cupressales; family Cupressaceae; genus Sequoia; species Sequoia sempervirens. The sequence goes on from VDFB02256132.1 coordinate 109,519,160, forward strand.
CCCTTATCATAGTGTCAGGCACACTCAAGAACCAATTCATAACATTGCACCGTGGGAGGGAATCTAGCCACATGCGCCAATCCTGATTCCAATGTTCTTCTAGCCAACAAAGGAAGGTTCTGTTCTTCCATCCTGGTCTTGAACTCCTCATATTCCCATAGTCCAACATTTGTATCAGTTACCTCTGACCAGACAGAAGTAAGCTTGCTCTCCAGAATTCTACTCTTGATGTCCATTTTGATTCTTTCTGCTTCAAACACAGAAGACCCTTTTGTACTTGGATCCATCACTTTACTCCTAGCTCCACTTGTCACTGCCTTGCTTGACTCAGCCTACACTTAACGAAGAAGCCATAGTAAAGATCACATGGAAACCAAGTTAAATCAATCATAAACAACATAATATCATTAAAATGAAATCCAAATAAGCAAGATTTCATTAATTATTATAAAAAATGATCATATCAAAGTTTGGGTTTCAAGTCATCTCGCGAAATCCAAGCCAGAGAGGAATTTTGGAAAATTCCCAGCCAGACGGATTCTAGCGAAGTAAACATGAAAGCCCCCAAGATAACTATTTGATCCATTATCATACCAAAGAAACAACATGAGACATCTTAAAATAGCTCAAGTTAATCATAAAATTCAGTTAATAAGTCATTCCATCTCATAATCCTTCGTTTTCAACAAAGTTTCAGAGAATTTCGCCCAGGACGAAATTCTGCAAAAATAGAAATAGTCTACAAATTTAGGAAAAACGACAGGACAAAGGATTTTCGAAAAAATCCGGATAGAACGGAAATCCGCAGGGAAGATGAAACTCCGAAAAATTGCGAGTTTTGGGAAAATAGGGAGAAAACGAAATGTTGGGGAATTTCTCCAGGAGAGGAATTCCACAAAGATCTTGAAACGCCGAATACCATCGTTTTCATCCAGCTTCACTCAAATTGATCGAATGATCATGAATTTGAGGACCTTGGGCCATAAATCGATTTGATTTGAGCCCCCCATAGATCATCCTTGAATTCTAGGCTCACTTGAAAGCAAATCACGAGGAAATGACGATGCCCTAGGCATAAAACCCTAAAAATCTGCCATTGAAAACACAGGGAAAGCTTGGGGTTCAGGTTAACTCAACTGCTAGGTTCTCACAAGATTATTTACGCCCCACCAACAAGCTACCTTCTAATGTGAATGAAAGAGTGAACTTGAAACTTACTCGAGAAACCATAAATCAGACTATATCAAGCAACCCAAGCCACAAAATGCCCAAACATACAAGAATTCAAACTCCAAGCAAATCTAGAACGCTAGAGGACCACTCACATTCATTAATCAAAAGCAAGGCAACATGTACATACCATTTGATGAAGTGGAGATCTATTTCAACAATAACAAATGACTGTTTATTGGTGCTCAACAAAGGACAACAACGATAATGCCCAGGAAATCACCACCAAATTCAACAACTTGCAAACCCGACGCTCCAAATCGAGTCAAACACCTCAAGATTAAGCTCCTCAACTCAATTGAATGCAAATGATAAAGAATAATGGCAAGAAAATCCCCAAAGATCAACTAAATACATCCCTCACAAGTTGTACAAATGACATTAATGCAATCAACAAGACATCCAGACAAAACCCAAAAATCTGACAGGACGACGGATATTCAGAGAAATCTGACCAACATGGAATTCCGCAAAGGTCAGAATTTCCGAACCACAGTGCAAGCAAATAGAACCGGGTTTAGAGAATGTCCAGGGAATTCCGCCAAGAGTGGATTTTCCCGAAAGTAGCCAAAAACCCAAAAATTGCTCAAAACATTAGATTTTCAAAGTGCTTCCTAGAAGGGGGGCATTTGCACAAATGAGATAAGCATTCAAGCACGTGAAAAGCTAACAAAACCTCAACATAACAAGGGCCAAAAAAATAAAAGCGAAAGCAAAAGAGGGTCCCTGCTTTCAGCAGGGCATGTGTGCAAAAACTGCACAATAGGAATTATATGCTTCATCTATAGGTAGTTTAATGTATGCCATGGTATGCAGAAGACCAAATATTGCTTGTTGTAGGAGTTGTTAATAGATATATGAGTAATCCTGGAGTTGAGCATTGGAATGTGGTAAAATGGATTCTTAGGTATTTGAGAGGTACATCTAATAAAATTTTATGTTTTGGAGGGTCTAATACTAATTTAGAAGGCTATGCTGACTCATATTTCGAAGGGAATATTGATACCAGGGAGTACCACAGGTTATGTATTTACAGTTGGTGGAATAACAGTGAGTTGGATTTCTCAGTTGTATAAAGTAGTTTATTTATCCACCATGAAGGAAAAGTATGTAGCTACAATAGAGGCGGAAAAAGAGAATCTATGGCTGCAATTTTTCATGGAAGAGTTGGAAAAACAACAGGCTGAAAGTTACTTGTTTATGGGCAATAGAGTTCTATACATCTTGCAAAGAATTCTGCTTTACACTCTAAAACCAAACACATACAACTGAGATATCATTTCATTCGATTGGTATTGGAGGATGGATAGGTAAAGCTAGAAAAGATACATATAGATGACAATCCAATATATATGTTTTCGATGGCGGTGACAAGGGAGAAGTTGAGCTCCTCTTTAGCTTAGGTTGGATTCAAGGTTGAATTCAAGAAAAACATATTAGCAAGGTCTAAGGTGTTGATTTCTAGTGGGAGTTGTAGGGGCAATAGTGTTTTGATTAGTCTCCAAGTGGGAGATGGTATGGAGTGGAGTCCGATCAGTCTCCAAGTGGGAGATTGTTGTGTTATGGAGACCAATTAGACTTAGATAAAATCTTCATATTATATTTTTTACTAAACAATTTTCTGCACTTATTAAATATTTATGCCACACTTGTATCTAAAAGGTGGTTACAACCAAATATTAAATGTTGGAAGTGATTAGTTATAGCTGGAAGTAATTAGGTACAATATTTTAATATAAAGTCAAAAGACAGCTGAAAATATTAAATGTAGCCACCCAAAGAAAATATTTTATTGGGTGCATGAGGCACAACCAATGGCCACACTTCATTGGTAATTAATGAGACATGTGTGGTAGCATATTAGAACACTCATTAATGAGTTTTGAGGGTAGCATGTCATGAAAAATGCAAGAGAAGTTGCAGGTACCTGTAGTCATGGCTGTGTAAAACGTGGATAAAAATGTTGCTACAGGTTGCAGTGGTTGTTTCATGTTTTTTAAAGGTTATTTACTGGAAGTTTAATATATATTGGACCCTGTGTTGGTGGATGTAGCTTGGTTTCAGGTGAACCACATTGAATCTTTGTGTTCTTATTTTGTTGTCTAGAATTTCTGTGTGTTTTATTTCTTTATTTTATTGATCAAATCTACATTTAACTATTTGAAATCTACCTTCTAACCCTAACATACTTGTTCATTTGTGAGGCTAGATTTGGACAATAGATCCAATCAACTTTTCTTAGCATGATTTTCCCCTATGGGGTTTTCTATGCATATCTGGTGTCAAATATTGGTGTGAATATAAAGTCTTGTACCTAGTAATTTATCTTGCTAAGGACTTATGGGACTTATTCACATGTTAAGTTTACTTAGGATATAAGATTATTTCTAGAAGTCTTAGTTGGATTTTCTAGAACTTATCTTATCTAGATTTTATGCTAATTCCTATGTAGATAGTTTGTTAGTTGTCTCATGTCATAGGATTAAGACACATGTCACAATCATGTTCAATCCTATTCCTCACCTTTCGTATTTAAGGAAGGTCATTGTACTCATATGTAATATACTTCATACCTCATCATCATTTTGATAGGTCTTAATATCAAGCAACTCCTATTCTTGAATTCTCTCTTGTAAAAGGTTTTCACTATTTTTGCAGCTGGTCTTGGGTATTGAGCTAATCTTCAACTCTTACATGGTATTAGAGCCAAGCATTACAAAAGCCTTCTTAGATATGAGGGTTGAGCTATTGATAGTGAGAGATCTAGGTTATTTTTAGTAAGGTTGAGTATGCTCTTCCCTTGCACCATATGTTGAACTTGGGAATTAGAAAAAGAAAAAAATACCAGATTTGAAGGTTTCTCTATATGTCGGCTTTTATGGCAGGTCAATTTTGGCTCATGATGGAGGAAATTTGAGCTCAAATTCAAGTTCAAGGCAATTGAGAAATTCAAGATTGACTTTTGTTTCACCTTAATTTGACATTTTTTGCCAAAGTTATGAGGTTTTGAAGATTTGCAAGATTTGGAGGTAGTAGAGCTCTTGGTGCATTTTCACCCCGATTAGACCTTACCATCATCTTAAAAAGGCCTGGGAGAAAAAGATTGATATATAAACACCTATGTTTTGCTTCAGATTTTTGTGAGCTAATTTTTTTTCCCTGGGTAAGTCGTACGACCCCCGAGTATGGTATGATTTTGAAAAATACAGAAACATAAATTTTCTATGTTTTGCATTTTATATTTATCAATTTTTTTTAAATTTTTTTTTGGGAAAATATTTTATTTACCAGGAATATTTTATTTTATGTGGGGTTGAATTTTAAAATATGCAGAAAAAAAACATTTTTGGATGGCTTGCAGGGCTGTACCTGCCATATCTGTCGACCATATGCATTCATTTCTTGTCGGCTTCTTGTTTTCCACTGACTCTATAGTTTTTGTCAACATTCATTATCGATGGTCCATGCATTCTATAGCTATTTGTTGGATTTTTAGCAAACTAAACAGTTGGCCTTTTTTTTTCATACCGTCGGCCACACATTTCCAATCGTGATTTCCTTGAGCACTTGGTGCTTTCTACTCGCCGACCATCGTTTATTCATTTCTTTTCGATTCGTTGAAGTTTTTCATCGACGTCCTTGCTTCACTTAACAGTGCGGTCATATTTGGGCATAGGAGCTAATCACTCGTGGGTGGTGCCACGCAGAGCTACGCCACTACCAAAGCCATCACCACCAGCACCCTAGCCTACACTATGGTCATATTAACGACCTGGAGCTGACTGCTTGGGTGCTTAACTTTTGCACTATTTTAGCCTACAAAGCGCCTCAAGCAGGCATTTTTTCAATTTTGCACAAATTTTCACCATGATATCAAAATTTTGCAAATGAGATATCAACGAAAATCTCTTCCGCGTACTTCGAAGTGGTGTAGGTATTTTGGCTAGATTTTTTTCAAGTACAAATTATTGGCAACTAAAGTTAGATTTACCCTTTGGACCTCCGAGCTCATAACTTTCTACTAGTTTCTCCAATTTCAGTGATTCAAGTTGCATTTGGAAGGTATCCAAGAGCTCTTTCATTTGGTTCATGTACTTTTTTCAAATTCAACCCAAGTGTGATTTATTCATATTTTTGCATATTTTCTTTCTAGTTCATAACTTGGACATCCTGTTTCCTGGAGAAGTTCTGTTTGTGGGGGGGGGGGGTTAGTTGTATTATTAGATTTGGGAGGTTTCTTATCAGTTTCTATAAGATATTTTCCTTTTTTGCACTCTTGGTACTTGTTGACCTAATGAATGAACCAGGATTTGAAGTGTTAACTCCTCATAACTATCACACATGGAAGGTGAGAATGCAAATATTTCTTTGGTCTAAGGGTTTGTGGTCCACATTGGGTGATCATCAACCTAATTTTACTAGAGAATATGAAATATTTTCTCATAGGAATAAATGTGATGATGGTATGGGTTTAATTGCAATGCATGTTTTAGATAGTTTATTTCTTTCATATTGAGGAATATACTACTCCTAAGCAAGTATGGGATAAGTAAAAGGATCTATTTGGTTTAGTTAGTGAGGTATGTTCCATGCAATTGGAGGATGAATTGGCTTCACTTTCTATATATTCCTTTTCTACAATTGAAGATTACTTGGTAAAATCAAAATCCTTAAGATCTCAATTGATAGGATGTGGCAAAGATAAAACTGATAAAGAGTGCATCTTTTTCATTTTGTCTAAGATAAAAGGTTCATTTGCATACTTTTCTACTTCCTTCTATGCTACGGTGGATGGTTTAGGTGATTCTTTTGTTATGCCCTCTTTTGAGACATTTTGTGATAGACTGATTAGAGAAAAAAAACACTTAGTCAACTTGATACACATGCTAAGAATCATGCTTTGATTACATCATCATCTATCGATAAAGGAAAGAATAAGTTTAAACCTAAGGCAAAATCTAAAGAACCTCCCACCTCTCCTAGAGAGGATAAACCTAAGAAGGAGAAGGATAAATGTGGTTATTGTAAAAAACTTGGGCATGGTGAACAAACTTGTTACAAGAAAGAATTAGATGAAATGAGGCAAATCTTAAAGGAACATATCATTTATTTTCCTTCTAAATCTAAAAGTTCATCATCTTCTTCTTCTCAATTAGCATCTTCTACACACACCAGGGTATTGCAAGAATTGCAAATGGAAGTGATATGATCAATGATTCTAAAATGAAAGGACATGCTCTTGTTGTAACAAATGTTGAAAGGTCTAGAAATTGGATTATTGACTTTGGAGCCTCATATCATATATTAGGCCAACTTGATAGGTTTTCATCCTTGAAGGATACTTCACTCATGAGGATATTGATGGCTAATGATGTTTATCTTAATGTATTTGGTAAAGGGGTTATTGATGTGCCACATTGTAGTTTTAATAATGTGCTTTGTATTCCTGATATTAAGCACAATATTCTTTCAGTATATTAGATAACACAAACTGGTAAATCTATTGATTTCACTCCATATTCAATCTTCATTCAAGATTTGCATACCAAACAACTTGTTGTAGTGGGAAGGGCTAATTGTCAAGAAAAATCTATTAATTTTCTCATTTTGTTCATGATGGTGAATGTTCTTTGGATCACTTTCCTAGCTTCAGTGTGGGTAGTAATTCACATGATAGTTTTGGTGGATGGTTGAACCTCGCTATTCATCAACTATGTAATGAGGTTGCATCCTCTTCCCAATTCTTTAGATTTGAGAAAGACTTTAGATGAGAAAGATACTTTTGGGTTTCCAAATGTGCATTTGTAGGATGGTTTCATGACAAGTATATCAGATTTGGTGTGTCATACTTCTTGTGAAAATTTGGAGGACTTGTTTGAGGGGGTTTCTTTCCTCTTTGATCATTCATCTTTTGAGGTTTCTCATGAGTCTTCACATTCTGTCTTCTTCCTTGATTGGGGTCACACCTGATTTTGTTGAGACATCTTCAGAGGCTCTTGATCCATCTTCAAAGATTTCATTATTGAGGCTTATTCTTTCTTGCTTCTCCATGGAGATGAGGTTTCTTCAACATCAAACATTGGAGCCTTTTCTTCCTAAGGGGAGATATATTGTTTGCAAGCATTTGATTCTCTTTTGTCTTCAAACTTTCTTTAGTGGTTTTGGAGCTACTTCATTATGGGAGGGCTATGCTTTCTCTTTCTTTCCCTCTTATGGGGGGATTTTGTAATGTATATATGTGATGGATGGTGTACTTGGGGGCATCATGGAGTCCTCCATCCTTCATCACTTGATCATTTCCTTTCTCTCTTTTGGAGAGGAGTTTTTTCCCACAGGGTTTTCTCTTTTTCTCAGTTTGTGAGAGATTTAATTTACGTTTGTACATGGGTACCTAAAATGGCCTTGTAGCTGGGACCCATCTTTGCATATTTTTTGCATCATTTGCATAATAATATTCTCCCTAAGTTGAACTTAAGGGGGATGTTGGTGTGAATATAAAGTCTTGTGCCTAGTAATTTATCTTGATAGGGACTTAGGGGACTTATTCATGCATTAAGTTTACTTAGGATATAAGATTCTTTCTAGAATTATTAGTTGGCTTTTCTAGAACTTATCTTATCTAGCTTATATGCTTGTTCCTAGGTAGTTAGTTTGTTAGTTGTCTCATGTCATAGGTTTAAGACATATGCCACAATCATGTTCAATCCTATTCCTCACCTTTCCTATATAAGGAAGGTCATTGTACTCATATGTAATATATTTCATACCTCATCATCATTTTGATAGGTCTTAATAGCAATAAAGCTCATATTCTTGCATATCTCTTGTAGAAGGTTTTCATTTTTTTGTAGGTTGTCTTGGGTATTGAGATAATCTTCATCTCTTACATCAACTATGTTCTTGTGTGGATGCTTATCTTCTTTGCTGTTTTGATTAAGTAGATGAATGCTTTAATGTTATAACTTAGCTTTAATAGTATTTTGTGTTCCCAACAATTTGTATTAGAGCAAAGGTTCCTTGATATAGCCTAACAACTAAGGAAAATCCTATCTTTGGAACACATGGGGAATGAAGCAATTCCCAATAACAAGTTCTCTTAGGAAGAAGAGGATATACATTCCCAATCATATTAAATTGGAACTAGTGACTCAAACTTTGTGATATCATAGGTCCCCAATCTACAATCTCCCTTTGGGTACGATAAAAATGGCCTTACCTCCTGATGGCCCCTATACCTCATCAAACTATTGTCAAGCCCACTCTGGCATATATCTATCTACAATATGATTTGTTTGACCAATAAGATACATTGGTTTCCTGCATTATAATAGATGTGTGGCATCACTAGACCATACCTCATAGAATTTCCATGGTCTCCAAACAACAGTATCAAGCTCGTCAAGGATGCTTCTGTTGAAACTTGATAAGATTGATTGTCATTGATGTCAAAAGTGTGCTTAATGTTGTATATACTTTGGAGATTGTTAGTGTGTGGAGATATCTAATGGTATAGGTCAATGTTGCAATGATTTAGAAGAATAAGAGTCATTTTTTATGTCTAAGCATGCTGTAGATGTGGATACACATGTCTTGATGTGTTATCAAGGTGCCTACAATGATATTTTTTCAGTTTGGTATACCTCACCCAGTGAAAAGTTGCAAAAGTTTAGTCTAAGGCTCTTACAGTATATACCCTAAGGCGAAGACATAGTATTTTGGCCCACATCCTTCCACAGAGAAATATATAGTGTTGTGATTCAAAATTTAAGTCCATGGAGATGTGAAGGTGTTATATCCAAAGTTTCATGTCAATAATCCTTCCACAAAAAAAGTTAAAAGTGACAGAGTACCAAACTGTGTTAGAGCAATGCAAAGTGGTTCAAAATACTTGTTGGAATGCTTCACATTCCACCGCATGCGAATTTTTGGTCAAGTAGTTTTGAGGACATGCTTAGTGATGTCTAAAGTATATTATGTTGAAATTTCAAGTGATTTGGTGCTCCACAAGTTCATTTTTCAAAATTTCAGAGTGATACAGTTGGTTTTAGATGCTTAATCTTCATCAAAAAAAGTGTTTGAATACTAGTGCAAGCAGAAGGTTGTGAAGTTTAGTTGTATGATTTTGTGTGGACGCTCTACATGTTTCGTAGTTTCTAAGGTATGAAGCGCATGAAGATCTTTCATGTTTCTAGTATCACACAAGTGTTTCAAGTCATTTTATGAAGTTATGCTTTTTACTGAGATCGCCTAAGGTATGTTGATGGTGTGTGCCACTAATTCAAGATTGAGAAGAGGTTAAGGAGTGATTGAACATGTTGTATGGGTCATGCTAACTCATTTGGAGGAAATTCAAATAATGTTTTATTATTCTTGTGTACCGCCAATGCATGTGAAGGATGACATACTACATGTTACATTTTTTCTTGTTTGTGGCCAACTTAATTTGTATTTGCAAAGAGTGTGGATGATATATATAGAAGATAAAAAATGAGAAGAAAAAGGAATGAAAGGATGTGTAAGTGTATGGGAAGATTGTGATAAGGTGTGCCATAGACCTAACATGTAGAATTGATGAATATTAGTGGGTTGAAGCCATAAAGTCAATCATATTCCAGTTATTTTTATGAAGTTGTAGCTTCCTTGGGTGTAACCATAAAATTGTAATCAAGGAGTTGTATCTTCCTTGTGTTGTAGCCCTAAATCAAAGTTATACCTGTTTTTCATTTGTGAGGCTAGATTTGGACAATAGATGCAAGAAGATATTCTCACTATGGTTTTTCCCTTGTGGGGTTTTTCACGTATATCTGGTGTCAACCGTGTTCTTGTGTGGATGCTTATCTTCTTTCCTATTTTGATAAAGTAGATGAATTATTTAATGGTATAACTTAGCTTCAACCGTTAAGGATTGAAATTTAAATTGAAGTATATTGATTCACCCCCTCTTAGTATTTTTTGTTCTCAACAACATCTCTAGTATGGGAGATCCCCAAGGTGTTGATGTGTCAAAACAATATCATATGAATAAACATAGGGTATACTTGATCCTTGAGGCCTTTATTTAGTTAATCATGTCATCGTGATATGCTCCCAAACCAAAATGTAAAGTAATGTGACCCCACATGACAAACTAGGTCCATATCTATAAAACACCTCATGCATATCATGATACAAGTGTGATATAACACATGCACCTTTGGAAAGCATCACACCATCACTTAGCATTTGCTTCAAAACCATACCCCAACCAATGGATAATAATCAAGACCTTTGATTAGGAACCAATACCCCTCCAACCATCCTAACCAAAACCAATGGAAGAGTATCCAACCTCCCCATCTCCCTCCTCAAATCCATCTCTCCATCCTTGATGCCTAGATCATATGTTAAAAACACTATCTCTAGTGCACTCTCATTGGAATTATTATCATAAATAACCCACTCATCATAAATAGGGATCCTCAGAATCCTTCAGACATCCTCTAAAGTAATCATGATCTCACTATTTGATAAAATACACATTGGTTGGTATGCCATCTCTCAACTAGGGCTACCATCATATCCCTATGTGCTCAAATATTTGACATATAAGTAATATTCCATAATCAAACCACTTCCAAGAACACTTTCTCTATCTTAGATAAGTTAGTTATCATATGTGATGTCACAAGATGACACTCCCTAGACATGATATGATCTAGCAAAATCTTTAGAATAACACACAATGTCAATCAAAATACTAAAACATTGAAATAAATCCTATCCCTAAAATCAAAAGAACCAAACCACTAAATAATTTGCAGCCTAATTTTTCAATTGTGCCAAACTATCTATCAATTGTGGCTCATTTTTTGAAATACATTAAACTAATATAAAATATACTAAGCTAGCCATAAAAAGTGTTAAATCAAAGGAAATTTAAAAAATCAATTGTGACCTACAACATTAAATGTGCCATTTCACTTATCAAATGTACCATTACGTATCAAAAGTTCCAATTTGGGCCTCAATTGCATAGAGTCAAATAGGGACATAAGTTAGATACATACCACCATAGGTGACCTAGCTAGCCATTGGAACTGACAAACACACTCTAAAGGATGGCTGATCATCAGAATGCCCTCCTTCTCACCAACTCCTTTGCACTTTGGAGACTCTGGAGGCTCTAGATTTTTGTAACTTGGAGGGTGTAAAATGAGAGAAAATGACCCTCCTATGCATATATAGCCATCCAAACCCTAAACATTCAAACCATACCCTCCTCCAATCTATTTCTTCCATTCCCCTATCCCTCTACCCTCACTTTTTCCACTGTCTAACCCCATCTTTTCACATCTAGTCCACTAAACCTACCCTCTTTTACTATTGTGATCCCAATCAACAAATTATTATTTTTTGACCTATCTCTCGAGGGGGAAACTAACCTCCATCCCTCGGTCCATTGAGGCACACTTTCACACCACCAACATGTATTTGAATTGACACAATGAATGTATTGTATCAAAGAGGGGCAAAATGTAGACATCTAAAAATGACTAACATTATTTCATCATAATTTCTTATCATCATTTCTCATCAATTCACCCACTAATATACACATTATCCTCATTAATTATGTAATTTTTAATTATTTAATCAAATTATCACGTTTCATCATTAATATTAATTAAGCAATTTTTAATTATTTAATAAATTTATCATTTTTCCTTTTTCATATTAATTAAAAATTATTTAATTAATTTCTTATTTTCTTCTATCCTTATTAATTAAATGATTTTAATTATTTAATTAATTTCTCAAATTTCCTCCATCTACATCAATTGCATAATTGTATAATTATTTAATTAATTCATGCATTCTTCTCATACACCATAGTTAAATAATTATTTAATTAGCTAATATTTCCTCCAAAATTGAAAAAAAAATAATTAATTTACTTTTTCTATTCTTAATTCTTCTAAAAATAAGTAAAGTTAATATTTTATTTATTTCCTAAATATATGCTCATCTCATGCACATGAATTAAATCAATTTATTTATTTAATTCTATTAATATTCTTTTATCTCTTAATTTAATGAGTTAACTAAAAAAGAAACACTTGATCACTTCTACTCACCCTCACTTCACTCATCAATGAAGCCAACCATCTCATGCAAGTAGCCAATCATATCATCCATGTAACCAGTTAACTCATTCATCAAGTCCTCTCAATCAATCTTATCCATTAGTCTTTCAAATCACTCTCGACCATTGACATTTCAAACTATCAAACCCTCCACAATTATCATTTTAAGCTACCATATTACATCCATCTTGCTATTACATGTCATTTTTATTGTTTGAGGAGAAATCCAAATCCATTAGTACAACATTATAATAAAGTAAAATAGAGTAAGAGATAGGTACATTATGGGGGTAAATTAGTTGGTTATTTGATTTGATTTTCTTTTTATGTACATACACTCTCATTGAAGTAGTTATTTGATTATTGAACTGGGTTTTATTTTAATTCTCATTTTTAGGTTCAATAATTGAATACACTCATGGTCAATTAGTGTTTAGTTGTAGGTTTTAATAAAGTTGTTATGAATTTATGATATATTTTAAGATATTCTCTATATTTTATTAGTTTATTCTTTTTATCCCTTTTTATTATAAACTTATATAAGAATTCTTTTGCTTCTTATTTTATTAATGAATATCATTGTAAATTTTTATGCCCATTTATCGTAATATAGTATTAGGGTTTAGCTAGAGATTTAGAGATTGTGAGAGCATGAATGCCTAGGGAATATTGTTTATAGATACAAATTGAGGGATCACTATTTTAGCATAATAAAGAGTCAAAATAATTCATATGATAAATCATACAAAATTGTGCTAGTTTTGAAAAATATTGCAATGATTTATTATTGAAATTATGAAATTTTTAATGGAGAATTGCAAATTTTTGAACAAACAAAACCATATAGTTTTTAAAGGGTAAAATTCGTCAATTTTATTTGGTGAAATCATGCGGTGGAATTATTTTTGAAAACATCAAGGGTTTTTTTTGGTAAAAATTATAGATTTTTACTTTGAAAAAAAAGGAAACTCATAGGGAGAAATCATAGACACCAAAAGGTAGAAATCATGACATGAATTTATTTCAAAAATCATGTGCAATTTTAGTTTGTGAAAAACAATGACCAATTTTTTTAATTACAAATCATCGATTTTTGCAAAAAAGGGTTTTGTGGGTATAGATAAAAGGGAGGTCATTTTTTTCTAAGTTTTTATTCAATGGTTAGGGCATTTTTTGTGTGACAATAGTCTTCTTTTTTTAGGGTTAAAAATTTTCAAAAGTTTTTAGGTGTTTGCTAGGGTACATTAGGAATGTTAAGGATAGGGCAAAGTGAATATTTGTTTCATCAATATTTTTATATTGATATATTTTTTGTCAAGTTGTAATAGATGAATTTTTTTCTTACTTCAAGCAGGTTGTGGGAGAGAAGAATAGTATAAACGACCTTGTTATCCAACATCACGTTGGAAGGAAAATAACATATTAAATGTAATATCCATCAAATAAAATTTAGTTTCAAATTTGAAAATCTCTATTCCAATCAAACTTAAAACAAAGCAAATCAGGTAGACCAAAATGAACACCAAAATCCTCCAAACTGAAATCGAGTATTATGTAACTAAAGAAGAATGATTTATTATAGATATTAACATGGTCTTACATCATTCCTATTGTTAACTACACAGATAACAACAACGAAAAGTTGCAAAAAATATAGAAAGTTGGAAATCTTCATTTCTATCAAATTGAAAATAGATGTAAATCAGGTAGAAAGAAATATACACCAAAATATTTCGAATTGACATAGAAATATGTGCAACTGATGTAGAATGTTTCATTATTGATTTCAATATGGTTTCAAATCACATTTTCTATCATATATAGTAGGTAACAACAATGAATATTTTCTATAAATTACATCAAGAAAAACTCTAAATTGGAAGCTCAAACACCCACAAAAACTATTGCCAAATCCACACAAATTTGCTGAAAAAATGTACATATAAAAATACACTAATAAAATAAAAATATGTTGCTAAAAACATAAATTTCAATCTGAAACCCAAAACATAAACTATGCACTCCAAACTACACCAAACTCCTACAAGCAAATTGAAACAAGAACACAAAATGGAAAGCTTTCAAAACATTGGAAATCCTTGAATGAAATTTCTCTTGGATACCCTTGGAACCACTATCTTTGAGCCTCAATCCCCCTAGTTTATTATCCTTGGAGATTCATCCTTCATTAGTTTACTAGCCTCTAAAGAATAACACAACCCGTGAGAGAAACATGCATAGAATGAATTGAAACTTGGGAGACAAAAACATTAATATGTAAAACCCCTTTCCACCACCAACATGGGCACCCAAAATACAATACCCAAGATGGGGGGAATATTGCATACCTCAAATGTAACTCCTATTTCGAAGTGTGGAATCACCGAAAAACACTCCCATGTAAACTGCCAAGTGTTGACCATTATCTTGCACCATTTGGAGCCAAAAATATTTGTTACTTGCTTTAACCAAAAACCCATGCCCAACTTGAACCCATAATAATAATTTATAAAAAAATATTAATTTTTCCCCCAATAATGATTTAATTAATTTATTTTGAAAAACACAACTTTCTTGATTCATCCCCAAGTCTTGACTTGCTACTTAGGAAACCAGGTTTGCTAAATTCTATTTTTAGAAAAGGGGACATGTCATTCTCCATTAAAGATTATAGTATATGGAAGAAAATTATGTTGATTATTTTCAAGTATATATGCATTGAAAAAAATGCCCTTGGTAAAGATTCCAATCTAGTGATTGTATGTAAATACTAACAAATTTAATGAACATGACAAAGAAGTGGTTATGTTGATTAAGTTTGTTATAGATGATATTTTTCTTGAATTCTAGTTTGGGATGACTATAGTTGAAATTTGGAAGCATCTATGAGATCTGTATGATTTGAAACAAAATAAAATCTTTCTTTCTAAAAGAATATGCTATTTTTTTATCATGATGGATGAGAAAGTGTCATTGCAAGAGAATTTACTCAAGATCAAGGAAATTAGAGACCATTTTTCAAATATGGTTGGAAGATGGAAGAGGACATGGTGATAATCATGCTAAAAATCTTACCATGTAATTATGCAAATTTTATTGAGACCTTGAATATCACCTCTATAAGTGTTGGCCTAAATTTTTAAGGGTTGTGAAATAAGATATTACAAAAGGATAGATGGAGTAAACAATTATGTTCTAGTAGTGAGAGTGTGGAACAAAAAATTGTAGCCAAAGAGAAATGAAAAGGAAAATGATCATAGAAGGAAGGATAAGGAAATAATGAGGATGCATCAAAGAATTTAAAGATGACATACCATTATTGTGGTAAGATGGATCATATGAAGAAGAAATATATAAAAAGGCTGGATGATAAAAAAATCCTATTAGGGAGGGCCTCAACAAAAGGTTCATATTGTAGAGCATTCAAAGGAGTCAACCTTATTTTCATTCATGGCCAAAATTATAACATATTAGTCCAAGTATTTGCATGGTACATAGATGTAGGAGTATCAAATCACTTTACCAACATACAAGACTCGTTCAAAAAATACACTACTTACTCTGGTTCAATGATATTTGGTGGTGGGGAGTACATGGTTGTTGATAAAGGGAATGTGCAAATATCCTTTGGATGGAGAAAGTTAATTTTTATCAATATATACTATGTGTTAGGAATGGAGCTTAATATAGTCTTAGTAAGATTATACGACATTGTCTCAATCTAGATGCCATCAACAAACATAAATGCCACATAGTTGATAAGGAGACCAATAAGACTATTTATTTTGGTATAGAATATCATGGATCAAGTATATATTGGTTTACGATAGATAGGTCAAGGAGAATGCATTAAAAAAAAAGAGTGCATCTAACATCACTACACTTTGGCATAAAAATATGGGCACCTTAATTTATCTTATCTCTGAATTGGATCAAGAGAATTTATTAGATGGATTTATTAACATCTAGCAATAGATATAGGGTGTTTATGGATCTTTCTAGGAAATGAAGAAACACTGATTTTCATTTGATGAAAAATAATTTTGGAGAGCCACGAGAGTCCTATAATTGATTCATGCAGATATTTGTGGACGGATGAACATGCCATCTATCATTGGTGTCAAGAATTTCCTTTTGTTTGTTGATGATTTTAGTAGGAAAATGTAGACATATTTTTAAAAATTAGATATGTTTAATAAATTTCAAAAGTTCAAAGAATTAGTATAAAAATTGTTAGGTTGTGAAATAATCACTCTTATATATAATAATGGAGGTACACTCCACTTTAGAATTGAGTAATTGAGAGGTGGAACTGTACTATCATAGAGATGGTCTGATGTATGATGGAGAAAAAATGTTCCCAAGAGGTTTTGGGTTGGGGAAACATAGAAAATAATATATCTTCTAAACACATCTCCAACATAAGTGGTTAAGCAAAAGATCCCAAAGGAAGGATGATCTAGAAGAAATCCCAAAATAATTCATCTTAAGGACTTTGGTTCCATTTTATATGCCTAGATTCTAGATGAAAAGAGAACCAAGTAAACCTCAAAAGCAAGAAACTGATGATTACAAGGTACAATGACAACCATAAGGCTTATTATAGGTTGATTGATGTTGACATAGACTGCTTGAAATTTAGCTAAGATATGATTAATGAATAAGTTGGCCTTTGTAGAATTCTTTAGAGTTTAATATTAATGAAGGAAAAATTGTTGTGGCTATGGATTTAGGTGTTCATATTTAGGTTGCTTCACCAAAATACAAGGAGGATTATGAGCTCATAGAATATCCTAGGCTAGTAATAGTGCTAAATTATGTTGATCATAGCTTGAGTCAACATTCAAATGACACTTGTACAAGTATACCAAGTCATGACAATAACATTGATTGAGATGAAGAGAATCCTAAGAAGAGACCAAAGTGGTGGGAAAACAACATTAGAGATTTTTGCGTAAGTGAAATCATTGAGGGATGATCATGGAGAGGCAAGATAACATAGTCAAATTTTCTCTAATGGATAATATATAATTAGTTTATGAGCCACATATATTTGAGGAGACAAAACAAAAACTTGAATGGGAGAAGGTAATATCAAACAAACATGAGTCTTATGAAAAATAAGACCTGGGACCTTTGTGATCTTCCACTAGGGAAGAAACCTATTGGTTACAAATGAGTGTATAAGATTAGGTGCAAGGTAGATAGTACACTATATAAGTACAAAGCTTCGTTGGTTGAAAAAAAAATTCACAAAGAAAGGGCATTGACTATAAGGAAACCTTTGCTCCTACAATAAATATGAACACCATCTAATTGGTCTTGGCTATGGAAAATCCGTTTAGCTAGATAGTCCATCATATGGATGTGAAGATTTTCATCCTTTTGTTACATGAAATTTCACCCTACTGAACATAGGCTCAACATTCCAATGATGCAATGGAAATGACCTCAAGGTGTGGGACCTTGCAAGTTGAGCTCAAGTCTCCAGAGAAGGACAACTTCCTCTTTTGATCAAAGTATAGATGTGCTAGTCCAACCCAACACATGAAATCCTACCACTATCCTACTCTAATAGTTCACAAGGGAAAATGGATAGAAGGGATGCATTAAAGGGAAAGGGGAGGTGATATGCCAAGATAGAAATGTGTTTCTTCCTTCTTTAGATAACACTATAAATCAATGAATTAACCAAAAAAATCACTAAAATATGAAGGTAAATGAAATTTCACTCAACATGCAAGAGATAAGAGGAATAATGGCTAAATTTCATTAACATAGGGAATATAGGCCAAAATTTACAATGATAGAGTGCAAGAAATGCAGGGTCTTCTATAAAAAATCATGAAGGGAGCTCAAAAGAAGAAACCTTGTAAAAAATACAATTGAGGACTAAACATTAAATCAACTAGAGTTAATAGATAACACAAATCTAATCAGAATCAGGGTAGGGGAGCTACCTCCTTGAAATTTGCACCAAAAGTTGATTAGGATGGCCCTTATGTGTATGCCATGCTCCTACATTGAATGTTTTGTAAATGTACAAGGATAAACTCTTGCAAAATTTGGCCTGCAATAGAAGGAATGTCTCTTCAATACATAAAGAAGTATGGGAACCACTTTTGCATTGAATATGGTGTGGAAATCTATGAGAAAACTGGCTTTGGAAACAAGGGAGATCAGATCTAGCAGCTGAAAAAGTTGTTGCACCATTAATGGAAAAAAATTGTGAAATCTCACAGAGTCCAAAAGTTTGATTGAGCTTTGAAACCCTAATAGGATAATAAGCAAAAAGAGCTGGGGGGTAGGAGTGGAAACAAAAATTAGATTCAAATAATCGAGAATTTTTTTTGGAAGTCCAATTTTTTTTTGAAGTTTTAATCAAGGAGGAAATCGAGTTTGAAAAAAAAAAATGGATCTAGAATTTTGGACCTTAGGTCCAAAAGTACAATCGGGTCTTGAAAGTCTAAAGGGAAACACAAAGAAGAGGAAAGAAAGTCTAGAGTGGAAGTCTCGATTAGATTTGGACCCTTTGGTCCATTGATCCAAAATTCCAATCAAGAATTGAAGTCTCAATTGGATAAGAGAGGGAAGAATTGACCGGGATCAAAAATCCTAATTGGACAAGGACTAATTGGATCTTTGTCCAAAAGTTCCATTAGGACTCGAAGTCCTGATCAGGCCAAAGAAGGAAGGAGGGATCAAGACTAGAAACAGACATTGGAACTTAGTCCAAAATGTTTGTTTGGGACCAAAAACCCCTAAAAGGATTGAAAAAGAAAAGAGAACAAAATCGTGAATTAAGAATGGATTTGGACATTAGTTCAAATATCTGATTGGGGCCAAAATTTTGAAGGGATGAAAGAAAAAGAGAAGGAAGAAAAGGCACACTAGAGTTTGGAATGTTGGAAACATGAGCATGATGATATATGGTGTTATCATTGATGGAAACCCATTGTAGAAGTGATGATTCATCAGTATGAATATAGTTTGGAGCAGACCAAGTGTTTTTGGGAAACTGACTAAGTGTTTGCTTAGACAATGATGTAACAGAGGAATAATTTTGTGGTTTGCATTGCTCTACATTGCAATATCTTGTCATGTAGTTCCAAGGTTATAATTTTACATGTTGAAAGAGTCTATACCCAAATTTTTAGGGTTCTATGTTTTTTGTAGTTGAAGATATTAGTGAAAATATATCGGGCTATGAAGAGATAGAGTTACTATTGCAGAGTCCATGTTGGAATACTTCACATTTTTCCATTGATGATCATTATGTTGTGTGGATTTCAAGAATTTCTTGAAGATGCCAAATTTTTGTGCACTCCAAGTTTCAAGTGGTGTGGTGGTTCGTGTGTCAAGTTGTGAATGAATATTTGGTTCATTCAATTGTTGTTTCACCAGTTTTGTTGTGTGGTGCTGACCTAAGGTTTTGGGGTTGTGCAGTATTAAGTTGAGAATGAAGTAGATTCATAGGAATGATTATAGGTCATTCCGGTCTATTTTAGTGAAAAAATGTTTTGGTTTCTTCCACAAGGTATGTATGAGAGAGTTTTGAGCCGACATGTTATGGTGTCACACGTTTCATCTAATTAGGTTGACTTAATTATTGATATAATTATTTGTGGAATATATGCATATATAGAAGGTCAATTTAGTGTGTGTAGTGTAATGTAATGATGATTTAGATGTGGATGAGTGAGAGTGTGAAGTGCAAAATTTGTTAGTGGTGAAGAATGACGTGTGTAAAGTCATTTTACTGAGCCTAAATAGAATTGTACCTTCAACATATTGGAGATGCATTGTTAGTAGTTCAAAATTTGGCAATGAGCCACTCTTATCTATATCTTTTGTAATTCTAAAAGAAGTGATCTTCCTTGGGTAGTGAGCCCTCCAATTTTTTGGAAAGTGAGTCCTCTGGGCAATGATCTATTTAGGCAGTGAGCCTCTTGTATTGTATTATAACTGGTTATGATATATTGTGAGCTAATCATCACTGTGGTTTTTCCCTTTCAAGGGTTTACCACGTAAATCTAGTAGTCTTGTGTTGAGTTTTGTGATGCATGCTTTAATTATTCCTTTCCATTTTTGCAAGTTTAATGAGATGCTTTGAATGCAATTTTAAGTTAATGAATTTTAGGGAATACTGATTCACCCCCCTCTTTTAGTATTTTGGGTGTTCAACAATTGGAGTTAGTGCTCGGTTCCTTCAATTGGCTTAAAAAATGAGGTAGATCTTGGAGGTTGAACACATGGAAACTAGAATGTATCCTATCCCTTCAAAAGAAATTATGATGGATGGGTTTGCTGAAGAAGACTATGAAGTTGAAATGGAAGAACTCAAATATGCTCTTGATGATCTAGATAAAGTAGAATGTGAGAATAGAGATATGAAAGAAACTCTTAAGAAAGCTAATGTGTGTATCAAGAAGTTGAGGAATCAAGTCAAGAAAGTTAAAGAGCAACTCAAGGAAAAAAATGAGCAACTTAAGCAATCAAATAAGACAATCAATAATTTGAAAGTGCAAGTCGAAGAAGGAAAAAGAGTTGAAGATTGCCTAAATGCCAAGTTGAAAGACAAGTTTGCATAATGTTCAAAGGTTTAAGAAGAAGTTATTTCTTTGAGGAAAGATTTGGAGAAAGCAAAGATTCAAGAGGAAAAATTCAAGAAGAGATCCACCTTTCTTGATGATATTCTTGCAAGTCAAAAAACTTCAAAAGACAAATAAGGATTAAGGTTTGAAAAAGGAGAAAGCTCAAAGGAAAATCAGACTCCAAACAATTCTAAAAAGAAGAATGATGAACAAAAAGGAAGACTAGAGATAAGAAGAGCAATGAAAAACATGTTTGAAAGTAGAAGAAAGATTTCAAGATACCTCCTATTAGACAAATAGTTGCACAAAGGTACCCATATTTTAGTGGTCACTATTATTATTGCAATAAATTTGGCCATAGAGATGTAGAATGTAGAAGTAGGATGAATTGGAATTTTCAATCATTTTCCGGTCAGTTCTATGCATGGAATACATTTGGTCATAAGGCTATTGAATGTAGAAGACATATGATGAATGGTTACAATAATGGTACAATGTTTCAATCATTCCCCAATTACTGTTACACATACAATGGGTTTGGGAATAAGGCTTTTGAATGTAGATATAAAATGACAAGAAGTGAGTTTTCTCTGCAACAAAGTGTTGCATGTTATAAATGCAATACACTTGGACACATAGCTAAGTTTTGCAGAGGAAAGAATGTGAAACTGTCCATTCCACAAAAGAAGATTGATCCAGTTGAGGTAAAGAAGGAGATGAACAAGATCTAGAAAAAAAGGAAGAGAATGATGTGAAGAATGAGTTTGTGCCAAATTTTGGTGCAAATGTTTCCTTCGAAAACTAGATAGAGAGCATTGGCTTAGGGGGAGTTTTAACAGAAAACTTTCTAAACCCCCTGCCAAAGATGTAATGCTGATGTCTTTAGCATACTAGTGCATGTATAAGTTGGTTTTGTTGATCCATTGGTGAAATATCTAGTGAGAAATATCTTGGTGCTGAGATTTGCAGAATGTTTGGAAGTGTGTGATGATACATATAAGTCTTGCTTGACCTAACTTTCTCTACTACAATTAATGCATAATTTAGATCACAAAAAAGTGTTTATATTTCATTTTGCACATTTTGAATGGAATTTGTGTTCGAGCATTTGAAGAGGAGAGCAGTGCAAATGGGAGCTGAAGTGATTCTAAAGTGTTGAACGAAACCCTACAGAAGAATTTCATAAGGTATTTAAAATTTCTTGGAAACTCTAGTTCGTAAAAGTTCAAAATGTTTACTCCATTGGTTATTGATGTGCTTGAGAGGTCGAGACCTAAGTTTAAGAAACACTTGTACAAGTCAATGAAAATGGATAAAGAAGGGGCATTTTCTAGGGTTCCTTCAAATGTGCTATACACAAAAGATGTATGAGTTTACATTCATTCAAAGTTGTATGAATATAATCACTCAAAAATGGTGGAGTTTAGGGAAAAAGTGCTAACTAGAGATGATTTCAAGTTAAAACCAAAGTATACTAGTTTGGCAGAGAAGAAGTTGGATGTGTGGATAGAATTTCCTATATTTTTCTATGATAATGAGTGGGTGAGGTATGTTTTGAACATAATTCACGATAAATTCATGTGGTTGGACATGCCACATATGATAACCAAAGAGGAAATTAACATTGTTATCGGTTTGCGCTCCACAGGTCCTATTCTAGTATTGAAGGTGGTAAAGAATGAAGTAGTAATGAAGCTGGAGCCAAATTTGACAAGTGTGCCTTAATAGTGAACAACATTGAAGATTCGATGGTCAAATATGCTACAATGATGATTGATTACAAGACAATTTTCACAAACAAAGATAATTCTATCTCTGCCACCGCAATACACACAACTTATCAAAATGGTGAAAGAATACAAAGACTTTGATATTTGTGAGCTCTTGAGATTACAGTTGTTGGAAAAATTACAAAAGACAAAGGAGTCAAAATACCCTTTCTGGTATGGTACTCTTATCATTTGCATAATATTTTACTTTCTCAATGAGTTTCCTAGAGTGAAGAATGTTGCATGGCTAGATAATATTCCTGTAGCCACTCAAATTAGAGATCATTTGAGGAGATTTCTTGTAAAGAGTCTTGTGATTCAATGTTGTGGGGATCTTTAAACCTTTTCAATCTCAGATGTAAGAGCTTGAGCAAGGATTCCAAGTAAATTTGTAGATAAGTATAAGAATGAATTAATGTTTATGGTTAGTAGAGATTACTGCTACATGGAAGCAGTTGAACCCAACATTTTTTGGGTTCTAGAGCTGCCTTATGAGGTAGATGAGTTTGAATGCATTGGTCTTGCAGAGATTGTGTTGAGAAAACCTAAAGATCCAATAGTTGAAAGCTATGGTACTTATGAAGAGAAATCAAGTAAAGTGAACCTAGAAAAGAAAAAGGACATTGAAGAAAATGTCGAAAAGATGAAAGCTAAGTTGGAAAAGGTAGTTTGGTACCCATGAGGACCCTATGAAGAAATCCAATGGTACATCTACTCCACAAACTACATAGAGTTCAAGAAGGTTAGGTAAGACCTCAACCTCCACACCATCTACTATTACAAAACCTTCCAAAACAAAACCAACAAGTGGTTCTAAGAAGATAGATACATTCGACCTTCTTGAGAAACAAAAGGTTGCAAAGAGAAGAAAGAAAAAAAAAAAGGAAAAAAGAGTTAAGTATTCAAAAGAAGAAGAATAAGAGGAAGAGGAAGAACATCAATTAGTCCAAAAAATGAAGTCAAAATTCTCTCAAGAAGAGATTTGTACAAAAAAGGGAAAGAAGAAAGAGAAGACCCCTTCGGTTTGAGAACACACTCCTATGAAGTTTGAGGCACTGTTCAGTGCTATTGCAAAGTTTGGAATCTTGAAGGGCACAACTAAAATGTATCTAGAAGCTAATGATGTAGATAAGGCAACAATTGAAGAGGCCATTGTCAAATACATGGTGACATTCAATGTTGGCCTAGGTGAGATAGAGGATCAATTTCTAGATGAGATAGAGGATCAATTTCTAGATGATCTAAAAGGTGTATCGAGTGCAAGGAGACAAGAGGAAATTGCAAAAAATGCAAAGATGAAATTTTTTTCCTTGGAGAAGATTGGTTCCTCATTATCTCATGAGGAAAGAGATAAGTTGTCTAAGTTGTGTCCCCAAAGATTCATGATAAAGAAAAGAGTAAATATTATTATGAGAAAAGACAAGAATGACATAGAGAAACTAAAGAAATAAACATTGCAAATATTTGAGAGTCTTCTTAAGGAATTGGGAGCCATTTTAGATGATGAAGATAAAATGCAACAAGACACATCTCTCTTGAAAATCAATGAGCTTTTCATAGAGAAACATGGGAATGAGCATGAGGAAGAAGATATGTTCATAAATAAAACTCCTCCAGATGTGGAGATAACTACTGAGTAGAAAAAAAGAGGATGAGCAAGGAGTCTTAGAGAGGACTAAAGCTCAAAAGGAACAATATATACCTCCTTCGAAAGTTGAGAAGATTGTAGAAGAGTGTTCTAGAAGTGGAGAGAAGGAGAAGAGTGACACTCATGTACATGAAAGCACAAAAATAGGTGGTAAATCCTCCACACCCTTTGGAGATTCATTCAAAGATCTTATGGATATGCAACTAGAGTTCCAACCAGTGGTGTCTGCACAATAGTTACAAATTCCTATGCAACAAGGATAAGTGGATATGGAAAGGATCTCTCCTCTCCATAAGTTGTAGCTTAGTGATGTATTCCATGCCTCCACAATAAAGGAGATTCTTGAAACTCATTAGAAGAGTACAAATTTTGTTGATGAAGTGATCAAGGTGTTGCAAGAAGGCCTTCCTGGAGTATCCATTAATACTTCTTTTTCCTAGATTCAACAATTGAAGTTGTTATTAGATTCTTTCAAGGAGCACTCTGTTGGTCTGGAAGAGAATATTGAAAGGGAAACAACAAAGAAGTTGAATGATAAGAGGCTAGTTGATGCCTCAAATAAGTGTGCTACTGCACACACCAAGTTGCAAGGAAACTTGGAGGATGTTAAGAAGTGTTTGGAGGAAGTCAAACATTTTTTCAATTATGTTTGAAGTGGCCAGTGTCCACAAAGAGCATAAAAGATTAGATGGACTCAATTGAGTCTCAAATTTCTTAGGCATCTAGTGTATATGATCCGGTGAATGGTGGAGATGGAGCTACTAGAGAGGTCATTAAAAATATGCATGGTCAATTATTTCTACTGCAAAAAAAAAGAGAAAATCATAATGCAGTATAGTTATAAGCTTTGAGATATGGTAATATAAGGCTTACATCTTTAACTAGAGTTTTGGCCAGTGTGGAGAAGAATGTGCAAAAGACAATAGTGCCTAGTTCTCCAAAAGAAGGAGAAGACCTCCATGTACAGTTTGAGAACTAGAGCTACATGCTTGTCTTTTCCAAGAAGGATTGGGAGGCACATCTTGTAAAATTAAAGGAATCATATCAGGGTTAAGGTGTACATTTTTGATTGGTGTATAAGTCAACTATTTGATATCAATGTAGACATGTGGAGTTAGTAGATGGTGTTGTGGTACAATTTTGTCTTTTTGGTGATGGATAACATAGATAGGGGGAGCTATTCTCATGTAAATATATCAACAAGGGGGAGTGAAGCAGAAAAGTGAAGCATATTTACTACCCTTTTCCCTTGATGTCAAAGAGGGAGTGAAGTAGAGAAGTGTGTTGCCATCAATGAAAAGGGGGAGATTGTTGACAACATGAGCATGATGATGTATGGTGTTGTCATTGATGGCAACCCATTGTAGAAGTGATGGTTCATCAATATGAATATAGTTTGGAGCAGACCAAGTGTTTTTGAAAAACTAGCTAAGTGTTTGACTGAGATAGCACGATGTAACATAGGAATAGTTTTGTGATTTGTATTGCTTCACATTGCAATATCTTATTATGTAGTTATGAGGTGATAATGTTATGTGTTGAAGGAGTCTATATAATTTTTTTTAGGGTTTTATGTCTTCCATAGTCGAAGATATTAGTGACAGTGTATCAGACTATGAAGAGATAGAGTCATTGTTGTAGAGTCCGTGTTGGAATGCTCCACATTCTACTGCGAATAATCATTATGTTGTGCAGATTTTAGGAAGTGTTTGAAGATGTAAGATGTGTGTGCAATTTGAGTTTCAAGTGGTATGGTGATTTACGTGTCAATTTGTGAATGAAAAGTTGGTTCATTCAGTTGTTTCTCCACTAGTTTTATTGTGTAGTGCAAACCTAAGGTTTTTGGGGTTGTGCAGTATTAAGTTGAGTATGAAGCAGATTCATAGGAGTGATAGGTCATGTCAACCTATTTTGGTGAAGAACACATTTTTATTTCTTTTGTAAGGTATGCATGATGTAGTTTTGAGCCAATAGGTTATGGTGTCACACATTTCATTTAATTAGGCCGACTTAATTGATGATTTGATTATTTGCAGAATATATACATATATGTAGAAGGTTAATTCATTGTGTGTAGTGTAATATGATGATGTAGATGTGGATGAGTGAGAGTGTGAAGTGAAAAAGGTGCTAGTGGTGAATGATGAAGTGTGTAAAGTCAGTTTACTCAACCTAATTGGAACTACACCTTCAACATATTTTATATGCATTATTAGCAGTTCAAAATTTGGAAATGAGCCACTCTTTTCTATATCTTTTGTACTTTTGGAAGAAATGATCTTCCTTGGGTAGTGAGCCCTCCAATTTTTGAGATAGTGAGTCCTTCGGGCTGTGAGCCCTTCAGGCAGTGAGCCTCCTATAATGAATTGTAATTGGTTATGATATATTGTCAGCTAATCCTCACCATGGTTTTTCCCTTTCAAGGGTTTTCCACATAAATATGTTGTGATGCATGCTTTAATTGTTCCTTTCCATTTTTGCAAGTTTAATGAGATTCTTTGAATGCATTTTTAAGTTAATGAATTTCAGGGAATACTGATTCACCCCCCTCTCAGTATTCTAGGTTTTCAACATGGAAGTGGAATTGAAACCTTCGTTTGGGGTTCGACAAGGTTTTGAAAACCAAAATGGAGTTTGAAAAGAAGAAAAGAAAAGAAGTGAAGGAAAAAGAAGAATGAAGAAAGGCAATGCAAAAAAGGCTTTGAAACCTTTGTTGGGGCCTAACAAGGTTTCGACAACCATGTTGGGTCTCGAAGAAGTTCTCAAAGCTTAAGGAAAAGTTAAAAAGGGAGAAAGAAAAGAGAAGAAAGGAAGGTTTTGAAACCTTCGTTGGGACACAACAAGGTTTTAGAAACCATTTGAGGGCCTAGACGAGTTCCAAAATCTTTAAGGAAATTTGAAAGAAAAGAAGAAAAATAAAAGGAAAGATGGTTTCAAAACCTTTGTTAGGGTCTGAAAAAGGTTTCAACAATCTTGTCGGACCTTGAAAAAGTTTTTGAAACTTAAAGAAAACCTGAAAAATAAGAAAGAGAGAAGGAAGGGTTTTAAACCTTTTTTGAGGGTCGACAAGTTCTTGAAAACCATATAAAAATTGAAATCCAAGCCTAATTAAATGCAAATTCTGAGGGGTAAAACCTGACATTCATAAATGCCATTACACAAAACTTAATTTTTGAAGGTTTGTGTCCTAGGTTAGTGACCTAGGACACTTGGTGAATGGGTCTTCACTAGGTCTTAGGACCTTATTTTCACATGATCTTTCACATTGTTTGAAGTGTTTCCTAGCTAAGTGAGCTAGGACCCATTCACCACATGGCGAATGGGTCCTCACTTAGACATAGGACCCCTCCTTGAAATATGTTTTTGGCAGTATTTTAATAATTTGAAATACTAGATTTGATGTTGGCTTGTGTTATTTGAATTTTGGGAATTAAGGATAAGATATGTATAAATGTAAGGCTATTTCACTTAGTTTCACCTAGCAATTTCAAGTCTTCAAGCATAATAGCAAGTTTATGAAAACGAGAGTTCACAAGAGCATTTCTAGTGCATTCAAGGGCAGATTATTGAAGTTTATTGCAACAATCAAGATTCCAATTGTCATGTCAAAGATGGATTGCATCATGCATGTTGTTGAGCTAATGTGTTGATGTAGCATTGAAGATCAATTCAAGCATATTCAAGGCATTGTTTCTAATTAAGTGTTGTGATCAAGAACTACATTCATTGAGGCCACTTCATCCAAGATTGTTGATTTGTACTCCAACGTTTCACTTAAAGGTGTGGTGAGTTGTGACATTAATTTGTTCATTCATCATTCCTTTATGCATAATTTAATTTCAAGATTTAATTACCAAAATAAGGTTTGACCAAGGCAAATCCCTATTCCCTAATAAACACAAATTTTCTCTCCTTTTATGTGTGATTGCAGGTTTTAGGTTGAAGATCCATTGGAGAGAAAAAATGGAGAAAATTGCAAAGTTGTCGAAGTTGTCATTTTTCTTGCAAAATCACAAAAACTAAGCTACAAAATATATTTTTGGGTTTCCGACAGCGCCTGACTAGGATCTAAGAGTGCAAATATTAAAGAAAGAATCCATAAACTAGTTTTTCAAAACCCTAGCTAGGACCCATTCACCATAGGGCGAATGAGTCCTCAACGAAGCTTGAAAAAGCACTTTTTGCAAGAAGTACACAACATTTGACCTTCGCAAAACTTGTCTTTTTACTGGTATTTGGGTTAGGTTTGATTTTTGTAACTCATTTACATGTTATAGCCCTCATACTAAATGAAATTAGGTATAAAAAGAGAGGTGCATCACTTTGTCTTACATTTTGGTTCACCCCTTCCTTTTCCCACTATTTCAAATAACAAATATATAATATCTTAATAATAAAGCAAAATAAAGTTAAAAAAACTAATTCAAAAAGTGTTGCTCCAATTTTGCACCCATGGGACCTATTGAAGGAAAGGCATATCAATAAGTCTCATTTCTCATTTCACCAAAAATTTATGAAGTTGTAAATTAAGTTTTTCTATTGTGCAAGAGAGGACAAAACCCCTTGAACAAAAAACCTACCTCTTTCTTTGAAAATCCAACTAGATAGATTTGGTCTAATATTGTGGCTTCATTTCAATTTTCAAGCCCAAGGGTTGAAGGATATGGAGTTTTTACACCATTCTACCCTAAGAAAGTTGCATCATCGTAGAAGGGCATTAAGCAAGGAATTCGCATGGTCGTTGGTCATAACCAACCCATATCACAATGCATTCATCCACCAACCTGGGGAAAATCTCATCATGAGGAGGGTGAACCCTAATCTCTTTCAAGCAGCTAGGAATAATCATCGTAAAGAGGACAAAATACTACAAAGAAGGCACTACATTCGCTTGCAAATAAACGACTACTATAAGGAATCGTTCGGTGGAAAACCAGGTCAAGCCGCATAACCAAATAATTCAGATTATTTGTGTCATTGGGTAACCTGATTCACAATAAACTCCTTGGGCAAAGAGGGGATCTCAAGCAACTGTTAGCATTCATCGAAGGTGGTTGTTCACAGAAATGAACATAGGCATTGATCATCTGCAACCATTCAAATTCGATATAGGTTTCGCTTTGGGTGTCTGCAGCCCATTATCTTCATTTATAGGCAATCCTTGTACCCCCCTGAGCATCAAGCAAGCTACTTGTGCATCCTAGTGTATGTAGGGATTAATCCTAAATTAAGTGTTAGTTGTTGGTGAATTGTTGAATGAGAAACATAATGGTACGCATCATAACATCTCATGATTGTGCTCAGGTCTGATTATTTTATGTTCAATTCAAGTCTGAAATTTGTTGTAGCATTGGGATCATAAATGTTTGCTTTCAAAATCTTTGATTATGATAATTTCACCGTTGAATGATAATTACTAATTACCAAACGGAAAGAACATAAACAAAGTGTGGTCCAGCAGATAATAAACATAATTAAAATTAATAGGAGGATCATTATAGTGGTATGAGAGCCATTTTTTCTTGCTAGCCTGTGGGATAGTGTGATGCAGATTCATGCAAAGGAGGGATAGGGAAATCAAGTATTAGCAAAGGGAGAAGAATAAAAAGGAAACTATGGATGACAAGAATGAAGAAGTAAACATTGAGGAGATCATTAGAAATGAAAACGAGAAGTTGGCCAAGGAATTTCAGTCTACCATGAGAGAGTTTATGACAAAATTAGTTGAACCTTGAGAAGACAATGGAGTGTTAGTAGATCTAATCCACATTTTGTAGAAAGAAGTCACTTAGTTAATGGAGTCTCAATCAATCGTCCAATAAAGATATTTTGAGCTAAATTCTTGTAAAGAGATCAAAAGGATCCATTTGAAAAAGAGCAACAATTAGAAAAAAGATAGGAGGATGAGATGGCAAGGTATCATGTAGAGTATAGTGCTATAAATCCAACAATCTGCTATGACATGTCCTTTTGGAGTACTATGAGATGAAACAAGAAATGGGGATAGAATGGGAAGGAGATATCCTTAGGATCAACCTCGAAGAGATATACAATAGTGGTTGGGAAATATCACTATACCTACTTATGGTGGATCAAATAGTTGTACAACTAAGGCATGGTTGCAAAAGTTGGATACCTACTTCTCGTTGAATCCCATGTATGAGGAGGAAGCAATCAAATTCACCACCTTCCACCTAGAGGGTATGACTCATGAATGGTGGTTCCATGGCATGGTGACTTAAGGACATGGCTTGATTACTACTCTAGAAGAGTTTAATCAAAAGTTGATGGAGAGGTTTGATAGGAAGGATCCAAAAATTCATTTCAGAGAGTTAGTACGGTTAATACAAGAGGGTACAATTGAGCATTATATAGTAGAGTTTTAGAGGCTATCAACGTTGGTTGTAAATGTGACAGAGAAGGGGTTCATAGTGCTATTTGTAGAGGGTTTAACTAAACCACTCAAGGGTTTGGTAAGGGCATTTGATCCAAGTTCTTTGCAAGAGGTCATTAGGAGAGCCTTGAATTTAGAGGATTCAGTTACTAAGAACAAGCTCTACTCCAAGAATGGACTATTAGGTTAGCATAAGAAACTTTTTCTTGTAGAGAGTCATGGGTTTCAGGACATAAATGTTTGGGAAAGGGACTAGCACACACTACATAGAGGTGGCTTTCATTGAGGATTCACAAGTGGAAGAACCCAAACTCAAGGTTTTTGCTAATGAGGTAGGATGTGAGAGAAAAGAAAAAGAGTCATCGGAAGGCACACTTGCTACAATTTAAAGAGATCCCAAATATCATCATGTTTGAGTTAGAGGAGTCTTGCAAGGACAAAAGTGACAATACTGATTGATAATGGGGCTACCCGCGACTTCATTGATGAGGGTTTGGTGACTAGAATGGGAATGAGAACTGATGATTTTGAGGGATTCAAGGTTACAATGGCTGATGGGTTTACTATTTCATGCAACAAAAGGATTAATCATCTTGAGATGGCCCTTGAGAGACATATAGTGCATTTATTATTTTTATGCGGTTGGTATTGATGAAATGCATTTGGTTTTGGGTGTGCAATGGTTGCATTCACTTGGTGAGTTCACACAAAAATATTAGACTCTTGAGTTGAAATTCAAAACTAAGGGAAAGGAGGTGGTTTTTTTAGGCCTATCCAATGGAAATCCTAGGATTGTTTCAACAAAAAAGATGGAGAGGGTTTTGTGTATAGACCATGTGGCTTGGGCAATAGAGTGATTACAAACATAGGTTCATCCAAGGATGGGAGATCTTATCATGTTGATATCCAATCCATCTTGGATAAGCATAGTAAGGTTTTTGACACTACTCATCCAAGTTTGCCACTAGATAGAGGTGTTTAACATATGATTGAGTTGGAAGGAGTGAAACCAATCATTACTACACCTTATCATCATCCTAGGAGGAACAAGGAAGCGATTGAGAAGACAATTAAGGAGTTGTTGGATATTAGAGACCTACGTCCTAATTCTAGTCCATTTGCTTCTTTTGTGGAATTAGTCAAGGAGAAGGATGGTACTATAAGGATGTGCATCAATTATAGAGCCCTCAACAATAAGGCAATCAAGAACTGTTACCCCATTCCTAGGATTAATGAGTTGATAGATGAGCTTCATGATGCAATGTACTTCTCTAAGATTGATCTATGATCAAGGTATCATAAAATAAGAGTAAGAGAAGAGCATGTACATAAAACAACTTTGTGTCATTAAGAGTGTTATGAGATTTTTGTCATGTCATTTGGGTTGACTAATGCACCTACCACATTTCAATCTTGCATGAATCATGTATTTATTAAAAAATTGAGATAAATTGTATTAGTTTTCTTTGGTGACACCTTGATTGACATGGGAGGATCATTTGAGGCACATAGATGAGGTGCTAAGTATTCTAGAACAATAGTCATTCTTTTCCAAAGCATAGAAATGTGATTTTGGGTAAGCAAAAATATTATATCTATGGCATAAAATTAGTGATCATGGATTGGTCTCCACTTAAGAATATAACACGGTTGAGAGGGTTTTTTGGTTTGTGTAACTATTACAAGAGGTTTCTTAAGAGATTTTGCAACTACCCACCCCATTGACAAATTTGACAAAGGAGGGAGCCTTCACTTGGAGTGATTTAGCACAAAGAGCTTTTGATAAGCTCAAGGAGGTAATGAGTTCATGGCATATTTTGGTTATTCCAAAATTTTCATTTCCTTTTGTTTCAAAATGTGATGCTTTAGGAGAGAAGATTGGAGCACTTTTGATGCAAAACAAGCACCCCAAAGCATTTGAGAATAAGAAACTCAAAGAGACATAAAGGAGTTTTTTAATCTACAATAAGAAAATGCTAGCCATCATGCATGCACTAGCTAAGTTTAGACAATATTTGGTTTGTGGAATTTTGTGGTGAAAATAGATCATAATAGTTTGAAGTTCTTTCTCAACCAAAAATATTTGAGTGATAGACAACAAAAAAGAGTAAATAGGCTATAAGCCTATGATTTTGACATAGAGTATATTAAATAAAAGAATAATGTTGTGGTTGATATGTTATCTAGGAAGATTTATTTGTGCTCTATGAGTGATATGATAAGAACACATTTGCTATTGATACTTTGGACGGAAAGCTACAAAATTACAAGTACAAGGTGGTTGATGAGCTCATCCTCTATAAGGACCAAGTATATCTTACATCAAAATTGAAGATGAGTGAGAAAATCTTGAAGGCATGTCATGGCACACCATTAGCTAGTCACCCAAGGTACTATAAGACATACAAAAGGGTAAAATGTAATTTTTAATGGAAGAAACTCAAGGGTGACATTTTGAGGCATGTTAGGGAGTGTTTTTCTTACCAACAACATAAATTGTTGTAACTTTTATCCATTCTAAATAAAAAATTGGAGAGAATCTCCATGGATATTATTACAAATCTTCCAAGAGTGCAAAGTAAGGATTGCATCTTTGTAGTAGTGGATAGACTCACTAAGTATACTCATTTTTATGTTACATCCTCATAATATAATAATCCACAAATAGCTTATTTGTTTCTTAGAGAAATATTTAGACTACATGGACTGCCACAAAATATTGTGAGTGACTAGGACAACAAATTGATTAGTTTGTTTTAGCAAGAACTTTTTCAATCAACAAGTATAGAGTTGACTCTAAGCACTATTTATTATCCTCAAACAAATGAGCAAACAAATATTGTGAAGTGGATAGAAAGGTATTTGAGGAATTATGTTACGAGACATCACAACAACACAATAGGAAATTAGCGTCGACTTTGGCGTTGGATTTTAGTGTATTTTGAGCACATGCGTTAGACAATTTGGTTGGCATCAAACTCAGCGCAAAAAAGGCGTGGCCAGTTCAACGTCATTTTTTACGACAACTTTTGTGCCATTTTTAGTGCCAAAAAATCATGGCGCCTCTGTTAGCGCCTAAAATTGCGCCAGGAAGTAACGATGGAAATGGTGCTAAAATTGGCACCCAATTTGGCTTATGGTTTTGCTTCCATATCTACTCCCATTTTTGCTTCTAGTTTTGCTTCCATTTTGCATCCAGTTTTGCTTCTAGTTTTGCCTCCAAGTTTGCTTCCAATCTTGCTTCCGATTTTGCCTCCAAGTTTGCTTCCAATTTTGCTTCTGGTTTTGCTTCCGATTTTGCTTCTAGTTTTGCTTCTGGTTTTGCTTCCACATTTGCTTTCGGTTTTGCTTCTAGTTTTGCTTCTATTTTTGCTTCCAAATTTGCTTCTGGTTTTACTTCTGGTTTTGTTTCCAATTTTGCTTCCGATTTTGCTTCCAAGTTTTCTTCCAGTTTTGCTTCTGGTTTTGCTTCCAAGTTTGCTTCCAGTTTTGCTTCCAGTTTTGTTTCTAGTTTTGCTTTCAGTTTTGCTTCCAGATTTACTTCCATTTTGCTTCCAGTTTTGCTTCCAGATTTACTTCCGGTTTTGCTTCTAATTTTGCTTCCAAGATTGCTTCTAGTTTGGCTTCCATTGTTGCTTCTTTTTTTTCTTATAAAACTATTTTTTGTTTTGCTTCCATTTATTAATTTAATATGTTTTATTTCAATTTAATTAGTTAAATATATCGTGCCTCTTAAATAACTCATATGATTATAGAGTAAGTAATTTAATTATTTAACTCATATGATTAAATAACAATATAATTATTGTAACATAATTATCATCTATAATTAAAATAAGTGAATCAAATATCTATAATTTAATTGAATTTGACAACATTCATCCTGAACAGTTTATTAAAATCATCATACTTAATAAATATCCATCCAAAAATCATCGACCACTTTTAATATATATAAATTGACAATTCAATACTGATAAGATCATCATATATAACTAAAACAAGTGAAAGTCAAATATGCCAATACATCAAAAACATGTCAAAATGATACATGTCCAACAGTCAACATAAGTGAAAATGATACATGTACAAATGATATAAATAAAATTGATAAATTATGTAACTCAAATTGATACAAGTCAAGATGATACATGTCCAAATGATATAGTTAAAATGATACATGTCAATATGATACAAATCAACAATATAGTACAGTAGGTCGTGAAAATGATGCATATGATAGTAATCATGAAAAGAGTCATCATAACGATATATCAACAATGATCCATGATGTAGTCTATATGATCATGAATGTTACTGATTACTATCACCAACTGTCTCATCATCATCATCATCACCATCCAGATCATCATCATCATCATCGTCATCGTCGTTGTTGTCATCATTGCCATCGGCCTCGGTGTCTTCTACATCATCCTCTGCCATGTGATCTGTATCATCAAAACCAATATTTTGTGGATCTACATCATGTTGAGGATCATCTTGATCTTTTGGAAGACTCATGTTCTGCAGAAAAAAAATTATAAAAAAAAATAAATAAAAAAATTAAAAAATAAAAACATTTAAAATGAAAAGCTATTATTTATTTCATGCAATAATTCATTTTTTTGTTATATATCTAATATTACAACATATGAGACGAAACCATAATCATATTACATCATATCAAAGTGCACATACCATAATAAAATTTCAAAATAGTTAGAATTAATACTGGTTAGTCAGGACAAACTTCAGCTTTCAAAAACAAAGCCAAATAGGTTGGCAGACTTGTGGATTAGACCAACATTTGGTGGAAGAGGAAGAAAGATGATTGGAACTCTAGAGGCCCACCATAATGGATTTCTGTATTCAACCATGAGAGAAAAAGAGAGAGTTGATATCATGTATGAAAACATTAAGCATGCATTCTTCCAACCAACGAAGAAGGAGATGATTACTTTGCTTCATTTTAATTTGCATAACCATATCACGGTGTGGGAACCAAGAAGACCAAGGATGTTCAGTTTTATGTGGAGGTAATGGATGTGGTCCAAACTTTAGGAGGGGAAAGAAGGTCAATGTATGATCCTGATGAAATTGAGGAAGAACATCAAGAGAGGGACAGGAAAAATAAAATCAATACAGAGTTTCAAGGATTTGTCAAGTGAGTAAGAGAGCTATGGGAGCAACCTCATCTAAAATATTTTGAACTAGAGTTTGATAAACCATTTAGAGAGCTTGGTTTTCATGGAGTTCCTTTCAAATCCTTTGCTTTTATTGTTCCTACGGTAAACTATTTGGGTAGAGTTGGTGGAATTACCTTTCTTAGTAATCACTATTAGTGAGATTGAGATTGTTAACCTTGAGAGAGTAGGACTTGGGAAAAAGGCATTTGATATGGCCATTGTTTTCAAATATTTCAAGCGGGATGTACTTTGCATTGATGCCATTCCTCAATCTTCACTTGATGGCATCAAGGAATGGCTAAAATCCATGGATATAAAGTATTATGAAAGCAGAATGAACTTGAACTAGCGGCCAATTTTGAAGAGTAGTAATGACGATCAAGATAAATTTATTGAAAATGGTGGTTAGGAATTTTTGAATATGGAAGCTAGTGATTTTGATTCTGATAATTCAGAAGAGTCAGATCAAGGATATGAACCCTCTAATGTAGAAGAGGAATCATAATAAGATTTCATGTAGCCACCATCAAGAGTGTTACAAGCCAACAAGATGGAGGGAATTCTTATATAAGGATAATTTTCAATGTTGCAGGTATCAAATTTAATTCCAACTACAATGTCATCATTGAAATTCACTAGCAGTATTTATGTTGAGGAAATTTCCTTTAGATGCAAGGATTCAAAGCACATCAACCATGTGGTACAAATGATTAAATCCCAGAGACGATCTATAGCAATGAAAGAGTCTAAAAAGGCAGAGAGAGCTACACTAGTAACTCAGGAGAAAATTCAGCTTTCAAAAACAAAGCCAATTAGGCTGGCAGACATGTGGATCAAGCCAACATTTGGTGGAAGAGGATGAAAGATGACTGGAACTCTGGAGGCCCACCATAATGGATTTTGGTATTCAACCATGAGAGTAGAAGAGAGAGTTCGTATCATGTATCAAAACATTAAGCATGCATTCTTCCAACCAGTGGAGAAGGAGATGATTACTTTGCTTCATTTTCATTTGCATAACCATATCATGGCATGGGAACCAAGAAGACCAAGGATGTCTAGTTTTATGTGGAGGTAATGGATGTGGTTGAAACTTTAGGAGGGGAGATCTTGATGTCTGCTAAGAGGCATAAATTTAGATGAATTAAGTTCACCTACATGTTTGCCAAAGTTTACTTCCAATTTTTATGACTGTTTTTCTTGACTGTCAGAGTTTACTTACAAATTTGAAATTTCTTTCTGGTCATTTTGATGAGGATATATTCAGCCAATATGTAAGCACCTTTTGTTTGTATCACAAGCATCTATGCATTGCAATAATTTTGATTATCTATGGTCTACAACTATGTCGCTCACTTATTGGATCTTCTATTTCAATGTTTTCTATGGCCTTCTCTATTTGAGGTAGCACTTGACAATCCTACCTCCTTTCCTTAGCTGAGAAGTGGATTTGAATTTGGAAATACTGCACTTTAAAACTAGTTATGGTTTAAGGAGAGTTATTCTAGCTTTGTTGTTGACACCCTCAATCTTCAACAAGGACTTAGATGCATGGACTGAAATGCAAGCTTTCAAACTTAGATTTGAATGTGCATAATTTGATTGATTATGGTTTTCACAGGTAGTTGTCTTTACATGACTATTCTGGATTGTCAACATGTGTAATAGTGACTGCATCCTTATCAAGTTTGGCTACCCTTATTCAGAATTCCTTGGCCTTTGGACTCGATACAAAGTTGTGCATTTTTATTCCATATTTGTAACATGTAGGACATTTAAGGGGTACAACATATAGAAATTTAGTACTGTCATCCAAGGAAAACTTACATATGGTGTATCAAGAACAACAAAAAATTCTTTTATTAGGGTTAATGCTTTCTTCCCCCATGTTGCTGATATTTTCCCCAAAACAAGTTTTTTTTATTATTTCAACCCATCTCAAAATTCAATGTATTGATTAACATTTGTTACGCATTTCAACTGTTTATGCAAATGATGCATATATGTTAACTCGATCAATGTTGTTACTTTGGTAGTTTGACTTCTATAACAACCAGCTATTACACATTTCATCTACGTCCTACTATTTATTCATGCACATAAATGGTCATCTTGTAATCATAAATTTTGAGCTCTATTTACTCATCCTACGCATCAATAAACAACTCAACACAAGAGATGCAAATTGACATATTAACACAACAATATCCAACTAAGTTATTGAAACTCAACTATTGATACCTCGTTCTCCATCCAGAGTACAAAATCATTCCACTTTTTGTTTTGTAACATATTCTTTTCAAATTGATTTGGATGGCAGCCATATTTCTCCTCTTGTCAAAACATGGCACATGGACTACTTAAACTAATTAATATGCAATCATTTACTTTTTCCAAGGAAATAAAAAATATATATCATTTAACATACTAAATATACTTACAAATGTACAAATCAAGGCCTGTAAACCTTTCTGGCCACTGCGATGCATGGCACGAAGTTTCTCGAGCCTAGCCTTAGAGGCCTTGTCCTGAAACATATACTAATTGAATTTAATTATGCACAAATAAAATTTAAATATCATTTAATAAATTTGATATAATCTTATGAGCAAATTCAAATACCTGCGTACTCTCCTCACCAGAATTCCTTCATGCATCGGATTTCTCATATGCTTTTACAAGCTCTTTCCATACTTTCACACTTACATCAATTAGCCTTCTTTTCTACCTTAGCTCAGGAGGGATTTTTTTTATCTTCTTTGTTTGGTTGCACCGAAATCTATTGTAGTTTTGAGAAATTTGTAGTTTTATCTTCTTTACAAGCCAACCTATGCCAAATTCAGTCTCCATGTCATGGATAACTATTTTTTTCAGTTGCATAGGTATCTGTGAGAATGGAAAATGTAGATGTTCTTTGAACCGTTGAAGGCATGATTCCTTCAACCTATTCACAAACGTTTTCCCAACATCTGTCATTCAGACTTCCCTTGAAACCACCTCGTAATCTATCTTCGTATTGTAGCTACCAATGCAAGATTGATAACATAGCGTGGTGGAAGAAGTTTGTGTCCCAAGAGTGGTTGGGACATCAGAAGTCTTTGCTCCCTGTTCCAATTCTTAGAGTTTATTGTCACTGATTTCCTTCTGGATATTTTGTTCAATCCAGGACTGGTTGGGGAATCAATTGATTCCCTTTAACACAATTGATTTGTTTGCAATGTTTGAGGGGCATTACCAGATTATTTTTCTATGTATCTAGAAAGTATTTTCCATTCCACATTAACCAATTTGTTCACTGCCTCCACCCCCAATATGGAAGCCAATTCCTCTTTATCTTTGTCAGTCTCATGCCCTATATATATATATAAACAAAACTAAAAAGTAAAATTCAAAGAAACAATGGAAACATTTACAAATCTATAAATTAATAATGAATTACCTCATTGTGGCCAGAGTTTGCTGACAATGCTTGCTTCCTTCTATTGCTTGACATTTTGAGGTGACCTAGGGAAAATTATTTTTGTCCAGTCTGTGGAGGAAAACGAAGTACACACTGTCAGGTATGAAATGTTCTGTCGAGTTTGTGGTATGAAAGTTTTGTTTTGTGGGCAAATATGTTCGATGGGTTTGCTTAGTGTTGATAACCTAGGGAAAATATGTTCGTTGGCTTTGCTTAGTGTTGATAACCTTATCATGAAAACTCTTTCATAATGCAATCTTGCATGAATTTTTCATGGCATCGGTGACTATGGCGCGATTGGGCAAAACCAAGTGGTTTCTGCATTTATTTTCAGCAGTTGCTCAGCAGTGACATGTTCGTTGGGTTTTCTTAGTGTTGATAACTTAGGTAAAATATGTTCGCTAGGTTTGCGTAGTGTTGATAACCTTATCATGGAAAATATTTCATAATGCAATCTTGCATGAATTGGTCATGGCATTGGTGACTATGGTGCGACTGGGAAAAACCAAGCATTTTTTGCGTTTATTTTCAGTAGTTGCTTAGCAGTGACCGACCCAATTCCTAGATTTTCCAAACAATTCACTATTTCCTTGATACCCAGGTTAGGCAAAGAATACAAAGGCATCTTGGCTTTGTGTTATAATATTTTGAGCCAAAGCTCAAATGGGTAGGGTAAATTTTTTTGTTGGTTTCTCAAAGGTTTTACAATTTATAATGATGGGACAATTTAGAGGCCACTAACCACTAAACAATCACAAATTCAAATGCAATACAAAGAGCAGTAAACAATCACGAATTCAACAAAGAAAAAAAAAATGTAACCATACCTATGGTGTTGCAAACTAAATTGAATTTCTCATCAGTTGTTGGTAGCGCCCTGCTCTCTTCCTTTGTGAAACATTTTTCCCTTTTTTTCATCTAATTTCTTCCTTCATGTGAGAAAATTTTTATTTTTTTTATTTTGATTTAGTAGTCGGCACTTTAGTCGGCATTAGTTAACTCCAACTTTAGCGTCGACTTTTGGCCATTAATGTAATATGTTTGGGGCGCCTAAGGCAATGCCAAGTGTTCCTATCATTGTTGTATAGTGACTATTTTCATTGTTGTGTATCACAAGATCTAGAGTGTTGGAAATAATTCCAACTCTTGCCTTGTTTTTTGTGACCGCTGTTGTCATGTGGCTCCTTCATCAACTCGGTGCAGTAGAGTGGTTTTGACCATAGTCCCGTAAGGTGCTTCATCCTTCTCGACAGTAGTGCAGTGAAAGTTTCTATGGCGGCACATGATTCTTCCTTCTGTTCCTGGTGGTGTTGTGGTGACTCCTGCAAGTCTTCTACAATTGGTGTGCGGTAGTGTAGTGACCGCCGCTGTCCCACGGCTCCTTCATCAACTCAGTGCGGTAGAGCAGTTTTCACCACGGTCCCGTAAGTTGCTTCTTCCTTCTCAGCAGTAGTATAGTGAAAGCTTCTGTGGTAGAATTTTTATTCATAGAGGAGGCCATGGAGAGAGGACGTGGACGACGTAGAAATACTAAATCGTTGAGAAGGAAAGTGGGTGGAAATAGATGAGACAACGAAATCTACATATACAATAGAGGTAAGAAGAGAAAGCAACCTCAACCAAAGGAGGAAGGTGTTTATGAATTCACAAATGCTACAACATAGAGGAGATATCAATATGTCAAATATATGAATAAAGTGAAGTTTTGTGTTGGATAGCATACTCGTTGAAATGATATAATTGGTGTACTAAACATTATTTACTATGTTGTGTATTATAGGGGCGAGATGAAGCCATGGCAACAAATCGTGTCATATCAAATGAGGACACAATAGATGAAGCGAGACATCATGTATTCAAATTTTGACTTAACTTAGGAAAAAATGATTTGATGGAATTTTGTGATACACCCATCTTTTTTCATAGTATTATTGAAATTTATAATGTATTATCCAATCTTGACATAAATTAATGCATGTTGTTGATTATTTTAGATGGAAATTGGAGCAAATGCAGAGCCTAAGTGTTCAACTAGCCAAAGAAGAAGATATGTACATGGAAATGGATGTAAAACTGTTAAATCACGTAGACAACAGTGGGTGGAAGAGGATATGACAATGGATACTGAAGACACAACAAATGATTGCACTAAAGAAGAGGTAGGTATATATGTTCATACAATTTGTATTTTTATTTTTTAAGCCACATTTGATTATATTTCTTTGAAATTGATACATTTATGATTTATCCAATTGTTTCCAAACATTAAATAATGCTTGTGTTTGTTGATAGGAAGAAGATTTTGATGAAACAGTACATACTAATACCCAAGATCCAACTGGGTTATTAAAATTTGGACAGGATGATCCAAACCATCCTTTAAACCATACCAAGGCAACAAGAGCAAGATTGAAGAGAACACTACCACCTAAGAAATTTGAAGAGTTGATGAGATTCACATACATTGATGACATGCCACCTAGCCTTAATGATGATGATGATAGTGAAAATGCAGTGCATGAAGAAGGATTGAATGAAATGCTTACAGGTTTCTTTGGGGATGGAAACAATTATGACAATAATGATGATATGGTTGACAATAACGATGATAGTAGTGGTAATTACCACCAACGTAATGTTGACGATAACAACATCAAAGACTCCATCAAGCAAGCAACAAAGACACCCATGTTCAAATCGGGTGCAAGTAGAACCTCAAAATTGGCATGCACATTAATATTATTAGAAATCATGTCACTATTTGGTTGGTCAGACAAAGGATTCACTACCCTACTGAAGTGAGTTGAAATCTATTTCTTACTTTGCATTGTCAATTGGTGTACATAATTCATAAACATTCATCAACTTCATTTATATTTCTTTAAGGGGATTTTAAAACCATATATTGTATATAAACAATCCTAGTATAAATTGACATATCAAACATGTTCATCATAAGTCAAACATTCAATTGATTTAATCTCTGGAAATCTTACAGGGCACTAAAAACTAAAATATTCCCTAAAGAGAATGTGTTGCCATCAACTTGCAAAGAGGTGTGTCTATTGTTGGTTGAGTTGGGGATTGAATATAAGAAAATTTATTCATGTAAAAATGATTGCATTTTATACAGAGATGAATATGAAAACAAGGTAGAATGCACTGTATGCAAAGAGAAGAGATATTGTACATATGTACAAGGTCCTACAATTCCAAAGAAGGTTTTACGTCACATGCCAATTATACCTAGACTTCAACAAATGTTTCGTTGCAATTCACTAGCACAATTGATGGACTGGCATGCAAAGAACAAAATTAAAGATGGATTCATGCGAATTCTGGTTGACTCCAAAGCAATGAAACACAGAGGAAAAATGGCCAACAAAATTCAAAGATGAACCCCGTAGTATCAGGTTTGGCCTTGTAATTGATGGAGTGTGCCCATTCTCTTTCCTGAGCTCAAATTATAGTGTTTGTCTAGTCAGATTGATAGTATACAATATTCCCCCATGGATGAGTGTTAGAAAGGAGCACCTTATGCTAACTCTCATTGTTCCAGGAAAACATCAAGTTAAAAACCTAGATTTTTATCTTGCGCCTTTTATTGATGAGATGCAATTGTTATGGAAAGGCATAAGAATGTATGACATATCACGTCCTCCATCAAATAG
The DNA here is from genome assembly GCA_007258455.2 of Sequoia sempervirens. Taxonomy (NCBI): domain Eukaryota; kingdom Viridiplantae; phylum Streptophyta; class Pinopsida; order Cupressales; family Cupressaceae; genus Sequoia; species Sequoia sempervirens. The sequence goes on from VDFB02256132.1 coordinate 109,562,238, forward strand.
GTCCTTCATGTTGTATGGTGTGCTATGTTGGACTATTCATGATTTCCCAGGACTTGGTGTTTGTTCTAGTAAGATAAAATATTTACGTATTTACATTCATAATTTATTTTCATCCCAACTTTCATACTTGGTTTTATATTATTTTTTGATGTTATTAACATTACTTATTGAAATGCAGGGCTTCAAACAAAGGGGATATTTTCATGTCCAAGATGTGCAGAAAAATTTCAAGGGCGGTGTTCTAAAGATCTACATAAATTTATTTATGCAAACATGGTTTTTCTACCACTAGATTATAGGTTTAGAAATCGCCTAAAGAATCAATTTGATGGAAAAGTTGAAAATAGAGGCCCTCCCATGATTATGGGTCCAGGTGATTGGCTTAAGAAGTATGAAGATGTTGAATTGAAAGCTTGGGAGGATTTTTTTGATCGGGGTGATTCAATTGAAGAACCAGAACAAGTTGTAGTTAATATGCCAGAAGGAATGAAAAGGAAATCCATATTTTATGAGCTCCCTTACTGGAAGGGTCTATGAATATCTCACCTATTATATCCTATGCGCATCTTCAAAAATGTCCCAGATTCTATATTTCGACACATATCAGGTAAAGAGAAGGACACCTTGTCTTCAAGGAGAGATATTGCTCTTTTGCGTACCAAATTTGATAGAAAACATTTGTGGCCAAACAAGGAAAAGGAAACATATGCAGAAGCTCCATGGATTTTGAAAAAAAAGAAGAGCTAGACCAACTAAAAAATGTCATCCATTCAATAAGGACACCTACTGGCTATGGGTCATCATTGGCTAAAGATTTTATAGTTGATGGACATATCACATGATTTAAAACACATGATTTTCATAATTTAATGAAGGTATTATATATATCAGCATTTAACATTTACTACTAACATTGATTAAGCACTAAATTTATTTTGATATTTTGTTGTGTGAGAAAAAATTACTAATGACCTTTTCATAAATGTGTTTGATAGCATATCATGCCATTGGAAATTAGGGGGGATTCTTGTCTTACAGTTGACTTAAGGAATGCCATAAGTCAATTGTCAGCATTTACAAGGTATGTGGTTATATGAAATGTTCATGTGTGAGAGACATAGAGATATTATATTGCATTTTAATTTATGACTAAAGGTTCATACTAATTTACTACTCTTATATTAGGTGGGTGACCTCCAAGGAGATCCATGAATCTGAAATGCCAAAGTGGAAGAAGGAAATTGTAGAAATTGTATGTGTATTTGAGAAGGAGCCCCCTACAAGTTTCATGGACCTACAAGTCCATTTACTTATACACTTAGTCGATGACATTGAATTGGCGGGTGTCGCATCAATGAGGTGGATGTTTTTCTTTGAGAGGTATATGAAAACTCTTAAAAGATATGTCTGACAAAAGGCACATCCAAAGGGTTGCATGGCTGAAGGGTATGTATTGAATGAAGCATTTTTCTTCTTGTGTGAATTCCTTGGTAAGGATTTTGAAGATGTTTGGGATGAAGAATGAGCATCAAATATTATTGATGGAGAAAAACCACAATCTAATGGTGTTGAAGTACAAATTAGTAAGTAAATTCATGATCAGTGTGGTTGTTTTTCTTGCAATCATTAATTTACTCTATAATTTATTTGTCAAATTAATAGCATGACATTTGGAGTTTGAAATAAACATGTTGACATGTAATAGGTGTAGGCGGAAGTTCTATAATTGACAAGTTCATTCTGTACCACATGGACTTTATGAACAAATTGATGGATTTGTATGATAAAAAGAGAGAAGTGTTAGAAGCAAGGAGATAGTTTAAGAGATCAAACCCAAGGAATACTCCATTTCCCACTCATCTATTTGGGGAATGGGGAAAATATTTCCCACTAGAATGGGTTACTAAACAAATTCAAAATCAAATAGAAGATGCAGGTACAGATTCAAAAATAATAGAAGATGAAATCAACATGTCTAAAGGATGTGAAAGAAAGGTACAGTTGGAATTTTACAAAATGTTGTTTCCTTACAGTTTTGACAGTATTAACTATTTTAATATTCATCATTATATTTGTTTTCATTGAAATAAATGGTCTTTCACAGGCGAGGAAATATCCAACAATGTGGGCATATGGTCGACATTATCGTGTAGAAAGTGTAGACGTAAAGAGACGATCCTTCGATTGTGGCACCATGCTTGACTTCAAGCAATCCAATTGATCAAGCTCAAAAGATAAGAATATAATTGAAGGGAATCTACAATATGTTGGGAAAATACATGAAATTATTGAGTTGGATTACCGCTCTTTTAAATGTTGTATTTTTAAGTGTAGATGGTATGAAGCATTTGAGAGGACATGAAGACATGATACCCATAGGGGATTGTTTTCTATAGATTCCTCATTGTTCCTACCAGAGGATAAGGATCCTTATGGTTTACCAATTCATTGTGAGCAGGTATTTCTTTAACTCAAACAAGAAGTGGTAGTGATCATTAATCTATTAATTCATAGCTTATTACGAATATATACATGTGTTTATTAATCAATAAAATTGTTATAACATACGTCTAATACATGTATGTCGTTCATGTGCAAGTATTTTTCTATGAAGATATTTTGGACTTGAAATGGATATTTGTCATACATTATGATCCAAGATTAAGGCATGTATTTGATAATGCATTAGTGGATACTAAGCAAAACAATGATGGCCAAAAAAATGAGAGAGAGGGATTAGAGAACATTGAAGAAATTGACATCCATGATGATGTTGAAGATGGTTATGCTCAGGCACAAGAAGACAACAATCCAGAGTTAGATGATGTTATGGAAGACAACAATATGGATGGTATAGAAAATGATGATCCAAATACATCTGGTAACAATATAGATGGTCTACAGTCAAATTTCAATGCTAATGAAGATGATGCAGGTCAAGATGAGGATGATGATACTATTAAATACTTGAAATAACATATGAATATTGACAATGATACATTGGCTGACATTGTAGCAGACAATAATGTTAATGACCAAGACTTCTAAATTTTTCAGAATTATTTGCCATCCATGTTTAAAAAAGGATGATTCTTATGGCCTAAACTTTGAAATGCTTCAGTAACATTATGTTGTACTTGGACAATTGAAAACCTATTTTATTCTCCTAGCAAGTTTTTTTATTTTCCATTATAATTCTAGACCAAACAACATTTGTGGGGATGGCCTTTTACACCAATCTTAATTTGTATGAAGTTCACATACCTATTGTCAAGTAGTAAATTCATTTCGTAGACAACAAATGTAAAGACTTCATTTAAGAAAAGATAAGTAGTTTGTTTCTGAGGGTAATTCACATGCAAAAAAGTAAAAAGCACATAAAAATAAATTGTACAGTAGAAAATCATATTCAATTAGTTATGTCTTATTTCGCTTGCACACTTATCTGAAAGACATAGGGTATTCACCATACATTTTCCTTGACAAAGCAAACATGTGCTTTCATTTATTTTTACTGTATATCTCAAAAGTGAAATTGTTTTTGAAATAGGAAAAAATGGGTTTTACAGGGACCTGAAACCACAAAGTTTACAAAAGAAGTGATAACATGTCAAAGAACTCGGAAACAGAGAGGTTGTAGAAAGGAAAAAAAAATTACAAAGCAATAGCCACCAAAAAAAGGCCAGCAAAGGCCACAAAAAAGACCAGATAAAACACTAGCAGCAACTAAGCTTGGGACTTTAAATTTTTCATTATCTCAGCTTCCATGTCGTTCATCTCCTGAACCCCCCTCTTTAAGATCTGGACCATCTGGGAAGTAGGAGGCACTTTTCTCTTAAGGTTGGCACAGGTCCTCTTCGATATTCCTTGGTCCTCATTCTTGCCTTTATCCTTGTCCTCTTCTAGATCAACAACCAGCGAGCCTTGTTGCGACTTTTCCAACTTTTTCAGACATTGCATTAATGATAATGGCATTGTGCCTTGCCATTCTATGGTTTTGTTCCACAATAATTTTCATATTGTTTTTTATTATAACAATTTCATCTTCTAGAGTCTTATACTTGTCCTCAATGTCATCATCTCTTGTCCTAGTATAATTCTTTTTCCGTTTTCCTTCTTCATTGTTCAGAGTTGACAACTTTAGTTCCAGTTCCTCCAACTTGCTATTTAGAACCTTGTTTCTAAGATTAAGATCATTGATTTCTTGATAGACCCATTTCATAACCCTGAAAATATCACCAATGCCATATCTAGCAGAGGCAAGGATGTCTCCAGACTGATCTTGATATAAAATGAGGTTGAAATCACCCGAGTTGGGGGAGTTGGGAAATCTGGTTCCAACATCTCAGTCAGAGGAAAGAAGGGTAGAAAAAAAATCTCTACTAGCTTCAGGGTTCTCAGTATTGTCCTCCAGAGAGTCCATGGAGTAGGAAACCAACTTTTTGGTAGGGGAACCCTTGAGAACGGGTTTCTTTAAAGGGGCTAGGCAGCCAGGGTGATTCTTAGGGTTAACTTTCATGTGTTGGGGTTTACAAAGCTAGGTTTTCTTGCCAGAAAGGATAGGGGATGGATGGGCTTCAAAAATACCTTTCGGGTTAGGCTTAGAATGAATCTTTGAGCCACCATCGTCTGTATCATAGTCCTCAGACGCCGTGGAGGCAACCAATTTGGATAAAGCCAGCAGGCTTTGAAAATGTTAAAAGATCAACCTTATAAGCCCAGGATGAAGAATAAGGTATCTCCTGGGATTTTTCTTGTGGTCCTCAAGGTATTGCTTAACGAGCATAACAAGTAATAAGGAAAATAAATTTGTACCTTATGGCGGAAGTGGTTAAGGAGAGAAAAATGATGACCATAAATTCTGGTGAATCTTCTATTCAGGGTAATATACTCCATAATGACATGAAGCACCTTTCTCCAAAGTGCCTTGATGGAGTCAATTTCGAAATAGTTATTGGAAACTTTGACTAGATTCAATTTCTCTTTTTCTTTCTTTGGGAAATTGATTACCGCCTCGTCTAAAAACCTTCTGTCATGATAAAATTCCATGCCCTCAGTGGGCATTACATAATGATGCACTAAGAAAATAATATATACAAAAAAATGCAAAGAAAATGTTTGAAATTTAACATGCAGCCTATTGTGTTGCACTAAAAGGAATCAAGATTAACTGGAACAAGAAATAAAAATAAAATTTTGATGATTGTACTTAAAAGTGAACAGGATATAAAAAGTGTGGACAATGATGGTGCTGAAATTGAAAACCCTGATCCTGATGACATTACTGTTTTATGTCATTAGAGATAAAGAGCACATACAATTTTATATACATAGCAAATAAATATTTGAAACTAGTACACTGAAAATGTAAACACTGTAAGATTTTTTCTTAAACAATAATTCACATACTCACTTACAAAAAAGGGTGAAGCATTTTTATTCAAACTCTGTTTTCTTTAATAGACATAACAATAAAAGAATATTTACAAGTACAAGAATATATACATTGTTTTATAGAAAATAAGGAATGTTTCATAGAATATACAAGTACAAGAATATATACACTATTTCATAGACTTCTAAATTTTCAAAGTTATTTGCAATCTGTTGGGTCTCAAAAATGCAGGTTTTTAGATCATAAGAGGGTGCCAATCTCTAAGAGGACTTTAATCCTTAATAAGAACCAATTAAAGTAAATTATTTGAAAGGACTTTAATTCACACCTAACCAGAAACCAATCAAAGCATCCACACAGTAACAACAAATGTGCCCTGATAAATCTTGTGGATTTAAACAACTTGAAAAGACCACTTTGGAGATAGCAAAGCAATAAATAAACATGAAAATCGACACAACAATTGAACACTGAAAAATGGATTATGAGTTATAATGTATCTACTCCATTATATTGCTCAAAATATAAACATACATAACATGAGTTCTTTTGATATGAATAAGTGGATGAGATGGTCTAGTATATATTCTAATGGATTCAAATGATAATGATATGATTATCGAAATTGGACCTTGGTTTCCCTAGTTGTACGAGAAGAAACAAGCTTTAGGTCTGTTCACAAAAGTTACATCGTTTCTTAACTAAAGCATAATTAACATAACATAGAAACTTAAAAAGAGTTTATTGTTGGATACACCACAATCCGTTAATATTAGCAAGCACCCGTGACCACCTAAGATCTGTTCAAGGCTCAAGCACCATGTTAATGCATCAACAACAACCAAACTCTAATTACCTCCTCATACAGCTCGTGCAAGGAACAAATTAACCTCTGACATGTGATCAATGTATTTATCCTGGGCATAAGTGTTTGCATTATGTAGAGTGTCGGTCATTGCATTCTCCAATCCAACAATCCTCCCGAGTTGCTTATGTGTTTTCCTGAGTACCTCATCCTCATAATTGATGTCATCAAGGATGCTTGGAAAATATTTGGATATCTCATTTTTCCAAGTTTCCTGATCCTTCAAATTTGTTTCTTCAAAGAAATCTAGCATGGCCATACATAGTGGCTGGCTGAAGTCATTCAATTCCTGTGTCAAGATATTCTAGAAGTTTTCATGTGTATTCAAGAAGCTCTGACATTCTTAGAGCGAAGCATTATTATCTCCATCTTTTGCCTTGATATGGGATTCCATTTCCTTCATCCTATCAAACAAACTTCCATGCTCCACGAGGGCCTTGTATGTTCCACTGTGAGCACACTAGACACCATCTGCATGTTGGAACATAGCTTTGAATTTCATACAAATTATCCCTAATGCTACTTCAAAAGAAGTAGCCTTCAATTTTCTTTTTAGTTCTTCTTGTTCCTTTTGAGCCTTTTCAAATTTATGCTTCCATTGAGCAGTCTCGGACATGGCCTCTAACACTTTTATTTCATGTTCAATTAAAGGAGAGTAAAGCCATGGAGAAGCAGGTAGCCTATCTTTGTAGTGAGTTAATTCATGTTTCAACCTATCATTTTCCTTTATTGGCCACTGGTTATCTCTTACTAGCTTTTGGATCTGGGCTTTGGTGAATTTGGCTACATTCACATTCAAGTCAGCAGTCTCCAAGGGATCTGTCTCCCCTACTCTTTGCACTAGGAGATGTCCAAAAATATGATCATGGTCAATGAGAGAAGGCTTCTTACCTAGGGGGTAAAGAGCCCAAATTTGCAAAGTGGTATTATCAGGATTGTACCTTGACCCTGTATAGACCCTGTCACCTGCTTCATCTGTTATTTGCAAAGTTTTATTCTTCCTCTTCAAAAAGTTTTCAAACACAGTGGTTGAACTAATATCCCACCCAGGAAGGAGCATAACTCTAGCTTCTTGCAATAATGCTCTTCCTCTCTCAGCAGTCATGTTTCTCATTTCCCTATCAACTTCATGTTGTAACTCTTTCAAGGCATAAGCCTCTTTCTCAAGGTCAATGTCCTTTAACCTTTCTCTTATTAGTCTTCCTTTATACTCATATATAAAGGACTTAAATTCAAGGGTCTGCACAAAAGTATCATCTACAACAAATTTCTGACTTGCACGATGCCTCACATCAACTAATAGCTCATCAGAGGCTTCAAAGGTGATCACACTTCTTTCCAATGGCATCTCATATTGGGGTATAACAAGAGCATTAAACTATGGGACTTCTCCTTCCTCCTCAGTCTTATCTTCTTCCATGGATGGGGAACCAACTGAAAATCTCACTTCAGTAGTAGGCTAAGGTGATAAGTGATCTAGTGGTGTGATATTTTCTACTTGCCTCCTAGGGCCGATGCCCCTTCCTCTTTCAAATGCCACAAGTGGCACATCTCTTATCAGTTCTTCATGGAGGATTAACTATTCAATTCTTTCTATGGGATCATGTACCTCAAGGAAAGCCCCTACGTAGCCTGGGTTATTATTCACCTTCCAAGCCTCAACCATCATAACCCTACTGTAGGCATTCATTCTCATCATGTTTTGTTTTTCTTCACAATTTTTGATGACATCTTCTAAAAGGAAACTATGCTCATACCCTTTCAATTTCTGAGAAATTTTGGCATCACAAATGAAGTGTTCAAGATCAAACTTTTCCCTTTTGTTGTCAACCAGCAAGCCATAATAATCCAGTTTTCCACTAACCAAGGTATAGCCTGAATTAGAGATAATAGTGAAATCACCAAAGCATAAAGTGGAAGGCATGAAAGTCTACGTCCCATAGCTCTTTAAATGCATGAAAGTTGAAAATGACAATTTCCTTATGATCTCTAAATAAGCAACTATGTCTGATACAATCTTAGGCAACAAATAAGGTGCAGCTTCAAATCCATAAACCTTGATAACAATACAATCCCCAAACATGTAACAGTCCCCCCAATTGTGATTTATCCCTACTTCATGACCCATATATTTTGGTCAAAGAAATCTTAAGATCTCTAGGGAGAGGTTGTAGTCACATTTGTGGCCTAACATCTTGTATAGTGGTTTGACAAAATATTCCTCAAAATATAGATAGTGGGACCTCCCACACCTGTGGTCCCACACAAATGTCCACATTTGTACAGGCCTTGAATTTCCATCATTATCTAAGTCTTTTATGCTTAATTCCTCACCCCATATCCCCATCACCTGGCCTTCATATAATATCATGTGCATGAAAAGAGAATAGTGCTTGAAATTAATGGCTTCACTGTCATTCTTGATGATATTGAGGGCATTATTGATGGCCTCTGATAAATACTCTGCATAAACATAGGGTTGGGCATTATGGCTCTGGATGTTTGTGGCTAAAACCATGGGAGCAATTGTCATGTTCTTAGGAACATCAATTCCCAGTACTTGACCAGCTGAGTAATAAGTGTATTGAAAGTATTCTTCAAACAAAGCCACAGACAATGGGGGCTTATCTTCACTAGAGAACCTCATAGTTTGGGTACCCGCACCTTTAACCCTATGCAAAGGCAATCTCCACCTCTTGTAACTTGTGTCCATGGTGTGGTATTCCTCCAACAAGTCTCTGATTCGTAATTTTGTTTTCAAGGAAGTGTCTAACTGACTATTTGAATGAATATAATCGAAAAACTATACATTTATAGATACAAAAGAGAAAAATGCACATAAAGAGAAAGGGGACAATGACGAATCCCGGTTGTTTTGTTCTGCATCATCTTCAGTCTTCCCGCTTGTCTAAGCCTCCAAGTTGATGTTTTCCTTACTGCTCCTAGGTTCCCTACATTTGAGTGAAAAGTGTTGATAGAGCAATGAAGGATCACCAATCAAAATATGTGCATACATCTATAAACATATAATTTGATCATCATGTGCATTCAAATAACTTGCATACCATAGATGTCCAAGAAAACAAGAAAGTTATCAAACATATCTATTATATGCTCGGTTTTATCTAACATGTTTTCTCATTGTGCAGGTATAGATAAAATTAGATTGTTTTGTTTATTTGGTTACAACATGTGGGGTGAAATGTGGCTCCCACAAGGGTTGAGCCCGACTTGTTGCCCTATTATTTCATTTGAGAAGGATAATCACAAGTAAACCATCCATGAAACATTAAAGATCAATCTTTGCAAGGATAGTGGAGTATGTTGGTAAGGGGTAATCTCTTTATTGATAAAGATTTATCCCTATTAATAAGAACATTCCACTATCAACATAGCCATGATTCTGACAAAACTGGTCATCAAGGATTCCAAGATAGTTTTCATTAACAGTCTGGTTAAAAGTAAGCAGCCCCAAGCATCATAATAGTCACAAGAATTGAACATGAGGGGAAGTCATGTAGATTAAAAGCTTACACAATAGTCATCACTTGCAAAGACAAACTAGACAACATGTTTCCACATAACAAATTAAATCGAATACATGAAAGGTACAATGATGAAGTCCATAATAGTGAATGTTGCTTAAGAGGGGTTGAAGGACTAACATTTTGTATCAAGGAGAATAAGGTAACCTCAAACTTTGTTGTACCTGAGTATGACAGTACCTGAGCTTCTGATGTTTCTAGATGGAATCTATAGCAAAAAAGTGTAGTCTCCATTTGAAGGAACCATCTTCGGAGCTCTTCCCTGAAATGAGGGTTGAAAATATTAGAAGAAAAGAAATACCATGATTCTAAAGTAACAATTTGCATCAAGACAAATGTTAGAAAATATAATTAAAAAGACAAATCCTTACAATTCGACCTCGAATTGGATCAAATAGATTTATGATTTTATCTTTAGAACGTAGGAACTTTCTCTGTCGGAACTTCACGACCTGAAATTGGATCTCCAATTGGACCAATAAAATTTATGATTTTATCTTTAGAATATAGGAACTTTCTCTGTTCGATATTCAAGACCTCAAATTAGATCATAAGCTGGATAAGTATATTTATGATTTTATCTTTAGAATGTACAAACTTTCTCTATCGAATATTAAAGATGTAAGGTTGGATCAAAAACTAGATAAGCAAATTTATGATTTAATTTTTAGAATGTAGGAACTTCCTTTGTCAGATATTTGGAAATTCCTACACACAAGTTCTGCTTCTAAGCGAAAAAACCCAGAAGTATTTCACATTGGCTCAAGGTACAATCCAACCTAGTTATGACACCGATAGAAATCCAATTTTGCCTAAACCGTCCATACCCGAACGTTGCATCACAATCTATTCTTCTTGCACATAAAAATGCCACATATTAACCCCTTCTAAATAAAATTCAAAATACCATGAAACAATGAGTCCCATTTATTAGTAAGTAACTAGGCAGACTATAGGGCATAGATTGATTTTACACAAGGATGCTCATGAAAGGAATCTTCAAGTGACAATGAGTGAATTGTTTGAGATTGCAGTTGATGGTGCAATATCTAGTCTTAAAGGAATTTAGCAAAGTAGTAAATGTGCAAGAAAATCAAATTGTACACAACAAACAATTCACAATGTTATCTTGCATAATGCCTTAATTTTGAAGACAAAAATCTCATTGTATCTTGATGAAGACTTTAATGGTCAATCACTGGCAACCATGATTTTAAAACATGCTATTGTGCTTATGGAGACATCATTTTAAGCAAAGCGGTGAGTAGTGGTTTGGAACAATGGCAGGTATGAAGGACTTACTTTATATGCATCACATTATCTAATCACAAGATAATACATCATTTATTTATTTTTTAAAATTAAAAGAAATTATTCTAAACCCTATATATGACACATTGATACTTCAAAAGCATCTAATTTATTTTTTTAGATTAAAATTAGATTAAAAGAAGTCATTCTAAACCCTGTATAGGATACATTGATACTTCAAAAGCATCTGAAGGAATTTGAGATTATGCAAACATATGTCAAGTAAATACCTGGATTACAAACAGAAGCGCGAACATTGTAACCCTTGTTGATAACAACAGGAATGAGATAAACAACAATGAATCCTATGCCTCCTTACCATTCTTTGTCATTCTTTACTGAAACATTTCTCCATTTTGGTGGGCTACGCCTGAAAATAAGGTTTCAACAAAGGTTTTATTGTATGTTTATTAAAATGAAAACTCCATTCTGGCGGGCTATGCCTGAAAATAAGATTTTGACAAAATTTTTAGAGTATGTTTATTAGAGTTTTAGATTATTTTCGCAGGCTATACTCTTGATTCCTTAAATAATTTATTTGAATGGATTGTGACTAACGTGATTTGTTGCATTTAGTGTTGTAAATTTTAATGATGCCACGATTACCGTACTACCGTTGTCTCTTATTATACCTGCGGTGATATGGTGGGCTTTTTCCCTTCCTTTTTGTTGTTTACCGCACTACCACCTTGCTCAAGGCTTCTTGTTGTGGGGTTGCAGTGTATACCTAAAAGTGGTGTTAAAATCGAAGCTAAACTCGAAGCCAAAGGCGGTGCCAACTGCGGTGCCACACTCGAAGCTAATATCGGTGCTAAAGACTGTGCTAATTTCAGTGCCAATGAGGGCCTTAATTAGCACCGACTTGTCTTGATCGGTGCAAATAAACGCCAAAAATAGCGCCATCCCAATAAATGGCGCTGACATTTTGAAAAAATGGGCAAAAAATACATTAAAGCAGTGGGTGGAAGCAAAAAATAGAGAAAATCACAAGGATTTGTTGTAGTGCATCAATTGCGTGGAATAGGTGGCTCCACCTTGGGGAGTATTGCTACAAATTCACTTGTCACGTATCCATAGGTATGACTTCTTTCAAGACATTAAATGGCTATGATGCACCGTTTGTGGATTTAGTCCTTTCAAATAGTAGAGTTTATAGAGCTAGGGAAATGGTATAGCAAAGTTTAAACATTTTGAGTACACTCGAGAAGAACCTTTAGCAGGCCCAAAATCAGCAAAAAGTGTACGCTGGTCGCCATTACTTGGAAAGCACTTTCGAGATAGGAAACATGGTTTTCTTGATAGTACAACCCTACATGCACTCTTCCCTCAAAGAGAATGGTGTGGGAAAGTTTAAACCATGATTTCGTGGACCTTATAAGATCTTCCAAGAATAGGAGAGGTTGCATATGAGTTGGAACTACTAGAAAACAACAAAATTCACAATGTTTTTCATGTGTCAAGTCTCAAAAGGGTGCTTGGAAAGCTGGTCATACCTTCTTTGGAGCTGCCTCCACTTGATGACAAAGGCAAATTGATTTTGGAGCATGAAGCAATCATTGGCATAAGAGAGAGAAAGCTAAGAAATAAGGTACTTGTAAAATACTTGGTTAAATGTAAGAATCTTCCACTTGAAGATGCTACATGGAAAGGAGTGGAGACTTTTTATCATCAAAGTATAAAATTGCTTGAGCAATTTGGGGAAGGAAGGACTATCATGTCCCTTTCCTTTTCCCACCAATTATCTTACTATTAGTAATATTTAAAGTAGTGATTTTTTAACACTAACATTGTATAATATCATAATAATAAAATAAAATAAAGCTAAAAAGTTCAAATTCAAAAAGTGGCACTCAAATTTTGGGCCCATGCGACCTATCCAAGGAAAGGTATATCAGTAAGTCTCATTTCTCATTTCACCATCCAATTTTTGAAGTTGGCAATTAAGTTTTTCTACTATGCAAGAGAGGATGAAACCCCTTGACTAAGCTTCACATGGTTAGGATGAAAACCCTACCTCTTTCCTGGTAAATCCAAACAGGGTTTGCAGATTTGGGCTAATATTGTGGCTTCATTTTGATTTTTTAGGCACAAGGACTAAAGGATATCAAGATTGTTTCTACCACTGTCTTCATGGGAGTTTTTACACTCTTCTACCTTGAGAAAGTTGCATCATCATAGAAAGACATTAAGGAAGGATTTCATATGGTCACTAGTCATAACCATTCCAAATCACCAATGCTTTCATCCACCAACCTTGGGAGAATCTCATCAGAAGGAGGGTGAACCCTAAACTCTTTCAAGTGCTTGGGAATAATCATCATAAAGAGGGTGAAATACCACAAAGAAGGCACTGCATTTGCTTGCAAATAAACAACAACTACCATAAAGACCAGTTCGGTGGAAGACCAGGTCAAGCCACATAACCATAAAACTCAGATTATTTCTGTCATTGGGTAACCTGATTCACAGTCAACTCCTTGGGCAGAGAAGGGATCTCAAGCAGTTGTTAGTGTACATCAGAGGTTGTGGTTCCAAAACTGAACATAGGCACTGATCAACTGCAACCATTAAAATTTGATCTGGGTGTTGTGCTGGGAGTCTGCAGCCCATTATCTTCAGATCTGGGCAATCCTTGTACCCCCCTGAGCATCAAGCAGGCTGCCTGTGTATCTAGGGTTCAATCCTAAATTGAGTGTTGATTGTTGATGAATTGTTGAATGACAAATAGAACAGTATGCATCATAACCATAGTTGGAAAACTCGCAAAGAACTCAGCGAGTTTTTAAAAACTCGCGAGTTTTTATAAAAAACGAGTTTTTAAAAGTTTAACTCGCCAAACTGAAAAACTCATTTTTTTCGAGTTTTTTCGAGTTTCTACCAAAAACTCGCGAGTTTTTATGGCGAGTACTCGCCAAAAACTCGCGAGTCCGAGCCAAAAACTCGCCGCGCAGGGATAAAGCACAAAACGTCTTTTATCTTCTTCATTTCATTTCAAAATCAATTGATACTTTGTGTGAGGAGCTGAAAACCCCCCCCAAGCAAGGAGATATCATTTCCAACGATTTTCCATCGAGGAGAGAAGATTCAAACGCCATTTTGTGTGGATTTTGAAGAGAAATTCGATTCAAAGGTAGGGTTTCTGTTTTTGTTTTTTGTTTTTGATTAATCATTTTCTTTCATTGTTCTTGCAAAATACTCATTCCAAATTGAAAAAAAGACATGATAGAGCACAAAGAAACAATTTTTTTGCATTTAGAATCCAAAAAACAAAATTCATCACAATCTTTTGTTGATTTTTGCTGATTTTTTTCATTTTTTTCACTATTTTTTGAAATTTTCAGACCTAGGTTCATTTTTTGTGTAGAATGATAAGATTAGTTAATAATGTTAATTGATAATTCATTTAAGCACATTTGTATCAATTTAAATGAAATTTAGCTCTAGATTTTTTAAGTTTTAATGATTTTAGGTTGTTTTTAAATTTTTTTTATATTAAAAAACTAATATGTTGTGCTTATTTTTTGAATGTGTAGATTGATCATTGATCAGTGAATACACATTACACACTATAATGGCTTCTGGCTCTGGTTCAGGCTCAGCATCAGGTTCCGCCCCCACCCCATCAACTTCCACCCCTCACACAGCATCATCATGGGTTCCAGGCACTCGTCCTGCAGGGGCTAGAGACCCTACATGGAAATATGGTGTCAGAGGGCCAGTGCCTGGAACAGTTGTTTGTGGTGAATGCAAAAAAACATATCATGGAGGCATAAATCGCCTCAAATACCATCTAGCAGGCATTCCTCAGCGTGATGCCAAGGTTTGTGAGAAGCCCAAAGAAGAGATTAGAAGAGAGATGCTTGCCCTACTTTCACTTGCTGAGGAAAAAAAAATGCAAAAGGAGAGGGCTAAAAAAGCCATAGCAGCAGCCATAGCCAGTGGACATGCGCATGCCCATGGGACTCAGGAGCACGAGGCCGAGCACATGGAGATAGAGTCAGATGAGGATGCAGAGCCAGATATTGTTGGCATTGTGGGCTCTCTTCGTGGTCCACGGATTCGCACTCATGGCACAACCACCACAGCCACAGCCACACCATCCTCTAGGCCCCCCTTGTCCTCTAGTTCGACTAGAGTGCCAATGCCACCACCACCTTCATCTTCACGCAACCCACAGAGTTTTTTTGTGCCAAGAAACACACCAGGAGCACAGGTATCATTGGAGGCTACAGGGTGGAACAAGGAGGTGCATGAACATGCTAGCATGGCATGTGCTGATTTTTGGTATTTCAATAACATACCATTCAATGTAGCGAGTAGTCCCTATTGGCACAATATGGTCACTTCATTGACAGTTGCGGGAAAAGGCTTCAAGCCACCTTCTCGCAAAGATTTGAGTGGGAAGTAAGTGACAAATCAACTTAAATTTTATGTTCTTTCATTTAAAATTTAAATTAATTTATTATTTATGTTGAATTCAAGCTATTTTTTGTTTAAAACTTACAATTTTGTACTTATTTAATTATTTTACTTTGTACTTGTAGGTTGCTCACAAATGCAACCGAAAGGGCAATGCATGTGGTGGAAGAGCAAAAAAATAAATGGAAAAAATTTGGCTGCTCAATTCTTTCTGATGGGTGGACGGATGGGAGAAACCGCACCATCCTTAATTTTTTGGTTGCTTCCAAAGGTGAAGTTGTGTTTTGGAAGTCGGTGGATGCTTCCAACAAGATAAAAACTGCAGATACATTGTGTACGTTGTTGGAAGAAGTTGTGATGGAGGTGGGGATTGCTAATGTGGTGCAAGTCATCACAGATAATGCAGCAGCGTATGTGGCAGCTGGAAGGATGCTTGAGAGTAGACATCCATCACTCTTTTGGTCACCTTGTGCGGCTCATTGCCTTGACCTTCTTTTGGAGGACATAGGCAAACTTGTTTGGGTGGCACCGATTGTAGATGATGCAAGGAGCATCACAAAATATATCTACAATCACCCTTGGGTTCTTAGTTTGATGAGAGAGCATACACAAGGGAAGGAGTTGGTGAGATCGGGTGCCACAAGGTTTGCAACAATTTTCCTAACGTTGCAAAGCATTTTGGATTCTTTGGGCTCTCTAAGACAAATGTTCGTGAGTCAAGCATGGAATGACTCTTCATATTCAAAGAAGGCCGAAGGAGATAGAATTTCTGCAATAGTCTTCGACCCCTTGTTTGCACAAAAAGCTACAGAGATCGTGAAGGTAACTTCCAAACTTTGATTTTAATTTTAATCTCAAGTTGAATATAAATATATATTTTTTAATTTAACTTTAAGCCTTTCATTATAAATTTCTAACTTTGATCTTTTTGTATTTTTAATCTAGGTGTCGGAGCCCTTGGTTAGAGTCCTCCGCTTGGTAGATGGGGATGAAAACCCAATGGGATACATTTATGAGGCCATGGATAGGGCCAAGGAGGCCATCAAAAGTTATTACAAGGGGGACAGCCTCAAATTTGATCCCATATGGGAGATTGTTGATAGGAGGTGGAACAATCAACTCCACCAACCCATCCATGCAGCAGGGTACTTCCTCAACCCTTCTTTTCTCTTCTCAGAGAGCTTCTCTGATCCTAATGGAGAGGTTATGGAGGGGCTCACAACATGCATTCAGAGGATGGAACCTGAGGTTGCAGTGAGAGACCTCATCGTCAGGGAGATGGATATATATAGGGAGGCAACTGGTAATCTCTTTTCTTCAGAGTTGGCTGTTAGAGGAAGAACCACTTTGCCACCAGGTATAAAATTCAGAGTCTTTAAATTTTAAGTTTATTTCACATGCATCTTAGAATTTGATAAAATGTGTTTTGACTTTTGACTTTTGAGTCTTTGACTTTGTTTTCTAACTCTTCAATTTTCTTTTTGTTTTTTGCAGATGTTTGGTGGAAAAATTGGGGTGGAAAAACCCCAAATCTACAAAAAATTGCCCTCCGCATTCTATGTCAGCCTTGTAGTGCATCCAATTGTGAGCGCAATTGGAGCTTGTTCGAGTCCATTCACACGAAAAAGAGGAACAAGTTAACACAAAAGCGCCTCAATGACTTGGTCTTTGTGCAATACAACCTTCGGTTGCGCATAAAGAGAGTTGAAGAAAAATCACAGGATCCTATTGACTTAGATGAGATAGATCCTTATAGTGATTGGACAGGGCGAGAGGAGCAGCCTCCATTGTTTAGTGCAGATGAAATCCTTGACTTTGAGAGAGAGGCAATGGAGGATGTGGGTGCATCAGGAGTCGGAGATGTAGGGTTGGATGAGATCCAGCCAGAGCCAGAGCCAGAGCCAGTAGCAGTAGCACCGCAGCCACCACCACTAGCACCATGCACACGTGGCAGGACTAGAGGACCCACCCCTTCTTCCCTAGCTGTTGCTAGACTAGGGAAGAGGAAAGCCTAGCATGTTGTATTTAGTTGTTGTTTAGTATTTGCTTCTAGTTCTAGTTTTACTGTTTTCATGTATCAGACTTTCAGGCTTTTAGCCATCGGGATTCCGCATGAGAATGCGATTTTGTAATTAATTTACATTAAAGTCAATCAAAATTAATAGAAAACACTTTTGTACTCATTTATGGATTCATTGGATTCATCTTGTCATTGAATTTTGCAAAAAAAATGTGTTTTTAATGAAAATTAAGCAATTTTTTCATTTCCCGAGTTTTTTGCCGAGTTTTTTCCGAATTTTTGGCGAGTTTTTAAAAACTCTCCAATTTTTCCCTTGGCAAGTTTTTTGTTGGGGCGAGTTTTCCAACTATGATCATAACATCTCATGGTTGTGCTCAGTTCTATTTATTTTATGTTCAATTCAAGTCTGAAATGTGTTGTGACATTAGGATCTTATATGACTGCTATCAGATTGTTTCAAAACTTGTGACTAAGCTAATTTCACCATTGAATGATAATTACTGATTACCTAACAGAAAGAACATAAACAAAGTGTGGTCCAGCAGATATAAACATAACAGTTAGAATAAATAAGAGGATCATTACATAGACACCAAATTTCTTATTCTGGGTCCATTTTATAACTAGTTTTTTTTTGTTTTCCTTCTTGGTATATTAATTATGAAATCCAATACATTACTTGTAATTTTTAATGCTGTTTCCAGCAGGTCAGTTCTTCTCTTCTGAAAACTCTCCTCTTAGTTATTCTTCCGTTGTCTTATCTCCTGTCCATGTCTTCATATCCTCACCCTTTTTCCAACCAATTCATTATTAAATCCCATGAATTTGGGGGATCCGTTGTTTCTTTCATCAAGTAACATAGTTGAGCATTCTTCTCCTTCAATTATGTTTATCGAATAAAATGATGGCTCATTGTATTTTTGTTGAGGAGATTCATTAGATTCCTAACACCTGGTTTTGTACATTGTTCTAGTTGTTTTAAATCCACCCATTCCCAATTACAATTGCTACATATGTTTTCTATATCATTGTATTTTGGTGAGGAGGAGGTTCCTTGGATCTCTATTACTTGGTTTTATCCATTTTATAATAGTTGTAAATGTACCCTTTTGCACTCATAACTACTCTATATGTTCACTACATCATTTTCTTGAAGGTAGTTGGATATTGGTTTGTCTCGTAGACTTTGTCAAAGCTCAACATGACTCGAATGTAACATACACCATACACGTTCCAACATTATAAGGAAAAGTGGATCAATACCAAATTCTGGAAATCATCCATGTATGGAAAGACGCACATTAAAACAGTCCCAAATCAGTTAGACTGCAAGCACTGGAGTGATGACCTTGGCAAAGTTTCAATAATGATCCTTTTGCCCTACTTATGTCCATCAACTCTCTATTACACCTGCAAAATGGAACAAGAGATCAGTAGTACCTGCCAAATATATATATTGAAAATACATAAAGGAACTAATAACAATTTCTTACTAGCAATGTGTAACACCTTACGGATCTACCAAGCAACTAATTAATTCAAAAATTTAGTCTCTTCCATTGTTACTAGATAATGTCTCAAAATAGTAAGTACACAATTTGGGCCCAAATTACAGAGTGGAACGCATCACAGGTCACAAAGTAACAAAAATTAAGCAAACATAGCTGGTATGCAAATCATGATAAAAACATGTGGCAAAGGTGGAGGTGGATGTCGTGTCATGCCTTCCATAGAAAAAAGAGGCATCCCTCAAGTGGCTTGAATTAAACCAGAACCCTGATCAAGATTTAAAAGATAGACTTTGCATAGTTAATACTAGACTTTGAAGAGGAGACTAATATCATTGCAGCATTAAACAAACCCG
Source organism: Sequoia sempervirens (assembly GCA_007258455.2). Lineage (NCBI taxonomy): Eukaryota > Viridiplantae > Streptophyta > Pinopsida > Cupressales > Cupressaceae > Sequoia > Sequoia sempervirens. Next base: position 109,581,657 of record VDFB02256132.1, read on the forward strand.
GCATAGGTATATCCATTCATGTGAAATGCACAGATTCTGCATAGTGACAATAAATCCCAAGCTATTGTCAACACAGTCACACCCAAACAGAATTTTGAGACAACATAAAAGGAAAGTATCCATCCAAACCAGACTAACCCTTGAAACCAACAGTTGGCTGCACCTCAAAAAATTACCAAATAAACACATGCTATAAGTATGATCAGACTATTTACAATGTGCCAATTTTATTTGCAGAATTTTGATGAAAATCTGAAGCAGTCATAAAGATTGAGATTGGATTTCCTGGTGAAGGAGGTGTCTGATTCAACACTGAAACATGAGGACCTGCTCTATGTTTAGCATTTTCATCTGCTGCAGAGAAAACTTTCAACTCTTCAAGGCCTATCAGTCTTTTGATTAGGTCCACATTTTCTAGAAGGACTTGGATCTCACCGAAAGGTAGCTTTGGATCTAATGCTTGAGGCCCAACAGCCAGAGTCTCATCTTTCTTGAACTTAATAAATGGCATGCACTGCTTAAGAACTTGCTTAAAATCAGAACGATTTCCAATGGGACTTTTCTTCAAAGCGGCTAATATTTCCTGGTCTGGAGCAAAAGAGTGACTGCTTCTATCATACTTATCTTGGAGAATCCCCAAACATGTTGCCTTCCAATCTTTATATTCCTCTGCAACATAGACCAATCCTATAGATGGCTTTGACTCTTCAAATTCTTTTAAAGGATTTTCTGTACTTTTCTTAGCCTTCTTTGGAGCAGACATCTGCTTCTGAAGAAGCTTCCTCATGGAAACAATTGTATCCTGTAAATACTTATTAGCACGCTGAAGGGTAAGATCAGGTGACTCTCCTGTTGGCCACCCTGATCTGACTGCAAATCCATCCTTCTTTAGAACTTCTCTCCAAACATGCTCTGCATAATGAGGACATATTGGAGTTATTAGCCGTGTCTGGATATCCATAAATCGCCATAGTAAATCTCTATTCATGCCCCCTAAACCACATGATAACCTGTACTCATCCCGAGCTGCCTGAAGATCATAGAAACCTGTCTTCAAGGCCTCCCTGAACATCATTGTGCTGTAATTATTTTCAGTCAACTTGATTGCAATGTTGATTTCATTACAAAATACCCTGTCTGAAAAAGTAGAAGGGTGTCCTTGCCTCAAGGATACCTCTGCAGCCAAAATCTCTTCCATCCATGTTATCTCTTTTGTTAGTCGGAGGATTGCAGCATTAGCTGTCTCAAAAACAAAATTAGCATCATCCATCCCATCACCTGCATCAGCCAAAGAAAATCGAGTGGCATCTGAAGAAAATTCTTCTATTGCCTGACGCAAAGTTCTAAAATTTCCTGTAGACTTTGACATCTTCTCAGAATTAAGCATAAGATGCCCATTGCATCTAAATGAACGGGGCCATTTTTCCTCTGGCAATAGGGCTGTGTGATTATAAATGCAAAAAGTGAGATGGTTCTGAATCAAATCCTTACCAGAGACTCGCAAATCAAAGGGGTACCAGTACTCAAACTCTTTTTTCATGCACTTTAGAAGGTCTGAAGGAATCTCTGATTGTGGGAAAGGACCCTCACGGAATATATAATTCCAGACTTCATCTGTCATCTGCTCCGCCTTTATTATAGTGTCAGTCTTACCATACATGTCCCCATTTTGCAAAAGGTGAGCAACAGTGTAATAGGCCATATACAGTGTGGAGTCTGACAAAGATTCAACAAGGAATTGTTCATCCCAAGGTATTCTTGTTCCAAGCCCAAATGATCTGGAACAGGCCCACTGATTAAGCCAGCTTAGTGTATTTTCAAATCCATGCCTTGCTTCATCAGAGTAAAGCTCCATCTTGGCCAAACATTCTTCAGCCTTAGCTCTCCACTCAGGTTCACCATACAATATATACCATTGATCTGTAAGGGCCACCACACATTCATCACCTGACCTAGAGATAACCTTTTTCTCAGGCTCACTGTACATGACTGCTTCCCCTGACTCCAAAAGCTTTTTCCTGATCAGAGGTTTTGCTTCTTGAACTTTCGTGCCCTTGAACTCTCCCACAAGCATTGTTCCATCAGTGAAACCTTTTAAATAAGTCAATCTCTTTGCTTCGGCAAGTTTATCTTTGTCATTCTGACTTTTGATCTTCAAATCAATACACACCTTCTCAGCCGATTTTTCCCCGAACTCTGGTATATTGATTATAGGAATAATTTCAAATGGTAAAACCCACTCATCCTTCACACCAAACTTGTCTCTGAAGGCTGCTTTCAACTTCAAAACCGATAGAGCCATGTAGTCATCAGGTGAATCGCTTGGTACACTGGTTACTATTCCGGTTCCTTTGTCTGTTAGAATTGTTAACATGGGAAGGGCATACATAACGTCATTAGCTGTAAGAGGGGACCTCAAAGGTAGACCAATTAAATCACGGCCTGTTAACTCAACCAGGCAAGTAGGCTTCTCGGGGACCTGGGACATATGCTGATATGCAAGATTGAGGGCGGCCCTCTCAGTGACAACAAAAACATCCGTATCATTGATTTCAAATGCACCATACTTACCATCAGGCAACACCCAAGCATTTGTCTGACCATACATAGTTTCCGGCCTCAACGTTGCTGCAGCAAGAAAGACTTTCCTACCTTCCAAGATCTTCAATTTCTCAGTGAAAGGCGGAATAACTTCCATTTTGATAAGAGTGTATTCCTGAGGTTGTACACCTTCCCCAGAAGCCCTGTCGTGATCTGCACAAGGCTGTCCATCTAAAGGAGAATAAATGGTATAGCGCATATCCTTTACAATTTTGCCCATATCTTTCAGAGTTCTCATTTGCCAACGCACAAAAGAATCATAGAATGGATTCATGTCAGTAGTGATAAAAGAGCGTCTCCAATCGACCCCAACACCAAACATTATCAGATCCTCTTTTGCTAACGGAGGAAAGTGGGTGAGCCAATGATAAGGATCTTTAAATTGGGCTATATCGCTGTCCTTCAGTCCCAAACTCTGCATGATTTGCCACTGGTACTTAGCAGCCCCTTTCTTAGCAGAAGCTTTGGACCGTTTGCTCTTATATTGGCCAGGCAATGTCTCGCCAGCCCCACCATTTTGTTGTTGTTGGGAGGATAATTGGGTTTCTTCTTCGACATCATCATCATTATCAATGGGAAACACAGGTGGATTTCCAAACTGCTTAATCTCATGATCCAGCTTATCCGCACAGGCCTTGATGGGCATCCCAGTACAGTGAAAAGCAAAAGGCAAGAGAACATTCCTGCCCCTCAATCTATAGTACGCTGAAGCAAACTCCAACTTGGAGAAGGAAAATGCATGCCCCAAATGAAGGGAACCATTCATATAGGGATATGGAAAGTTGCCAAAATACTTCTCAGCCTCTGCTGGGGCCTCAGGGCCTGCTTCTGCTTTGAACACCTCACCATCTTCCCATCTTTTCTGCACATCCCTCTGAATTTTTAGCAGCTGATCTCTGCGTGCAAAGCTCCTTACGCCCTCCAGCGCTGCCGTTGTCATGCTACTTATTCTCCTAATGCAAATCCAAATACTATATTATAACAACGATGTGTTTAACCTAAAAGAGGTAGAAGAGCAAACGCATTTCCTTATAACCTGCCCATTATACAATGAAAGTATTCACAATTATACAGTTAGTGGCAACCATAAATCAATCCACATCAACGACCGTACAATCAAACAAAACCTGAATTTCTTTAAAAGCAGAATGATCTCCTAATCAAGTATGCTCACTTTTAATGGTTCCCGCAGCCCATTTTAGCCTAAAGGACACTAAAAGCCATTTCACATATCTGTTTTATCAGGAAAAACAGACACTCGGTAATGCTAGTTGATCTCAGGACTCACTGGTCAAGATGATGTTATGTGTTTTAAATATATCATTCTTCAAATTGTTAACTCAGTTCGGATGTTTCAGGTTTCTAAAGAGAGAGAAAAAATAAATTCACATTCTGCTTCGCAAATAAGATTGTACTTGCCTTCAAAAACTTACTTATCTGATATCACTATAAAATGTTAAAAAACAGATTAAGAAAAAAAATCCAGGTTTCAATTCTTTCGGAATCCAACAGAAAATAATACAGAATTGGGTTATAATAAATAAGATTGTAAACAGAAATTGGACCCACATCGTAAAACCAAAGAGAAACAGAATGCACCTGATTACAGAAACGTGGAAACCGAATCTCTCACACCTGCTTCCAGAAACTGAACAAGTTTTAATCTTTTTGTTCGAGCTTGAATGAATTAAAAAACTGATGTTCCAACAACTATATATTTGAGACGATTGAATTTTGAACATGAAGTATTCATCCAAATTTAAATATTTATTTGATTGGATAGATAATGTGACTGTCTGGTTTGTGCTTCAGGAAATGGAAAAAAGCCCTACGGATCTGGACTCCAACAATAAGCTCATCATGGTTTATTTGCGGTTACACAACTCTGGAATAATTTCACCCTTTTTTCACCATTTGTAACGAATAAAAGCACCTTAAAGTAGATATCTTAGAGCAAATAATTATAAGATTGATTTTTATCTAGTATTGGATTCCAACAACTGATGTAGAATTGGAATAAAGGAATTTTTAAAAATTAAATGCAGAGGAGGAATATATTTAAAGATGTTAAAAGATGGAACTAAGGAATTTTAAAAAATTAAATGTGGAGGAGAAATATATTTAAAGATGTTAAGAATTAAGAAGTTAAATAATTTAAAGCAAATAATTATATTATTATTTTTATTTAGCATTGGATAACAAAAAATAATTATATTATTATTTTTATTTGGCATTGGATTCCAACAAAGATGTAGATGGGAATCAAGAATTTTAAAAAAAAAAGGTGGAGGAAGAATATATTGTTAAAGGATGGTAGAATAAGAATTTAAATAATTAAAAGGGGAATAGAGGAATATATTGTTAAAAGATGTTAAGAATAGATTCTTAACATTTAAAAATGTTAAGTGTTTTAGATTTGTATTTTTAAGAGGTGTTTTATGTAATATTTAGTTACTAGAATTATAAATAACTATGATTATTTGTTATTTGTAAATCTTTAATAATATTGTTAGCCTATTTTAATCCTTGAGATTAAAATAGTCTCGGCATTGTTAAAGTTTTAAACCAAGTGCAAATAATACTTAGGCATCAAAATGTAAGAAGGTGAAAAATGATAAGACTTTGTTGCCTTTCGAAAGAGTCAAAATTCTACCCACATAGCCTTGAAATTATGAGCAGGTTTAGGGTTTGTTGATATGTTGCAATGAAGAGCTTCACTCATGTTGCAAAGGAGATACTCCAACTTACTTGAAGATGGAAAATGGGTCCTCCTTAAGTCTTGGATCCCAATTTTTAATATGTTTTTGGCATAATTTTAATGATCTAAATTCAAATTGCAAAGGTCGACTTGTGGTGTTTAATTGTCGGGTAATTAAAGAATCATCTAATACAAGGTTATTTTATCAAATTTGAATCCTAAGCAATCTAAGACTTCAAGAGATCAATCCTAAGAGCCAAGATTATTGTCAAGAGCATTGGAGAGTAGATTTATTAGTCAATTATTGCAACATTCAAAATCCTATTTTGATGTCAAAATTTATGTGTGTTCATACATAATTTTGGGCTAACATTATGATGTAGGTTTCAAGTTTCAAGCAATCATTCAAGCATCAATATCCATCATCAATCAAGACATTTCATGCAAGATACAAGCCTTGGAGTGATGTGATAGACTTCAATCCTCTAAGGGAAACCATTAAAGGGTTTGGTGAGGTGTAACAAGCAAGTGTTCATTCATCATTCCTTCCTTTTTTTCATTATTTGATTATCAAGGTTTAATTACCTTGAACTGGGGTTTGACCAAGGGAAACCCTTATCCACCAAAAACAAACATTTTTCTCCCCTCTTTGTGTTTGTAGATTTACAGGTGAAGAAGGATTGAAATTGGATAAAAAGTGTAATTTTGCAAAGTTGTCAAAGTTGTCATCAAAGTTGTCAAAACATGGAAACTCACCTATAAGTTTTATTTTCGACTTTCTGATAGTCAAACATGGGGGAATTGAAAGCTTAGATATGGGATTTAAGGACTACAAAAAGAATTTTCAGAGCCCTATACAAATACCCATTCACCCCTGGGCGAATATGTCCTTCAACAGAGCCTGAAACCCACTTTTGGAGCTAGGTACATACCATCTTAACCTTCTCATATCTGTTGGTTAAAGGTTGTTTCTATTAGTATTATCATAATACTTCATGTTTCAAGTGTTAGATCTCATAAGTTTGATAGTTAATACACTTTTTCTCTCCTCCCAAAACTATTGTTCAATCATTTATCTCATAAGGAAGTTAGGGCATAATAGTGTCCAAACCTAGGGTTGACTCACCTTGAGGATTGTAAGTCAATTCTAATCATTTGTGGCACTATCCCTCTTCCTAATGAACATGGAAAAGGTGGATTTGTGATTAGGTGGACACCTCCTTTGTGCTTCTTGGCATAGGTACCTCATTTTTAGGTCTCCTAGATCCATCTTTCACCTTTTTCTTCATTTCAATATATAAGCAATATTAATATCATCAAAACATGTATTTAAATATATATTTAACTATATATATACTTACCTATATTTACATATTTCATTGTACCATCCACATCCTCTCTTTTTTGTCTCAAAGTATGTGATGAATATGATGATGGCTTAAGGATACAAAATGACAATAAATTAATTTTTTAACTATGTATATAAGCAATATCAATATATCATCAAAACATGTATTTAAATATATAAAACTATATATACTTACATGTATTTACTTATTCCATTGTACCATCTGCATCCTTTTTTTTTTGCAATACATTTATGATTGTCTCATGTTCTTCCATATAAATTGTCCATAACTCTTTATTAGCAGGTTGCCTATGATACCTCACTAGTTTTATATTTTTTACCACAACCAAATGTGAGTAGTGTATAATATTCTTATGTGTTTCATAATCCTCAAATGCAGGAAAACCATTCTTCCTTATTAGATATTTTTGTAGCGAAGTGCCAACAATCACCACCAAACCTATTGGATAATGATAGACATCATCATCTTCTCGAGGGTTTAATTAACTTATGTTTAGTATCCACACATCGATCCAACCAATATTTTGTTCATTCTTCTTAGGTGAAAAACAACATACACATGTCCTAAAAACAAAATTTAATTTAATAATTTATGTGACATATAATTTGACCAATCTACATACATGCATTCATATATATAATTAAATATATTATGTAAAATAGTAATAAAGCTCAAATTAAAATGAAATAAATTGAATTAAATTACCTTCTTGTACAACGTTTGAAACACGATCAGTCATCCAATGCAAACACTTGATCATTGTCTTCAATTGTTGTTTCATATTGATTGTGCATTTGGGCAAGTGTCAACGATCTTTGCTTCCACTCTTCAACACATTTTATATTCTCACATGCTTCTTCATCACCTAAAATACAAAATTGACAAAAGCATGCAAGCTCCTTTGTCTAGATAGTCCATGTGCTTGCATTCAAACTCTTAAATAAATGTCATTTTGTTGATCCACTAATTGTCTCACAATCAAGTATAGATAGAATGTTATCTTCTTCCACTAACTAAAAGAATCATCAAATTGTAGAGCTCTTGCTTGATCTTGTAGATAATTTTTTGTTGCACTAGTCTAAAATCACACATGCATCTTTAAATTTTACTGCATCCTCAAATTTCAATTGCTCTCTAGCAAGAATCCTTTTAACACATGCATTAGCTCCATCATGTTCTCCCTTACCATGTCTAGCTTAAAAAAAACTCCACATATGTTGGATATTATTTTCCTTGCGAACCCTACTTAGCCTATAAAACATTAAAGCATTCTTGAATTGTCTCATACAATTATCTAACCATATGAGATGTTTTGTCATTTAGATTCCTCTTTCTTTTAAATTTGTATAAAATATATTGAAACAATATTGAACAAACTCCAATGAGTGTAACCAAATTTATCACACAAATAAAAATTATACTCCCTCAAAGAATTTCTATCATCCTATGTACTATCATCTACATGTTTGTATACAATATGAACAAACATAGCCACCTACACCGAATCATAATATTGTGATTGAATTTCCTCTTGTGGAGAAAGAGTATAGTTTTCTACAAAATCAACCACTAATAACATGGTTCCAACTAGAAATGTGTTTCTACATGTGTGAAGTTTTCCATCAAGCCATCAGGCATGTTGAGAGTGTTTCACATATTTTGGTACAATATTATTCTTAAATTTTGATATAAATGCATGTACACTAATTATTTTTGTGATTAAATCACAAAACTTTCCAATTTTTCCATCATTTAAAGAATACTCAACACTCTTAAATATTTTAACATCCATTAATTGTTGCCCAAAATTATTTTCAATACTTTCATGCATACATTCTCCTAAGAATGAGAGATTGCACAACTCTAGTGCATTGTCCAAAAATACATGAACTTAAATAACAAAATTTCCCATTCGATCTTTCACAAAATAAACCTACTATAAACTCCTTGATTATATCATGTGGCATATTAATACCACATTCTTGCATAATCATGTTAGTATGCAAAGTATAATGTATATATCAAAAATCATCATAATAATAACGAAATTTCACATGCGTTTTACAACAACAAGAGATTCATTGCTTATTAATTTTCACATACCATGGTTTACATTTTTTAAATGGTATTTGACTTATGGTAATATTTTTGGGTAACACTAAATCATCTAATTTTTTTAATAAAAAAAGGTTTGAATTGTGTCTGATAGGTGTTTTGGATAAGGATCATGAATTTTGGATCCCACTCTTAATTTCAAAACATCTCTAGCATTAGATGATACCCTTGTATTATCATGCCAATATTTTTCAACCAAATATTTGATTTCAATATTCAATTTCATGTTAGACCTTGGGATTCAACCACTAAAACTCCAACATTGGTTGATTGGATCATTTTCAATACTTTCTCTTCTTTTTGTTGCTCTTACCAATGTTTCAGGATGTATGTTTAGAATTCCACTAATGTTTCTTAACATTCTTTTATCTAAAGTTATTTTATTCACTATAACAATTTTTATAGCTCGTCGTGTCGTATTCTTATCTTTAGATCGAGACTCTTCTTTCTAATAGACTCAATGGCACTAGCAACAGTAGATATAACATGTTTAAGTGGTTCGTTTTTCTTTTGGTTTCATAAAAAACGCCTAACTTTTTCAATACTTTTCTCATTTTCCACATACTCATCAATTGCATCATGAGTTGAAATTGAAATGATAGTTTTTTCAATAAAAAAAATTGTTCGTATAATCTATTAGCATATGTTCATATTTGTCTCCAAGAAATCTTACCAAGAAGATTACCCAAAACATTACTTTCAATTTTCAAAAAGTATTTCCATTTTCAACAACACAAGGATTTTCATTTTCACTAGCATAAGGATTTTCATTTTCAACAACAAAAGGATTTTCATTTTGACCAAGATAAGGAATTTCATTTTCAATATTCGTTTCTTCAACCTTTCTAGGAATAGAATTGATCTCAACATTGGTATATCTAGCTTCTTGTAAATCAACAATATGAATTTATCATCTATAATCACATTTTCCATATCATTCAAAGGTGGATTTGAAGATGTACTTGGATTTGTGCCTGTTATCACATCCTCCATATCATTGAAAGGTGGATTTGAAGACATGCCAAGATTAGTTTCTATAATCATATTATGTTCTACATTCACCTCTTGCAAATTTTCATCATCTACATCCATCCCATCCTCCATGGTCTCTTCAATATTTTTCTCTTCAATAGTCATGAAACTAGATGCTTCAATATTATTCATTTCTCAAATCCTCATTCTTCTATCTCTTCAAGTTGTTTTGCCTCCTATCTCTTTGCTTCAATTTCTTTAGGGGTCATGACCTTCCTATCTTTCATCTTTTGACAATGTTTTGATCCCATGATTACCAAATTCTAAAGTACAAATGAATTTGAATAATAAAAGTCCTTTTTATTCCTCCTCAAAATGACTAGATAATGAACACAATTCCACTCCAAAATTATCCCAATGGTTGACTCCAAAAATTGAATAGAAATTACATCTAAATAGCATGTAGAAGACAAGAATCAATAAAAAAATGTAGAATAAGTCGTTGTCAATCATACAATAAAAAATTTCAAGTTGCAAGAAATCACTGGTAATTCCTTATCAGTAAAAAAAGGCCAAAAAACAAATGGGATTCCATTTTTGAAACAGGATCCTGTTTGCTTTATTTTAATGGGATCATGTATCATAAATGGGACCCTGTTTTCTTTTGGAGCGTTTGAAATATTAAAAAAAGTAAACAGGATCTCATTTAGGATATGGGATCCTATTTCTTAAAATTTGATTTTTTTGCTATGGGTTTCAGGTCAAAAAAATTCTTGGGGACCCGACCTTTAGATTTGGACCTGCTTTGACCTACAACTTGAAGGTCATGTCAATGTTAATAGAAAAGAGTAACATTGGACATATGTTTGAAGATTTTTTTTGTAATTTTTTTTTAATGAAATTAAAACCCATTATAGATAAGACTGTGTAGATTTCATATATGTAATTTTTTTAATAATTGGATTATTTTTACTATTTTTTAAATATTTTTTGATGAAACTGGTCCATAAACTTGAAATAATAGGTTTTCTTTTTTTTTTACATTTTTGAAAAGCAAATTATATGTCAACAATCTTCAGATAATTATTTTCAATTTGAAAAAATAAAAATGATAAGTTTAGGTCTACTTATGCTTGACATACACGAGGGGTTTTCAAAACAACAATTACTGCCAATAAAAAATTAATTAAAAAAAATTACAAAAAAATATCCTCGACAATCTTTAGTGTCTTATAGATCTTTTTCTAAAAGGAATTAGAAAAATACTTTTATTTAGGTCAAAATATGATTGACATACACATACATGGTATGGTCCTGAAAATGTGACTTTTAAATAGTCATTTTTACACATGCCTATTGAAAATCAATCTGTATCATCTTGGTACTAAAAGAAATTACATATTTGGAAACTAGACTAAGAGTAATAGATTTCATATTACTAACTTCTTTTAAGATTCAATCTTTAAGTTCTTCAAATTTTTAGGTCCAATGTGATAAATTCTGAAAATCATAAAAAACACTTCCACTTTTTGGCCCAAAAGTGGACTCAACTTCTTGCACACACCCATATTGCAAGTGGAAGTCACAATTTTAAGGGGTTTGCTAAGACATAGAGGTAGCTTTTCCCATAGTGATATTATCAAGAAGGTGCATACACAATCACATGTCATATCTTAGATCAACTAAAATCAAGAACATAAAAGAAGTAAAAGTCCCAACCATTGTAGAACTCACGAGTATCACAAACCCTAATTATTACTATTTAGTTATAGTTTATTTTGGTTACTCCCAACTCAAAGGTCATTGTACACTTATAAAGGACATGTATTATTTTTAGAGATGTATATATACAATAATTTTAATCCTTCATATCTTATTAATGGACTCATTATTTACTTAATGATACTATAAATGATGTAGGCACAAGGCCTAAGATGTAGCTATATATCTAGTTGAGAGAACAACCAATTGAATTGTTTGGAAGGCAATTATGTAAATCATGACCACTTGATTATTTGGTGACAAGGGAACATGTATAGATTACTTTACAACTAGGCTTAATTTATGTAAAAGATCAAGAGACATCGAAGGAGGTATGCTATGGTGTAGATGTTTATTGTACACCTACTGTGATTCATATTAGATCATCTAGAGGGATCCTAGACCATCAATTGCCCCACATTGGTTATGTCGCATTGTAGAGCACTTTATCAACTAGGTGAAAGTCCAAACTATGTCACACTTTTATAAAGGAAATGGAGAACACAAATATAATTTTCAACTTGGACCACAAAAAATGATGTTTATGTTTTAAATTTTAAACCGATATAAATTAATTAAATGTATAATTTTTTTTATTTTAATTTTTAATAAATTATTTGGATATAGTTTTTCATTAATTTAAGAAAATAATTGTAGTTGTTATTTTTTTTAAAGTGAGGTTGATGGGATGTCAAAAAATAAATAAAAATTCTTAAAAAAAAAACCCACTCAAATAACTTGAAAATCTAGAGCATGAAAAAAAAAAATGAAGAATATTTTAATTTTGTTAAAATTAAAACTTACTCAAAATGTCATAGTTTTGATGGTACATCAAATTTTGTCTACATTTTTAGTGTATCGTATGTTATTTTTTAAATTTCTCATTAGCCTCATGTTTAATTATAGTAACATAATTATAATATTTTTTTAAATGTCATAATAAACTTATATATATATATATATATATATATATATATATATATATATATATATATATAATTCTAGATTCTAAGCTCTATGAAAAAGTATTTTTAGATTTATATGAAAATACTCTTGGTTGGAGAAATCTTGAGTTGGAGTCTTTTTTTAACTGAATTTACTCTAAAAGAGGGGTTAGACTGCCACATAAATAGTTTTGGACAAAATAATTTTGGGTGAAAGAGAGAGTTTTGAGTGAAATTTTTTCACCAAAACAAGTTTTTTTTGTTGAAACCTTGCCATATAAATTGAACCTTGTTTGATTTTCTTATTAAATTATGTCAATTTAATAGTTTTTTAGTGAAATAATTTTGGTCAAAACTCTTGGTGCCACATAGGTGCAGAGTAGTTTTGAGCAAAATAGTTTCCCCTAAAACTACTTTGTTCGTCCAAAGTGTGACACAACTCTAGACTTCCATCCTCTATCAAAGGGGAATGCTGACTTATGATCTAAGAATGCCTCGAGCAACAAGGTGGTTCAATGTGTCCTACTTCGAGGAGGAAATCCACAATAATACAAGCATGATGACAATATATGTGATAATGGAGCTTTGTGTTGGTACAACTAGCATGCGAGAGGGTGATGACTTGGCATAGTCTATTTGTACACCACAATGACCTCACTTACTAACAAGAAGGGAAACATAAGGTACACCCTATGGGTAGGGTGGTACAATAGGTTAGAGGGCTAGTGCCTACAACTACTATATATAGGGCTATCATACAGGTAAGAGGTGAAATAAACACAATTGATAGAGGAGCAATTGCAAATGGGGGAATGCTTAGCCTGGCTATGATTAATGTGGGGGATGTGGAGAGTGAAAAGGAGGAGGAAAAAGAAGAGTCAATATAGGAGGAGGAGCACATAAAGATTGAACTTGCTACTAAGGGAGGAAGTAGGGTTCTTGGAGAGGTAGAGGTCCATGCAAGACATACAAGTTTGGCTAGAGAGGCAATGGTAGAATCCTCTTGGAAAAAGGGGATCGATGTGAGAAGATCATTTTCTTGCTTGTATTTGGTTTGTATATCTTTTAATGATATGATATAGATGGCATATGTTATGATATGGATTTATAATTTATTTTCTTTATTAAAGTGCATGTAAGTATGGTTGATGAATGGTGGTCATTTTGTGAGATGCAGAGTTGGATATTTCCTCACAGTGATGGAGAGGACTAAGGAGGAGAGATCGTGTTGGATCCCTAACTACCCATTTGTGTGGTATGGCCCATTGGAATTTTTGCTCCTACTTAACATGTATCACAAATGATTATAGTCCAACAAGTTGAGATTATCATATTGCAAGTAGAGATCACAACTTTGAGGGATCTACTAAGACATAGAGGTGGCTTTTCCCATAGTGGTATTATGAAAGAGACATACATAATCAAATGCCATATCTTAGGTCAGCTAGACTTAAGAGTACAAGAAAAGTATGAGTCCCAACCACTCCATAACTCAAAGGTTTCACAAACCCTAATTAATATTATTTTATTGTACTTTATTTTGATTACTCCCAACTTGAGGCTAGTGTACATTGTACTCTTATTGAGGACATCTATTATTTGTGAGAGATGTATATACATACAATGATTTTAACCCTTCATATCTTATTAATGGACTCTGTTATTTTACTTCAGTTTATGCACCTAGAGAGTTCAGAGTTGGGTGTTCTTATTTTATGCTTATGTGCATATGGTTATTCTTGGATGCAATTGAAAATGTATGAATTTATATGACTATATATAGAGCATGATCTCTTATTGTGATATTGTATTAGGATTCAATAGTGTAATTTTACAAATCAAACTCATTGACCCATATTTCATAAATAGTGGTTCACAAGAACCCATTTCTTATGAACCATTCTTATTAGTCCCTGCCTTTATAAGGCAGGGAACTAATGTTATCACCTCAATCTTGCATTTTAAAATTGTGCTTTGGGAATGGCACCGAAAAAATAAAGATATGGTTTTCGTGATGTTTTGTGGAATATTTAGAAAAAGCGATTTTTTTTCTTGCAATTTTGTGATTGGTGGGTGTAATTTTCCTCGTGGTTTTGGAATTTTCTAAATTTTTTAAATAATAACAATTATTGTAGGGAGATTTGCTAGTGGAAATATTTCATGAGTTTGTTTTTATAGTCGTGTCTTGCGATGGACTCTTCCTAGGTACATGTGGCATCTTCAGCGGTACATTTGCATTTACTATCTACGTCTTCTCATTTATTGTGAGTAGACTAAAATGCAACTGTCATTAGTGGTTATGGTGTGAAGGTTTAAGTCTGTCAACCAAACTATCATTTGCATTGTTTGTTCATTTGCTCAAATTGTTTGATGGGGCTGAAGTTTGTGTCTGTTGGGAGGGTTTTCATCTATGGTGTTGGAAGTGAGAAAGGTGGCATTTGTAAGTTACTCTATCTTTTATGCTTTCATTTTTTTGTTTGTCTGGTGCTTTGCTCGGATTATTCAATGAGGGTGAAATCAGTTCCTTTTGAGAGGGTTAATGCCTATGATTTTCGTATTGAAAAATGAAGCGTTTGTAAGTTCCTACATCTTTTATGGTGTCATTTTATAGTTTTTTGCAACTCAGCATTTTATGGTTAATTTCTAGTGTGTGCACTCATGCATTGCAATTGCACTTGAATTTATTAAGTGAAAATGCAAATTAGGTGTAAGTAAATGGAAAATGTTTGGGTATAAAATCATTAAATCCATGTCTGTTGAAAGGTTTATATATGTTGTACGGAGCGAAAAACGAAGCCTTTGCAAGCTTGTATATCTTTTATAGTGGTTTACATATTTGCATTTTATGGGTCAATGTCTATTGTTTGTTGTTGTTTGCATTTTGTGTGTTTATGTCTATTCTTCGCTATTCTTTATGGGTTTGTGTCTGTTGTAGAGTTAAATAGTTATTTACATTTCAATTTATCCGATGAAGATGAGAATAGTTCATATTTTAAATATTTTTTGGTTCTCACATTCTAATTCTATTGAGGAAAGTATTATTTGTGTTGTTTGTCCATTTGTTTAGGTTGTGTCTGTGAGTGTAGATATGGGTTAGTGTTTCTTGTTTAGTGCTTTGCAATCATGTGCTGCCTTCATGGGTTGTTGTCTATTGTCGAGTTAAATACTTTACATCATAATTTGTTAATGTGGATTTCTCTGCTACCCATGATTAAGAATGGAAGTAGCTAGTTGTAGTTCAATCTATTGGGTGAAATATAGAATTTTTCATATTTGAAGTGTTTCTTGGGCATGAAGTTTAAATTTTGTTGAGCAAATCATTATTTGCATTCTTTTCTTATTTGCTGAGGTTTTTTGTCCAAGTGTATTTATGGGTTAGTCTTTCTTGTTGAGTGAAGGACTTAACATAATAGTGTGCTTTTCATGACTAAGAATGAAAGTAGTATTCCCCCGACATGTATGGGCAACAATTGCACTTGAATTTATTTGATGAAAATGAAAATTAGGTCCAAGTTATTAGAAAATGTCTGGGTGTAAAATGATTAGGCTTGCATGTGTTGAGAGTACACATTTGTATTTTATGGGTTAATGTCTATCGTTTGTTATTGTTTGCATTTTCCAAATGCATGCATTGCATTGCTATTGCGCGTGAATATATTAAATAGCGATGATAATTACGTTGAAGAAATTGGAATATATTTGGGTATAAAATCATTAAATTTGTGTCTGTTGAAATGAGGCATTCATAGGTTGGTTTTTCTTTTATAGTGGTTTACACGTTTGCATTTTATGGGTTAATGTGTATTGTTTGTTGTTTGCATTTTGTTTGTTAATGTCTATTCTCCGCTATCATTGGTTGCTTGTATAGTTTGTGTTTGTTGTTTAATTAAATACTTAACACCCTAATTCATTAATGTAAACTTCTTTGCTAGTCATGATTTAATTTTGTCGAGAGGAAAAAATTTCATTGTCATCAATCAATCTATCAAAAAAGGTTGCATTTGTAAATTCTTATATGTTTTACAGCAGATGAATGTGCTTGAAAGTTTGCATTTCAAGTGCAAAATTTGTGTAGAGCATGGTTGGGGTGGTTAAGGTTGTAGTAGGAGTCGTGGTAGTTCTTGTGTGCAACTTGTTTATTTTGCATTGTGTATTACTTTAGTTGAGGTGAATTGTTCGTAGATGAAACAATGATGGATATTGGAAGATGTCTATCTGTACACGATATAACTGATATGTGATTGATGTTTCAAACAATGCATGTCATGAATATTCTATATAGATAAGACATCTTTCAACGGTGTCTATTCAGAACTGTTAAAATGATGTTTATGTTTTTCCTGACAAATGCCTAGTCATTGACATATGGTGTGTTGTTTGTTGGCTTGTAATATTTTGTAGTTGCAATTTATAGTTGACGACAATGCAATGTTAAAATAAATTTTATTATAATGATCTCTTGCTATGCATGTGTCATTGGTGCATTTTTTTGTTGTGGGAATGTGGTGTTGCCAACAATGCGTCACATGTTGTGTGCATATGATCGTATTTTCAATTTAAATTGGCAGATTTCAAATTATGTATGTAGATGTATATGTTTATGCACATATATATATATATATACATATACATATGTATGTATATATACATACATATATATATGTATGTATATATATGTATATATACATATATATACATACACATATATATATATATATATGTATATGTATATATGTATATATATATACATACATACAT